>JAHYIO010000031.1:2739006-3423758 GCA_020543525.1 Coriolopsis trogii | reverse complement strand
ACCCTAACCCTAACCCTAACCCTAACCCTAACCCTAACCCTAACCCTAACCCTAACCCTAACCCTAACCCTAACCCTAACCCTAACCCTACTAAACATTCCTTGTAGCTTGTTCAACACTTTTAAAATCTTTTAAAATATTTCTAAACCCTAACCCCTCTCCACACCACTTCTACACCCAATAGCTTCAACCCTACACCCAAAACATCCAATTATCCCTTCTTACAACACATAATCAACCCTACTTCCCCCTAAGTTCACATACGCACTTCATAACCCAAAACAATCAACCAACACACAACTAATTCAATACACCACAAACACTACCCTACTCCCTTAGCCAACACTCTACCAACCACAACCAAAACCTAGCTATGTTTAGATACCTCTCATCCTTGTTCCTACTCACCAACCACACTGCAAATGACGTATCATTCACCCAACTTATCCTAAACTCCCTCTCAGCCAACCTACACCACTCATTGGAGTAGTATGCCCAGTATACCATCGGCCCTATCATGTCCAGCCATGCCACATTGCAGCTTGTCCCCTTGCCCTTCCTAGCATTCGTAGGATGAAGAAGATCTTGAAGGAACCGTATCTGGCACTTTCACCAAGCACCCATTGACCCATAGTACCTTAGCTGCTTCCTCCAGTCCAAGTACTCTCCACCAGTCCGCCGACTGTCCTCATTCGTCTTCTTCAGCAGCTCCACCATAGTTGGACAATCCACAATCTTGTGCTCATCTTGTACTGGGTAGTTCTTCCGCCTCATAATCTGGCACAATCTACAGTGCCCAGAAAACTTGTCCAAAGCCTTCCTCTACTGCTCAAGTAGTGGCTGTAGTTGTCCTTTTCTATCCAGCCTTGCCCATTTGGCAGCCTGCACAGCTTCAGCAAATGCTGCTCCACGTTGAATGTCATCCTGGGTAGAAGGGTGGCTGGCTGTAGCTGTGGTACTAGAAGGTCCTAGGGCAAGAGTTGTCAAAAGAGCACATGCTCAAACTGCACCAACTTGGAGAGATAACACAGTGGAGGAGCAGATCAGAGGGGCTGGAGGAAGGGTGGGCACAATGTTGGTAGACTCATTGTTGGCAATGGTGATCCCTCAAGGTGGTCAAGAACTGTTGGACCACTTAGCACAAGCAGAGCACCACCAGTCAAACTTGCTGTCCAAGTATATATGCTTTTGCCCATCAAAGAACTTAATAAACAGGCTATGCCAACATTGATTCTTTGGACGTATCAGCACCACCTTCAAAGTGGTCATGTGACATGGTGGGTGACCCAGTCATGTGACCATACTTCCTTACTGCTAGCAAGTTTAGTCACATGACCTGGACAGCTGGTCAGGTCACATGGTCCAATCTACCAGACCCAGCATGCCAGAATGCGATATTCCGGAGGTGACAAGGCAGTTTCTATATGGGGACACATCGTACAGACACAAAATGAGTACCGTTGGATTCGTCTCTTTTCTGGCTATACAAAGGACCCCTTGTCACCAAGGTTCTGACCAACGGTTGGCCCACAATCAGGCTCTCAATGACCTTGGTGACAGTCTCAGAACGCAAACTCTGCTTGTCACTTGGCCGTTTCTCCACGGAGACTCCATGGATTCCCATGATTGTACCCCCATCTTGTAGCCCTGTGTCATAGCTCCCAGAGGACCCCTTGTCACCTGGGTTCCGACCAGAGGGGCAGCCACAATGAGCTTGTCACCACCCGGACCAACTCTGCCTCAGAATCCGGTGACAACAGGTGACAAGCCGTTTCTCAACGGAGACTCCATGGATTGTCCTGGTTCTACCCTCATTTTGTAGCCTTGTATCCTGGCTTTCATATGACCCCTTGTCACCTGGGTTCTGCCCAGGGGTTGAGTCACAATGGGCTCCACACTGAGCTTGTCACCCGGTGCCAAAAGGCATTGAGGCTTGTCACCAGGCCATATCTCCATGGGGACTGGGCGCACAGCCACAAAACCAACACTGTTGGATACTCCTGCTTCTTGGCTATAGGAAGGACCCCTTGTCACCAAGATTCCGAGCAACGGTTGGCCGGCTATGGCCCAAACTATTTTGTCACCTCTGAACCTTGGGGCAAAGTTCACGGCGCATAACACTAGCCTTCCTCTACTGCTCAAGTAGTGGCTGTAGTTGTGCTTCCCTATCCAGCCTTGCCCATTTGGCAGCCTGTACAGCTTCAGCAAATGCTGCTCCACGTTGAATGTCATCCTGGACAGAGTGGTGGCTGGCTGTAGCTATGGTACTGGAAGGTCCTAGGGGAAGAGTTGTCAAAGGAGCACCTGCTCAAACTGCACCAACTTGAGAAGATAACACAGTGGAGCAGGAGATCAGAGGGGCTGGAGGAAGGGTGGGCACAATATTGGTAAACTCATTGTTGATAATGGTGATCCATCAAGGTGGTCGAGAACTGTTGGACCACTTAGCACAAGTAGGGCACCACCAGTCAAACTCGCTGTCCAAGTATAGATGCTTTTGCCCATCAAAGAACTTAATAAACAGGCTATGCCAACATTGATCCTTTGGACGCATCAGCACCACCTTCAAAGTGGTCATGTGACATGGTGGGTGACCCAGTCATGTGACTATACTTCCTTACTGCTAGCAAGTTTAGTCACATGACCTGGACAGCTGGTCAGGTCACATGGTCCAATCTACCAGACCCAACATGCCAGAATTCCGGAGGTGACAAGGCAGTTTCTATATGGGGACACATGATACAGACACAAAATGGGTACCATCCTCTCTTTTCTGGCTATACAAAGGGCCCCTTGTCACCAAGGTTCCGACCAACAGTTGGCCCACAATCAGGCTCTCAATGACCTTCGTGATGGTCCCAGAACATAAACTCTGCTTGTTACTTGGCCATTTCTCCACGGAGACTCTATGGATTGCCACCATCTTACTCCCATTCTGTAGCTATATATCAGAGCTTTCAGTGGACCCCTTGTCACCTAGGTTCCAATCAGAGGGTGAGCCACAACAAGCTTGTCACTACCCAGGTCAACATTACCTCAGATCTGGTGACAAGAAAACAGCTCACAAGCAGCACAGGAGACAATAGAACAAGGGTAGCGGCAGCACCTAGGCAGGTAAGAATAACGTCAGGCAAGCCAAGCAGTGTGAGTTTGCATGCAATTGGGATGTTGGTGTTCGTGGCTTGAATTGAGGGAAGGGGAGCGGGAGCAGCAGGGGACAAGCAGTGAAGAGGGCGGATGTCCGGAGAGAAATGAGGACAAGCGAAGCACCGTGGCGGAGAGCAAAGCACGCACTGAGGAGCAAAACTACAATGACGATGCTGCGAGAGACGAAGACTACCGGGAACAGCATGAAAGGCAGCCCGGGGACCGATGCACTGTATTTGATGTATAGATACGATTACTGCGAGCTTTCAGTATAGGATGATGGACGAATGTATCTAGCAACGCACCATGAGACTTGAAACGTTCGCCCTTCTTCGCCACCAGGACCATTGCATGCTTACGGTGTAGCGGCGGATGGTGTCACCAGCAGATTCTCGCGAATGCGAGCGAGATCGTCCGCCGTCAGACTAGTATGGGCAAGTACGAATCCCTCCGCTCCACCAAATTCGTCCCGGATCATCTCTAGTATCGCTTTGATCGACTGCGGCCTGGCGGATACAAGGCAGGTGAGGAAGGAGCCAGGGGTGACGCTATGGCAGGTACATACTTGGCGGTGGCGACGTTCAACGTGCCCTGCCAGTTATCGCGGTAGACGTCTTCTTGCTGGAACCGTGCAACGAGGAGGGGGAGGACCGGTTGTAATCCTACAGTTGTAAGTGTGTAGTCGGCGATGATGTCTTCATCGTGCGCGCCGAGGAGCTTGTAGATACGCAGTCCAGGGTGAACGTCGAGAGTAGACGGAGAGACAAGACACATACCATCAAGACGACGGCAGCAAACATGCCAGACCGATCTTTGCCCGCTGCAAAGAGGGTTCGTTGTGAGCGATGCCAGAAGGTCGTCGCGTCAAAGAGGTTGCTCACCTGTGCAATGGACAAGACAAGGCTCCTCGGGCCGGTCTCGTAGATGGACCAAGACCTGCTCGAGAGCAGGACCGCCGCTCTTGAGGATATGTGTATTCATGCGGAAGAATGCCTGCCGTACGGCCTCTTCAACGTCGTGTTCCCGCCACCCGCCTCGCCCTATGCCTTGCACACCCACCGCTGACGCTACAAGTTGCAATCACTCACCTCGGCCTCGTTATCCGCAAACGCCTTCAGCCGCTTCGCGATCCCGACCGGGTCCATCGCCTCCTCGAGTATCGGTGCGCGAACGATCGCGACATCCTCGAGACCGGCATTGGCAGAGCCGTACTTTGCGATCTCCACCTGCGAGCGCAGGTCGAACATCTTGCGGATGCCCAGCGCACGGAGCTGTCCGACGCCCTTGGGCGTGATGCGCGAGGGCTCTCCCGAACGGAAGAGATGGAGAGGCTTGATACGGGAGCCAGAGGAGAGGGAGCTCGGATAGCCTGCGCCAAAGTCACGGATGTTGAAGACACCCTCTACGGAGACAAAAGGTGGGGAAGACAGCTTGCTCGCGACAAGAGCGGGATCGAGGAGTGCTTCGGGGGGGATGAGGTTGCTTGCCATGACCAGGCTCGGACGCGTAGCGTGCGTGAGGTGATTGACCGAGAGTGCGTAGAACAAGGACGCGAGGAGGGTAGCGGAAAGATGACAAGTGTCGATAGAGACGAGCAGGTCTAAGTAAGCTCATGGGCGCGGTGCCAAGGGTATGGATGATGAGATCCATGTCGGCCACCTCGGGGATAGGACAGACCACGAGCGAGCATTCGTCAACCTCGTCGTCTCGTATGCACAAGGCGCCGACTGTAACTGGACTTGTATGAACCCTCATATACATCCGTAGCTGCGATCCTTTGTCCCAAACGACATTCAAGCGCAGTCTAAACAACACCCTCTATTCCCGCTGCTCACATCGGCTCCGCAGTCGTGTACGCAAACAGCGAGCCAACAGCACGCTTCACGCCCGTGATCTTCCACCCCGCCTCGCGCGTCAACGCGTCCCACTCGCGGTACGTCCGCTCCTTCGCGTTGAACCGACCCAGCATCTGCCGCACACGTCCAACACATCAGTCCCGTTCACAAACACCACACCCCCCACCGAGACTGACCTGGATGTCGAGGATATACCCCGTCGCGCTCCCGCGCCCGAGGTTCGGGAGCAGCGGGGAGCCTTCGGGCACGAGCGAGCGCACCCCGCCCAACGCCTCGTCCTTGCCGCTCTCCTCGTCGACGCACGCGTACGGGAGCATGTTGTCGATGAACAGCAGCTTCGTGTCCGGGCCCGCAGCCGCGCGGAGATGCTGCAGCAGCCTGTACGTGCATCAGGCGAGGCCCAGAGCGAGAAGCCGGACGGGGACACTCACTCGCGGACCTCCTTATCCGGCCAGTTGTGGGCGACGGTGCGGAGGAGGTAGACGTCGGGATGAACGATCTGGCCAACGCCAGGGACGTCAAAGGGCACTTGGGGCGCGAACATGTCCTGCGCATGGTACGTCACGCGCCCCGCGTCGAAGATGTCGGCGTATTTCGAGCCCCACGCCTGCCATGCGGTGCCCGAGCGGGCAAACATCAACCCGTGCGTCATCCAGAGCACGAGCAAGACGACGCACCGAACGTCCGATGGCGCACACGGGCGCGCGGTCCTCGACGACGAAGCGGATGTGCGGATACGCCTCGGCGACGATGAGCGAGATGGTGCCGATCCCGCCTCCGATGTCGACCACGACCGAGTCCTTGGGAAGCTCCGCCCATGGGAATCCTGCACGCACGGTCAGCATTCCGGTGGCCAAGGCCGTCGCACCCTGCGAGTCTATTCTCGCATGGCTTCCCGTTCGTGCGAACGAGAACACGGGGCGGGCGCACACGGCTGAAAAGTCATGAACGAACGCACCAGAGATGATGTTCTCTGCAATCTCAAACTGTTGCGTGCCGTGCATCGCGTGTCCGAAGCGTGCTAGGCGGTGTTCGTTCCCGGGCTCTTCTATCCAGGAGTAGTACTGGAGCGGCGTCTTGAAGGTGGAGTTGAACGCGGACGCGTACTTTGTGCCGCTGTCGTTGAGGAGCCAGTCGGTCAAGTTGGTCATGATCTTGAACGGCTCGTCCGCGCTGTCGCAGGTCAACAATTTCCTGTCGCCGCTAGGAGCAGGAAGAAACTCACGCAGTCCCGCAGTAGGCGGCGACGCCGTCCGTCTCGTCGTACTTGGATCCGGGACTAGGACACGGTGAGTATAATACAACAGAACCTATTACGCTAAGAACGCACGAGTTCTTGAGCTGTTCAAACGACTTGCCGGAGTCGATATATGAGGAGAGGCGGTTGTTGGCAAAGACATCGGGAGTGACCTCCTTGAGCCAGTGATACGTCGCGAGGATGCGCAAGACGTGACCTGTGCGTGTAGGGCAACAGTCAGCTGTGGTATAGAACCGTGACTGGGAAAGACGTACTCAGTTTGGAGGGGTCCAGCTCCGGGGTGTCCGCATTGGTCTTTGCTCTATGCAGGGTGGTCACCTTGCGCGCAATCTCGTCGACGTGGAGACCGGACGGCCCGGCCTCGCGGAGTATCTCTACGACGTTGCTAGCCTCCAGAAATTGCAGTGTAGCCACGACGTTCGTCTGCGCACATTCGATGAATACGAGTACGGTGTGCGACACGGACGTGATCTGACCGCGTTGACTGTCTCGATAAGCGAGAACCAGGGCTTGTTTACGCTGGCGCTCAACTGGCCGCAGGCAGCGACGATGCGATTCGTGGCTGCGAAAACGGTGGGTTCTACGCGCAGCTCCTCGGCCTTGTCTTGTTCGGGGGAGTGCTTGATGGGCGCATTCACATAATAGGGTACGTCTAGGGAGGGATAGTCAAGACGAGGGGATTGGGACGAGTACACGCCCTCGATGTCGTCGAGTGCGGCCCCGAGCTCGGCGTGGAGGGCGCGGAGAGTAGCAAAGGACTGAGCCATGGGTGGGCGTGGAGTTGGGTCGACGTCGATAAGGAGCGTCACTGAAAGCAGCAGTATAAGAGTTCAAGACGAGGAATATGGATGAGAAGATGCGGTAGCTGTTGTCAGAGATGAAGGCGTACGGGACGTGACATGAGAGACGTGCGAGTCCGGTGCTTGGGGCGCGCATTGAGTGTTGGTCGATATCTCATATCGTCTAGCGGAAGAGAGGAGAACAAGCAGAGAGTAGGGCCCCGATGTGTGGACAAGGACCGTGGGATGAACGGGTGTGGGAAGAAGCGTGCGGGAGAATACGTGTCAGGACGTCTTGGGGAGGTCGTTTAGCACTTGTCGGATGCGAAAACGGGTCGGTGTGCGAGAAGAGAGAGTGGTTGAGAGCCGCTGGAGCGGTAGTGGGAGCTGGCAGTCCGGCTGGCAATTGAGAGATAGGACCGGGCTCTCTTGCTCTTTGGGGCCGAACGGCAGTCTTTGCTTGAGATATAGGATCTGCAAGAAAGGTTTGTTGGTGCGTGCCGTTGAAGGCGGGCGGTAGTGGGTTACGTGATTGCAGAGGACACAAATGGCATGTCCGTTGGAGGCGAATACAATCGTCGCCGCGCTGAGGGGTCGTTCGCAGGCTAAAGAACAGGTGAGAAGCGGTGATGGACAAGAGAAAGAGAGAGAGGGTCGTCGGAAGAGAGCGCGTCGCGTCACAGAGTCACACGCACCTGACCTGAGACGCGTCGATGGTCACGCGTCTGGAGTGTGACAGAGCTCGAGGAGAGGACCCAAGTGTCCACCGGCTCTCACCTTCATCACGTTCTGCTCAGAGCTCATATATGCGGCCTGGACTGCCCGGGCGACCGATATGAGTCTGCTTCCTGCGGATGAATGGCACGTACACTCATCCTACTATTCACGGCGCCCGGAAGAGCACACAACTCGACCGAGATGAACGTCCCGCTGCCGACTTCCCCACGCGTTCGGTCGAGGATCTCACCCGCAAATGACCGTCGCCCGTCGCGCACCAACGCCCGACGCATACACCGACCCTTGGCGGCGTGGCTGCGGCAGGCATGTCGTCATTGGGCGCTTCCGTGTAGAGAGCTCATCTTGCGCAGACCGCGTCGTGAGTCTGCTCCGCACCCCATCCAGCTTCCACTCCATCGCGTAGTCTGGACTGGCGACTGGACGAGACCGAGGACGAAGACATACCTGGGGCAAGGGTTGTCGTCTCCAAGGAACCACCGATGACCAGTCGGCTGACTAGCTCGGAGCTTGGTATCAAGCTCGAGCACTTGCTGCGACTATCCCCGTGCAATCGACATGTTGGACGCAGCGCAGGATAGGCCTGACCGGTGATCATCCTTTGACGGCGCGGTTACCGGACCACGCAGCGTGCTTCCCATAGATGAGGAGCGAATCCCTGCGGAGAAAGCGATATGAGTGCTAGATGAGAAACAAAGGGGAGAACGAAGGTACGTGCCCGCGACCTCAAGGCCATCTCGGAGTCAATAGGAACTCGTGCGCGGCTCCAGGCGTCGGTCGTCATTGTTCACTCGAGCGATCCACTCAAGGTACGAACGCTCTGGCACGCTGGGTCTGGAAGGAATCCAAGGATGCGCTGACATGGCGTTGCGCAGTGCATGCATTGCGGAGCCGCCGTGCGAGAGATGATTGCTTCGCCGCTGGACTCTGTTGCGTTCCTCGACGACTGCCGGAGCCAGGACGCGGCGTAGCAGAAGACGAGAACGGTCATCTTCAATGTCGGCGCGGGAGACGCCCAGGAGTTCAGGGCAGGCAGAGTGAGAGTTGGCCGCGCTCGTCGGTCGCTGCCTCGTGTGCAGCAGCTACTTACGCCTCCCTCGCTCCGGATCGCCATCTGATCCCCCCAGCGACACCCCCCATGCCTCCCCCGCCCCCGCCTCCTCCGATCTGTCTTCCTTTCTTCGGCAACAAGTCCCGCCGCAGGCTCACCTACTCGGAGCGCTCTCTCACAGAGGACTATGGCTCCAGTCGTTCCAGCATAGGCCGTCTAGCCTCAGAGCAGTACTCCCCCACTGCCACCCTCACCTCTCGCAACGACGAGAAGCTCACGTTCTCGTCCGAGACCGAGTCCTTCAACGTCCCCGAGTACACAGACGCCGCTCGCGATGTCACTCCCGGGCGCGTCGTCCTCAAGCGGTCCAACACCATCACTGGCTCCACCCCCCCAAAGGACGCACGCAAGGGCTCGAAGAAGTGGGGCTACGGCTGGGGCCTCGGGAGAAAGGATAAGAACAAGGACTTCAACGAGAAAGATCCCGGTCAGTCTCACAACTCTACTCCTCCCCCCGTCTACGACGACGTCCGTTCCCAAACCGTCACCAATCACTCTCGATCTACCCGCTCCGTCGACCCTGCCGACTACGAATCCAGCCTCCGCCGCCCTCGCTCTCAATCCACCAATGGCGGCACCATCCGCTACGTGCCCCCTCCTCAACCTCCCAAGCGCTCCGACACCTACAGATCCACCTCGACCATGAATACCGCCAGAACAGGTAGGAGCGTCACAAACCCAGCCGCCCGCCCCGGCCTCTACCCATCCGAATCCTCATCCACCCTCGTCGGCTCCGCCCTCGACCGCAAGATCCGCGACCACGACCCCATCGCCGAACGCGTCGACACCAGTAGCAGACTCGGTGCCCTTCGCGATTTCATGCGCAAAGATGAGCTCGACTACTAGTCAGTCACTCTCTCCCCGTCTTTCTCTCCGCCCTTCTTATTCCCGCACAGTGTCATTCCCAGCGAAGACGCTCATGGGTCCGAGTACATTGCTGCCCACGACAAGCGTCGCGAGTGGATCTCTGGGTACGACTCCACCGCCTCTCTTCATATCCGCCTCCCTCTGACCTTTCCACAGTTTCACCGGGTCTGCCGGGCAGGCCATCGTGTCCAAAACGACAGCCTACCTCATCACCGACTCCCGCTACTGGCTTCAAGCCAAAGATCAGCTCGATTTGCACGAATGGAACATCGTCGAGGCCGGCGCCGCCGGAAACCCCAAGGACTGGACAGAGTGGCTCGTCCAGCGCGCGGACCACTCCAAGATCGGCATCGATGCCCGCCTCATCTCCTACGAGAAGGCCGCGGCCTTGAACAACGAACTCAAGGCCAAGGACTCGAGGCTGTTCTATCCCCCTCAGAACCTCGTCGACCTCGTCTGGAAAGAGAAGCCCGCGCGCAGCCGCGAGCCGATCTACGTCCAGTCTCACGACTTTACTGGCGTCAAGGCGAGCGAGAAACTCGCCAGGCTGAGGCAGTGGATCGAGGCGCAGCGTCCCAACATGCCGTCGTACTCCAAGGCGGAGCCGAAGCCATCGCAGAAGCAGGTAGCAACCCTCATCTCGAACTTGGCCTGTATCGGTGCGTCGTCATGAATCGTTGAACCCCTTCTCGCCTGACGTTTCACATAGCGTGGCTGCTCAACCTTCGCGGCGACGACATACCCTTCAATCCCGTCTTTCACTCGTATTTGTTCGTCGGTCTCGAGAGTGCCACGCTCTTCATCGAGCCGGCAAAGGTCACAAAGGCAGTAGAGGAATACTTGATGGCGCTGAACGTGCACGTTCGTGAATACAACGACATCTGGACGTTCCTACGCAGGAAGGAATGGGGTGAAGGCAATGTAAGGCAGCATCTCCCGCACCTCTCTCTGCCCCACGCGTCTCACCTCTAGCCACAGGTCATCATCTCGCCCCAGACGTCCTACGCGATCTGTCTCATGATGACAAGCTTCCGGTACACCGTCTTGCCTTCCTATGTCGAGGAGATGAAGGCTGTCAAGAGCGAGGTTGAGATTGCCGGGCTCCGCAAAGCGTACCGTCGGGACGGCGCGGCATACGTGCGCTGGCTCGCCTGGCTCGACCAGAAGATATCGCAGGGCTACGACATCACCGAATACGAGGCCGCATGGCGGCTGACGGAGTACCGCCGGAAGAACGAACACTACATGGGTCTCGCATACGAGAACATCTCGGCGAGCGGCCCTAACGCTGGTACGCACCTCGCAGCCTCAACCTTGAATGCGCCTAACTGGGCCGCCTGCGTTCTAGCACTGCCTCACTATGTGCCGCACAAGGCGACCGCGCGCATGATTGACCGGGACACACCCTATCTGAAGTGAGTAACCCGTTCCCGTTCGTCTCCTGATCACGGCATCTCATCTCCGTCGTGTGTCCTACTCTCAGCGATTCGGGAGGCCAGTACCGGGACGGCACCTGCGACACGACGCGGACCGTCCACTTCGGGCGACCCACACCAGAGCAGTGCGAGGCGTTCACGCGTGTGCTCCAAGGCCACGTACGTGCTTTTCCTCTCCCATGTGTGCAGGCCGGGTGCTGATAAGAACCGTTTATCGTCCAGATCGCTATTGACACCGCCATTTTCCCAGAGGGCACGTCTGGTGCCAAGCTTGACGTGCTGGCACGCAGGGCGCTCTGGCAAGACGGCCTGAACTACCTGGTATGTCCCTCAAGCTCGTATGTCGAGCTCCGAAAGCTCACAGCGTGAACAGCATGGCACCGGACATGGCTTTGGCTCCTTCCTCAACGTTCACGAGGGCCCCCAATCGTTCTCGTCCGATACGGTCCTCGTCCCGGGACACGTGCTCACGAACGAGCCTGGATTCTGTGAGTCCACCCCCCCTACTGCGATTGGCCGAGAAGACAGCTGACGGGATGCCAGACAACCCGGGCAAGTGGGGCATGCGTATTGAATCTGCACTCGCCGTCAGGAAGGTCCAGGTGAGACACGGACATCTCGAACGCTCTCGAACACCACTGACGATCGTCTCAGACGAAGGGCCAATTCGGTGGCGTCAATTGGCTCGGATTCGAGCGGCTCACTTGTGTACCTATACAGACGAAGATGGTCAAGGACCTCATGCTGTCCAAGGAGGAGCGGCAATGGCTCAAGGTACGTCGTCCTGCTCCGTGTGTCGCCGTGTGGTCAGTTGCTCACAGCTCTCCGATAGGACCACAACCGGAGATGCCTGGAGATTCTCGAACCGTACTTGAAGAACGACAAGCGCGCTCTCAAGTACCTTCGCAGGGAGGCCGAGCGGGGCATCGGCATGGCTGCCGCTGGACCCGGCGGCATGATCATCGAATGGGATTGAGCAGGCTTCGGACCGCCTCACCTGCCCTCCCGATATCGACTCATTGTCCCGCTCGTCTCGCCCGTCTCCGCCACTACCGTCGTCTGTCTATTTCGGCGATGTGTCTTGGCTGCGGTTGTCACGTATTGTTATCTAGGTTTGGGTGCCGACAGTGATTGTGGATCGTAGGACGCTGGGTCGTTCTCGGACTGACTCGTTCTTCTTCCCCACTCACCTTTTCCTCCCCTCCGGTACCCAACGACCGCCAGCTCTGAATCCTCCGATAATCTCTCACCTCTCCCCTCTCGCCACGGTTCGTTTTTCCCTCATGTCTTCACGACGTTGTACGACTCGCCTCTCATGTTATCCTAAAACCACGCATGGGGTGTCGTAGGGCACTCCCCGTATACTCCTCTCGTCTATGATCTCCCGCTTGCTCTGCCGTCTCTTCCCACCGCTCTCGCCTCCACCCGGAGTCCATAACAATATCCGTCTCGTCCCCCCCCTCTCACGATTGATCCAACCCCCCAGCCTAGCGTTGTTTGTTTTACTTATTGCGTCCTCGACCGGGACGCGGTCTGCTTCTGTATATCGTGTGTTATGGAATATCCTCTCGTCTTCCTTCTTCACTCCCGACCCGGTCCCCTCCCCGTTGAATCCAGTCTCCGAATATCAGACCGTTCATCTTCTTTCATCCCCCCTCCCGAATGACGGTGTTGCGTCGTAGATAGATGCGATTGGAGTGTGTTGTATGTACGGTTGGAATATATTCGTCCCGCCGGCCGTAGTATATGTGGAGCGAGTGCTGCCCTTCATGGTGACGGATCACAAGCGATGGAGACTGACGCAGCTGGCGGTACGGCCCATGTTCGCATAGGGCCTCTGTGTCATACGAAGAAACAAGGCGAAGCGCGAATGGTCGCAAGTCCGCAAGGCTGCGAACCCCATCAAGGTCGTGGCAAGATCTCGATATGATGCATGTCGCGACCACACTCTATCTAAACGACGACAATCTGTACCGAGACTTCCGAGCTTCCGACTCACTGCTTCTTCTCAGCCTGAGCTGGCTTCGCCCGGCCAGCGAACCCCCAGGCTATCTGGCTCGAATGGCGCAGCTGGACTCCAAGGTCGTCGGCCATCTTCCACACCAGCCCGGGGTTCTTCTGGAACATGCGCCCGTTCAGGATGATATCCGCGCGGCCCTGGTGCACAAACCATTATGAGCGCGACGCGCCTCGGTGATCAAGTGAGCGAATCGCGACGAACCTCGTCGAGGACGCTCTGGGCGAACTTGCCGTCGTGGAGGCTCCCGACGGCCGAGACGAGGACCTTGTCCCCGACGGCCTTCTTGATGGCCTCGGAGAGCGGCACTTGGTACCCTGGCCCGCTCTTGAAGAACTGCGCCGCGGGATGGTTGCCACCCGCGGAGACGTCGATGAGGTCGACGCCGTGCTCGGCGAGGATCCCCGCGAGCTTGCAAGAGTCCTCCAGGCGCCAGGACGGTTCGTCCGGCAGCAGTTGTTCGACGCCGTCAGTGGCAGAGATGCTACAGTGTCGTTGTCGGTCATGTCAACGCTTGCAACTTGTCGAATCACAGGACCACAGCACCTACCGGACCAGGAGAGGCATCGTCGGCGGTATCACCGCACGCACGCCCTCGACGACTTCGATGAGAAGCCTGATCCGGTTATCGAACGACCCCCCGTACTCGTCCGTCCGTTTGTTCGCGATGGGGCTCATGAAGGAGCTGATCAAGAACCCGTGCGCGCCGTGAATCTCAATCACGTCAAAGCCCGCCTTGACGGACCGCTTGGCAGCGTCCACGAAGGCTTTCACGACCCGGCGGATGCCCTGCGTGGTGAGCTGCTTCGGCACGCCGTACGCCTCGGTGTGCGCGACGGGGCTCGGGCCGTAGATCTCGTCCGGCCACCCGCCCTCGATCGCGTCCGCGAGCCTGCCCCCGTGGACGAAGGGCGCAAGGGTGGAGGCCTTCCGGCCGGCGTGGGCGAGCTGGATGGCGATCTTTTGGTTCTGGGAGTGGGCGAACTCGACGACGTTGGCCCACGCGTTCGCCTGCTCGTCCGTCCAGATCCCGGCGTCCTCGGGCGTGATGCGTCCTTCAGGCAGGACGGCCGTTGCTTCTACGATGGAGAGACCGGGGCCCCGGGTGAGGATGCCCCCGACTGAAAGCGAACGTCGCAGTGAGTGTCTGCCAGACTGTGAGTACGCGGGCCGCGGGCGACGTACGATGAGCGAACTGCCAGGGCGAGATGACGCCGTTCTCGGCCGAGTATTGGCACAATGGTGCGAGCTGCGTGGTGCAAAGGCGGCCAGTGAGATTGGGAGAACAAGTACACGACGAGTCAAGAGACTTTACTCACCCACAAACGGTTGGGGAACTCGACACCACGTATCTTGATAGGTCGGAAAAGAGACGGGACCGACTTCAGGTCAGGCTGCTCCTCGGAGGGCAAGGCCGTACCCGCAGGGGGGTACTGGCGCGGTACGTAGTACGAGACGTTGGGTGCTGGCGCGTTGACTAGTACAGTAGAGGACATAGCTGAGGTTGAGTCGGGGCTGTCCAGTTGCTCCTTGATCGGCGACGGGTGGAACGGGGATGAATGCAAGTATGGAGGCAGTCGCGTCGCCGGACAGCCTCTCTTATGCGTTTGTCCAAGCGTGATCCAAGGCTTCTCGATTCGCGACCTGACCGGAGCGAGGTCGACGTTACGTGAATGCCGCTCGAGGATTCCCGATCGCAACATGAGAAAGCGTGGAGGGCATGAGAAAGTCTGCTCTGTTGAGGGAGGCGGACGACCATGGTGCTGAGTAAAATGGGAAATATGAAAATCCTGCGATCGCTTGCATGCTGAATTGAACGAGCAACCAATGTAGATCAATTTCATTCTAGTATGCGTGAGTAAGCACTTGGTGACGCTCTGCTGTGTAAGCCATTGAGAGAGCTGACATAGCCTCACACACTAGACACATAAGTGAGATGCGGAAATTCAATCTCTCGCGAGAGCACTCACTATCGTTATGCGCTTAACACCATGCGGCCGCGTGCACTGCAGTCTACATTGAGAAGTGGTTGTGAAGGGCCGTGTCTGCGCCCCAATGCCCATCTCAAGGCGGACTTGTTCGAAGAGTCTAACGGGCCCAGTCTCAGCTGCGAGGGTTGCTCGGACATGAAGGAGGAGAAGGGCAAGACGACACTGAGAACAGAGCACACTTGGATCAATCGCAAAAGATACTGGCAGTGAGTAATGTCAGCTGCTAATTGAACGAATTGCTCAGATCACCTTCGTTTTGTGGCATCGCCGCTCTGCGGGTCACAACATAGAAGACTCAGACTGTCTGGACGGATGAATTTGAGACTCGGAGTGACTATGGAACAAGTCCTCAGTTTGGTCCGAGGTCCGAGTCGCACAGAATCTGGCATCACGTACATTCAGAGTGCCGCATCCGTAAGAAGTCCGTAATATGGCCAAGGGAGGAAAGATATCGAGAGATCAGCCAGTACAACTTGGGGGAGTGGGACGGCGCTGAGAAGTTCTTTCTGCATCCAGAAACTGTCCACTACGGTTCGCACATGAACGTCCGTGACAGAAATCGCAGAGCCGCTCAAAAATCCTGAGGATGGTGGATGACACGGTGGGGATCGTACTTCTGCTTGATTGCGGTCAGACGTTCGGTATGGGTTGGATAGTACTTCTGGTGTGCTTCGCCCGGTGTATAGGTGCTATCGATGTAGTTCACTGCAGTAGCACGTGTCACATCAATGAGCAGTTCCGAACAATGGAGGATGAAACTGACGCACCGTACTCCTTGAAGGTTGTCTGATTCTGATTTCGCTCGATAGCATCCTTCATGCCTTGGATGAACTGAATGGTGTCGGCATCGGAGACATTCGACGCCGGGGGAATCGATCCGTAGTACCTTGAATCATGAATGCATAATCATGGATGGGTTCTCCAACGGGAAATAGGGCAACAAAGACTCACTTGATCGAATAGAGCGCGTCACGCGCATTGAACGAGTTATAATCCGTCCCACGAGTAGAGATGAAAGAAAGCGGTCCCCCGTACAGTTCGCTGTCGTGATCAATGTTATAATGGTGCGCTGTACAAGTTGCGAGTAACGTTGCATGAACTATTCACGTACAAGATCATGAACCACGGGACTGGACTTCTTCCAGCGTCTGAGCCGTACAAATGATTCATAAGAGCTTGTGTTGACGGCATACGGAGGACGTCGTTCTGGCTGACGAATGTTGACGTTGCAAAGAATCTGTTCTGCTTGTCGGGTTTTTGCGTGGTATTCAAGCTGTTGATATCCGTGCTGCCAGTCCCAGACAGGTAGAGCACGCTCTCGATCCAATTCTGATTTTTCATGTAAATCGAGGACGGTTTGCCGAGCTGTTGAATTAGAGGGGCCATTGTAGTGTCCACTGTTGCGTTGTCGACGCCGTCTAGAACGTCCAGTGTCACAGTTTATTGAATGATCATCGACCACAGAGTGGGCAGAAGTGGCACTCACAGTATTGACCGGTGAGAGAGAAGACGACACCGGCTGGGCGGGAGTCATCAGCTGGATGGATGTGAAGTTGAAGGCCGAGTTCGGGGTCGAGGGCGCCATCCGGAGTACGATTGCTGACAAACGTCTGCCATGCCTGGAGACCCTTGCTCGACTCGTCCGCGCTGAAACCAGTGAAGGTGTATGCGAAAGCCACGGAGTCCATGGCCGGATGGGTCCGGGCCCTGAAGGACGTGATGATTCCAAAGCTCGAGCCGGCACCCATGGCGGCCCAAAAGAGATCCGGGTTCTGGTGAGCACTGGCGGTCAGGATAGTGCCGTTGGCAATGACGATCTCGATGGAGCTGATCTGGTCGGAGAGAAGTCCCCATAGACGCGACGCGAGGCCAAAGCCACCCTGGCCAGCGTGGCCACCAATACCGACGTACGGGCAGGTACCATGGGCGAGAGCTCGTCGGCCTGAAGAAGACAAAATTGGTACGTCGGATGCATGGTATGAGAGCATCAAACCGCCGGACACTCACCGTGGTTCCAGAGGTAAAGGGCAACGTCCCCAAGACGGTTCCCTCCACCAATAGTCGCAGTTGTACCTGCCATGGACAGATTCCGGAGGTTCTCGAGACTGACCGTCAAATGGCCATCCTCACCTCCGAGGCCAAACGCCGAGTCTGGGCACAAATGACAGGTATCAGAGAAGGAAACATTGATAGAAGAGCCCCCTAACATGAGTGACCTCCACAGAGAGCGTTCACCTTGACCTTGTGGGCAGCTCCGCATTGCACCGCGTTGGCCACACCATTCGCATCGCTCGGGAAGACGATGGCGAGGGGCCTCCAGGGAAGTCTGTCAGTGGGATCATTGTGATCAGTCCGAGTGTGCTCATGCCGTCTTCAAGCCATGAATCCATCAACGCAAAGGACATACCGGGAATTGAAAGAGCCAGAAAGGCTGGCGGCGTAGGAAGAACTATTCCGGGCGACAGGATCGAGACCGGCAACCTTCAAACACTTGATGAACGGGTCGTCGACCGGCGGCGGCGCTGCCCTGAGGTGTGTCTGTTCAAACGCCGCATCGGTCCATCCGGCGAGAGCGTGCGGAAAGGCGGTGAAGACACTGATGAGGGCAGCAAAGACAGCGGTGGTGCGCATGATGGACGCTGTTGGGTTCGACTGGCCAGGCAAGTTGAGAACCAAGGGCACTTTGCCTTATATGTGCAACGGAGCGCTCAAGGACTCCCCAACCACGCTACTAGGCTCTCGGGCCCAGAGTGCGATCCGAGGTCACGATGTTGATTCGCGCGACAGACGACTCAACGCTGCGCGATAGGGCGACCACAGCGGGGAGATTCCCTGCCAAATTGATAGGCCCCGGATCGCTTCTCTCTCTGATTCACTACTTCTCCTAGGTCTGGACACGTCGAAGTCAGTGGAGCACATCAGCAGACTCTGTCTCAACCCCCGTTGTCCTGACGGGGTCACAACAACTGCCATTGAGCATGCGAGCGGCTGTCGACACCGGTAGCGTAATCGAGTCCTAGCGTGATGAACAAACCAAGTCCTGTGACAACCACGTCCATGAGTCCGCGGCAACAGAGTCGGGGAAGATCAAGAATAAGCAAGCCGGGGACCAGGTTGCTAGTGTCCTGCCCTCCGTGCACACTCAAAAGTCCTGGGGATGGTGAATGACGCGTTTCGGATCGTACTTGTCCTTGATAGCGGTGAGGCGCGCAGTATGGGACGGGTAATACCTCTTGTGGGCGACTGCCGCGCTGTAGGTGCTGTCAATGTAATTCGCTATACAATGACGCCATTAGCACCCGCTCAATCCGAGGCATGGCAGATGCATAGAACGTACGATACTCCTTGAAGGTCGTCTTGGGTTGGTTCTTCTCAACAGCCGCCTTCATACCTTGGATGAATTTGATGCCGTCGGCATCCGACACACCGGAGGGGATCGTACCGTAGTACCTTCGTTCCGAATCCATGAGTGAGGCACACAACGATGGCACGGGCAGAAGGACTTACTGGATCGAATAGAGCGCGTCACGGGCATCGAACGAGTTGAAGTCAGCCGGACGCTTGGAGATGGCCGAATCACCTCCGCCCCACAAGTCGCTACGAGATTCCATCAGCATGATGCTCTCCGCCGCGGTGAGAAACACGACGTACAAGATGATGAACCACTGAACTTTGCTTTTCGCACCCGTGCTGTAGAAGTACTTCATCAACGCATCCGTTGACGGCGCCTTGAGTATGTCCTTCTGGCTGACAAACGTAGAAGTCGCGTAGAACGTGTCGTGCGAGTCGGGCGCGAGCGTCGTGTTCAAGCTGTTGAGGCCCTGGGTACCAGCAAGATAGAGGACGTTCGTGATCCAATCCTGGTGCTGCATGGACATCGCGGTCGGCTTGCCCAGCTGCTTGATGAGAGGCGCCAGGCTCGACTCGACTTTCGCCTCATCAACTCCATCTGTCACGTCATGCGTCAGACCTGTCCATGCGTACCGTACAGAGTCCGGGAATACCCACAGTATACACCGCTGACCGCAAAGACGACGCCGGTCGGACTATTACCAGGGTTGATGTGCGCTTGGAGGCCGAGCTTGGGATCGAGCGGGTTCGCAGGGTCGTTCGCGAACTTCTGCCACGCCTGCAGGCCCTTGCTCGCCTCTGTCGGGCCAAAGTTGGCAAACGTATACGAGAACGCGACCGCGTCGACTGCGGCGTGTGTCTCGGCCGTGAAGGACGTGATGATGCCAAAGCTCGAGCCGGCGCCCATCACAGCCCAGAAGAGGTCCGAGTTCTTGCTGCTGCTTGCAGTACGGATAGCGCCATCTGCGGACACGATCTCGATGGAGGTGACCTGGTCGGCGAGGAGACCCCATTGACGCGACGCCAGGCCGAATCCGCCCTGGCCAGCGTGACCACCGATGCCGACATACGGACAGGTACCATGTGCGAGAGCCCGTTTGCCTGTCAAATCGAACAGGATTAGACAGCTTGATGTGAGATGAGAGGCGATCACGGGTGAAAACGCAAGCGCCTTGCGTCCTGAACGTCGTCTGTGTACCTACCATGATTCCAGAGGTAGAGAGCGACGTCGCCCAGACGGTTCCCTCCTCCGATGGTCGCGGTCGTGCCCTTCAGGGAAAGGTGTCGGAGATTGTCGAGACTAACGGTCAAGTGACCGTCTTCTCCACCGAGAGCGAATGCTGCATCTGGGTGATGATGGGCATTGTGAGCTACAAGCCGACCGCTATAGAGAGGAACACATTTTACTTACAAGAATGTCCGCCGCCACGCGCGTTCACCTTGACATCGTGGGCAGCTCCGCACTTCACGGCTTTGGACACACCGGTCACGTCCTTCGGGTAAACGATTGCGACAGGTTTCCAGGGGAGACTGTCAAGTAGAGCATGGTCAGTATATTGATATTACAACGACACGCTCAGCCACAAGCGCGTAGTACGCAGACGTACCGCAGGTTGAAGGGGGCAGCATCTTTAGCGTAGGCAGACTCAGTGTTGACGACAGGGTCAAGGCCTGCATCCTCCAAACACTTGAGGAACGCCCTGTCTGCACGGTTCTGAAGAGAAGTGATAGGGGCCCATGCGGCAAAAGAAGAGGAAAGGGTGGAGAGGACGACGAACGATGAAAAGATGGCGCGCATGGTGAGACCTGGTGCGGAAGATGGGACACGCAGGTTGAGGGACCATAGACTGCAGCTTGTTCAATCTTTATATCTCTGCCATGACGGGCTCAGGCGGCCTAAAGGCAAACTCCAACCGTGGATGAAGGGCGCGCTTAGCAGGGACATCGGCTGATTGGTATGGGCGCTGCGATCTACGGGCTTTGCGAAGAGGTTGACAGTACCGGCCTCGAGGTGGCGGAGGATGGAGAGATGAGTTCGGTACCGGCTATGCAGGACTCTACTGAGCTGGCTTGTCGCATCTTTGCGGGACTCTCGTTGCAATATTAATCACCACTGCGCACACGATCGGAGGGAGGTGTTTCATATTCTAGCAGGGGTGAAGAGCTCGGAAATGGCTGACGAGGCTGAGTTACGGGTAGTGCATCGCTATTTGTCCGCCAATTCGTCGAGTCGGTGAGGGCTGGCCGAGTGAAAAGGTGAGAGTTGGGCGATGCAGAAGAGAGGCTGTGTGACATGAACTTAGTAGCGCAAAAGCGCGTTCTCGTACTAGACTCGATCCGTAAACGATACTCACTTTGAGTCCTGTTGTCAAAATCGCTAATGGCACATGCAGAGAGAGACGGGAGCCGTCGAGAACACAGTTTTCGCGACGGTGATACGATGGTGATGACGGTTGTCCCCAATCCAGCTCTCCGCGACTCGGACTCCAGAGTCCCCGTATTCGGCAGCCGGCCCGGTACAGGGGCCGCCTGCTGCCGTAGGCGCTTACCACCTCAGCGCTTCGTCACGTACTCAGCCTCAGCGATCACCACAATCCGAGTCGACCCGTTTCGATCCTGTGTTGAGATCATCCACACATAGTAAATATCCATCCGTGTTACCCGCTTCTCAAGCGAAGGCTCATGAGAAGTCTCTTCAGGTTCAGAGCAGCCGGGAACAGAGACAAGCATATGCGCCCAGCTGTGCTCGTCGCCCACCGGAGTTCGCGCGTATAGCCACGGTCGTTCACGTTCGACGCGACTGTTGCAATCATAGCAGACCACGACGTTCGCTGTGGCATGGACGAACCACGCGCCGAAGGAACCGTCAGCGAAACTGAGATGATGGCTACCCAAAGGATGGGGATGACGCCTACCGTGAGTACAGTTGTAGCAGCAGAAGTAGGGAGGGCACGTTATGGACGTCTTGCACCTGATGCATCGCAGTCCATCCCGGGAAGACCCTATCTCCTCTCTGAAAGACTGGACGACAGTCTTGGCGGCCATGAAGGAGGGGTGTATATACACCCTCCACCTCGGCACTCGCAGCTGTAAGATGATATGACTAGGAGTGTGCGCCTTCCCCGGACTCGCGATATGTTTCTGAGACGAGAAGCAGTCCCAGCAGAGGTCGAAGGAGTCCATCGTGTCTTTGGAGCAATCAAGACACAGAAAGCGCGTGGACGTCACAGACGAGTTTGCACATTCGTTGCAATACACTCTGTAGATCTGGTAAGTTGTCACCAAGAAACGTCATGGCCATGACGGCTCACCCGTGATAGAACTCCCGTCGGGTCTGGAATTCTGACAAGCAGGACCACAGTCGGAGGTCGTCCGGCGATATCGTGCCGATGAGCTCAATCCACTCCTGCTCGTCTTCGGTCTGCTCGAACCGACCGTCGCCGCGTTGCAATCTGAGCAGTTGGATGAAATGTAACCGCCGCCGCCGCCTTTCCTGAAGCACCTCCCACGTGAAAGCCTGGGCTCGAACCGCTCGCAGAGTCGCTTCTGTAGCAAGCGTCCACAGCGCTGGAGGGCGACTCTGCGCGAGCGTTCTGGCAGAGGGGCGAGAGAGCATGTATTCCACCGGACGCCGTTTCATGTGGAAACTTCCGAAACTGGCCTTCGACACTGTACAAGAGGTGGTCAGGATGCATGTCGAGGAGGACGGCAACTCCTCCCGTTCTACCTTTGGACGCTCTTGGTTCCTCGTGCGACTGTTCTGGAGGACGCCCTCCTTCACCATCAGCGGCGTCCGCCCCAAAGTGACTACAAACAGTCAAAATCAGGGCGGGAATAGCGTCAGCGCGGACTCACTTTATCTCCTTCTCAGCATAGCCGTCGATGCATTCATGAGCGGCGTCAGTATACCACTTGCCCTCAGCAGGGCCGTAGCGCCCTTCCATCTCGTCCACGCTCGACGTCAAATTGTCCGCACGCCAGATACTCGCGGAATCGGTGCCCTCCTTCGACTCCTCCCGCATCTCGCCGCCATAGAGCACCATGATCATCCGGCAGCCGTCCCAGAGAGCGAATATCCGGACAGGACCCGACGCGTCCGCCCCGTATCCGTAAAGCACTCCATCCTCGTCCTGAGAGATGGTAAACTCGAGAACGCCCTGGCGAGTCGGAGACGAGTAATAGCCGGTCCAGTGGCCTACTAAAGAGCGTACAGACCCGGTCGCCGAGGGTCCGGAGTCCGAGTTGAGAACTGACGGATCGGTAAGCCGGTCTAGCGCTTCGATCTGAGGGCCGTGCAGAAGGGGAAACATGCCGGTGTCTTCCCCTCCCGTTTTCAGTGGTGGGACCTCGACGATTGCATCTGCATCGTAGTCTGGGTTGCGTGCCCAGTATTCGGTTTTCTCTGTAACAACCGCCAAGGCATAGGAAAACTTGAGACAAACACGTCAATGGCGCAACGAACGAGGGACAGTAACTGAGACGCACCAGTCCAAGGAAATACTTCTCGAACTGGTCCTTCTCGTTCAGGTTCTGAAGCTTGTACACGGCTAAGAGTAGCGTCAGCCCCAGGGCACATCGCTGAACGAGCGCCAGGAGATACCTTGCAACGTACGGTGCCGGTCCGTCAGCGCGCGGTATATGATCGCCAGAGACTGCAGGATGGCTGGCAACTCATCCTCGTGCAACGTGACCGAATGGGCTTGGCGGACGACGTCCAAGCCTCGTCGCATGAGCAAGAAGATGAGAGGCAGTAGATTCTGGCGAAGCAAGGTGAGTCCCGGTCCGGATGCACGAAAGCGAGCGAGGACGAGCGCACGCACCTTCTCAGGTCTGCCGGGTCCTGCGACGATGACCAGCGTGTTCGCTTCATCGATGCAGTACTTGATCGACTGAAGTTTCCGTTCCATGCGCTCCTCGACCTCCATGACGTAGTCTTTGAACTTGAGGAACGTCGCATCGGTATCCCACGGAAAGTCGTCCCACTGCTCAATGTCTCTCAGCCCCGAAAGAATGTCTTCGACGCCTTGCACCTGTCCGGATTTGATAAAGTTCGAGATCGTATTGTAGTTCGCGGGGAGTGCTGCTCTCGTTGCTAAGAGGAACTCGGAGATGACCTTGCGAATGCGACGGAAATACCACTGAACCGACATCTCAAACCCTGCGATACGGAGCGTGGGTGCGACTGAGCTGCCGTTTGACTGCTACAGTACGTACCATACGTCCAGTATGCTATCCAGTGAGGAAGGCTGCAACCAATCGGAATTGGGAACATGATACGGATCATGACACAATGATCTCACCTCCACCGATGCGGGCGTGCAGAGGTGAACGCGTTGACCTCTGCGATAGTCACAAACGACGAGACGTCATCGTCCAGGGCTTCGATGAGCGGCTGAACACGCAGCACGGTGATGTACTGCAGAGTCCATTCATCATCATCCGGGGCCTGCGCGTCTGCGTGCCGCGCAATGTCGGCGATCTCTTGCATCGCACGTCCTGCCATGGCGGGCCCATGATTGTCTGCATCCTCGGCGATGTCTCGGATGGATGCAAGTGCCGCATGGCTCCGCTCCGCAAAGTGGTCCCGGAGAGCCATCACAAAGTGTTTAGCCTTCACGCTCCCTTTCCATCCCTAGAAACATATCAGCAACGTGCCTCTGACAATACGCCAGTCTGCGTACCATCTCTTTCCAGACGTGATACACGTCCTGACGTGTAAACTTAGAACGCGAACATCGGCGATGAGGACAAGTCGTACCTTGTCGATGATGCGCTCATGGGGTCCGGCGAGGATGCTGTTGATGACACGATCCGACTCGTGCACGATGGTGACCTTGACCTCGTCGATCTGGCTCCTCATCGCCTCAAACTTCTGCGCGAACAACCTGTTCTCGGCGAGGACCTGGTCGACACTCTTGTCGATCTCTTTCCGCAGCTCCATCACCGTCAGTGTCGCCTCGCCCTGTCCGGACCCACCCACATCGAGCTTCCCACCAGTGTTGTCCTCCTTCGTCTTACGTCTCGCAAGGAGCCCTCCAGCCTCCTGTCGTCCTCGAGCACCCCCTCGAACCCACCTGGCTGCGCCGACACGGCCGTCAAGAGGTCGCGTTCCTCAGGGGTGCGCATGCGCTCAAAGACAGCCTCCATGAGCTTCGTGACGTTCTCGTTCAGCTCGTTCACGCCGTCGTTCATATCCGAGAGCGCGAGGTTCGCGGCGGCCACTCCGGCGCTGGCATGGATCTGGAGGTCGAACTGGATGCCCGCCTTGTGGTTCGCGAACGTCTGCGCCACCTCCGTGAACTTTCCCTGCCACTTCAGGCTCGTGAAGAACTTGACTGTTTTTCTCCCGTCAGGGATGGGGTCGTGTCAACGTTCGGAACGTGAACGTACTGGCAATGTGGCGCTTCTGATAACTGTCGCACAGTTTGGCGCAGCTCTTGATGGATTCAACGATGGACCCCAGGCGTTGGCGCAGACGCTCTTCGATCGAGATGCCGCCGGACCCCGTAGCCTGAGGGCTCGCGATGTGTTTCAAGCTGAAAGCGTTGGTGGTCGGCTAGGTTTCTGCATGAGGACGAATGACGAAGACCCACAGCGTGAGTGTCTGCATCATGTCGCACATGGTGAGATTGAGCGCGAGGACCTTGCCGTCGTTCTCTCGCCTCGTCAGCTCCAGTGTGATGCCGGCCTTGAAGAGAGATACGGCGACTGTAGTCGGTCGCGGTAATCCATCGGGGTCAGTGACTTCAAGACTTCGATGTGCAACGCCATTCCTCAGGGACATTACCTTGGATGAACGGATGCGCTTTCGCAACCTCGTCCAACACGGACATTAGAATCTTGCTCGACTTGACAAAGTTGTTGACCTGATTCTGTACCAAGGCAAAACCCTCGGACGCAACATCACTTTGCACTATGGATGTATATGGGCTGTTGTAGACTCCCGAAATGGTGTCCTCTGAATGGCATGCGAAGCATGGATCATGTTATGCTTGAATCGGGGTATGGAGGAGCATAGTACGCACCGACAGAACCTAGTCGTTGATCAATTCTGGACGTCTTGTAGGCCTGACTGGCCTTGATAGCAGCGTCGGCCTCTTGGAGCGCCTTATCTGAGAACTTGGTCGTCATGGAGGACTTACCACGGCTGGTCGACAAAGAAGACAAAGCGAACAGGGCTGATCGCAGGCTCGGACTCAAATATGGATGAGAGTCGTGCCTGGGCCTGTCGGTTGCTCTGCGACTGTGTTGGCGTGGGCACCGGCACGTCAAGACGAGGGCATTGATACAGTGCCCTGAGTTACAATAGATGGCAAGCCGGATAATGCAATCGGGTGATATACCATGGCTTGCAAGAATTCACTGCAGTTTACTACTTCAGTGACGGCGTGGGAGACCTCCAGGCAGATAAGCAAATCCAGACATCTCTGAGTATACAGTGAACTTACCGCTGTAGTACAAGAAGGAGGCTGTTGGCCTTCACGTGTCATCCTCGTTGACAAGTCAGTGTCCACAGACGTGAGAGAATACCGCTACACGTCCGGGAGTGAGATAGAAACGCAGAGGATTGAAGTACCGCCAGGGGAGAACTGCCATACTGTGCAAGGGGTGTATCCAACTCTGGTAGGGCCTGTCACTCTTCTAGAGGGGGGTCAGCGACGGGTGTCGCCTGTACTTTCCAACGTTGCCCCCATTGGGTCAACGGTGAGCTCTGTGCTTGCGGAGTTCCGCCCGGCACTTACAATATTTGGTGGCACAAAATCCGAGCCAAATCACCTCAGTGATTTCGAGAGAATGTCGCATACGGCGAGACGAGCTCGAGAAGGAGAAGGGAAGAGGACAAGGAACGAGCACTGTGGGTTGCCTTGATCTGGTGGCGAAGGATGGATGATGGGGTTAGGGTTTGGGGCGAGAATGCATGCGCAAACAGCGCAAGAAGAATCAAGATCCTCCCCGCTCGTTCCCAATCTCCATCTCTTCTATGGTGCGCGGCACCTAGTCACCGCTTATCTTGTACAACAAAACGGGAGTGCCGAGATTTTGCCCGTTTCCTTATTGGCTTGACCAATCGACTCCTTTTCCCAAAGGGAGATGATCTGTCAAGCCGTTTGTCCCAATTCTCAAAATTGGGCGAGATATTTTGCGCATCCCCTTCTGATTTTGCCACTTCCTGCCAAATAGCCGAGGCGCTTGGACCTAGGCGCCCCGTAAGCGCCCTCTAAGCGCCCTAATTTGGTCGTTTGGCCGATTTTGCCACTGCCCATTTTAAGCGGTGACTAGGCGCCGTGCACCATATTATGTGGACGTCCATACTGTCCGTTCCTACCACCGTCCGACGTTCCCGGGAGTCCTTCATCGGCCCATCGCCAGACTGAGCCTGAGGCCTGAGGACCGCCGGTTGACCACTGGCAGTGAGTACGAGCGCAGTACGATCACCAGAAGGTGCATGATGACGCGGACGACGAGGACAAGCAGGTCCAATGCGATATTAAGACCACCCCATCAAGCATTGGAACATCAGGCGACATGCGCGCAGCGAATTGGAAGACGCTTCGCCTCCGAAGCCCTCCCACTGGCAGCACCGTCCCCATGTCTCATGTCAAGTTCCCCTTCCTCTCCATTCCCCCGGACGCCATCTAGACTGATTTCTTTTGATATTCTATATACATATGTTTAATTCTATTGCGTTCTGATATGATAGACCACGATACTGCACTGTCGGTAATCTCGACAAGTGCGTAGATTCAAGACACGCTCTTATGTCTCGGAAGCGCCCATCCCCCCGCGCCCCGTCTCCCTCCTCATTCGTTCCTCCTCTATCTGTCCCAGGATAGTGCATGTACATACGGATCTACGACTTCAACCCGATAGCAGCAGTCATTTCCTGTCTCTTTGTGTTAAACTGGATAGCGCGACTTGCAAACTCGTGAGTCGTCTTCTGCTATGCCGACACTCGTTCTCGTGCATGCCGTTTGTTACAGACCACGCACGCATATACGTCCTCTCTCAACCGTGGTATTGCACGGCCGACGCCATCCATCAAGTATATGCGTCATACAGACGCTCCTTTCCATCCATCCTATCCCTCTCCTCTTTTTTTCTTCCCACCTCTCCGGTCCCTTTGTTAGACCTCAGCGGGATCATCGCAGCTTCAATCTCACTTAGAGCAAGTTCATATCTATCAGTGTCATAGAAGCTGTCAGTACACCGGTAGGTACGCGCTAGTCAGCCATCTGTTCTGTCCCCCAGACGAGGAGAGAAGCACGCACCATCGTTGCCTCCGCCACAACCCCCGGGTGGGAGGGCATGCTGTGCAGCGCCACCCTCGAATTCACTTCAATGTCGTTGCACTTCTGCGAAGGTCACTCGCACCCGCAGAGAAGCGGAGTGTGCCAGTCCGTCGACCTGCCCGCCAGGAGGGAGTAGGCAATGAGCTGCACAGCAGCGACCACATCTGCATTCAAGTACCGCCTGAGCCTGTTTGTCTGCAGGCCGCGCAGAAATGGCATGAGCGTGCGAACGTATGATTGGCGCGATACGAACATCTCCACGTCCGCATTATCCAAGATCAGCGGCGGGCCCTGCGCCGGCCACGCACGGGCTTCGCGGAGCGCTGCGAGGGTGCAGAGCGACAGTATGACTGCACAGTTAGGCTTGGATTGGACGGACTGTGAATGCAAAGGGGAGGTCAGTCACTGTCCTGCATGAGAACGCGTCCAAGGAGTGAATAATCTGTTCACAGTCACGCGCCTCATCCTCATGGACGTAGGGCATGGTGGTGTTGACGGACAAATTCGGCTGCACACTCACCGGAAATAGGACATTGTTTATACCCTCGCTGCAACGACGTATGTCAGATCTCACATGTAGCTGAAGAAATACCAAATGTATTGGTCTTGAGTAGTCCCCGCTGCCAGTGTCGGCGCGGGTGGTGCCGGTGCAGATATCGACACGCGCGCCATTCCCTGGCACGCAGGATGGTAGTTCGAGTATGGGAGGTCGTCGAGGCCGGATATCGATAGCGGCGGGGAGGTGAAGCCGTCTCGGGAATCGCATGATTCGAGGGCGTCGAGAGGAGCGAGTTCGGGATCATGGGCGACAAACCTTGGTGATGGTGCATCTGGCCGTGGTGGGAGTGGTGAGAGCGGCTGTGGTGGCGGGACGAGGACGAGGAGGGGGACCCAGTCGGCATCTACGAGAAGCCGTGGTGCAGTCAGCAAGCGGTCGTGCCGACAAAGTTACGCCTCTGTGCGCATATGCGTCCGAGGGCCCTGTCCTCGCACTCGGTACACGTCGATACTTGGTCGCGGTGCATATCGCGGGTGGCACAGAGAACGAGCGGCCTCGCAGCTGACGTCGAAAGACGCAGATACCTGCGCAGGACGCGCACTCGCAACCTTTGGCTGATTGTTTCGCAATATCGGAGGGGGAAGGAGGGGAAGAGATGCTTACCAGGCATCGAGTTTTCCATATTGAGAACGTGATAGGGTGCAGCAGACATATATCCCGAGTCACGCTGCTGCGCGCTGTACGTCTCACGCGCACTCATGCTCCGGTGGAGGCTCGTCTGAGATCCGGGGCCTGCGACGCCTGGTGTTAGGGGTTGGGAGCGCGCCAGGCCGGTAGCGCGCCAAGGCTGTTGGGGCTGGCCACAGATGAGGCCCTCGCACGAGAGCTGGTCCTCAATGCTCACCTTGTACTGGGCAACCTTCTCCTTGTCATAATGTGTGGTATGTGGAGGGACACGCTGGAGACCGTGATAGACGTCCGGTGCGAACGGGCCGTACAAAGGGGGACCGCGTAGAGAGAGCAGAGTGATCAGTACGTCTGCCTGTCCGGTAGCGTAACATTGTCGCGAGGATATAGACGCACATGCATCCAGTCAGGCCACTTGGGTGCTCAGCCGGCGCAGTAATGTGGAGGCGGAGGCATATCTATCATGATTCGGCTTCGTGTTCTTCGACACATGTCTGGGTACCGCAAGGAAGTAACGGAAGCAGTGATGACAATAGAATACACAGACAACACGCACATTTCATCGTACGCGGTACGTTCCGTATTGATATGCACAGAGGGACCAGGAGGAGCACGGGACGTCCGAAGCGTTAGATGGCAAGGAGGCTAAGATCAGCGGAAGAGACTCAGAAATTCGGTGAAACGAGCTAGTGACCAGAGTCCCTGTTATGTCCTCAGTACTGTCCGCCCAGTGCAACTAAGCAGGAGGAGATTTCGGGAGTAACGCGAAGCCTCGAGACGACTTGGAGGAGGAGCAGGAACGAGTCAAGGTCGACGTCGCTGCCAGAGCATGTCAAGTGAGCGTAAGGCGCCCGGGCCGGTGAGTCCGCGCAGCATCGTGCCCGCATATGCTGCACCCCCTCCACATTTCGTGGCATGACCGGTTACTGCAATCCACGCAGGTACTAAGAAGTTGCACTACGCGACATCCAGTCGTGCACGCTGCTACACCATGATGTTGCTGCACGTCGCTGCACTCGCGTCGCATTTCTTCACACTCACGTTGCTCAAATACTACCACGACTTCGCCTGATGAATGTTCAGCAAACTGTGTGCGTCACCGTTACATTGAGTTGCTCGGCGAAGGGTGATTGAGACTCCACAGCGACAACATCAAATTCCCGCCGCGTACTGGAACATTTCCGAAACAGTGCCTACAGTCTCTTCCATACTACAGTCCGACTTCGTACTACTACTCAGCAAGCACCGGTGAGTCAATATGATGAAGCAGAGATCCCAACGGAAACAAGAAGTAAGGCGAGAACGACGAATGTGAAGCGCCTGAGTAAGTCCTTCACGAGGTTCCCCTGCATCGTCAGCACCCCAATGATCTGCTCCTGTTGCTCCTTTAGCGTGGTCTCAACTTTCGTCAGCTGATCCTTGACCTCCCGATAATATTCATCGATACTTTCCTCCATGCGCGTCAAACGTTCCTCGAGAGACGAGTCTACTCTTGACACGGCACCAGAGGAGACGAAGACCAGTATGTCGGACCAGTGATGCTTATCCGGTGAGCTCTGGTGCGCTTTTGGCTCATACAGCCACGGTTGCGTCCGCTCAATTTCACTGTTGCAAGTGAGGCAGACTACTCGCTTGCCCTCTACTATAGGCAGGAGTTCAAACGTTATGTTAGCATTTCGTAGTGCATGTGTACTGAACGGCAAGAAACTCACTCCCCATGATCCGGCAGAAGTACGAAGGTGAAGTAATCCTCAACCGACATACCATGCAAGGCAGTCCGACGTCCCCGGCCCTCATCAATTCCTCTTGAACCGAAGAGACCGTGGATTTTGCGGAGGAGATGGTCGACTGGAGATACGCAAACAACAAAGGAGTTCGCAGCTGAATGAGTCGATGGGTTGGCGTGTGTTTCCCGTCACGGATCCGGGTTGACGAGAAGCACTCCCAGCATATGTCAAGGACGTTGGTGGCCCGGGTGTCTTCCCAACAATCAAGGCACATGAAACGCGCCGATTTGACGGGGCTCATTCCGCAACCCTTGCAACGCACTCTGTATGAATATATGTCAGCCGCCAACCTAAGATGCAATGCAATCGAACAGACTGACCCTTCATGAACAATCACTCGACGGGACTGGACAGCGTGGGCTGCACGCCAAAGTTGGAGATCGGATGGCTGAATGCCCCGGATGAGGTCTACCCACTCCCTCTTGACGCGTGCGCGCTGAAACTGGAAAGTGCCGTCGTTGCGCTCCAGTTCCAATAGCTCGTTGTACCTTAACCGCTGTTGTCGCCTTGCCCAAAGCCTCTGCATCGGGAAAGTCCCAGGTCGTACCGCCTCGCATACTAACAGCTTCCATAACGAAAGATAGCCCTTCTCCTGGAACACCTTGCTGGCTAAGGCCAATATTGACGGCTTGATGTGGCCACGGGTCATTTGGAAACTGCCTTGCATGAGGATAGCGCCTGAGGAGGACATGATCAGCTCGCTCCCATGTCTAATCCTCAGTCTGCCAGGCAACAGCGTACCTTCGGACTCGTTCAAGTTGGGCTCATCTTGCTCGGAGCGCGAGACAGTAGTACGTGCAATATCTTCATCATTCATGCCACTGACAAGATGTGTGTCTGGAACGGGATACCCCTCACCGGGATTACCAGTGTACGGATGACTTGGGACAGAGACATAGTCAGTAGACGATGTAGCCATGAAATATGCAAACTCACCTAGCTTCATCCTCCACACCATGATCTGCGTCGACTTCGGATTGGGACATATCCATGTCAGAGGAAACGGGAATATAGCCGTGTATCTCGTCTGTGCTGATCCTGCCTCCATTGTCTCCGCCGGCGAGCCACAACTTGGGAATCTCGCGCGATGATTTCTCACGAAGTCGGGTGTCGTCATGAGTGAACGAAAGCATCACTTCGTCGCCCTGGCTCTCATAGCTCATGCGTACACAGACAATGTCGCCGTTTGTATCAGTTCCGTAGCCGTAGCAGGACCCATCCCTGTCCTGCCTTGAGATTGTGAAGTTCACGACACCTCCATGTCGACAATTAGGGGTGGACCACAGGGCATTCCAGTTGCCTAAGAACATATACGGAGCCAAATTCTTCTGAGTTGTGAGGTCCTCGTCCTCTTGAGGTCCGTAGAGGAGTTGAGCTGGTTTGACGTAGGACTCATGAGAATATGTGAAGAGAACACGTCCGTCAGTGTTCCCAGCCTGAAGGTCATAGTCAAGGATAGTCTTCCAGTAGTTGCGAGTATCTCCTGTTGTCGACGAGAGCTTAGAGTGGATTTGATCAGCGGATCGGACATGTGCCTCAGCGAGATAAGGCAAATTCAGCTTACAAGTCCAAAGAAGTACATGCTGAATTGGTCCTTCTCATTCAAATTGTGCAGTTGGCACATAGCTAGAAAAAATTGGTGAGACCTGCTACATGGCTAGGACGAGTGGATTACTATACTATGCAAGTTTTCAGCACGATCCGTGACAGCCAACATGATCGTCTGCAGAGAATCTGAGATGCATTGCAGTTCATTCTCATGTAACACGACTGAGCGGGCTTGCTGGATGATTCCTAGAGCTCTTGCCATGAGCAAGAAGATAAGGGGCAATAGGGACTTGGGTGTACACAGTCAGGCGCAAGGCATAACGAGGAACGACTCGAAGAACAGTGACGTCACCTTCTCAATTCTACCTGTATCGGCAACCATACCAAGCGTATTTGCATCGTCGATACAGTAGTTGTACGAAAGCAGTTTGCGTTCCATGCGACCTTCACTCTCCACGACATAGTCTTTGAACTTCAGAAATGTCGGGTCGGTGTCGAAATGCACATGATCCCAATTACTGATGCCCCGAAGTCGCGATAGAAGCATCTCCACACGCTGTACTGGAAGGGATAACGTGAACCTAGAGATGATGCGCCGATTTGAGGGAAGGGTATCCGCCGTTATTGAGACGACTTCGGAGATGACCTTGCAGATCCGACGGAAGTACCACTGCACAATCGTCTCAAATCCTGTGAAGAGAAACAGTACTACTCGGTCAATGATACTGGAACAGCGCATGATATGTTACGGAGCAATGGTGAGTCAGACGTACCACACATCCAGTATGATAGCCAACGGAGAAGACTACCACAGCATAAGCAGATGAATCGGTGCCTTGTATGTGACGCAGCGCATGCATGCTCACCTCCAACCGTCCGGCCGCAATGTGGTGAACGCATTGGCTTCTTCGACAGTGATAGAATAGGAAAGGTTCTCGTCGAGTGCCTCAATAAGTGGCTGCAAGCGACGGCTATCTCGAATGGATTCCAAAGCCCAACTGATGTCAATGTCGTCCACGGTCAAGCTTCGGTGCTCAGTGAAATATTCGCGAACGGCATTCGCGAAATCAACCGGTTTGACACTTCCTTTTGCACCCTTGGACCGGTAGAGATGTTAATCTGGGTACGCCCAGGACATGCATAGTACGGAACATACCATGCCCTTCCAGATTTCTCGTATGCTCTACCAATGCCGAAGGTGATATGCATGAGCAACGAGATGACGGACGTCGGAGTGAGTAAGAGGACTCACTTCATTCTCGACGCTGTCATGTGCACCCTTGCCAACCGCGTCCATGATATTTTGCGCCGCTCGTGTGATCGAAACATTGATATCATCCAGTTTACCATCCATGACCTTCAGGGTACCCTCGAGCTTCTGCTGAAATCCCTTGTTTTCCTCGATGAACTGCTGAATGTTCTTCCCCAGCTCTTGCCGAAGCTCTGAAACCGTGAGGATGACGTCAGACGAGCGGTCGGCTAGTGTCGCAAGCAGCTGCTGGAGTAAGTTGTCGTCCTTCGTCACCGCATCAAGGCCACCCGGTTGCGAGGACACGAAGGCCAGGACTTTATGTTCCTCTGAGGACTGGACACGCTGGAATACCATGGCCATCATTTCGTTGGTGTCTTTTGATTCTTTGCCGAGCTGGTCGAGTTTCGCTTTGACATGCTTCAGTTCAATACTCGTATGCCAGTGAAGATCGCTCTGGATCCCGTTGTTGTGGTTCACGAACTGATCTGCCACTTCCGTGAATTCAGCTTGCCAACTGAAGCTCTTGAAGAGCTTGACTGAGATTTTGCATGAGTACCGAGGTAGTGAAAACGAGGAAATGAACTTGAAAAGCATACGTACCAGCAGTGCGTTGCTTATGATAAGTGTCGCAGAGTTTGGCACAGCGCTTGATGGTGTTGCAGATCGAATCCAGACGCTGAAGTAGGCGGTATTCGATCGAGTAGCCATTGGGCTCGGCCGCCTTCTGAGGGTCCGCGATGTATTCCAGGCTGTATGTTAGAATCAACGGGCATGCCAAGTGAGCGTACACGATCAGAACGTACAACGTCAACTGTTCCATCATGTCACACATAGTATCATTGAGAGTGATGACTCTGAGGTCATTCTTCCGTCTCGTCAACTCCAACTCGAGGCAAGCTTTGAAGAGAGACACGGCCACTGAAATGGACAACAATCACTCAATTTCGCTCGCACAAGCAGATACTTCAGATACTACCTCGGATGAAAGGATGAGTCTGTGCGACTACATCCAGGGCGGACATGAGAGTCTGACTTCGCTCGGCAAACTTGCTGACTTCTTCTTTGATCAACGCAAGGGCCTCGGATGTGACTTCACTCTGTGCTGCAGCCTGGTATGGAGTGAGACCATCCACTAGAGTGTGCATGAAGCGAACCATTGCGAAGTGTAGATAAGAAGTAAACGCACCGACACGACCCACTCGTTGGTCTGCCTTGGACGGTTGATATGGCTTGGGGACGCTGATCGCAGCAGCGGCGTCTTCCAAGCTCTTTTCCGGATCGGCCGTCATGCGCGTATGACGTAGAGTGGAAGCATGATTGCAATCCTGACATTATTTCAAGTCAATAACGGACGCTCAGAGGAGACGTTCTTCTCACCTCAGCGACATTGAGTGGCTGTGGATTAGGTGTACTCCTGCCCTTCCTCTCCTTCATCTGCATGCTCATGGCGTCAAGCTTTTGATCAAAAAACATCAAAGCCCGCAAAGCGTCTTCGTCTTTGAGAGTCTCGACTATGCCGCCGTCGCGACCCACTGCGTTCTCGATGGCCATGGCCCCATCGGACATACTACTCGGCAGAGGGTTCCAAAGAGATAGAATGTTGTCAATTCGTTTGTTGATGTCCTCCACCGTGACCTGGACAAGCTGTACATTGATCTCAGTGTAGTCTTTGAGATCAAGTAGGATGCATCTTCGATGGTACGCGAATGCTGCGAAGATATCATGGAACCTCGTCTGCCATGCGTTCTTCGTGAGGATTCTGACTGACGCTAGGAGTAAGTGTCTGAAGAAATTATGCTCTAGGGCCCTTGACATACCGACTGCATGTCGTTTCCGATAGATGTTGCAAGCATTGGCGCAATCTCTTATCGTACAACTAATTGGTTCAATACGCGGGCGAATACGGTCTAGAATTGAGGGTGCATCAACAACCGGAGGGATGTGTTCCAATCTGGCACAAAAATCAGCTGACACGCCAATGGAGCAATGCGGATGGACACGCACAACGTCAGGGCCTCCATCATGTCGCACATGGCAACATGGAGGGCGTCGGCTAAACGGTCGCGCCTTATTCCTGCCAAGTGCAACATCATGCTAACTCGAAAGGCCATTACGGCCGCTGTACAGTGCAATACCAGTCAGTCACTACTTATCGTCACAGTGAAGACTACAGATGTTACGTTGGACGAAAGGATGATGCTTGGATACGACGATCAGCACGTCCAACAAGGCCTTGCTCTTCTCGACGAGGTCGACGGGTTCACCAAGTAGCAACGTATTGAAATCCTTAGACTCTTCATCATCTTGTACAGCGGAGGACATTCTAGTCGCTGTAGTTTCACGCTTTGTTCACCATCAGCGATGTTTGCGCCAGTGTAAGAGGGGAATGCACGCACCAGACAAAGCGGATGGAAAAGCAGATACGCGATGTACAGCTACGTGCCGCGGCGGACCTTGTCGACGATGCCGGCCTGGAGAACGTCGTGAACAAATTCGGTGAGTGCGGGAGGGGCACAATTGTGATCAATGGGCTCCGTCGTTCGTGGCGCGGCGACGATAACGGGCGATGGTGGAGGGCAAGACGTGCAACGCAGAAAAGGCACGGGAGACGGTATATAGGTGGAGTACATGCGGACCAGGCTCGGCCTGTCAACGAAAGTTTCAGCATGATAAGGAACGTGGTGGACTTGATCCATGCGTACCACACAGCATGCCGATGCGCACGACAGCACGCAGAACATCTATCGCGCCGTTCGCTCGTGACCTGTGGGGACATGAATAACATCCCTAGAGATATAAAAGATGGCGAAGTTCAGTGGGTATACATCTGCTGTTCAGCAGGTGGTGGAAGCATCTACGTACCACGAGATATGCTAGAGACTCTCAACGAGCTCTCAACGCCGGTGAAACCTCGTGGGCATGGACCTTATTGTGCGCTCATGGGTACGGATAATCATACGTAATGTCAGCAGTTACGGGTGCAGTGAATCCAACTTGGAAATGCCAGAGTGAATAATGTCGTGGCCGCGGCTTGAGCGGCCTGGCGGTGCCCTTTGGTACTGAGCCTTTTACCTGTCTAAGACGGGTATGCGCCGGACTGTATCTTGCCTGGAGAGAAAGGAGGTGTTCCTGCACGTTCACATTGATGGGAGGAACACGATTGCTTTACCTACGACGATTGCGAGATCAACAAACTGCAAGCGCAGCAAAAGCGTAGCAAGGAGCGCTACTCACCTTTGTCGCCAGTTGTGCAACTGTTCGGTCTGGCTCCAGACGTGCAGGTGGCTGGCTTCAGCATGGATAGATTCTATACCGTTACTGTATGTACATAACATCTGCACACACTTGACTTGCGCCAGGACGCGCATGAGGAGCGGGACAAGAGGCAGTGACACTGAGCGGGCCGACGGACGAAATCGGTGTTGTGGCCTGTTTGGATCTGGTGGCGGGCGGTATGTCGGGCAAGAATTGAGACTTGTCCTGGACTTGTCTTTCTGCGGTGGACTCTGCTGCGTCGGTCCGAGCTCGTCGTCGTTTTCTTGCTCTGCTCTAGCTTCCGCTCTCTCCTCCTCGCCGTTCTTGCACATTCTCTGCCATGGCCCCCCAGCTCAATGTCAAGAGCAGCGACTCGGGCACGGCTCGTATCCTCGGCTCAGGAGCCTCAGGTTCGTGCTCGTCCTCGACCTCCGTGCCAGTATAGCTCACGAACACGACCTACAGGCATCGCCGAGCTCCTCGTCTTCCACCCCGTCGACACCATCGCGAAGCGTCTCATGAGCAACAAGTCCAAGGTCCGTCCTCGCCCTCATCGCGCTGGCACCCGCGCACATGCTCACCCTCCCCCGCAGGTGTCCGCGTCCACGCTCTCGACGATCATCTTCAAGGACTACGCGTCCGCCCCGCTCGGCCGCAAGCTCCTCTCCCTCTTCCCCGGCCTCGGCTACGCCGCCGGCTACAAGGTCACCCAGCGCATCTACAAGTACGGCGGCCAGCCCTGGTTCAGCGACATCCTCGCCCGCAACTACCGCGACAGCTTCACCAACGCATTCGGCGAGCGCAAGGGCAAGATGATGATGCAGGCCACCGCCGGCAGGTCAGTCTCTCTCCTGTAGTCTTCTGCGCCCCATCCTCACCCCTCTCGCCCGCCCAGCTTGACAGGCATCGGTGAAGTCGTAAGTCGCGCTCTCCCCACCTCGCCTTGGCCCCACTAAGCACCTCCGCAGGTCCTCCTCCCCCTCGACGCGCTCAAGATCAAGCGGCAGGTCAACCCCGAAGCCTTCCGCGGCCGCGGCGTCGTCCGCATCTTCATGGAAGAAGGCTCCACCCTCTACCGCGGCTGGGGCTGGACCATCGCCCGCAACGCCCCCGGCAGTTTCGCAGTGAGTCCCCCTCCTCCATCCGACCCCGACCCCAACCCTGACCCCGACCCACGCAAGCTCTTCGGCGCGTCCGCAATGACGAAAGAGTACATGTTCGGCATCCAAGACTACCACAAGGCGACCTGGGGCCAAAACTTTGTGGCCTCCATCGCCGGCGCCGTCGCCTCCATCACCGTCGCCGCCCCGCTCGACACGGTCAAGACCCGGATCCAGAACGCCAACTTTGAGCACAAGGTCTCGGGCGTCACCGTCGTCAAGGACCTCATCAAGAACGAAGGCGCGGCCGCGCTCTTCAAGGGCCTCACCCCAAAGGTCCGTTCGAGCGTCGGGTCTGCAATACCGTCTGATGCTCACAACTTTCCCTTGCGCAGATCTTGGTCGTCGGCCCGAAGCTCGTCTTCAGCTACACCCTCGCCCAGTCCCTCATCCCCTGGTTCTCCAAGTACGTATGAACGAGGGTCCACGAGGAGTCTCCACCCACGACCGACGCCCGGGCTCCCTTGCCCGTCAATCTACCGTACGCACGCTCATGACATAGACGCACGCGCTCTCCGCCGAGCCGCAAAAGTACTACTGCCCCTACTTACGCCCCCGCCCCTCCGCTCATTGCTCGCTGTATGCTCATCTAATAGACTAGAACTTACCATGGTAGAGCTCCTTGTGCGTGTGTCATGCGCTCCCCGGCCGCAACGTCCGCCAAAGGGTCATCACGATTCGTGAAACTAGTCAACAGAGGGGAAAGCATGCAACAGCGAGACGGGGAAGAAAAGTGCAGAGAGTTGAAAGGAGGGAAAGTCACGATCGGGTTGTCACAGAACCTGGTAGAAACAGACACGGGGAAGCCGAGTCACGGCCGAATCGAGGGCTCGCGTGATCAAGGGCGCGGGGGCCCGGGGAGGCGAGGAGATGGGGATGGCGGAGGGCGGTTGGTAGAGGCGGCAGAGAGGGTTCACTGCCACTGGGACTTGTCCCATCCGGGATCCTGGAGGAACGCGCAGAGCACCTTGCTCCCCGTCTGCGCAGTCGTGCGGCAGCGCAGCGGCGCAGTAGACCAGAAGTGGGACGACGGGGTGTGTCATGCGGCGCGCGCGCAGACGGATGCGGGAAGGAGGTGAATGAGCACAACGTTCGCGAACGTTCGACAGAACAAAGAGAGCGATAGCGATAGTGCCAGAGCTGCGAGCGGACGTACCTGGAGGAGCGGGTGGCCGGCGACGATGGTGAGGAAGCGCTCGAGGCCCTCGCGCCTGCTCTCGATGACCTCGTCCGAGAAGCGGTTCGTGAAGACCTTGCCGGGGAGGGGCGGGATGTTCACGCGCGTGGACTCGCGCTCGAGGATCTCCCGGAAGGCCTCAAAGTCGGAGTAGCGGCGGCGGACGACCGAGTGGCGGAGCTTGAACGCGGGGATGTTCGTCTGCGGGGCGTGGGTGTCTGTGTGAGTGAGCTGTGGGACGGCGACGGGCGGGGGAGAGGGAGGGGGGCGGAGAGATGGGAGAGCATGTGGGTGAGAGCGCACCTTGCACACGATCTCGTAGTCGGTGTACATCTTCCGCCCGAACCCTGGGGCGGATGACGAGTCAGTCCCGGGGGGCATTCCACGCTGGGCCCGCGGGTGCTCACCGTGCGTCTGGGGATTGCGGACCTCGATCTCGAGGAAGCTCTCGGGGACGCTGTACATCTCCTCGATCTGTCGCGCGAGAGAGATCAGTGCGGTCACTGGCCGGACGGCGGACGGGGACTGACGGATTGTTCGCGGCCGCCGAGGCGGGGCTCGTCGAAGACGCTGCTGCGCGCAAAGGGAGAGACGGTGGTCATCGTGGTTGTCGCTCAACCTGGGTTCGTCGCTGCCCTGCCTTACGTCCTCCCCTCTGACGCCCGTGCTAGGCTCTGCGCGCTCCCGCCCCCACGCTCTCCTCCACGCTATCACCGTCGCGAGCGTCCATGTACATATCTCCTTGATCTCAACGACGATGTGCTCTGGGATATCTGCAGCCACCTCTTCGGCAAGGATGCCACCAACCTCTCTCTCACCCCCAAGCGACTCCATGACTGGCGGTTTTCACAGACTTCTCTTCCAATATGGCCCCAACCGCGCCAGCGACTTTGAAACCTCCATTCTCTTTCTCAATGTGTACCTCACGGGCGGGAGTACATCACCAGAATGACGGCGTATCCCAGCTGTCGATATCCTGCAGCACGCCCTCAATCTCCGTAAACTCACTCTCCGCAACTCACGGGTCTTCATGGAGCGCGATTCACGCTTCACTGACGCTCTCTGTGTACTCCGCAGGTTCGTACGAGCAGAATTCGACACAGTATTCGAACGCGCCGTCAGGTTACTTGGCGAGACGGCCGTCTACACAATTCTCACGACTTGCAGACACATGCTGTTCTCGTCGACGTCCTCTCCAACTGTCGGCACCTCCACACACTGGGCATCTCCACACACTGCGGTCGCTCGTCTTCCCCCCAACTTGTCATCTGGCCCTACACGACGTTACCCCCGTTGCGCTCGAGCTCTCGGATCTTTATTCAAACCAAAGTTGCCCTCGTGGACTTTATCGTACTCTGGGGCGAGGATGTCTGGTCCTAAATCCGCTCACGCTCCGAGGCTGAGAACATGCGCATGCGCTGACCGTACTCGTTTGCGCAGATATGTGACCATGCTGAGATGCAGCGACCCCCGTTCTGTATGTATCCACGCGTGAGTCGCGCAGGGCGGCGGATTGCGTGAGAGGCTATATCCGGCAGATGGCCAGTTCTCGCAATAGCCTCCACCGCTTCGCTCTTCAGTACTTCAGTACTAGTCTTTCTGTCGATCAGACTACCAGATCCGACCGTGTGTCTGCACATCTTCGTACCGCAGCGTATCGTCTACTTCCTCTCCGTCTGTGATCTTGCACAACCCGCTCACTGTGTACATGTATTCCCATCCTCAACACTCGCCCCGCCCTCTGACAATCAACAAGGCCTCGGTTTCTTCAATGATTCCATTGATCGGATTGACCAAAAAAGAGGCATGGGTTGTCACAATACAACTTGTGTACATGCATAAGCTGGGCCTCTGGTCTTGTCGACGTCCAGGACCCATGCTGTCGTTCTTCCCTGCCCCGTGTATGTCATGCCAACGTCCGGACTATATCGATACTGGTCATGGGCACGAGCGACATATAAGTCTACTATCAGAGTCTCACGGACATGTCCACACCGTATCTAGATCTACTGTCGGGTCCATACGTATAAGCACGATGCACAATCCAAGCAGTGAAACATATATCTAGTCCTATTACATGGGAAGATAGATGGCAGACGGTACATGTTGGCGACGCATAGACAAGCACATAGCAATGTCCACAACATCAAGAGACAAGAGACATAGAAACCCAACCCAACAAGACACACCTCCTCCTCTTCCTCCCCCAGATCTCTTCACTCATCAAGATCTGCGCGAAACATCTCAGCACACAGCCAGCCAGCGAACAAAGAAAACAGAGAGAAAACTCACCCGTTCCACTCTCAACCACGCGGCGGGATACCGTACCGTCTGTCGTCCCTGCCATACACAGGCCGACCGTACCCCGGCGGCGGCGAGCGAGGCGGCGCCATCCGCCCCGGCAGCTCGCCCCTCCTATCATACGCATACTCCGCATCCCGCTCCCTCTCCCTCGGGACCAGATACTCCCTCTCCCTCGGCCCAGGTCCACCCGGGCTATGATACCTAGGGTCGTCATAGTACCCCGCAGGCGGCGGGGGCGGCGGGTAGTCCGCCGCATGCGCATGTCTCGGCGGCGCTGGCGGCGGCGGCGGCGGCGGCGGCTCGTCCGACGCATGAGCAGCCGGGTAATACCCACCACCGTACCCGTCCTCCCTCGCCCGCTTCAGCGGCGGGCGCAGATCCTCGCTCGCCGGGCCCCTCCGCAGCGGACCCGGACCGGGGCTCGGGCTGCGCGGACGCACGCGCGAGTACGAGGGCGCGTCGACAGGCGCGTACCGTCCGTGCTCGACGTCCCGCGCGTACACCGCCCGATCTCTCTCTCGCTCCCGCTCCCGCTCTCTCTCGTCCGCGTACGGCGGGTCGGTCAGTCTCGAGCTGAGCGGCCTAGACTCGTACGCCCGGCCTCCCACAGGCGGCAGATCGGGGATAGAAGCAGGCGGAGGTGGTGGCGGGGGGTATGTCGACGACGTCCTCCGCTCACGTTCTTCGCGCGTCTCCCAAGCAGCAGGCGGAGGAGCATCGCGTTCGGCGAACCTCCCATTCCGTTCTCTTTCCCTTTCCCGTTCCCGTTCCCGTTCCCTTTCCCTTTCCCGTTCTCGTTCCCGCTCTCGCTCCCGTTCACGGTCCCGGTCCCGGTCGCGCTCGTAATCTCTTGACCTGTCCCAGGAACGCTCGCTCCACTCCTCTCCGTACGGCCGCGAATACCCATGAGACTCCCCAGGTGGCGGCGGCGGCGGTCGTCTCCCAGGCTCCGCATCTCTCTCCCTCTCCCTCTCTCTCTCCCGGAACGGCGGTGCCTCACCCGCCGGAACCCAAGCTCTGTCTCCACGTGGAGGATACGAGTCTGCAAGCGGCGGCGGCGTCGGCCGGCGGTACGACGCCCGACTTTCCACAAACCGCGGCGGGTGATCAACGTCTATGACCTCGGCCCGACGTTCGCCAGCAGCAGCAGCAGCAACAGCAGCAGCAGCAGGAGGCGGCGGAGGATATCTGTCCCTCTCCGAGTCCGTGCGGTACCCCGCGCGGTCGATGCGGTCCCTGAGATCAGGCCGGAACTCACGAACGTCAGCTCGAGAAACAGGTCGGCCCGGTCCAGGCGAAGGGGGCCTGTACGAGCGCGGTTCGTCTCGGGCAACGGACGGGGCGCGGTACGACCGTGGGGGAGGCGGGTGGCCGCGTGAGCGGTCGCTCGCTGCCGGGCTTGGGGGGCGTGTAAAGCGGCTTGGAGGACCAGGGGCGTAATGGCGGTCCTCGGGATGGACGGGACGTTCGCTAGGAGGGTGTGGGGCGCGTGCAGCGGGCTCAGCGAGAACCGTCCGATCGTCAGTAGTGCGCCCTATAGGCCCAGGGCGATCAGCGGGCAAAGACGGTCTAGGAGGCCGGTCATCAGGCGGAGGACGCAGGGGTCGACTGTCGGCAGCGGGAGGATTGGACAGACGCTGTTCGAGAGGAACCGACGGGTCTCCAGGACGGCTGAGTCTCTCCTCCAGACGAGGGACAGGCTTGGTGTCTTCAGGACGAGACACGGGCACGGGAGGGTAGCTGAGTCTTTCTTGCAGAGAAGGAACCCGGCTGATTCTCTCTTCCAGGGAAATAGGACGAGTAACTGTAGCTCTCTCATCAGGCTGCGAAGGTCGTGCAACACGCTCTTCAACAGGAGGACGAGTAGCAGCAGAATCAGCAGGAACAGGAACAGGAACAGTCGCAGGCGTAGGAGCAGGAGCGGGAGCACGACTAACGTTCTCAGCCGGTGGTCGGCGGTCCTCGGGAGCACGGACCAGAGTGCGGTCCGCGATAGCCGGAGGGCGTCTGTCTTCGTTCACAGGCAATGGGCGCTCTCCTGCCACAGCTGGCACCGGCGGACGACGATCCTCTCCTGCTCTGACCTGGCGTTCAACAACAGAGGGCGAAGGAGGTACGCGGCGATCTTCTGCATTCTTGAGGCCTCTTGCAGTCTCAGTCGGTGGTGGCAGTGGGCGTCGATCCTCTGGCCTCTCCAAGGGCGGCGATGGCTGTGGACCAGTCCTCCTTTGACGATCCGGAGAGGCAGGAGGGGGCGGAGGCCGGCGGTCGTCCGGAGGCCTAGTTGATATATCCCCGTTCGAGAGAGGCGGTGGGGGTGGTGCCCTACGCTCGTCGGCAGTTGGTGGCCGTGCAGAACGGTCATCAGTGCCAGACGGAAGGGGACCACGACGATCCTCAGGAAGAGAAGAGACCGGAGCAGATGCATTCAGAGGCGGACGGACAATTGCACGTTCTTCACCCAAGTTGCGCGGTGGAGGCCGGCCTTCAGGGTACCGATCATCCCGCCCGTGAGGTAATGGACTGTCCTTGCCATCGTACCTTCGCGGAGGCGGATACCTGGGCTCATATCGCCTGTCACTGGACACTTGAGGCCTACGGTCGTCCATGGGACGTGCACGGTCATCATAACGTCGATCATCCCGAGGGCGAATATAGTCTGGTCGCCGATCGCGATCACGATCCATGTACTCGCGGTCTCTGTCTCGCATAGGTGACCGAGATCGGGACCGGTCGTAAGTCCTGCGGTCCCTTGGAGGTGGCGGTCCTCTGCCTTCGTTGCTGGTACCAGTGATGTGGCCACTCTCTGTCCGACTAGGGAGGCTAGAGCGATCCCGATCATCGTAGCCATTACGAGCAGACCAAGCAGAGTCTTTGGACCGGAGATCGTCTTTCGAGTCGGCAGGGGACAGTTTTGCGGGAAATGGAACAGGACTCTGTTTGATCTCACCTGGGCGAGCACCCTGCTCTGTCCTCTGCAAACCGGGGGGAGCCATATGCGGACTAGCTTCCACGTTGCTGAACCGAGGAGAGCTTGCAGTGTCGTTGGACGAAGGCCTATCTTGTCTTCCGGAGACGGGAGCAGAGACAGAACTGATCGAATCGTACCTATCCAAACGTTTCTCAGGAGGGGACCGAGTGTCCTGGAAGGGAGATACTAGGTTAGCAGACGGGAAATGGGGGCATGAGTGGGAAACAGGTAGCACATTCGCCTTGGGAGACTCGCTCACGGAGGGGCGACGGACAGGTATCGTTGGCCCATCACGAGTGTCAGGGACGTTGACTGCACGAGGAGACGTAGACTGGTTCAGAGCTTGTGCCGACGAGCCGTCAGTAGCGAGCTTAGGGGTGTCATGAGCGTTCAGAGTCAAGCCGGGGGGAGAGGAGTCCGTGGGAAGCTGCTCAGGATGTGGCGGGACATGAGAGGAGGCAGAGGAGGACTTTGGGCCTAGAAAGACACTAGCGAGAGCCAAGGGCTGAGGAACGGGACGGAAGACTTGGTGCTGGTTGTTCTTGATTGTCTCCTTGAGCCTCTCGAGGATCTCGAGGTCGTTCTTGCCTGGAGGAAGAGTCGGGGTGTGCTGTTGCTGACTAGGTTTTGCTGTCGTCTGGACTGTTGCCGTAAGCGGAGGGTAGTACTGAGGAGATGAGATAGGCTGCTGGTAGGAGCCAGGACCGATGCCAGCCATGTGGGAGAAGGAGGAGTATGGGAAGGTGGTGAAGGGGAACTGAGCAGGGGTGATGCCAGGTGGCTGGCTGGCGGCTAGAATAGGAGAGCTGAGCGGGAACGCGGCTTGCACGAGGCTGGGCGAGGAGAGGTCGTCGGGGGAGGAGGGCAGGAAGGGGCCGTCTGGGCCGTCTGTGAGGGTGGTGACGGTGCGCTCGCGGGGAGGGGCATTGTTGCGGCCCTTGCGCTTCTTGTTTTGCCGTGTCGCCATCTGTGGGTCCACAAAATATTTGGCTCCCGGCCCTTAGCGAGCGATAAGATCCTGCGTGCCGGCTGGACTCGACCACCCCGCGTGCGGTGCAGGTGTCGCGCGGAAGACAAACCAAGCAAGAAAACGCGGACGAGGACGAGGACGAGGACGAGGACGAGGACGAGGACGAGAGAGAGCGGACGCAAGAAGAGCGGAGGGAAGGAGACGCTGCGAGGGCGCTGTCCCCGCCGTCGTCTGACTAGTGACACTCTTCGTCTTCGTCCTACTTATCCTGTCACGCGTGATGCTGTCACCCGTAAGCACGTGTGACAGGACGTGTATTCGTGGGAGAGTGAGGTAAGCAGCACGAGTATAGCCTTGACGCGCGACGCGTACCGTGACTCACATGAATTTACTGCAGTAATATCTTTAAAAAGTTGGATGCGGAGACTGATTCGATTCAGATCCTCTGCTTTCCTTCCCAGCTCTCCTTTCTTCCGCCCTCGCCCTCTTCCTCCTCTGCACATCCGCACCATGGCCTCCGATGAAGCTGCCAACCTCCACAAGGATCCCGTCACGGGCGAGTTGATATCCAAGACGTACGTCTCGTGCCGGCCTCCGCCTCTTCATCGCATGTAGTGATCGATATCGACGCGATAGCGAACTCAAGCGTCGTCAAAAGGCCCGAGAGGCAGAGAAGCGCAAGGCCGAAAAAGCCGCCGCCGCCCCGCCCAAGCCCGCCGCGGCTAAGGCTCAGAGCAGTGCCGAGAAGGAGGACGAACTGACTCCGAACGTGCGTCCTCCACCTTGATACAGCTCGCAAGCACATCTGGACCTCGCGCTGCAGCAATACTATGAGATCCGTTCTCGCCACATCCTCAAGCTCAAGGAGACCATGTCTCCGAACCCCTACCCCCACAAGTTCCATGTCACTACTTCCCTCACCGACTACATCGAAAGGTATGGCCCGGAAGGCACGATTCAAGCAGGCCAGAAGCTCAACGGTGTGATCGAACAACTCGCTGGTCGCATACACAACGTTCGCGCTTCTGGACAAAACCTTCGCTTCTACGATCTTCACGGAGAGGGTGTCAAGGTGCAGATCATGGCCAACAAGCAGTGAGTACGCGCATACATCCCTGCTCCGCGCCCCATTATTCTGCCTGTATGCAGCGCAATCGCAATACTTTAGTCGCTGTCGCATGACGTTGCGCTGACATCTCCTCGTAGGGATGCCGAAGAGCCTGACAACTTCGTCGCCAACCATGAGCACTTCCGCCGCGGCGACATTGTCGGTGTCATCGGCACCCCCGCCCGTACCAAGAAGGGCGAACTCTCGATCGCGCCCTCGCAAATGATCCTCCTCGCCCCCAACCTCCACCAGCTCCCGTCTAGCCACTTCGGCCTCAAGGACCAGGAGACACGCTACCGCAAGCGATACCTCGACCTCATCCTGAACGAGGACACGCGCCGCATTTTCCTCACCCGCGGACGCATCATCAACTACGTCCGCCGTTTCCTCGACAACCTCGGCTTCCTCGAGGTTGAGACCCCGATGACGAGCATGATCGCTGGCGGGGCGACCGCGAAGCCGTTCATCACGCACCACAACGACCTCGACCTCGACCTCTACCTCCGTATCGCGCCCGAGCTGTACCTCAAGCAGCTCGTCGTGGGTGGCCTCGACCGGGTGTACGAGATCGGGCGGGTGTTCAGGAACGAGGGGATCGACTTGACGCATAACCCCGAGTTCACGATCTGCGAGTTCTATATGGCGTACGCGGATATGTACGACATCATGGACCTCACGGAGTGCCTCGTGGAGGGGATGGTCAAGTATCTGACGGGGGGTAAGACTACGCTCGAGTATCACCCTGAGGGCCGGAACAGCGAGAAGGTGTATACGCTCGAGTTCAAGCGGCCATGGAAGCGGTACGACATGATCGAGACATTGGAGGAGAAGCTTGGGGTCAAGTTCCCGCCTGGGGACACTCTGCACACTGACGAGGCGAACAAGTTCCTACGGGAGCTGTGCAAGAAGGTTGACCAACCGTCAAGTTGTCTCGTATGGGATTGGCTGACGAAGGTTTACAGCACAACGTTGAGTGCAGCGAACCGAGGACAAACGCACGTTTGCTTGACAAGCTCGTTGGCGAATTCATCGAACCGCTTTGTATCTCGCCTGCCTTCATTGGTACGTCACCTTGCGTGTGTGCGTACTTTTTTCTTACACAGCAGCCTGACCGTTTTGCGCAGTTGGACACCCACAAGTGATGTCGCCACTAGCCAAGTACCACCGGTCACGGCCAGGCCTGTGCGAGCGGTTCGAGGGTTTCCTGTGCGGAAAGGAGATCTGCAACGCATACACGGAGTTGAACGATCCGTTCGAGCAGCGTCTCCGTTTCGAGGAGCAGGTATGTGCATGTGATTGGGAAAGCACGACGACGCTCATAGAGTATGTTCCAGGTGCGGCAAAAGGAGCAGGGTGACGATGAGGCGCAGGGCATCGACGAGACCTTTGTTGACGCGTACGTGTACCGTGACCTGAAGTGCACACATAGCATTGACGCGTTCTGGTAGGCTCGAGCACGGTCTGCCGCCGACGGGTGGGTGGGGTATCGGTATCGACCGGTTGGTGATGTTCTTGACCAACTCGACGAGTAAGTTCTGCCAGACTCAAGGTGTACTCGACGCTCATGTGCGGTCACAGACATCAAGGAGGTGCTGCTGTTCCCGGCGATGAAGCCCATCGAGACGGTGACGAACACGACGGGAGCGGTCGGGCCCAGTGGCCAAGTGTGATTAGAGCGTATGATACATAGCATGTTTATGCGTAAATGTATTCCTAGACCTCGTGATATTGAAAACCACCGCGTTCTCTCGCAACACGTCCCGCACGCATGATGTACGCGATCTACGACGCGTTCAAGTCGCGTTGTTGGGACGTGTAGGGCAGATGATGTAAGACATCGATGAGGGGAGGCTTGTGCGTGGTGGAAGACGTTGGAAGAGGTGCGAACACTCGAGAACATGCCCGAAATGGATGTGACGCCAGATCGGGTCGCCAAATTTTGGGCGCGTAAAAGGAATCTGGGTGGCGGGGCAGCTGCATCCAAGTCCTCATAGTCCTCCCCTCTTACGCTCTATTACGACCCTTTTCTCTACGACACTCCCTCCCCCACCATCGTAACGCATCATGTCCGTCGTCGGTATCGACTTCGGTGCTCTCCACAGCAAGGTCTGTGCTCGCCTATTCGATCGCGCGTTTACTGCATCGATACTCATTCCTTGTCCTCCAGATTGGTGTTGCGAGGCACCGCGGTATAGACATCATCATCAACGAAGTTTCCAACCGTGCCACTCCGTGCGTACCACATTATTCTTCTTGCGAATACCGTGCTCATCGACCGCATACAATCTATAGATCCCTTGTATCTTTTGGTCCCAAGCAGCGCTCTATCGGTGAGCCCGCAAAGACCCTCGAGACTTCCAACTTCCGCAACACAATCGGCTCTCTCAAGAGGCTGCTTGGCCGAACAATCTCCGACCCAGAAATCGCCGAGGTCGAGTCAAAATACACCCATGTCAAGCTTGTCGACGCCAATGGCACCGTCGGTGCACAGGTGCGTCTTCTTTGTACTCCAATCAGCCGAACCTCATACGACCCCCACGCCCTAGGTCAACTACCTCGGCGAGCAAAAGGTCTTTTCCGCCACTCAGCTGGTCGGCATGTACCTCGGCAAGCTGCGTGATATCGCCGCGAATGAGTTGAAGACGGCTGTATCCGACGTCGTGATCACCGTTCCCGGGTGGTACACAGATGTCCAACGTCGCGCACTCCTCGACGCAGCCCAGATTGCCAACCTCAACGTCCTCCGCCTCATCAACGACACCACCGCCGTCGCCCTCGGATACGGTATCACCAAGTCCGACCTTCCTGAACCGGAGAACCCGAGACATGTCGTCTTTGTCGACGTCGGCCACTCGAGCATGGCTGTCTCTGTCGTCGCCTTCTCCAAGGGCCAGCTCGTCGTCAAGAGCACGGCGTACGACCGCCATGTCGGTGGCCGTGACATCGACTACGCGCTCCTCCAGCACTTTGCCGCCGAGTTCAAGGAGAAGTATAAGATCGACGTCCTCTCGAACCCCAAGGCGATGTTCCGACTCTCCGCAGGGTGCGACCGCGTCAAGAAGGTGCTTTCCGCGAACGCCGAGGCCCCGCTCAACGTCGAGTCGATCATGAACGACATCGACGCGCATAGCCGTCTCACGCGCGAGGAGTACGAGAACCTGATCTCCGGCGTCCTCAGCCGTCTCGAGGCGCCGCTGCACCAGGCTCTCGCCGACTCTGGGCTGTCGATCGACCAGATCGACGCCGTCGAGCTCGTCGGCGGGTGCACGCGCATCCCCGCCGTGCGCAACAAGATCCAGGCGTGGTTCCAGGGCAAGACGCTCTCGACGACGCTCAACCAGGAGGAAGCTGCTGCGCGCGGCGCGACGTTTGCGTGCGCGATGGCGTCGCCCGTGTTCCGCGTGCGCGAGTTCTCGATGCAGGACATCACGCCGTACTCGGTCAAGGTCACCTGGGAGCGCCAGCCGGACGACGAGGACAACGAGCTGACGGTGTTCCCGAAGGGGAACTACATCCCGTCGACGAAGGTCCTCACGTTCTACCGCAGGGCCGGGTTCGACCTCGAGGCGAGCTATGCGGAGCCGTCGCAGCTCCCGGGAGGGATCAACCCATGGATCGCGAAGTTTACGGCGAAGAACGTCGAGCCGCAGCCGAATGGGGACGTGGCTGTCGTGAAGGTGAAGACGCGGCTGAACGTGCACGGCATCCTCTCGTTTGAGGCCGCGTACACGGAGGAGGTCGAGGAGAAGGAGGAGGCGGCTATGCAGGTGGACGGCCAGGAGGAGGCGCCGAAGAAGAAGCGGGTGGTGAAGAAGAAGGAGGTGCCGTTTGTGTGGGGACACACAGGCCTTGACCCTTCGATCATCGCGTCGTACAAGGAGCAGGAGGCGCAGATGCATGCTGCTGACAAGCTCGTCACGGACACTGCGGTATGTTTAACTTGACGCGATCTGCCATAGGCTTGGGATAGCTGACATGACGTTTTTGGTATACAGGAACGTAAGAACGCTCTTGAGGAGTTCATCTACGACACGCGGAGTCGACTTGACGAGCGCTACGCGCCGTATGTCCAGCCGCAGGAGAAGGAGAAGATTATGGCCGCTCTCCAGGAGGCTGAGGACTGGCTGTACTCGGACGAGGGAGAGGATGCGACCAAGTCTGTCTACGTGTCGAAGATCGACGCCCTCCATGCGCTCGCGGACCCTGTCATCTTCCGGTTCAAGGAGGCCGAGCAGCGGACACGGGTGGTGAGCGAGCTGCGGGAGACGATCAACGACTACATGTCCAAGGCGTCCTCGAACGACGAGCGGTTCTCGCACATTGAGGAGAAGGACAAGCAGGCGGTGATCGAAAAGTGCGCGACGGTGCAGAAGTGGCTCGAGGACCAGAACGTGCGGCAGAGCGAGCGGCCAAAGAACGTGGACCCGGTGCTGACGGCGGCGGAGGTGCTGAAGAAGAAGGACGAGATCATCTACTTTGCGACGCCGATCCTGACGAAGCCGAAGCCGAAGCCCAAGGTCGAGCCCACCGCGGGCACGGAGACCCCCAAGCAGGGCGGGACGGAGACTCCGAAGGCGGACCAGCAGCCCAAGGCGGATGGCCCGACGGAGATGGACGTGGACTAGATGCTTGATACTCATTTGGAACGAGGATTGCACGCATACACACTGGGGACTGATGCAGATCGCTGGGTAGTATCTACTAGAAGAAAAGTAATTTGTTGTAAGTAGAACAGCGTATTGTACTTTTTGCACATCCGTCTTTGGGTTTTACTTACACGCGTGTATCCGACCATACAACGGCGATTAACTCGTCGTTTGAGCTCCGCACTGCGCCGACTGCATGTTGCCCCTGCTGAGTCATGCGACTTCGAACTCCGCGTGTCACGAGCGTCATAGGCAGCGAGGCCGCACCCGATCCGTGCTACTTGACTCTGCCGCCTACGACCACCACTCCCTCCTGCACATTCACGCCGCCCGTAGAGCTCGCCATGTCGTCCGATTACGAGATTTCCGACGATGAGAACGAGTACTACGACGAGGAAGACGACGAGATGATGGAAGTGGAAAACGACGATGGTACGCACCCTCCACACGACCTGACTAACCCATATGTCCTGCGGTAGTCACGTCCGCCTTCGCTCTTGTAGGTTCCGCATCTGAAATCGAGGTGGACGGCTTTGGCGACGACTTCAAGGCTGTGATCAACGACAAGAAGGTGTACGAGGTGGACTATACCGCCTTGAGTCAGCCCGAGGTTGAGAAGCTCATACAGTCGGACGTGGACCATATCAGCGGCATATTTGGCGTCGAGGTGCGTCTTCTCGCGTGCCCGTGAGTATCGGTCCAGCGTTTGACGCGAACCCCCTTGCCCACTCTATGCACCTAGCCCGGGATAGCCGCGCAGCTCCTTCGCCACATGAACTGGAACAAGGAGAAGCTGATCGAGAAGTACATGGACAACGCGTCCTCTGTCGCTGTCGCCGCCGGCGTCGAGCTCCCGCCCCGCGAGCCGACTCCACCACCGCCCAAGGCGTCGTCCAGCCGCCATTCGCACTCTGGTCCGCAGCGGACGACCCGGCGCTCCACGGCGGAGCTCTCCAAGACGTCCAAATCGAAGCGTGCGGCTTCCCCCGTGGAGGACGCGAAGGCGTTTGTGTGCCCGATCTGTTTCGACGACACGCAGACGGAGACGATGGCGCTGCTCTGCGAGCACAAGTTCTGCACGTTGTGCTGGAAGGAGTACATCACGAGCAAGGTGCGCACAGAGGCCGAGTGCGTGATCAGCTGTATGGCCGAGGACTGCAACGTCGTCGCCCTCGATCCATTCGTTCGCAAGGCGCTCGGAGACGACGAGGAGACGTGGGCGCGGTACGAGGGGTTGGTCGTGCGACAGTTCGTGAGCTGCATCCCGCACCTCAAGTTCTGCCCCTACCCGTCCTGTACGTACACCGTCTCGTGCCCGTCGGCGGCGACCAAGTCGTCGTTGCTCCAGATGGTGCCGATCGTGACTTGCGGCGCGTCGACCACGCATGTGTTCTGCTTTGGGTGCCCGATCGACGCGGACCACCGGCCGGTCATCTGCGCGGTCGCGAAGATGTGGCTGCAGAAGTGCAGGGACGACAGTGAGACGGCGAATTGGATCAAGAGCAACACAAAGGAGTGCAGCAAGTGTCAGAGCACGATCGAGAAGAACGGGGGGTGCAACCACATGACGTGCAAGAAGTGCAAGTACGAGTTTTGCTGGGTCTGCATGGGTGAGTGATCCGCGTGCGGAGGATCTACGGGAAGGGGAACCAGCTTGATGAACGGTGTGTCTTGTGTGATCCTGTTAGGTCCGTGGTCCGAGCACGGCACGTCGTGGTACTCGTGCAATCGATACGACGAGAAGGCGAGCGTGGACGCGCGCGATGCGCAGACACGGAGTCGAGCATCGCTTGAACGCTATCTCCATGTGAGTTCTCTCGCGTTCGTGTCGGTCGAATAGATTGTGAGGATCTGACGCGGCTGGCGACAGTACTACAACCGCTGGGCGAATCACGAGCAGTCGGCGAAGCTGTCGATGGAGCTGCACGCCAAGACGGAGAAGAAGATGGATGAGATGCAGGTCTCGTCTCAGCTGACGTGGATCCAGGTGCAGTTCATGAAGAAGGCGGTCGAGGTAGTATTCAGGTGTCGCATGACGTTGAAGTGGACGTACGCGATGGCGTACTATCTCGCTCTCGGGAACGAGAAGGAGCTCTTTGAGGACAACCAGAGGTGCGTGTCTGGGTATCCGCAGAGCGGACGCATTTTCTGACTATGCTGCATAGGGACCTTGAGAGGGCTGTCGAGGAGCTGTCTGAGCTCATTGAGGCGCCCATTGATCCGGAGAACATCTTGAACCTCCGTCAGAAGGTGACGGACAAGACCGTGAGTAGTCGCCGTCGTACATCTTCCCCGTCGTATTCACCTCGGGCAATCGTAGGTGTACGTGCAGAAGCGGAACGAGATCATGCTAGAGGACACCGCCAGAGGATACCTAGACGGGCGGTGGTCGTGGAACGTCTCCGTAGAAGGCTTTGACTAAACCGCATGGACTCTGCTTCTCTCCATCCCCAAGTCTTTCTCCTCATCTATCCCCTCTCAGTCATTCCAGTGTATGTCTCTGGTGTGTCTCTCGCCTGGATAATGTCTCCACCTCCCCGTTGTCCGACGCTCCGCTCGCTGTCCATCACGCTCGCTGCCATGTCTGTGTCCATGCCCATAGCTCGGTCTGTGTATAGTTGTGCAACCACCCCCGTCCCAGTCATATAGGATCCGCCGTCGCAATGTAACACTAACGTTTTCCACCCGTCTACCACTCGTGTATTTGTCCGACCTCGATACGAATGAAGCGCGTCTGCTCAGTATGTCTTCGTGCCTCACTTGTGTTCGGGAAGGTGTTCCGTCGGATGATCACTCGCAGACGACCGGAAAGCCGTGGTGGTACCCGTTGATTGCTTCCCTGACAAGATGTTCGTGATACACAGTACAGAATATGTACCTCGCTCTCGCTCTACTCATCAACTGAACCACCATCGCGATGCAACGCAGGCGGCAGTCTGGAATTAGCTGAAGGCGTGCACAAAGGCGTGCACAGTCACTGCGGACGGATGGCTACTGACCGCCCGTGTTGCGTGACGCAAGCAACTCCCTCACGAGTCCTTCCAGGGATGCGAGGCGGGCGGTTTGCGACTCGAGTTTAGCCTCAAGTTGTGATAGACGGTCCTCGAGCACTGGCCTCGCCTCGTCAACGGAAGAGTCGACAGGAGCCTGCTCGCCGGGGACGAGCACGAGGTAGTCCCACCAAAACTGGGGCTTCCGCAAATCAGGCGCGCCTCGCTCGTACATCCAAGGCTGTTCCCGCTGAAGACGAACGTTGCATGCACAGCAGATGATCCCGGAGTCGGCAGTGTCTGGTGGTCGGATCGGCTTCGTCAAGGAGGACATGGCTGCAGCTCGAGAGGAAGGTGCTCACCGATGCGACAGAGGTAGGGTGGGGAGGTGATGATCTGTGTGCAGATCATGCATGGCAATCCGCCGCTGCATCGCATATCCTCCTGACGGGCAGATACGCGAGACTTGGCGTCAGTGAAGATGTGATGGAGAAACACCCTCCACAGTGGCCAGCGCAATTGGATGAGATGGTGGCTGGGCAGATGCGTCTTGCCTGAAGCCGTGATGACGGACTTCTTGGACGAGGAGCATGCCCAGCAGAAGTCTGCCGTTTGGTCTATCGTATCTTCTGAGCATTCGATGCATCGGAAATGTGTTGACATTCCCGCCTTGCCGACTCCGCAGACGTCGCAAACCACCCTGAAGATGCGGTTAGCTAGCTACCAGGCCGTTTACGCGTTCAAGTGACGGACCAGTGTTCAACCATTCGTCGTGCTTTGAATGCCCCTATTGCTCGCCAGAGACGGAGATCGTCCGGGTGAATGCCTCTGATCACGCGCACCCAGTCCAACTCGTCGTCCTGGTATTGGAAGAAGCCGCTTTCGGATTGTGCTCCCAACAACTCGATGTAGCGCGTGCGTCGCTGTCGTCTTTCGTAGAGTCTCTTCCACGTGAGAGTCCTCGAGCGGACCGCGTAGAGAGTCGCGTCAATGGCGAGTTTCCACAGCGCTCGGGTACGGTTCTCCTTGAGCGACTCGCGGCGTGGGCAAGAGACCATGTATTCGACAGAACGCCGTATCATGAGGAACGTGCCGAGCACGATAGTGTCTGTGAATTAGACGAGTCAGCAACCTCAGAGCAATGTGCGCGTGTGCGCCCGACACTGTAATCTTGTATTACCTTCACCGTTCCCTGGAGGCGCATCTTCGTTGCCACTGTCCTCTACACCGCTCACTGCTGGCATCCCGGGATCTGTGCGCGTTGCTTCTGCAGTGTACTCTTGCTCGCGCTCTTCAATAGGCGAGTGTCTACTCATACATGGTCAGTGCTGGGTTGTATGCAGGCCATGTTGAGAATGTTCGAGAACTCACTGAAAGCCGTCCCCTGCGACGCCATCGGTCCCGGTGAGGACATCTTGATACCAGTTACCTTGATCAAGGCCGCAGTGCCCGCCGATCTCGCTCGCCTCCGGTGAGAAGTCTTTTGTGTGCCAGACAATCGCATCCGGACTGCCAGCATAGGATTGCATCTCTTTGCTGTAAAGCGTCAACGTCAATCGCCCTCCATCGCATGTCCCGCGGACCCAGACAGTCCCCAGTGTGTCCTCCCCACAGCCACGGATGGACCCGTCCCCGTCGTGAGAAGTGATAGTGAAATGTAAGACACCCTCATGTGAGTGGTACGAGTATGACGCACTCCAGTGTCCAATGAGAAGGAATGTGGCTGGATGGTCGACAGAGTCAGCGCTTCTCGTCAGGGAGAGATTCGTGAACTGGTCGATCTCCTCCGTTTGAGGTCGGTAGTAGAGTGAGAGCATGTCGGGGTGCGGTATGCCCTGCTCACTGGTGTCGCTAGTGGCAGCTTCAACTTCCGACTCCGTCGGCAGAGTGGCTCCGATGATTGCATTATCATCATAAGGACTGCGCTTCCAGTAGTCATTAACCTCTGGATCCCCGAGGGCATATGAGAACTTGGATGCATTAACTCAAAATCAGCGGGCCGGCAGAGGTATCCGGGGCAGAAGTTAGTACGCACCAGCCCGTGGAACGATTTGTCCAGCTGCTCCCTGACGTTCAGATTCTGAATCCTGTACACGGCTGGAAAATATGGTATTGGGTCAAGGGCTTGCCATAGTACGACCACGAACGGCAGTGATCACCTTGCAACGTGCGGACACGGTCCCATACGACGCGGTAAATATTTGCCAGAGAAAACTGGATAACCCCGAGCTCCCCCTCGTGCAGCGTGAGGTCCTTCGCTTGTCGGACAATGTACAGAGTCCTTCGCATGAGCAGAAATATGAGAGGGAGTAGATACTGGCGAGGAGACTGCGGACATCTCAGGCAATTTGTGCGAATAGGGAGTGCTGTTTCGTCCACTTACCTGATCGAGTGTATTCATGCCTACGACAATTGCAAGCGTATTTTCATCGTCGATGCAGTAATTGACTGAGCGAAGGTTGCGCTCAATGCTCTCTTCGCATTTCACAACATGGTCTTTGAACTTCGCAAAATTTGCGTCCGTGTCGAACTCGATGCCATCCCATTGGTTGATACCTTGGAGCCCGGAAAGAAGATTCTCCACAAACCTCACGGGCCAATCCCAAGTGAACCGAGAGATAAGGTTGCGGTTTGCAGGGAGAACGGCATATGATGCTTCGTCGATCTCACTGATGGCGCTCCGGATGCGGCGGAAGTACCATTGCAAAGCCATCTCATAACCTGTAAGAACGGCTTTAGATTACCATATAACCCCAGTATTGCTCAAGGGAGGTACATACCATACGTCCAGTATGCTATCCAGCAAAGGAGGCTACTGAGAGTCAGCCTTGCACAGTTTGGTAAATGTGACGATCTCACCTCCAATCAGGCGGCTTCGCCGACGTGAACTTGTTGACCTCTTTGATGGTAACAAATGAGGAACCATCGTCATCGATGGCCTCGATGAGGGGCTGGATGCGGGAGAGTGTGATATACGGGAGAGCCCACTCGTCTTCCGGGGCGACGCGCCTCTCGATGTCTGTCGGCGGCTTCTCAGTTTGTTGTGTGGACGTGGGGTCTCCAAGATCTGCCTCTTCAAAGACATGGGGATTCGTGGCGATCGCGTGGCTCCGTCCATCGAGGTCGTAGTTCCTCTCTACGTCGACGTTGAAGTAGTCACGAAGAGCCATCACAAACTTGTCCGCTTTCACATGACCTCTCCAGCCCTGCAGCCTGTCATTTCAGCGCCTCGAGCTACAGGCTGTATGTACGTACCATTTCCTTCCAAATTTGAGACATATCCTGGTGGAGTGGTCACCGTGTGTGTGATAATCTATAGGAAAGTAGTTGCCGTACCTTGTCGTGGATACGCTCACAGTGCGGACCTGCGAGAATCTGGCTGATGGTACGATCTGACTCACGTTTGATCGTCATCTTGATGTCGTCCATTTGGCGCATCATTGCTTCAAATTTGCGGTCGAAGTACTTGTTTTCCTGAATGACCTGGTTGACGTCTTTGTTGACCTCTTGCTGAAGCTCCGCTACCGTGAGAGATACGTCTCCTTGTTCTCGATTCTTGCCCTTCTTCTGGTCATTACTTCTCTGAGGCGTCTGCAGGAGCTGCTCGAGGAATTTCTTATCCTTTTGTGCTGCCTCCATCCCGTCCGGGTGCGACGACTCGACCCGCGCCTTGATCTTACGTTCCTCCGGAGAGCGCATTCGCTCAAAGACGAACTCCATGAGCTTCTCCACATTATCCACGAGTCGGTCCATGCGGATGCTGATGAACTGCGTGAGCACCGACTGGATCTCCGCCTTGTGATCCACAAATTGCTGGGCGACTTCTGCAAACTTTTCTTGCCACTTGGAGCTCGTGAAGTACTTGACTGGAGGAGCTGATGAGTAACGGCTCATCTTGCAACACCCACACGACATACCGACCGTGTGCCGCTTTTGGTAGGTATCGCAAAGCTTCGCACAGAGCTTGATAGATTCAATGACAGCGCCTAGCCGGGCGCGCAGACGATCTTCGATCGAGATTTTGTCTCGAGGACTTGTGATCTGTTTCAAGCTGACCGTACAAGTCAGACGCAAGATGAGTTTTACTGCAGCTTTCCGGAGACACACTCTTTGAGCGTACTCATCAAATCACACATGGTGACTTTGAGGGCGAGAACCCTATCATCGTTCTCACGTCGAGTCAACTCCAGTTGAATGCCGGCTTTGAAGAGCGACACCGCGACTGCACGAATGTGAGCAACAGACAGACAGGCATGGACACTTGGCGTTGGGTACAGTACCGTGAATGAACGGATGGACGTCGGCAACCGCGTCCATAATAGCCATGAGGTTCTTGCTCGTTTTGGCAAAGTTATCGACTTGATCTTTCACCACGGTGTACACCTCGGAGGCATACGGACTGTCCGCCACGGTGCCGACAGCATTCTCTGAGCGTCCAATGACTCATGAGAAGTAGTCAACACGAGTAAGCTGGCAAGGTACGCACCGATGGAGCGCAATCTTCTGGCTGCTCTAGAGGGCTGATATGATTGACTGGCCTTGATGGCAGCATCAGCCTCCTCAATGGCTTTCTCGGAGAATTCGGCAGGCATGAAGCAGAAGTGCGCAAGACTTTGAGGTAGAAGCGTCCGCTCGGGGTGTACGCTTTCATTCGGCTACATCTTATACTACGCGTGGAAGTGGGCTTTTTCAAATGACCACAAGCTGTGTTCACGTGTGGACGTCGCGAGAATCTGTTCACAATCCATATCGTGGATGAGCGCCAGCACGGAGCGCTGCGGGTCAATATACTCAAGTTCAGAGCGCCGGACCCACGCTTACAGCCTCCGTCAACGGTCGGTCGAGAAATGCAAGTGCGACCACTGAGACAATGAGCAGACCGTCTTGCGAGCAGCACAACCATGCGAGTAGCCCTGTTCTCCTGCCTCGACGTTGAATTCATACCCCGCACTGACGATGTCCGCATTGGTCGGTAACTCGTGCCTCGTGTTCTCGGGGCGATCGAAGCAACGACGGACGGCTATGTCCACTGTATGCGGCGTCACCCGACTTCGCAGCCGCGCGCAAGGATGGCACTCACGTAGGTCGGTTCTGTCTCGCGTGTGGACGAAGAATATACTGTATTTCATCTTCCGAATTGTAATGCGGCCAACTGTAGATTTTCCTTAGTAAGACTGGCAGATCTGGCTAGCACTCACATGATCATCGCGGCCTGGTACGAACGTGCGCATACTCCGTGCAGATCGTCTGCGTTCAGGCTGCTCATCGCAGTAGTCGCAATCATTTATGGCTGTCTGTGGTTGAACGAGTCAGTGTAGGAACGCAAGTCACTGCAAGCGGTGGCGATGCCAACGCCTTTCTCGGCAGGTGATGTAAACGAGCTACCTGCTCTGTTGCCAGTGCTGGGTGACGCGACCGATCTACTCTCGTTGACTGCTCCGTGAAAAGTGGGGGCAAACAGAAAAACATTCCATCATCACGAATTCCTACATGTATAGTCAAGGCTTCGTCGACGGATTGATCGACTTTGCAGGTAGGACCGAGTAGTTGCGGTACAACGGCCTTGTCAGCCTCCTTGAACGAACACATACCCCGCGACGACTCATGCACCCGCCCACGCAAAGGTTGTCTGCCTGAGAGATCGCACACAAACCTAGTTCACACACGCGTCCATCTGCTTCGTTCATCATACATCAACAAGAAAGGCAATACAGTCAAGGAGAAAGCACCAGCCGCCCCAGACCGAAGCTCGCCGTCGTGGGTACGAATCGAGGATGCACCGTTCTTCGCACATCCTGCGATCCGGGCACATGACGAGGGGAGCTTGAGGCACTGGTGACGACTGGGCCGAGATTGGGTTCGTAAATCGTTAGAGAAGTAGACGAGACCGCGACAGGACGAGACAAGGATCTGGAGTCTGGAGCGACGACACCTGGTCATATCTGTATAGGAGGATGATACTCGAGGTGGAGGAAATGGAGGCAAGATCAAGTAGGAAGAGGAGAGTAGAGTCCGTCCAAAGGATACACGAGCCGTATACACACGAACAGTCCGACTTGCTGGCGTCCTCTCACAGGATGCCCATGGTCAATACACCGTTCTTGCCGACGAGAGGAGGCTCCACGTCTAGGCCTTGACAGAAGAACGGTACGAGTGTTGGCGCTGGTAGATACGCCTACTCCTTGTCGGACTTCTCGTCGACAGGGACGGGAACGGCCTCGGAGCCCTCGATCATGGTGTACTGAGGGGGCGGAACGAGCATCTCGGACTCGTCAAACACAACTTCGTACTCGGTCTCCTCCTCACGGGTACCACGGATAGCGCGGGCGGCGACGAGAACCATGACCCAGACCATGCGGAGGAGGACGCCAATGCCGCAACCTATATTTAGCAACGAGATAGTCAGCTATGGCGAGCGTTCGATATCAAGGGAGATGGGATGGAGGCGATGGACATCGATGATGGACATTCGGAGACATTCGTGGGAGGTGGGATGGGATGAGAGTGAAGGTGGGTGTAGGAAGAAATGACGAAGAGGACATACCAAGGACGAAAGCGACGGCCCGACCCTCCCAAGGACCAAGAGATATGAGAGCGTGATGGACACGGCGGAGGAAAGAGCCACGGAATTGGTGATGGCGATGAATCCACATGGGGCGATTGCCCTGGCGGTGGCTATCAAGGGATCCATTTCCGTCACCGACGACGACAGAGCCCTGGTCCATGACCCAGGCGGGACGAACGGGAGTGCCGACGAAGGGCAGGACAGGGAGCTCTCCGGCTCCGACGGCGACGTCCTTGGGAGGGCGGCGGCTGTGAGTCTCGATGGGCTCGACACGGACGGGGGGCTGTATGGCCTCAAAGCCAAACCACTGCCTGAGGGCGTTGTAGGCGTCGAGAGCCTTGCTGCGCATGGAGGAGGCGCAGGGGCGACTGTGCTGGTTGCCGCTGTGACTGTCGAAGCGGATGGGTTGGGCAACGGGGTAGGCCATGATAGGGGCGCGCATGGCGCCGACGTTGCTTATGGCCTCGACATGGTCAAAACGACCGCTGGAAGTGACCTCCGTTACAACGACCCGTATGGGAGTTGCGACGACTGGGTATGATGAAGACGAGGTTTGGGGAACAGATCAGGGAAGAACGGAGGGGATGGGGTAAGAGGACGTACCGAGACTTGCGCCGAGGACGACGAAGGCAGGGAGTGCGCCAAAACGCATTCGCGGGTGACTATACGAACTTTCAGTAGATGTGGTGTGGTTTGGGCTGAGGAGAACGGTGAACGAGAGTCTGGAGTGGGCTGATGGGGTCTTTACTTTGCACGAGATGGAGGGCGATGGATGAGTGGTAAGTGTCAGTGCCGTGCCACACCAGCCCTCGTCGCTTACGTGAGACCCACGGGCGTCTGCACAGTACTCAGCTCTCCTGAAGACGGAGCCTCTACCTAGTCATCGCTCGCACCCGACGACTTGGTCTTGTGTCGCAGCATAGGAGGATCCTGAGTGGTACGCGTGGCGGAGGACATTTTCAATCAGAGACGGGTATCTGCTCAGAACTCGTGAGTCGAATACTCTCCTCGATGGCTTCGACTGATCAAGACCACTGAAGAGAGACCGCAATGTGTTATAATTGAATGTCGCCGGATGATACCAGTGTCCATTCTGTTGCGTGATACGATGGGCTCGATCTTTGCCGCATAGGATATCTGGCTGCTCAATCACTTTCTACGCTCATACTATATGCTTATACGCACAGTCCACAATCGGTCCTTGTGTCCGTTATGACTCAGGTGCGACGGCCCAGTTTCGTTCATAGCAACGTCTGCGAGCCTACTGAAGAGGTGTTACAGAACACGAGTGAGCCTTCTCCTGCAGACCCCATGGTGGTGCTGTTCCCGTTGAAAGGCAGAGTCTTCGCGCGATCTCGGAGTGTCCCGTCTGCAGTCCCTGCACTGCCAACGGAATGCAGCACCGTACTTCAATCTGCCCGCTTATTGTCATCTGGTGACTCTCCTCCGGTACGTCCTTCCTTCGACTAGCGTCTAGGACGCGTCTTTTGTGGTTTGTGTGGTTTGAACCTTGACTTGATCTCCCGTAGGCGACAGCACCGCCCCCTAGAACACGCACTCCAGGCCATCTCGCGTATCGACTCGCCAAGATCCTTGCAAGCCCAACCCATCGATATATTCCTTGCTTGTGCCGGTATACTTTATAGAATACACTCTACCATTCTTCTCACACGGCAAAGTCCGCCTTTTGTTCAGTCGACCACCTACTCACGAAGGCTATTGCAGCGTGGGTTGGTGCTCTGCTTCTACCCCCAGCGCTCCGGATTGGCGCTTATCCACGATATCGATTGTGAACAGCTTCTCGTGACTTCCACATAGCTTGTGGTCATTTGCAAAACCTGTCCGGAAACGCTTGCATGCGAGATATAAAAGTAGGCGAAGGAAAGTCCAGAGCCCGAGTGGACGCTTTTACCCCGAAGTCGCATCCATGCCTACTGAATTCTCCGAGAACGCTCTCAAGGAGGCGGACGCTGCCATCAAGGCCAGCCAAGCATACCAGCCTGTTGGGGCCGCCAGACGACTGCGCTCCGTCGGTATGCACCATGCTCGTCCATCAACGCCCATGTCTGCTACATCTCATTGAATCATCAGAGAACGCCATTGTTACCGTGACGGACAGTCCATATGCTTCCGAGGTGTACACTATCGTGAAGAATCAAGTCAATCACTTCGCCACAACGAGCAAGACCCTTACGTCCATTTTAGACGTGGTTGGGGAAATCCATCCTTTCATCAAACGTGCTGTCCTCAACACATGTGCATGAGATATGACGCTCATTGACGTCCATGCAGCGGCGGTTGCTCTCTTTAAAGCCGGCATACAACTCGAGCTGACGAGGCGCGAGAACGATGACAGGGTTCTCGCCCTCAATGTCACCATGTGCGACATGATGAGCATACTTACTATGTGGGTCTCTGGCCTCCTGTGTCCAATCCGATACGGCGCCTGACATCCATGGTCAGTTTGAAAGACCTCACGAACCCTCAAGGCTCGGACGGCATATCTATCGAAGTTCGACTGCGGGACCGGCTCGGCGATGTCATCGAGACCATCAAGCGTTGCGCGAGGCTCTGCGACAGCTACACAAAGCGTCACGCCGCCGGTGCGTTCCCATCTTCGCCCTCGGTCTATCACACGCTCAATTCTCCGGAACAGTCAAGTTCTTCATGAGCCTCAAATGGCAAGAGAAGTTCGCAGAGGTCGCGCAAGAGTTCGCAGACCACAAGGCGGCCATCCAATTCGACCTCCAGATGCATGCCAGCGTCAGCTTGCTCACCACGAACCTCACGCTTTCCACCATGAACGCGACCATGAAACAAATGAAGGACGACATGGGGACGTTCATGAGGGTTGTGTTTGAGCGCATGCGCCCTCCTCAGGAACGCGAGATTATGGAGATGGTTGCCCCTCAGGCCAGTGATATGGAGGCCGCGCAGAAGGAGATCGAGGCCGCACAGAACGACGATAAGCTACTCGAGCGCATCCTGGAGAGACGGAAAGCTGGCGACAACAAGGACGAGAAGGCTGGTAAAAGAGGGGCGCGGGGCGATGCGCCGCTCACCCTGACGGTGGCAGAACTCCGGAAGGAGCTCGAAAAAGGCGTCCAGCAGATCTTGGACGAGAACAAGGTTTTCGATCAGAAGCTCAATGCCATGATGGAGCAGATACACGAAGTGAATCGGACGATCACTCGCGAGTCTGACCGTGTCATCGAGAACATCCTCGCAGGCCCGCATGCACGCATCCGCGACAAGGTGAGAGGAATCTTTCGCCTCATAGTCACAGTCGGGTGGTCTGAACACGGGATCTTTTGCTCACAGGATATGTACCACATTTGGAAGGAAATGGTCCGTATGCCATTCTCTGTGTGCTCGAGCCGCAATGTTGACAAGTACCAGGGTTGGAAAGGACACGTGAAAGCCAGTCGCCTCGTACTGGCCATCCGCGATCATTTCGCAGAACGGAGTCAGGCAGCGCTTGCAACGATCCGCGATATTGCCAAAGATGCAGATAGAGATGACAACACGTCGACGGAACAGGCCATCAAGCAGATTTCCGAACTCGCGCACGAGGACGAGTGGGCTCTTCAGTTTATCACCCTCTCGCGTGTCCAGCCTCTTATAGAGGCAATTGATGACGACGGGTCCTCCTTCGTCACCATCGAGGAAGTCAATACGTTCACGGCTGCCCGGCCACATGACTGGAGGTGAGATTTGGCGTATCCCAACGAGATTCCGACTCATCCTCTGACGCGATCTCAGCCTCCCTCGCTGGATAGCATATTGGACATACGGTATATAGCTTGACTGGATCGCGGTATATACGCACTAACATGATAACAGGGCATGAGATGGCTGCCCAGTGGTATTTCCGGCGCATCCGGGCGGTCATCTCAGACATCGCTCTCTCAATGTATGCCTCTCTCCCTGCGAATCGCAAGGCTCTCTCTCGCTTCGTGAAGTCTGAGGAAGTAATGTTTGTGGAAAATCTCCTATCCGGCCTACGGGATGTGAGTGATTGGGATAGCACAGCTTTCGACACCGATGCCTCTTTCGCCAAGTTTAAAGACTACATCCTAGAGTGCGAGGAGCGTATGGAGCGCAACCTCCGCTCAGTCGCGTACAACATCGATGACGAAAACACACTCGCCATTGTGGCTGGTTTGCGGAGAATAGAGAAGGTACGCATTTTTGGTCCTACGGGTCAGTTGCGTCGAGCTGACATGTTCTCTGGTAGTCCCCACGTAACTATCTCCTCCCACTCATATTTCTCCTCATGCGGAGAAGTCTGTATATCTGCCAACAAGCGAAGTCGGTCACGTTGCACGAGCGTGAACTCGAAGTCATAGAGCTATCTCTGGGCGTTGTCCAGAATGTTCTCTTGTACCATGTTCGCACCTTACAAGGTAGGCCGCAGCAGTCCTGTATTACTTTGCGAGACACTGATCTGCATCGCAGCCGTGTACAAACTCCAGAATCTGGATGAGAGGGAGCAGCTGGGCAAGTATTTCCATGGGCTGGTATGTCTGTTGCCTACGCCCCAGAATCTTACGCCGTCCGCTGATGCCTATTCCATGCGTGGCCGCCAGCTGTCATACATCTACGCATCTCCGGAGAAGAACGCAAACTGGATACGCTCTCCGGGAACCGATTACAGCATGGTCGGGGACACTCTTTTCCCATCAGTTGTCGGAGTTTCCTCTACAAGCACGGACGAAGGTGCCACTGCCAGCAGTATCGAGGAAGGCACCACGGCACCGTACATTCAACCACTTTACTATGGACCTCAGACGGAGGAGATAGATCACTTTGCTTATTCCTCTACGAGCATGGGCCTCGCTTCCATCGACGCATCAGCCGTTCTTTCTCTCATAGGCCATTGGACTGCATCATACACCTATGACGGAAACGGATACCTCCTCCCTTTCACAATCACAACTCATGATGCCGACGGGTCGTTTTGCGGCTTTGGCGACAACGCGCTGGGTTGTATATCGGTTCGAGGGACCTGCGACGGCGGCGAATTCACGATGACTATATACAGCGTAGAGCTGGAAGCCTATGTTGTCTGGCATGCGAAGCATATCACGCCAGAGGCGAGCGAGATTAGAGGTCAGTGTGGTCGTGATCAAGGAAATTGGTATCGACGTGTACCCTCCGCCACCGAAGTTTCGTGAGTTCACTCGATGATATGACCTACGTACCATCACTGACCACGCCGATGTGTAGGAGCTCGCCTGTCGAAGAGCGCGAGAGAGAACAGGTTGCGGACGGACAGCCGCCCACAGAAGCTCCCGCGAGTGACGTGACGAACACTCCGGCTCCCATGATTGAAGATGATGCGCAAGGTAACAACGAAGGTCCGACGATTGTTGATTTGACACGTGAACGAGAATCGTGTTAACTTTTCTTCAACAGACACCCCCATAATTGGCACGTTCCTGATGATACGGCGTTCCGTCCAGTACATATGCCCATCCCGCGAATTGTTCAAGGAGACCCGTGTTCGAGCGCTGTGGAAACTCGCCATTGACGCCACCCTCTGCACGGTTCGCTCGAGGACCTTGACAAAGAAGAGACTCCAGCAAAGGCGAGAGCAACGCAAGAGCTACATCAAATTGTCGCTAGTACAATCCGACAACGGCTACTTCCAACGTTATGAGGACGCGGTTGACTGGGTGCGTGTGATCAGGGGAATACACCCGGATGATCTCCGTCTCTGGCGGGCAATATGGGCGTTCACAGACCGACGAACCGTCTACCACTGGTTGGTTCAATGAGCCATGTTGAGAGATTGGCAGATGGCTAATGGGCACATCTCCACTGGCAGGGTGTATTGCGATGGTTGCGGAGTCAATAAGTCGGCAATGTCAACGCGCTTTTTGTGCATCGAATGTACAGAAGACACCATAGACGATACGGTGGATCTCTGCTGGACATGCTCCTCATCGAACAAGACCATTGTCACGGCCTCCGGCAAGACACACACTCCCGACCATCATCTCCTTCAGTTACGATGGCCACTGTGGAGGTCATACCTTCACCGGATCCTCTCGGACGCCAAACTACATCTTTCCGCTACTTTAGAGGAGATGAAACGGAGGGACGGCGGACTGCCCTGCATCATTTGCGGGTCAAAGGTCATTGATCCGCCTTACTTCAGTCTCACCGTCGGAGGCGAGTGTTCTATCACCATCTTCCCCTGTCCCTACTCCATGCCCTCCCTGACGGACTTCACTTGCAGAACCGGGAGAAGGAGTCCTTTGCTTTAAATGCAACAGTCGCGTTCAGCGGGAGCAACCCTGGCTGTGCGAGCGGGGCGCGCCCGACCTGTCCCTTGTGGACCAGCGCCACTGGTGGCTCTTCGTTACGCTCGTTCCCGTTGAACAAGCACCTGTCGAAGCAAACTCGGAGGAGACGAAACCGTCGCTCGAGGACCGTATGGCACAGATAGAAGCAAAATCAGGCGACATCGTGACTCGCCTTGAATCGCTCGAAGGACTGGTGAAGGAGCTCCTCGCATCATTGACGGCGTCACGGAGCTAGAATCGTCCGTATGTTCCGTAGTTTGGTAAAAACGCTCCTCAAGCCCGGTCCGCTGATGGATTCGCTCTTATCTATATAGTAGACTGAATGGGTCGTGATTGATATGATATGATATATAACATTCTGCAGAGGTGTCAAAAGATCCTTGCTGAACGCTCGCGCGCAAAGTTCTGAGTCACAAATGTGCCAGTGACAGTGAGGAAGTCCGCGGCCGGTGTCGTGATCAAGTCTGGAGAATGTCAACTCTTCTCACATCCAAATGTTCTCGAGCAAGGGATTAGAGAGAGTTGACGATTTGACTCCGGCGATACCAAACTTTCTAAAAGGCGATTGTGCCGAGACGAAGGCCTGTATGGTGAGTACGCGGATGATGACGGAACCGTACGAGTGTATCGGCTCTACCCCTTCCCATGTAGAGCACGAACAGCCACCGATATATCTACAGACCTAGCGCATCGAACGCAGCGCTCCTCCACCCTCTCCGCCGCCGCTCGACCCGCGCCCTCACCTGCTCCCTCGCCTCCGCCTGCACAACTTCCTCCCGGACCTCCACAGCCCTCTGGACACCTTCCCTGAGCGCATCCTCCGCATCTTCCTCCACACGCGCGACATCCGCAACAGCCTCTCTCGCCTCCTCCACGGCACGCACCTTCACATTCGCTCCGTCAGCCCCGTCGCTGCCGTACGGTCCGCCCTTGCCCGGGAGGACCTGCGCGCCCAAGCCGACGGCGAGCACGCTCTCCTCAGGTTCAGCGTCAGGCGAGGCTTGGGTGACGGTGGTGTGCACGACCCCTCGCACTGTCGCGCGCGTATGGCTCTTGACGAGTGGGGCCGTCTCGTCCGCCTCTCCGTCCTCATCGACGTCCGCATCCGTGTCCTCGGACCCATCATCGTCCTTGTCCTCGTCCTCGTCGGTCTTCGCGGTGAGCCCGACCTCCTCCGCGAGCGCGTCCCACCAGTCCTCCACGCTCGGCTGAGGCTCCACATCCTCATCCCCGTCTTCGTCCTCAGCCGCATCAGGCGTCTCGGCCCTTGCCCTTGCTCTATCCCACGCTCCACCCCGCACTCTCCCCCCAAACTCCGCAACCGCCTCCAGCGCGCCCCTGATCTGCGCGGCCAAGACCCAACGCGCGGCAGCGCGAGCCAAAGGAGCCGCCAGCGGCTGTACGAGCAGCGCGTTGAGCAGCCAGTGCCGGCTCCGCGCCACCCCGATGCGGAGCCCTGGCACGTCCGCCCGCACGTCCGTGACTCTGAACAGCGGTTCTGGTTTCCTAGAGTCTGTGATGGCGGATGATCCGCTGCTAGGCATGAAGAACGAGGCGAGGCTCCATCCTTGGGACGGGGAAGGTCTGGAGGAGGACTCCAGCTCGAGTTCGACGTCGATGCTCAGCCCGCCCGCACCCCCTACTGCCCCGGAGCTGGTCTCAGAAGAAGAGGCGAAGTCGGGAACGCCAACGTCGATGCTGATCAAGCCCTCATCCTCGTAAGCAGTGCCGGGCACGGGCGCACCACAACACTGCGCGCCGTTGTATCGGACATAGTACGCGACGTCGTGCGCAGACACGCGCATCCCCTCGACATGCGCGCGCACTCTCGTCCGCATCTGCGTCTCCGCTCGGCTCTGTCCGGTTGTGTTCGCCCCTCCCGGACCCGACGGCGACGATCCTGTCCCGGCTAAGAGAGTCATCAGCGAGCTCGCGCTTCTCGCATGGCCAGAACCGTGTGGGGTGTTGTCCAGCTCGACGACGACCTCGTTCCAGCTCTCAACGCGTACCCGGTCCGGTACGAGGGACGCCTGCATCCCCAAGGCCTCGCGCCTCGCCGCTCCTGATTCCGATCCCCGGCTTCGCGGCGCGGTCAGGAGGAGCGCGTCGACCGCAGCTTCGACCGTGTTGCTCACAAACTCTACGCGCGGCATAGGGATCGCGCTCGCCGCGCGCAGGACGCGCGGAAGGAGCCATAGCACAAACGATCTCAACGCGTCCCTCCTCGCCTCTTGCGCCGCCTTCGCCATCTTCGTCGGAGCAGCTGAGGCGGTCCCCAGTCCAGCGTCGGCGAGCGAGATGGCCAGCTCAGACAGGGCACCGACGAGTCGTTGCGTAGTGCGGTCATCGCGTAGATGGCGCACGAACGCATCGAGCTCGGCGAGGAGGGTGCGCAGGTGGTCAACCCAACGCGCCTCCGGGTCCGCCAGTGCCTCTGTGGCAGTGCGCCGCGCCTGGTCGTACAGCACGTCGATGCGGACCTTACCCGCTTGCGATGTCGCATACGCTGGATCGGCCAGTGCGCGGTCGAGCCATTCGCCAAGGGCGGAGAACCACTCGCGCATCGCGGTCCTATGCGTGCTGTCGGATTCCGAGGCGGCTTCGAGGGGCGCAGAAAGTATGTCAGTTGCGAATGCGGCGAAGGCGTCCACGAGCGGGTCGAGCGAATACCCTGCTGCTATGCGGGAGAAGAGGATTTTTACGTCTTCCAGAGTACGCGCGAGCGGGGGGTCTGCCCAGAGGAGAGGTGTGAGCTTGATGGTGGGAGCTTCGGTCGTCGAGGCCACGGAAACGGTGGCGCGAAGCTTCGACGCATACTTGCGGAAGAGGACGAGGATGGTACGGAGAGCGGCTTGAAACGATGGCTGCCTATGTGCACGGGCTATAGTCTGTAGATCTCATCGAATAAGATCTGGGTCATAAGTAAGAAACGACGCCCGCACAGACCTCCTGCAAACGGCTGATCATGGTCTGCTTTATCTGTTCTGGGGTCTGATCCCGGAGTCTTGCTTGAATGTCATTGAGGTGATCGACTACGACCCCCTCGCCTGCGATTTCACCGGATATGACCTCGCCAGCTTCCGATGCGGTGCGTTTGACATCGTCATCCGTACCCCCACCGGGACGTACGGACCCTTCGATGTTCTCTGCAACTCTTGCGATGGTTCCCGCTACATGTTCCACATGCGCTGCAATATCAGCTGCAGTCTCTCGAGCTATGAGCAAGAGATCGGCGAGGATAAGGCGGAAGGCCGCGGAGGTCAAGAGGGTATAAAGGAGGATATACACAGCTCGAAGGAGGACTGCAGCGTCCATTTGAACTTCTTGCGGTGATGGCACTGCGCGTTCTTATACAATGAGTTAGTCAAGTATCAGGACAAACAAGGCGGAACTGATAATTTCACCCAAGGCGTCCATGTCGACGTGACCCGGCTTGGTAGCTTCAACAGCAACGTCGGCATGCAGAGGTACGGAAGTCACACTTCGTAGTTGATACACTAGGTCTTGAAACCTGTCGTCATCTATAAGCAAGCATAAGAGTGGGCGCTCGCAGCCTCTGACGGATGCGGACTCACTATTCTTTTCTGACCCGAATTCTAGTGCGGCCTGACAGGCATCCCTTGTATTTCGGAGGACTGTCTGCCAAGAATCGGCAAGGGCTTGGTCATAGATTGGGAGGTGAGACTCCCCATTTGTCGACCATGAGGCAGGGGCCAGGATCTCGGAGGCCAGCGCTCTTCTAAGTGCACCGTTCACCTGTTCCTGAGAAGGAAGCTTGCCAGCGTGTACGGCAGCAATGATGTCTGCAAGCACATCTAGCTGATTGCGAGGCTGAGGGAGCGAGTTATTGGAGTAAGAGGGTATGCGACCTGGCGTGTTCGTCTGCGAAAGGAGGGGCTCGCGGTCGGAGGCAGAGTCTGCTGAGTGTCGGCGGGGCGTGCAGCAGGAGGAGACGATACCCATGTTGATCGCAGTAGAGACGAAGGAGGTAGCAGCACAGCTCAAGCGGCCCAGAGATGGAGGGCATACCGACGAGGTAGCTTGTGTCATGACGTAGGCAGTTGAACGCGATCACGTGTGATTCGTGCCCCACAACCTCGAAACCTACGAATCCTCGGTCAGCGTAAACATGGTCAGTCTCTATATGAATTTGTGAGCTACTCGTTCGCCTGAGCATGTACCGTACGCTATGAAATTTTGTCGCCATCGACGAGTCCAACGTCCTCATCATGCATTTACACGTGTCGATTTGCCAGTAGAAGTTTGCTTGGCACAGTAGTGGTAGCCTATATGTCCTCTGGCTTGTATTTGCACCCGGTGGCTGCCTGGATTCATGCTCAGAATGAGATTGTCCAAGTCGAATAAACATCAAGAGCAAAAGCGCCCAGTAGAGGCAGAGCGTTCCATGACTGAGCGCCCAACAGACCGTCTGATGCGGCCGGCGTTCTCCGCACCGTCCGACTCCCATACCAGAGTCACCGGCACCCCTCTGGCATCAACGACCTCTGCTGAGGTAGCGCATGTGTGCTGACCGATGAGTGAGGCTGGTGGCTATAACTAAATCGTGATCTAGCTGCACAAATCAGGCCGAACAAAAGCAAAGTACGTATGCTCAGCTGCGATTCACTTTCACATGGTCATAGTACGCTGGAAACTGTTTGATGCTGCAGAACACGAATTGAGTTGGTTATCGCTGTATGCGACTAAGGATCGGCATTGCATGCCATGGCCCATAGTCGCAACCTATGCGCTTCAAGCTCGTCATTGGTCTTCTCGAGGCTCTTGGCATTCGCGAACAGGGAAGAATCCCGTCTGAATGCTTATCATACATGTCGAAGCTATAGCGTATCCCTCCAATTCCTGGATTACGAAGTAAGCCGAGGTTTAGGGGGGAGAAATCACGCTGCAAAGTGACGGTAACATCACGCTCGCGTGCGGGTCACATCAGTCATATCACGGCGTTACACTCAGAAAGAAGGGGGGCAAAAGTCACTCTGCAAAGTGACGGTAACACTACGCTTTCCCGCACGTCACAGGTGACCGTGACTACCTGAGAGCCCCCGACTGTCACTCTTCGGACTTCACGCTGCCATTTGCCCCTGCGCGTTGAAGGAGGGCGCAAGCCCGACTGATGCGCGCCTCTCAATCTGGCGATTTATTCAGTACAATACCTACGTAATCCAGGTGTGCCCAGCGGCCCTACTATTATCAGGTTCTCTGCTGCCGGATCTTCGTCACCTCGCGTCCAAGGGGTATATTCGGGAACCAGGTCGCCCTCTTTGCCACCTTCTATGACGCTCACGAATCTCTCACTACCGGCCCGTGCAGTGTCTTGGAGACAGTGCGCCGTCTCTATGGGAAATCGCTCCACTCGATCCTAGCAATGGCCCGAGTATGATGCCCTTTGCCTGACGTTTATACTCTCATCGATTGCAGTCGTAGCTCAAGATAGTCACAATCATGTCTGGGAAAGCGGCCGTTGGTCCTGCAGTTACCGAATGTGAGTGTGGGACCGCTCTATCTCATACGTGACATTTGCTCACGTCGTTCCTCGGATAACATGACATCCTAGCCCAGATCGTCCAGCACGCTCTCAAACCATCCTCGAATCGTCGCTTGAAGCTACACGGCCATCAAGCGGTACGCAGTTATCCTCTGCATCCATGCTAGGCTGGAGAATCCTCGGGAGGCTTCGCCCACATAGTCTCACCAGCCATCAGCAAACACCCAGCTCCAGCAAGAGCGCACATCTCTTCTCCATTTAATATCGCATAAAACTGTCGACATCTCGTTCTGGTACAAATCAGCCTTGTCCAGGATCAGCACTGGCGGGACGTCTTAATGGGCGCTCAAACGCCGTCAGAGCATCGTCGCTCGAAGGCCACACGCTCGTCGGCATTTCCTCTTCCACCCGTCTTCTGCATTGGTGCGAGGAGAATCATGCCCGGAATCACATCCTACACTCAGCCTGCGGTCCTATCTCTCCACGGTGCATACAGTCGTGCCCACCGTACGCTGGGACTCGCCCAAGCTTCTCGCGACATTCCTCCGTGCCGCTTCTCGAACCTCGGACGCAATGCCTGCACGCATGCTCGCGAGAACTGATAAAGATCGTGCAACACCCTGCTGGACGCATCTGTTCTTTACGACTCCGTAGCTACGCACCCATCTGCGGTCAGCCGTCCGTCTGTCCATCTGCTACCGGACTCATAACACCTCGTCGGACGCCGGAAGATCTCTCCTCTCTACTTTCGCTGTTCTCCCTCTCTCACAGCCTCAGCAACTATTCTCTGCGGCTCGATACTTCGATCTAACTCGACTGTCAACATGGGTGGACCTGCTGCTGTAACGGCTGATAGTGGAAATGCATACGCGCACCTCATTGACAGGTCAAAGCCATGGTGGAAGAACTCACGGCTCGTGAAGCTCAACATGTGCATTGCTCTTATGTACGTCGTGCATTTTCATTCACCCATGGAATAGCTTACCGACCGGTGCTGCACAATTTAGGCTAATCACGTCGACGACGAATGGATACGATGGCAGCATGATGAGTATGTAACCGACATTTGCCTTCCTCGCTATCCTAATCACATTTGTAGATGGTCTTCAGTCCCTCCCACAATGGAACAGCGCATTCAACTATCCGAGCGGCGGAAAGGTGAGTCGCCTCGTTGTGAGCTACCTCAACAAGCTCAAGCTCAACGATCTCCTATCCTAGCTCGGACTCTTGAGTGCCATTCAGGTCCGTACGAATCCGGCCCGGAACGTTGCGAGAAGTCTGACACCCTCTTTTCGTTCCCTAACCCTCAGAACATCGGCTGTCTCGCCGCGTACCCGTTCTCCCCATATATGTCAGACGGCCTGGGTCGCCGAGCTGCCGTCCTCTTCGGCGCGGTGATTATGTGCATTGCGACCGTATTGCAGACAGCCTCCAACTCCGTGGGCATGTTCATCGGAGCACGGTACGTCTTGTCATTGATCCCGTCTTCTTTCGTCTTCTCGGAATCCAGCCGTGGAGCGCATGTCGTGAGAGGCTCACTGTACCTTCCACTTCACGCAGGTTCTTGATCGGCTTTGGGCTCACGTTTGCAGCGGCCGCGGCTCCGGTGCTCATTTCGGAGATTGCGTATCCGACCCAACGTGCGCCTGCAACCTCGCTATACAATACCCTCTGGTGCGTCGATCTGTTCACACTCTCCATGCTCTCACGTCTTCCGCTCACCTCCCGTCCGTCTACTTTCCGACACGTAGGTTCTTGGGTAGTATCATGTAAGTACCGGCCCGCCGGCCCTACTTTGCCAGCGACGATCCAGCTCACGTCTCCGTTATCGAATCCGCCCTCTATAGCGCTGCCTGGACGGTACGTTCATTTCACTGGTCTATTGTTAGAACGACATGCTCCGGGAGGGTACTGATGGCTGCGGTGCTGCTAGACGTTCGGAACTTTCCACGTCCCCACCAGCTGGTCGTGGCGTATCCCATCCGCCATTCAAGCGCTTCCTTCCGTCATTCAGGTCTTCCTCATCTGGTTCATCCCCGAGTCCCCTCGTTGGCTCTGCTCGAAGGGCCGGGAAGCCGAGGCGCTCAACGTTCTTGCTTATTACCACGCGAGAGGTGACAGGTACGTTCGGGACTGTCGCGGATGGACTACACTGAGAACTCAACGACAACGGCACTCAGGAACGATCCGCTCGTTGAGTATGAATTCGAGGAGATCAGGGCCGCGATCAGATTCGACAAGGAGGTTGCGGCCAACGTTGGCTGGCTGAGTCTCGTCAAGACCCCGGGTAACAGGAGGCGTCTGCGGATCATGGTCGCCATCGCGTTCTTCTCGCAATGGTCGGGGAACAACCTCATGTGAGTCTATCCCGTCATATGCGCTTGGCGATGTGTGGCTAACCGGGACGTGGTTGCTTAGTGCCTACTGTAAGCAGTGCATCGTAGAAGGGATGCAGGCATACGCTGACTTTGTGCAGACATGAACAAGATCTTCGATGCCATTGGCAGTAAGTAGTCATTGCGTAAGATATCACCTTACACGAGTCTCATGTGTCGCCATAGTCACCGATCCTACCACCCAGCTGCTGATTGTGAGTGCTATGGAGAATATTCTTGAAGCAGCTGCTCACTGAGGTCCGCTCCTATAGAACGGTTGCTTGAACATCTACAATTTCCTTATCGCCATCGTCGCCGGTCTGCTCTGCGACAAGGTCGGAAGGCGGCCGCTGTTCATTGCGTCCACAATCGGTACGTGCGAGATTCGTGGGCTTGAAATGAACCGTCCTCTGAACCGTCATTGTAGGAATGTTCGTCTTCTGGGTGCTGCAGACGGCTTGCTTTGCGCTCTACTCTAAGAACGGGAACATTACCGCTGCGCATACGTTCGTTGCCATGATCTGTGAGTGGCCGTCTCCTCAGTGCTATGGCATACACTCAACATCGTCGACTCTGCGAATTGACAGTCCTTTTCTATGCCTTTTGTGAGTACTCGCTTAATGGTAACAGACTCATGGGCTGACCGTTCTTTCTTCAGATGACGTATGTCGATTGATACATTCCCGCATTTACTAGCTAACCTCATTGCTGGTGTAGATTGCATTCACGCCGCTCATCGTCTCGTAAGCGGACCTGCTATGATTGAGGGATTGCTGTGCTGATCGACGGTTTACCAGGTACACCGTTGAGATTCTGCCGTTTGCGCTCCGCGCGAAGGGATTCACAGTGTTCAACTTCGCGCTCACGCTCTCCCTCATCTTCAACCAGTATGTACCGAACATTGCGTATCGTGAGCAGGACTGACGTGAATTCATTTTGAAGGTATATCAATCCCATTGCCTTGGCGCAGTAAGTGACCGTCGTCGTTCTCGTCGAGGATCTATGACTGATAGCACATGTGGTGCAGTTTGGGGTGGAAGTACTACGTACGTCCCTTAGCGACTTATCGAAAGGTGAATGAAGCTTATCATACCTCTGTTCTAGATCGTCTACGCTGTTTGGCTTCTGTTCGAGATCGGCTTCATCTGGAGATACCTCATTGAAACGAAGAACGTAAGTGGCATCGCCACTCTCCGTGTTCATCCGTCGAATGCTCACTTCTCCCTCCCTACCTAGCGTACTCTCGAAGAGACGGCAGCGTACGTCTCCCGCCTCGTTTAGTCTCTTGGACGCATGCTGACATCGCATGGTCGTAACAGTTTGTTCGATGGCGAAGATAGCGCAGACCGCCTGGCCCAGCAGGCGATCGTGAACGCGGGTATGGTCCAGTCGGATGAGCATTCGGAGCGGGAGAAAGCCTCCTCAGAGAACATCGAGGAGATTCGGAAGGTCTGAATGTCTCCCAGTGTCCCCGTCATGTGCGCCTCTGGCACCGAAAGCACCCTCCTACTTTAGACGCTTGTCCCACCCTGCCTCCTTTTCGCTTCTTCCTGAACATGAATCGAAACCGAAAGCGCGCCATGTCGAGCTTGCTGTACCGTGTAGCACTGCCCCTTTAGCCTGTACTTGTACGCCGCTGACTGTCACCGACTGACTTTGCACGCGCATGTCCCTCTGTCAACGCTCTCATGGCATTCAACATTGTATTTACGCACCTACCTAGATTCACGTAACTGTCCAAAGATGATATTCCGAGTCCCGCATCGTACGACGCCTGTGGACGAAGATGTGGAGACCGTCCATGGTCGTCTAAACGTCACCCAGAGTGGCCCACCGCGGCAAGTAGGCGTTTACTACTTGTGTCAACGTGGTGGCGCCAATTTTCCAAGCGCCCTGCCTGTTGCAACTTCAACTTGGAACTGATCTACTTCCTCCTCGCACATATCAGCCTCGACTGAGCACTGCATTATCAGGTCTTCGTACGAAAACGAACTGGCCTAGAACTTTGCAACGTGCCACGAGTGGATAGCTTGGTCAATATGGAAGCTGAAGCGCTTGAACGAAGTTCAAAGGCTCTCGTACAGAGGCACGCGGCGCCGAATTGGACACGAGTGCTCTGCACTAGTCTGTGAGCACCACCGGGTCTTGGCCGATTCCAGCGCTGGGCATCTTGCCATAGGTATGTCCTCAGCTTAGGCGATCACACTGATGTCGTTCTGAGAAATTTCCGACCACGCATGATTGACCAATGTCCTCCGAAGAAATCGGAAGTCGCCATTCATACTACGTAACCAATGGCACGCACTGTCAATAAGGATACGGTAGATGAGGTATACAAGTCAGACCCTGAGAGGCAGTTCAGGTCATGCGCGAAGTCGCGCGGCACTGCCGTCTGTCAACTTGGGCGCAAGGGCGGCGTTGTAGGAACGAGTCTTCTCCGCACCATTGATCTACCGAGGTCTATTTCAACGGGCCCTTTTGAAATAACTACAATGCCAAGCGCAACTTTTGTGGGGAGGTATATCAGGATGCCATCGGTTTCAGGGACTTCGTCCTTTTAGTAACCTCGAAGAAGGCCTGCGCTCCTCCACGATGGCAACTCAAGAATTCACAGATCGGGCACTGCAAGAGGCGGATGCTGCTATCAAGGCTAGTCAGGCCTACCAGCAATCTAAGGCGGATGCACGATTAGGGTCTATCGGTGAGCTTTGAGTCTCGTGCCTTTCCGCACCATGAATGTACCTTGACTCTGATGCTCTATCCCAGAACACTCCATCTCGAGTGTAGTCAACAGTCCCTTTGCGTCCATGGTGCAGAGTGACGTTGCGGCCGAAGGATTCGCCTTGGTGCAGGATCAGGTTAACAACTTCGTCAAGACGAGCAAAGCCTTGATGTCCGTGTTGGACGAGGTAGCGAAAGCTCACCCTTTCATCCAAGGTACTGTCCCCGATCAATGGCGTGGCATACGACAGATCACTGACATCCAAGAACCTCGGGGACGGCAGTGGCAGTATCTCTCTTCAAGGCTGGTATTACGTTGGAGTTGACGAGGCGAGAGAACGACGGCAAGGTCGTTGCCCTCAATCTTACCATGTGTGATATGATGCAAACCCTGACTCTGTGCGTCTCCGTCGTATTGCTGAATTTATCCGTGGTAGCTGATTGACGCCGCCAGCTTGAAGCAAGTCGCGAATCCGCAGAGGGCAGGGCCTGGCGGTATCTCGATCGAAGAGCGTTTGCGCCAACGTCTGGGTTCCGTCATCGACTCCATCAAGCGTTGTGCTAAGCTCTGCGACAGCTACCAGAAACGCCACACAGCTAGTACGTGTGCGTCTCCATCCTGAGGTTATTGCAGCCCTCAGCCGAAACCTCAGTCAAGTTCTTCACGAGCCCAAAGTGGAAAGGCAAGTTTACTGAAGTCGCGCAAACCTTCGTCGACCACAAGGCGGCCATCCAGTTCGATCTCCAGGTCCATGCGAGCGTTGGCGTGACCACGGCGAACCTCACGCTCTCCACTATGAATGCCAGCATGAGCGTGCTGAACGAGAACGTGACGAAGATCATGGAGGTCGTCTTCGAGCGCATGCGCTCTCCCGAGGAGCGCGACATTGCGGCCGTGGTCGCCTCGCAATCGCAATCGGCCGACTTGGAGGAGATGTTGCAAGACGACAAACTCATGGAGCGAGTGCTCGCAAAGTCAGAGAAGGAGAAGAATCAGAGAGCGGTCAAGGGGCGTGGCGAGCCGACGGTTACTGTGTCGGAGCTCCGGAAGGAGGTGGACAAGGACGTTGAGCAAGTCCTGGCCGAGAACGAGTTCTTCGACCAGAAGTTCGAGGCCATGAGGGTCCAAGTCGACGAGGTGAAAGTCACGATCACACACGAGTCGGACCGCGTCATCAATACCATCCTCGCGGGTCCGCATGAGCGGATTATCGACAAGGTCAGCGACTATCTTTCTTTGGTACGCCGCATTTTGCTGATCCTATGCGTAACTGGGCGTACCTAGGATCTGTACCATATCTGGAAGGAAATGGTTCGTCTGGTTCTGAACGACACCGCTGTGACGCGTCCTGAGTATTGATATTAGGGCTGGAAAGGCAGCGTGAAAGCCAAACATCTTGTCATGGCCCTCCACGACCACTTCGCCGAGCGGAGCCACACAGCGCTCGCCGCGATCCGCGACATCGCAGAGGATGCCGATAGCCTGGGCGACCCCGGAACCGCGGAGAAAGCTGTGAAGGCGATCGCCGACATCGCACGGCGCGCAGATCCCGAAACACTGGACGAAGACGAATGGACGCTCCAGTATATCACCGTCCTTCGCGTCCAGCCCCTCATCGAAGCACTCGACGACGATGTCTCCTCGTTCGTGACGATAGCCGAGGTCAACGCGTTCACGTCCGCGCGTCCTGCTACCTGGAGGTGAGTTAGTGTGCCCCTCGTGTCATGTTTCGAGGACCCCATCTCAATGGATACTACACAAGTCTCCCCCACTGGATAACATACTGGACGTATGGTAAGTAGCATCTTCGGCTTCCGACACGAGAAGTGTTTAGCATCGCTGTTCGCTGTCTCCAGGCTTCGAGATGACCGTGCAGTGGTACTCCCGGCGCATTCGCAAGGTCATCTCGGACTTCATCAAGGCCACATACACCGCCCTCCCCGCGAACCGCAACACCATCTCGAGCTTCATCGCGACTCGCGAGGTGAAGTTCGTGGAGGACCTGCTCTCCGGGCTGCGCGACGTCGAGGAGTGGCGCTTCTACCAGTTCGAGACCGATCCGGTGTTCGCAAAGTTCAAGGATTACGTCGTCGAGCAGGAAGAGCGCATGGAGCGCAATCTGCGGTCGATCAAGTACTGCGTCGACGAGGAGAACACGTTGGCTATCGTCACCGGTTCAGGCAGGCTAGAGAAGGTGTGTGTACAAGCTTGTGTTTCGTCTCGAGCGGCGAGTCGCCTGACCTCACGATGCGCCGAAACAGAACCTCCTGCCGCTCATATACTTGCTCCTGCGGAGGAGTCTGGAGGTCGTCCGTCAAGGGCACACAATCACGTTGCACGAGAACGAACTGCAGGTGATCACGCGTTCGCTGGGGACGGTCAACGCTGCGGTTCTGGATCGTCTCCGCACCTTACAAGGTCTGCAATCCGGTTCCATCTCTCCGTCGGAGCTGTACTGATGTTCGTCACTAGCGGTATACAAGCTGCAAAATCTGAACGTGGAAGATCAGCTTCGCAAGTACTTCTACGGCCTCGTGCGTTTCTCCATGATTGAACGTCAGGGGTTGCGCTTACCCCGCTCACGTGTTTCAATGCAGCTGCTCTACGTCCATACACCGGCAGAGAAACGCCCCTACTGGTACCGAGATCCGGACTACGACGCCCTCCTGGTCGTCGACGACACCAACACCAAGCCCGCGCCCGAACCCATCCCACTCATCTACGGCGCACAGACAGAGGACATGGACGCCACGGACCACCTCGCGCCGAGCTCGGACGCCTCCCCCACGCCCGCCACCGCACGCTCGTTCGTAGGCCACTGGAGCGGCACGTACACCATCCCCGGCACGCGCACACGCCAGGGCGCCTTCGCCTTCACCATCACGCAGGCCGAGCCGAGCGGGTTCATGTGCGGGTACGCGGCGGACTCGACGGGCCCGGTGCACATGTACGCGACTTGCCGGGAGGGCCGGCTGGCGATGTACTTTCTGGGAGGGGAGCTGCAGGACGGGCCTTTGAGCGATGGGTGCACGGTGAGCCAGTGGAGCGCGGTGTGCCGGGTGGGGATGGGCGCGGAGGAGATCGAGTTGCGCAACGTGAAGGTCGAGGGAGTCGCTGTTGCCGATGGTGGGGAGCGCTCGAGGTGGGTTTCGTACCTCGGCGTGCGAGTCTACAAGGTACTGATTGACCTCCCGCCGGCTAGTGATGCGGAAACGGAAGCACCCCAGGTTTCTCCCCCTGCTGAGCCTGCGGACGGGGACGGTACAGCACTCTCCAACGTCTCGGGCCCGTTGACCGCCAAGCGCTGACGTTGTCTCTTTTCCGCGACAGACATCGTCGGGACCCTCGTCATCAGACGGCGTCCGGTCGAATACATGCTCGCCTGCCCACTCCCCGGCGCGTTCGCCCCAAACCGTCCTCTCGCGCTCTGGAAGCTCGCCCTCGACGCGACCCTCGCCGCCGTACGAGCCCGGGCGTTCTCCTGGGCGACGATCAGAGAGAGAGCGAGGCGGCGGGAGCGGTACGCGGAGCTGCGCAAGCTGCAGTCCCCGACGGGCCACATCGTGAGCACGGAGGACGCGCGGGAGTGGGTGCGGCTCGTGCGCGCGAGCTCTCCGCACGACCTGCACGTCTGGTACTCTCTCGGCGCCTTCGAGGCGCGCAGGGAGGTGCAGCACTCGTGAGTCTGAACCCAGCCGTCGCACACGACCTACAGAGTGCACAGCGGTTGGCCGTGGAGTGAGTGGAGTGACTGACCGACGGGCGTACGTGTGGCAGGGTGTATTGCAACGGATGCGGACTGGAGCCGATCACGTCCGCGCGGTTCGTCTGTCTCGACTGTGCCGAGGGGGAGGACGCGGGGCTGGACGACACCATCGACGTCTGCTCCGCCTGTTTCTCCGCTCGCGAGCACATCCCCGGGCCCGACGACGCCCAGGCAAAGAGGCATACCCCGGCGCATACGATGCTCCAGATGCGGATGCCGGCGTGGAGGGTGTCCCTCTACTCGACCTTTGCCTGGGCCCAGGCGACGCTCTCGAGCGTCCAGCAAGCGATATCGGCGGCTTCGGAACCCGAATCCGAGTCCGCGTCCGAGTCGACAGACGGCCTGCACGGCCTGCGGTGCGTCGAGTGCGGGTCGTCCGTGACCTCACCGCCCTACTTCTGCTGCCACACCTGCGATCCAAGTGAGTCCTTGTACCCCGCTCGTCGCCGAGGGACGTAGGGCCTGACGGTATTTCGCCACTGCTACGCCAGAGAACGTGGTGGTGTGCGGAGCGTGCAACAGCCGGGTCGAGGACGAACGGCCGTGGCTGCGCGAACGCGCTCCGATCGCGGACCCGGCCGAGCACGGGTGGCACCACACCCTCATCTCTGTCCCTGGCCCGGCGGCGGCGGTGCCCGACGCGGCGCAGGACGGTAGTGCCGTTGCTTTGCGGGGCGAGGAGGAAGGGGAGGAGGAGGAGACGGGGCTGGCGAGGATCGAGCGACGGTTGGAGGAGCTGGAGGGGAGGCTGGAGGCGCGGGAGGGGGAGTACGTTGCTCGGTTGAAGGTGTTGGAGGGACTTGTGAGGGAGTTGCTTGCGGCGCGCATGGCTTGAGGTGGGTCGTACGGCCATGACTGAACTGTGTGGAGTAACTGGGAGTCAGAGTGGACTGGACTCAGGGGTGAGATGGCTGAGCATGCATGGACAATTCACTCGGAGGTATCAAGAAGTCACACCTCTCTCGGCATCCCGCTCGGGGAGAAGGAAATACCTGGAGCAAGAGATGTGCATAGCACGTGCGAGAGGTCGAATAGGATGTTGTGGCGGGCAGCGCTCGTTGATACAGGGTGCTGGACACGTACGGGCGCCGCAGCAGTAGAAATAAGAGAAAGTTTGTGAGCGACCAGCAATTCGCGATACGAGGAGAACTGTGATTCTAGCATGGGCAGGACAGGTTGGGAGGCATGCGGAGCTTTGGACTGGCCATCGAGGAAACAACGGGTGCTGAACACCGACAGAACCGCAGAAGCAGACGTGGGATCGCAGATAGGTTAGAGAGGAGATATGTTTCGTGCAGGATTAATTTAGAACGGTTGACATGTCGCAGGAAGCTGACAGATCAGAGTGCGATTAACCAATCCTCCGGAATAGTCGCGGTTCGCACGGAGGGGTATATCGAAGTCGGAGACGGTGCGAAGCTGAAACCTAGACTTGGATGGTGTGCCGAGGGCTGTCGCTGTGGGTAAACCACACATGAGACCGACGTCGCGAAGGGGGGATGGAACGGCACGCAGTGTGCGGATGGTGGCTAGAGGGTGAGAATGCGAAGCAGGAAGCAGTTGGAATCTGAAGAGTGAAGAAGGTGAGCATGCGTGTTCCAACAGATAGAAGGTCGAGATCGGAGGCTAGCTCCGCTAGGAACGGAAAGGGAGACGTCGAGGCGATGAGCAGTGCTAGTGTTTTGTGCATGGGTGTATGTGCGACGCTTGTGTGGTGATGGAGGAGAGAGCGGATGTGCGTGCACAGAGGACACGGTACCTGACGTTGGCAGATGGTGATGTCCTTACTGGCCCGCGGGCGTGTGTCAGACTAGGAAGGAGGCGCGTGGCAGTTACGGTCTCCACTTGTCAGTTTGCGTTGGGAGTCCTGTTTGCCGGCTGCTGGCAGCGAATGTTGGAGAGAGCATCCCCGTCGGTGCACCGGACGAAGAGGCTTTGTGGCGCTCGCAGGCCGGGCGTGGGTGGCCGGATGTGGGAGGTGCGGATCAGATCTCGGCCAGAAGGGACCGGCAGATGGGGAGGCTGTGCGCCGGATTGTCGCTGTGTGGCCGGGGTTGGGGAGGAGCGAGGAGAGCGAGTGCGAGTGATGGCCTGCTCTTCTCCATCACAATGAACTCCTCCCGTGGGACGCTCGCGACTCCTTATCCTCCTCCGCCATCTTCCTCTCATCCCGCCCTCCAACACCCTCGCCCACCATGCCCAGACGAAGCTCAGCAGACGACGCAGAGGCGCTCCGCATCAGCGCTGCCATCGACGACGACCTCAGAGTATGTCGCGCTCTCCATCTACACCCGTTGCTCACCAACACATACCCCCTCCTCCTTGACCCACCCAGCGCGAGCGTGAGGTCATCAAGCGCAGGAAAGCAAAGGATGTCAAAGGTACGCGTCCCCCTCACGCGCCCCCCATCCTCCCAACCTCTTCGAGTCCCCTATTGCTTCGTCGCCCGGCCCCGCCCTACTCGCGCGCGTCCGACAGAACCACCCAGCCCCCACCTTCCATTCACTCACACCCACCCTCTTCTCCGCAGTGATGCTCCTCGGTCAAGCAGAGTCGGGCAAGTCCACCCTCCAGAAACAGTTCCAGCTCTACTACTCCTCCCAGACCCTCGAGTCCGAGCGCCCTTCCTGGCGGCCCATCGTCTACTTCAATGTCCTCAAGGCCATCCGCATGATTCTCGACGAGCTCGACTGGGAGTACGGACTCGGTGCGTCTGGGCCAGACCCTCTCGCAGCCGGCATCGCCCTCGCCCCCTCAACTTCAACCACCTCCCGCTCCGCGTCTGGTTCTGGTTCCGGCTCCGGCTCTTCTTCCACACACTCGCGCGCCGACCCCGCCTGGTTCCCAGAGCTCGCCCTCGTCAGAAACAAGCTCCTCCCCCTGGTCGCCAGCGAGGACGCACTCGCCGCCGAGCTCTCTGGCGGTGTCACCATCACTGGCGGACGCACAGGCGTGTACGTGCGCTCGGGCTGGCAGGCGCTCATCTCTGTAAACCGTTCCTGGCCGCTCTCGGAAGAGTACAGGACGGGGGGCATGACCACTCGGCAGTCGGCGGTGACGAACATCGTCGCAACCACACTTGCCGCGTCTCAGGACGAGATCGAGTGTCTCTGGTGGCACCCAGGTGTGCAGAGGCTCGTGAAAGGGAACAAACTCAAGTTGGAAGAATACGCAGCATTGTACGTCTCCTTCCCCTCGTCATCGCGACGGTGTTGATGTACAGATGGGGCCAGCTTCCTGACCAGTATCCGGCGTATCGCGCAAGTGGACTACCTTCCGTCCAATGGTTTGTATCCGGCATTTGTACCGCCCGATGGCCACTAACGTCTGCGGCGTCGGCAGAGGACATTCTCCATGTTCGACTGCAGACGATCGGGGTGACAGAGCACCAATTCGACATCAACCTTGGCGGAACGAACTACAACTGGCTCCTCTACGATGTCGGCGGTGCAGTACGTCTGTATCTCCCGTCCCCAAGCTCACGCTGACGCGTAGCCCTCCGCAGCGTGGACAGGCAAGTGGTTATCTGCTCTCGCCTCGTCTCGAAGATGATGAGCGCCTCCGATCGGGAAGGCGAGGGGCAGTCTTGGGCGAGTGCTGACTTGAGTTTTGTGACCGTAGCGACACGCGTGGGTACCCTACTTTGACGACGGTCAGTCTTCTTCTACAGCTCGGCGCATGTCTGCCTACGTGCCTGGCTTCTTGTCTTTATCCGCCCCGGCCAAACGGTGTCTCTTCCTGCCACCGGCACTGGCACCGACACAGACCGTACGCGATAAACTTGAATGCTAACGCACGATCGTGTCTACAGCAACAGCCATTATCTTCCTCGCGCCCATCAGCGCGTTCGACCAGGTGTGTGCCCATCTCCAGTCCTCGTGCATGATGGCTGCGCGCGAATGGGACTAGCGTTTCCCCTCGTCCTCTTCGCGCTTCGCCCGCCGTCGCATGTTTCGAATTTGTTCTCACTATCATGTTCTTCTCGACGCGTCTCTCTGCGCACGTCATCGTGCTCCCAACCCCCGGCTGATCGGCCTTTCGGTCACACTCTTCCAACACCGGTCTGCCACCCATGGCCATGGCCCCCTCGCGCATTCCGCTCGCACCGTACGTCGTGCCTGGAAACCACCACGCGATTCGACACGCGCTATTCCTGTCTTCATCTCCGCCCTCGCTGCCGTACATCGCGTGTCCGTCCGAAACCGCGCGGCCTTTGCGCGGACAGTATCTGGAGGAAGACCCGCGGACGAACCGGATAGACGACTCGCTGCAGCTCTTCACGGCGATCTGCTCCAACAAGCTGCTCTCGAACGCGGCGCTCGTGCTCATGCTCAACAAGGTTCGCTCTCCCGTCCCCATTCACGTCCACGTCCACGTCCACCCCCGCACGCGGCCGTATCGCTGACCCGTGCCTCTCTCCGCACTTTCACTCTGATCCTACGCATGCACACGCACACGCACACGCACACGCGCCACACAGACCGACCTTCTGAGGCAGAAGCTCGAGTCTGGCATCAAGGTCCGCAAATAGTACGTCTCTCTTTTTTCCCCGTGCTCGAGATGAACGTTTTGCTCACCGTGGTACTCTGATATCTCCCCACCCCACCCCGCCTGCTTGGTCTGCCCCTGCTGCGGACGATCGGTTCTCACCCCTGCCGGGCTCCGTCTGTACGCTATTCTACTGCTCTGCTTCTCGCGTGCCGGAACATGCTCGCTCCACGCTGTGCCGTGCCCCGTCGCCTGTCGCCACCTCCTGGCCGCTGCGGACGTCTACGCTACGCGTGCAGCATCTCCTCGTACGGCGACCGGCCAAACAGCTTCGACGAGGTCTCCGAGTACTTTCGCGCGCATTTCATCCAGGTGCACAAGCGCAAGGACGTCTCCCACCGGCCGCTGTACTTGGTTCGTCGTCCCCCTCTCCCCCCCCATTCTGTTTCCCTCTTTTCTCCTTCTCTGGAGACTTCTCCGTCGCCTGGGTTCGCGTTGCGTCATTCGGTGCGGTGCGATGCCGCGGAGACTGCACCCAGTGTGCTTCTCCGTCCTATCCCCATAGACGTTCATGCGTTCATGCGTTCGTACGTTCGCGCGAGAGGCGGGTGCAGATGACGTCCGCATCTACCCCCCACCGTTTCTCGCTTCTTCTTCCCCGCCCGCCCGCCCTCCTCCTCCTCCTCTACCCCGCATCCAGGCGCTTTGCATGGGTTCCGCGGTCGTCGAGATGATGACGCGTGCTGACCCACGTTCCTCTTGCAGCACTTCACGTCGATGTTGGTACGTCGTCCGTGCCCCTTTGTTCGCGCCCCTGCCTGGTGCCTCCTGCGTCTTTCTGGGTCCCCGCGCCCATCCCCAGAATCGCAGCCGTGTCGCGCGCGGTGCGATACGCACGGCCGACGCTGAGGAGAGCGGGCATGACTCGTGTTCGTGGACGTCCCCACCACCTTCTCTCCTCGTCACGCGGCACCCGCCCGCACGGCAGCGGGTGGCTTGTATGATGACCTACACGCGCTGGATTAACCGAATGTGTTTCTATTCGTAGGACATCAAGGCGACGCAGTCGATCATCATCAACGGTACGCGTCCTCTCCCCTGATTCGCGCTCTCCCCCCCATTCCCCTGTTTCCTGTTTTCTGTGTCATCCGCCACATCCGTCCACATGTGCCTCGTCAACTGACGCTGCTCGTGAACACACAGTGGGCGAAGCGATCATGCGCTCCCACTTGACCAAGATCGGGCTCGCATAGGGCAGCCTCGCTGGCACCGTGGTCCGTCCGACCCCCCTCCCCGCTAGCGCATGAGGGGTGGGGAAACCGACGTGGTGAGTGCCGTCCGTTCGAGATGATGAGCCCAAGACCTTTCGTTGACAGTACTGGTTCTGGTTCCGGCCGTTCTGATCCTGTCTGCTCAACCCTCTCCGGTCTTGTTCGTCCGTGGCCACAACTACCCCCCCTCTCCCTCTCCCCCTCCCCCTGATCTCTCTTGTTGTTCGCCCTCGCCCCCTCGCCCCTAGCGCGAAAATCAGGGGGAGCGGAGTTGCGGGAAGAGGGGCCGGTGTTTATCGGGGGGATACCGCCCCATACCCATACGGATGTTGCGGACGCGAGGGGGATGGAGAGAGGGGAGGAACGGTGGGACTCGGCGGCGGGGACGATCTCGCCTATATTTCTTGCTCGTCGCGTTGGCGGGGGCGCGGGGGGCGCGGGGGAGAGAGACGCGCACCGCACCATCTCGCAACGCCGCACGCACGCTAACCTATTCTTCTTGCCTCGTCGCTGTCCTCGTCGCTCTCGCTCTCGCTCGGATCCGGGTTCTTGTACGGTGCTGGTCGGGCTCTGTAGGATAGGGATGAGGTTCTCATGGTTTGTTATGTATTGTACTACTGTACGCATGGCTGGATAGATTGGCACCACTTTCCCTCTTTTGGCCGTGCACGCGTGACTGTGTCGTACGAACTCCTGCCTGTCGCAAAGCTACCACGTCTGGCCAAGATCGTTTGGGACGGATGTCGACAAAGTAGATATGCATGTCCACTAGAGTAAACAGTCAACGTCCGTCCACAACGTCGAACTATCGCTCGGGTCGGGACATCGTGCATATACAACACTGCACGACGCACGAGTATTCACAGGGTCGGCGTATGTACAAAACGAAACAGGCGATAACAACGCAAGACACACACGGGCACACACAACATAAAATGCGCATGCACGGCCACAAGAGAGAGACACACACTTCGCTCGCTCGTTCTCGTTCTCGTTCAGAATACTACATAACTTAACCGCCGCCCTCGCGGATCACAGCTCATCCTCGTCGTCCCACCTCGAGATCTTCGCCAACGGCCGCCAGTAATACCGCTTCGCCTTCATCGTCTCGCTCCGCTTCCCCGGCCGGCGCATCATGCTCCGCACCAGGCCCGCCCGCTCCCGGTCCGCGTCCCGGTCAGGCTCGTAGAACCAGCGCGGCTCGAGCGCGAGCCCGCCCGCCTCCGTCACGCCCTGGTTCACGACCTTCCCGAACAGGCCCGACCGCCGCCAGCCCGCCTCGAGGACGTGCTCGAGCACGGGCGTCCACGCGCGCAGGGCCGCGGCGTCGACGGCTTTCGCGCCGCGCCCGCGCGTCGGGGCGGGGCTCGGAACGGGCGCCGGCCTCGCCTGGTCGTCGGTGGAGGACGGTTTGAGCGTGGGGAGCGCCATGTCGCGCATCGCGGGTCGCGCCGCGACGAGCGCACCGTACAAGGCCGAGGTGGCCAGCGAGGACGCGCGGGTCGTCGCGAGCGTCTCGATCAGCATCCCCTCGAGTTCCGCGACGGGGAGCGGGAGGTCGTACGCGCCAAGTAGCGTCTCGGGATCCGACCCAGAGCCACCGTCCTGGTGCGCTACACCAGCCTTTGCAGACGTTCCCGCGGCATCCTCGGTGTCGGACGCGTCTCCAGGTAGAGGACGGGCGATGTTGGTCGCGCTTTTGGGGGCGCGAGCCTTCGGGCGTGAAGCGGTGCTCGTTTTCGCCTTCGTGTTTGCAGCCGGCGCGGACGACGTGCCAGCGACAGGCTCGTTCTCGACATCAGCGTCCAGGTTGACGTCCTTGGCGCGCGCCTTCTTCGGCCTCTCGCGCTTCCGGTCCTCCTTCGCTTTATCCTTGCGCTTCAACGCCGGGGTCGTGGGTGTAGGCGCGTCCGATTCGGTCACGTCACTGTCGGAGAGGACGACGCGCGGGCGTTTCTTGGACGAACCGGCGGCGGTGGCGTTGACCTTGCGCTTTCCGGCGCTCGGCGTCCCGTTTTCTGCCTTGCCAGCCTGCGGCGGAGGCGCAGCCACTTCGGACTCGCTTTCGCTGTCAGTGAAGGTAGGCGTGCGCGAGCGTTTCGGTTTCTTCGTAGGTTGCGAATGCGAATGAGAGCTGCCTGCTTCGTTGTCGCGCCGTGCCTTCTTGCGGGGAGGCTCGCGGGTAGGTAAGGGCTCCGAACGCTTTCGCACTGGGGAAGGTGCGCGACTGCTGTGATGACTGGTAACGGCCACAGCAGGTGCAGGTAACTCCATGGCGTCCAGTTCGACATCAACATCGGCATCCAGGGAGGACGGCGTAGGTGACAAGGGCGACGATGGTAAATCCTCCAAGTCAGCAAGCACAGGCGAGTGCGCGCGAGACTGCGCAGGGGTCACGGACGTGACAATCTCGTCGATAGGCTATGAAAATGAGTTTAGAACATACGATAATGGATGAATACTAATGAGACACACCCGCTTGTCTTCCACGGTCTCAACCTGGGGTAGCTTATCTGCTGCTTTCTCCACAGGCGAGACGACGTCACCTAATACGGATGGGGGTCCATCGCCGTTCACTACGACTATGTTCTCGGGCTCTTCGTCAAAGTCGGCTATTGGGATGTCCGCCATAGGCGATGGATCTCGGGCCGGGGTCGTCATAGGTGCAACAGCAGGGGTCGGTTCAGGAAGAGGGTTTAACAATGCACGCAGCGACACTCTAGACGTTATTCGTAACGCGTCGAGAGTAGGCGATGGCGGGGAGGCTACCAGATCTAGCTGCATGTCGGATTCCCTCTGCAAATTACGCGAAGGTGTACGGGGTACCAGAACAGGAGATGAGTGGGGTAGTGCCAAGTCAGAGTTAAGATCGTGGGCTGCCGTGCACTGTCTGACTGTGTCGTCGGATGTGCGCATCGGGGACGACAATGGGGAGGAAAGAGGCGAAGACGGAATGGGCGAGGAAGGAGGGAGAACATCGTCCTGCTGTGCGCTATCATGACGCCTGAAGTCAGGTTCATCCGAAGGAGGAACGGGACCAGGCACGCGGGAGGGCGAGCGCGTATGTGTACGTGCGCGGATCGGAGTGGCTGCTCGCGGCCCCGCAGGTCGCGCCGAGGCACGGGAGCAGTGATTTGTGACCTCGGGACTGCGAGAATTTGCCGAGGCAAAAACTGTGACCGGAGCTTCGAGTCGAACCTGGGGAGCAGGCGCAGGCGAAGGCGAAGGAGACGCGCGTGGAGGCTGAGGCTTGACGGGTGGGCGGACGAACGGTTTGTCGCGCTCGTCGGAGGTGGTGAAAGATATGCGGCGGGATGGGGAGGAGCCGGCGAGAAGATCGTCAAGTGAGAACTGGCCGTCTTCGATATCGTCATCTTCGTCATCTGTATGGAGATAGAAGAACATGGGGCCGGATCAGTATCGTTCGTTCATGCGCACAGGCTGATAACAAAGGGGAAAGGGAATCAGGCAAGAAGATGCAAGGGATTATGACGGTAGGCGTCCGCGAGGCTCTGTGCATCGTTGTGCGGGGATCAAGGGAAACTGCAAGATATTGATGAGGAGACTGTGCTTGCCGTCGCACGGCATCATGGGCCTGCATGGGACGTTTGGGTAACAGGCGCGCGTCGTGTGCACACAGAAGACCCCGTGTCGGAGCGCAAGCAAGGTTCGGTCAAACGGGCGCGATAGTGTGCACGTTTCAACTCAGACGGAGGTCATGGGCTGATCGGATCGGATAATCCGGAGGGTGGACGCGCAACGAGGCAGAGCGGAGGGGAACTGTGTCTCACTGGGCTCCGGAGGCGCCAGTGGCAGACGAAGATTCAAAGTACGATGGAGAGAGAGCACATGCTGAACGCTAGCATGACGATGGCGCATTGAGAGAATGAACGCATCTCGATTGAGCAAAGCGGGGCAGAATGTGGCAAGAGATTCCATATGGTAAGAAAGAACACACCATGGATGCTGCGCTCTGATGCGGATGAGAAGAGCGTAGGGAAACGAGATGATTCGGTGTTGGAAGAGGAGAAGCTAGAGCGGCTTGAGCTAGTTGGAGGAGGAATGATGGCGTAGGAACGGTAGTGGGGAGTCGAAGGCTTCAATAGACTGTCCAGAGACGCAAGATCGTGATCGTAGAACGAGGATGGATTGGATATATATGAATAGCCATGAGAGTGGTAGGCGGGCGGTCGGACGGGACTGGACATTTGGCGGATCTTGACAGAGTCCGGATGGGACACGCGAGCGGGGAATGTCTGAAGATCGGTTGGAGAGGAAGGCGGGGAAGAGGACATAGACATGGAGCGGCAGGGCGAGAGCGACGGAGACGGAGGGACGAGGGGGTCGTCTGGACTGGCAAGGTCGTCTTCCGAGAAGCTCTTTCGACGAAACTTGAGGGGGATGCTGGCAAGACGTGACGAGTGAGAGACAGCGGACGTCGAGGGACGCGTCGGCGGCATCGCGTCTGACGACGAGCAGCGGGGGATGGATGGAGTCGGAGGGAGAGACGTGATAACGCTCGCGTTCAGAGGGGAACTGGGAGCCTCTGGGCAGCCCAGCCACGTGCCGCTCCTCAACAGGTCGCGAGCGCGTCTGTTTGGCTCTGTTTGCTCGTCACGCGTTTCGCGTCCAGCGCGTCATTCATCGCGGCGTCTATCTCAACGTCATGCTCCGTCTCCTCCCTTCGCGCTCTTTCTGTCCTCCCCGGGCCGTCCGCACTCTCCCTCGCTCTCGCCCTCCTCATCCTCCTACTCTCACCTCTCGCACCTTTGCGTCTTGCCGTCCTCTCGCCATGCCTCGCACAGCTGAAACCGCCAGCTTCAAGGTACGCATCTGCCTCGATCTCTCGCAATATACATGCACTCACTTCCCCCTTCCCTTAGTTCAATCACACGATGCTTCGTGTAAAGGACCCTCAGGCGTCCCTCAAATTCTACACTGAGATCCTCGGCATGGATCTCGTTGCCAGTACGCTTGCCATATCCTTTGACTACTGTTTCCACTCATGCTCACTCGCATTTTATCAGAGAACGAGTTCGAGTCCTTCACTCTCTACTTCCTCGCCTTCGACCACGGCACCCCGACGACGCCCGAGAACCGCTTCACCCGCGAGGGCATCCTCGAGCTCACCCACAACCATGGCACAGAGTCCGACCCCAACTTCGCCGGCTATGCCAACGGCAACTCTGACCCCGGCCGCGGCTTTGGTCATATCGCTATCACCGTCGACGACGTCGAGGCCGCCTGCGCACGCTTCGAATCCCTCGGTGTCAAATTCCAGAAGAAGCTCACCGATGGCAAGATGAAGCACATCGCCTTCATCCTCGATCCTGATGGGTTCGTTGCTCTCTACTTTCGCGCCATCTCTCCTCTGATAACAAGCACAGGTATTGGATCGAGGTCGTCCCTAACTCATTCAAGCCCTGATACTGAAGCCTGCGGAAAGATACGAAAGTCAACTGCGTTGGAGACGTACCAAGCCCTGTATCACTATCTATTCAACAGTCGTCGTCCTTGTCTCTGTTCTATTTCTGGATGCTTCTGGTCTATCTACTGCGACCTCATTCGGGTCGCCAACCCTCGTGATTGAGCAAGATCCTTCGCTCGTTTGCCCCATGCTCTATCTGTGGGAGCCGCATAGTTTCGGCTTCCCGCTGTTTGGTGACGCGAGACACGATCACGTGGTCATTTGATCCCTCCGCAATGTTCGCAATGATTCTGTCGATATATCGCGGCCATCGATGCAGCTTGTAGCAAAATGCAGGAACACAGTAACTTTCCGTGGCCGTGGCGAATTGAATTAGTGTGCGGCTACGGTCAGTGACGTCCAGCATGTGACTAGTGCCAGTGCTCGGGGTAACATTGTCGTCTTGACAGTGTTCACATTCATGTTCCTGTTCTATCTCTCTGATTGGCAACGCTCCTTGTGCATAACCCGCACGTCTTAGGGAGAGATCTTGGAGTCCGACACAATATGCCCAGTCACAAATGTCTCTGGTTGACATTACCAGCAATTGCTTTCGAATAGACTCTGAGCGGGCACCTCATATCGGATGGCTCTTGCAACTGCAGGATGGTCTCAATGCATGACTGCGACTGCAACTGCCCGGTCTCAATCTGAGCCTCCACCTGACATGTGTTCCAATGAACATGCCACTAGAGGATGATATTCTCCACAGCACGCATGCACATGTATCTCAGTATGGTAGATGCTGCCATATTGATGTACTGTGTATGTGTATCTGCCAGCTGTGCAACAGCTCCATGTGGGCATACCCAAGTGGTGATAATCAGTGGAGAGTTTGACATGATCAAGCAGCTCAGATAATGGCTCAGTCTGCTAGGAGGCCTGGTAGTCAAGTTGCAGATTAATATAGTAGAACAGTATGCAAAGGAGCTGCTGACATCTCATTCTGATAAAAGGTGTTAGCATCTTACCCTAAGGTATCATATAGAAACTGAGTCATATCATGCAATCTGTCTATCACTGCTAGCTTCTTCCTGCCCAACTCTTACCACACTGTAGCCAATGCACCAAATATCCAACATGCATATCAACTCCCCCATGAATGTATATTCACTGTACTAATTGCTATACCACTCTAAGATCATCTCAGATGGTGACTTACTAGTATACTTCTTTACTCCTGAGCATAGTGTATAATCATATATCTGTAACATATTTTGATCTTATCATCACTAACATAATATAATATGAGCATATATATTGAATACACATATTTGTAATCTATATTAATGCTAGAACAGCAACAGTCTCCATGACTATATCATATATCATGATTTATAATTAACCTCAGCCTGATTACATCAAACAACTCTTGCACAAATCAGATAGATCTTTCTATCATTCAAGCTACAGCTACATATATAAAGCCCTCTATCCAAGTTCTGAGGATATATCCATCTTTCAATATCTTTGTGACTCATACAGACACATACTTTGCACTAACATGGCCTTCAATTCTGCTGAAACACTGATTGCTACAGCTCAGTTAAAGTAAGATTATCATATTAGAATTCTTTATAATATGGACTGAATATTATCTTAACAACTAGCTATGCTCAAACACTAGTTCAGTCAACTATTACTGGTATAAAATCTAATCAGTAATTCTTACAAGGTTACTAACAAGTTGCAGCTATGTCCATCTATGAACACATCATCACCATAGAGCAAGAAATAGAACTATTTTGGAGACAAAAGTTCAGAGTGGCCACACTGTTGTTTTGTTGCAACCGGTATATTGGTCTGGTGATCAGAATGTTTATATTTATACCTGAACCTTCAACATCTGTCAAGGTATAAACTTACTGATTCTTGACTAGAGAGTAACAGCCATTTATATACTATGCAGAGGTAGTTTCAACCTTGCTAGTATTTAGAGAAATTGAGCTAATATTTCTTAGCTGCATGCAGAGTCAATATGTTTATGTTGTTTTGAGAAATTCTCAATATCTTATATGGGGAGGTGTGATTATTTCCATCTACAGTCTAAACATATTAAAATATGTTCACAGCATTTGCAAGTTTACGAACCTATGCTCTAAGCAACAAGAGCTGGCCTCTTTCTTGTTTCATATTTCTTTTATCAATTATTCCTATGATTATCAACATCTATGTGAGCTTAATACTACTGTCAGGTCTTATACCTGGTGCTGATATCCCCATCAGTCAAACTTCTATTACAGCTTGTTTGTGATAGATCCCAATCTAGGATGTCTCAATTTAGGTACACCACCACCATTATTCATCCATATGTGAGTAGTTGGATCTTGATATCACACCATGCACTAACCTACAAACCAGAGGTTTGTATAAAATCATTGATATCAAGAGTCTATCTCTGATAATATTACACTTAGCAACTCTGAGCTCTCGAGGAGCACTCATAATGGAAGACTTGGTTGTAATAATACTTACATGGAAGGCTACCTTCAAGAGTGCCCAGCAGTTCTTTACACCTTCCAACATGCAAACATCCATAGCCCAAGTAGTATTTAGAAATGGTGAGCTGAAAATAACTGATATAGTGCTTTCAATGCTTATTGAAGTGTAGGTGCAACTTATTTCATGTTTGTTCATTTGCATTGTATGATTATGCTTGGTGCCTGATATTAAAACAGCATACTGTTCATTCTCAATATTACACATCTCATTCTTACTTGGCTCTCAGTTAGTTATCTTAACTTCCAACTTTGAAACAGCTAACCTAGCTAAACTTTGAATCTAATCAGATTGCATCCTTGAATTTCCAAAAGACAACCAGTTTGATCCCACAATATACTGATTTGTAAGAGACTTTTATTCAAAGTTTGTGTTACATCTAACTGACCATTATGCAAGTTTGACTACCATTTTAGTCTCAAGATTTCTTTTAGATATTCAAGCTGCCAATCAAAAGAGTCAACAACAGCACAACATGTCATCTATGCCTTCAGTTCACCTCCAGAGCATGGCAGCTTCTCTTCCTGCTCCTGGAGAAGGGCATATGGCCACAGCAGACCTTGCAATTGCTGACTCTACTGAGCAACAAAGGTGATGAAGATTGTTTATCCATGAGAACAGGTGAGTACTCATTCATTTGGTACCATAAGTCAGGCTGATGAGAATTCACATTTGGGTAGTAGTGATTCATTTCTTGTTTCCACGCCCTCTGTTTATTGCACCTAAGCCTTGTTAGCATACTCCCAGCCCCGGCTCTTCTTGATCTTAGCTATCCCAGACTCCTAGTCATACTTCACTAATTGTCCCCATTGGCTACTCCTACAAATACATGTGTGATCAATCACTGACCAGCTATGAACCAATGCCACTGTGTACATGAAAAGACTGCCAGATAAATTCCGCCCAAAAGATGATACTCATGCAGGCTCAGAAGGAACCAGCAACCTGAAATGCCTCGTTCTCCCAGTCCACCTCTTGCTTAAGAGCACTGGTAAGGATCAGCTCTTGGGTATAGATGCGATGGTGCTGCGCAAGCGGCCGCCAGATGGAGACGTCCTCGGGACAGGAGATCACAAACCGATTGTTCTGGCCGGCCAGTATCCGTACGGTAGGCGTCTGCGTAAGGAACTGACCACGGATTCAGCGACCATTCCTTCGAGGACGCATCACATCGGTGCTTACCTGACCACCGTTGGCTGCGACGACGTTCCTCAACAGCTTGCTCTCAACGGGCACCTTGGGTGTCACGTAGAATGTCACCCCTTTGAAGAGTTTGCCCTTGTTCTGTTTCGCGCGTTCGAGGGCTTCGGCGAGGACGAAGTTGTACTTGCGCTCCGTCTCCTCGTCTTTGTTCGCGAATTTCGCCTCCGCTATGTCAATTGGTAACAATCAGCATATCCGGACAGGCGATGCTGGAGACACCCACGCAGTAACTTCTTCTGGGCCACGGAGCTGATTGCCCACTTCTCGCTGAGTACGTGGGGGGCGACAGCCATAGCGCAGAGAAATTTCTCCGTCCGTACGACGCTCCTCACGAGTAGATGTGTGCACTCCGAAGGCTTCGTGACGTGCTTCGCGCCCAGCTTGACCAGTGCCTGGGAACAGTATTCATCAACTACGTTCCTCCGTGGATTATCAAGAACTCGAGACGGCTCACCTGTTTGACATCATCCGCTAGGGTCAGCTGTGTAGTCAGGATACGGACGTTCTTTGCCTCAGCAGTAACCACGCCGTTAGCAGACGCGCTTGCGCCCTTCTTCGATGGAGCCACATCCTCCGGTTCCTCAGAGTCGGCGGCCGGTCTACCCTTCTTCTTGCCTCTACCCTTATCTCCATCGGATGTCTTCCGCCTCTTCTTCTCCGGCATGCCTTCCTCCTCGTCCTCCTCTTCCTCATCCTCCACCTCCGCCTCGCCCATCGAAGGCCTCTTCTTGCCCTTCGGCCCCGCAGGCGTCTTGCCCTTCGACGCCGACAGCAACAGCTCGGGCTGCTCGCGCTCGTACGCCGCGCGCACCGTGCCGCTCTTCATCTCCTTCTGGAACGAGTTCATGTCGGGCATGATCTCCGTGTGCAGCTTCTGCGCCGCCTTCGTCGCCGCCGACCGCTTCGACGGCGTGCGCGTCAGCTTCGAGGGGCTCGTCGACGCCGACGCGCGGCTGGGCCCTGCCTCGGCGTTCGCGTTCGCTGCAGCCTTGCGCGTCGTCTTTGGCGGAGGCGGCGTGGACGGTCTCGCCTTCTTGCTCTTCCCGTGTGGGGCGTCGGACTGTTCGGTGACAGGGGTGGCTGCAGCGGCCGATTTCTTCGCCTTCTTGGGCGGGCCAACCTTGATCGGCGAATCCGTGTTCCCAACTCGTTTGGTCGGAGAGGTGTACACAGACGACACGGTCGGCACGACGACAGAATCCAGCCGCTGTGTTGTCTTTGCCATCCCGCCCTTCGCCGGGGCCGCCGCCGCCGCCGGAGCGCGCGCCTTGCCTTTGCGATTCTGCAGGAGGTCGCTGAGCACAGAGCGTGGATCCTCATCTGACGAGTCCGAGTCCGACTCGCTTGGCGGCTCGATGACCTTGAGCTTCTTGCCCTCCGTCGGCTGTTCCTTGGCTTTCGTCGTCGTGCGAGCGGACCCCTTCGCCTGTGCCTTCCCGTTCGTCTTCCCTCGCGGTTCCTCCTCCTCGCTCGACTCGTCCGCCATCTCGACATCCTCGTCCACGGCAGGCCTGCGCACAGACTTCTTCACGGGCGACGGCGACTCCTCCCTCTCCGCCCGCTTTCGCCTCGCCTTCCCGCTGCTGCCATACGTCCGCGCGGGCCGTTTCGGCGATGGGGTCGTAACACCGTCTCGAGCGGGGGTGGCCACGGGCTCCTCTCCCTCGTCGTCCGTATTGAGAGTCGTGTAGCGCCGGACGAGCTTCCGCTTAGCGGCTGGCGCGTCCGTCGCGGCAGCCTTCGCTCGCTTCGACGGTGGACCCTTCTTCGTCGACGGACCCGGCTCGTCGATGTCCATGGCGGCGGCTGCAGGCATCTCGACGTCGACATCCATGCGCCCGCCCTCGCTCCACTCGCCCTCTTCGTCCACCGCGACCGCGTCCTCGACCTCTCCCGCGCTCTCCGCCGTTGCAGGAGGCGGCTGTCTCTCCTCCTCGTCCTCTTCCTCCGTGTCCGACTCCGGGAGAGCAGCAGCCTTCTTTGTCGGCTTCACTTTGACTTTGGCCTTCTCCGCCTCTGCCGCTGCCTTCTTGGGGCTCACGCTGGCGCCATCGCTCTTGCTCTTGCTCTTGCGCGGCTTCTTGGGGGTGCTGGCTTCCTCGACCACGCGCTGCATCTCCTCGAGCTGGCCAGGCTCCCAGGTGATCTTGCCGACGCCGCGCTCGGCGAGGACGGTGCTGAAGTCGACGCCGGGCGGGAAGACGATGTACTTCTCGCGCGCGGGGGTGAGGCGGCGCCACTGGACAAAGCAGTCTTCGACCCAGGTGTGGTTCACGATCGGGATCGACCAGGACGTCGCCTTGTCCGTCTTCGTCCCGTGGAGGCTGCGAGAGCGCGAGCGATGTGTACGTCAGTGGCCATATCTTGGAGGATTCGAACAAAGCTACGCACTAGGCTGCTACGACGATGGTGTTCTGCTCAGCAGACATGGACGCGGTAAACTGGCCACCCATTAGGGTGATGAGTTTCTTCAGGTATTCGCGGTCCTTCCCAGTGTAGTTCGTGACAGTCACGATCTAGAGTCGTCAAGTGAGTCCAGGATGAGTGGAGTGTCACGCCAAAAGTGCTCACCTCCTTGCCGAAGCCGTCTGCCGGTCGGTCAGGAATAGGGTAGTGGAGAAGTTGATCTGCAGGACGTGTGAGCGTGCCGGAAGCACGCACATACCAGAGCCAGGCGAGGGTCCCGATAGTCTTCTTCTGTTGGTATGCCTGCAATTGTCGTCAGTCACTATACGAACGGAATGTAGAGAACGCTCCTGACGAGCAAACGCGCGCGGTAGCGAGTGATGACATTGATGATGCTGTACTGTATTGGTACAAAGGACGTATGGACTCGCGCGATCACGACTCACCTTGGCGTACGCTGCCCCTGTCCTGTATCGGGTCACGAAGACGTCTGCAGCGTCAAGCTTGGAGAGCTCCTCCCGGATACGCTCAGCCTCGTCAAGGGACTTGGACGACGAGAGCTCAACGACTTCTCCACCCTGCCGCCTGATATCCGCATGAAGTGCCTTCCGCTGATTGTCCGACAGATCGAGAGAAAGGCCGAGGAGGAGAGACTTGCCCTTCCAGACGTTGCGCGACGCGGGCTTGACCTGCTTCTGCTCGTCGTTCGAGAGAGAGGCGGTCTCGTACAACATCACCCTCTCCGCTGGTGGTTCGTACTCCACGTCCTCTTGAGTGGACCTGCCCTCTGGACGTTGCTGGAAGACGCGCGGTTCGGGCCACTCGTAGTTGCGCGTCGGGAGTTCGCGAATACCGAGACGGACAGTATCGTCGAACCAATGGGGTACCAAGACACGTACTCCGAGTTCCTCCCGGTAGTGCATAGCGGTCTCGTACTTTGCACTGCCGGGGGCGAGGGCAAAGAGATGGGTGACGTCGCGGGTGAAAGCTGAGCGCCACTGACCACCTAGGGCTGTAATTGCAGCGGACATGAGCTCGCAGTCGGACTGGGAGAGGTCTGTTGCTGCAGCAGTGACACCAGAGAAGAGGTAGGCTGGATCAGGGTTGTAGTACTCGGGATCTTGTGCGGAGCCCAGGATGGCTGAGCGTTCGACCCATCGCGGGGTGACGACGTAGGCAGGAGAGCCCTCTGGGAGGGACTCGACAAAGTCCTCCAGGGCAAGTGAGGAGGTGATGAAGTGCGTGAGGTTGGGGTTGGAGACAGACACAGGAGTGCCTCCGCGAGCGTCGAGGACCTCGCTGAGTTCGTTGCGCTTGTCAAGAGGGAGCGTCTCGGAGATGTAGTAGAGAACGCCATCGAAGACGGTCTGAGACATGCCAGCGACGGGTGCGACGGAGAGACGCGTCAGGAAGAGGCTCAGTCACTCAGACACTCACAGCTCTCCCGGACAAAGACGGTGTGAGAAACGCGTCCGCGCGCCCGTGACCGTGACTCGCGTCAGTCACGTGATGCTTGGCTCTGAAGCAGCAGCGAGTTACACGACGGGCAAAGCGGCAAGTGATCGTCAAGCTTGCGAACATCGTCCTCACGCCCGAGAGACCCGCGTTTCCGGGAGGGGTGTGGCATGTCGAAGGGATGCTCAACGAGCGGATCGTCTCTACGGGCATCTACTACTACGCATGCGAGAACCTCACCGAGTCCCGCCTCGCGTTCCGGACCCAGGTCGGGACGGTGGAGTACGTGCCGTATGTGCACGACGACTGCCAGGGTTGAAGGGCTGTGTTCGGCTTTGCGGGAGGCGATCCGATGGTGCAGGACATCGGGCACATCGTCGCAATGGAAGACAAATGTGTCGCGTTCCCGAACGAGCACCAGCACAGACTCGAGCCGTTTGAGCTGGCAGACAAGTTAAAGCCGGGGCATCGCAAGATTGTGTGCTTCTTCCTCGTAGATCCATACCACACTGTGGGGTGCACTCTACGAGAACGATCCCGCCTCAGCAGAGGGAGTGGTATCTCGAGGAGATGCACCGCATACCGGCCTTACGCACGTTGCCGAAGGAGCTGTTTGACATGATTGCAGGATATACCCTCGAGGGGACGATTACGCGCGAGGAGGCGGAAGCGGACCGAAAGAAACTCATGGAGGAGCGTTCAAACTTTTGTTTGACGCATAACGATGAAGCCTTCGAAATAGTGTTTAATCTGTGTGAGCATCAATAGAAAGGGCTCAAGCAGAGTGTCATTGTCGATGTAACACGCGATCAACAAGTTCCGCGGCTCAATCACGCCTTGTCCACGTACCAAGCTGAAGAAAGAGAAAATCGACATCTTGAGGAGAGTGTATACAAACGCGATCAGAGTTTGTTCGCACGTTTTCAACGGGGATCATGAAGGCATGCGAACTGCATCGTGCGTTTCTTCAAGACCTCGGTCACATATTGTAAATCACGGCTCACAACCTGAAGCCATTGGGTCAGCCTACATCTGCGAGAGGAATAGTACAGATTAAAGCACGGCTGTCTCTCCACGTTTCACGAGTCAGCCTGAGGATCTTCTATGACCTCGGTCCCTCGGAAGACCACATGGCCTGTTCGCTCGAAAAGCGGAGGAAGGCGGGGTTGTATCGCACGCTTATTGCCCTGCTTGCTTCCAACCGGCCTCGAGGATGCAGGCGGCTGTTGGTCGATGTTCATACGGTCCTGTGCCACCGCGTCATGCGTGATCGTAGCGCCACCCGAAGAATCGTCGCGTTGCTCTTGCCCCGCGGTGGAAGACCGTGGCGCATCCGGATCGAGGACTGGAGGCGCAGGAATACGGCGTGTGGTTCTGCAAGACAGACAAGTGTATACGACAGCGTGTCCGTGAGAGTCCAGAGCTACGGGAAAACGAGTCAGCCTTCAGGCACTGGTATGGTATCCTCGCTCAGTAACGCACGTTTGACTCTTACAGTGGCTGTAGTACCTGGTATGAGGACAGTGTCGCACTGCTTGCAGAGCGTGCGCTTGATTGACGGATCCCTAGGAGAGCATTAGAGAAGGGCGCAGGTCGACCGTGGTAGACAAGTTTACATTCTGACCATCGTCTTCTGGCCGACAATGCGCATAGAGCCGACATAGCTGCGGGAGAGCTCTGACATGTTTCTTGGATGCCTGATAACATTCTTCTTTCTTTTCCCCTTTCCTTTGGATATACTTGACTCTCCGACAGGCGAAGGTGTCTGGGAGATGGTGCTGAGGTAGGTGCTAGCCTGGTACAGAAAGTTGATGCGCTGGATAATGTCCCTGTTTGCGACGCTACTTAGATTGGGCTCTTGGTCTTTGTTCTTCTTGCCCATACTGCGTCGCAGATTGGGATGTCGGTGGACAGGCGCAGCTAGTGCTCGTAAGAGGACGTCGGCGCTTGGTCGATACGCAGATTCACGTGAGAACAGAGGGGGCCAGGAAAGGAAAGGTGGTAAATAGCCGACAACAGAGGGTGATACGTGGACTGTACGTGTCCTCACCGCTTTCTCAACGACCACCACGTACTCCCGCAGTTCCTTCTAGCAGTCTGCCCGCCTACAAGACTAGCCTCTTCCCTTCTGTTCTGTCCACGTAACACCTCATCACGACCACGACCCAGTCATGAAACGTCCCGCCGACATGGACCTCTCCCTTCCATCCCCATCATCTTCGGTCGAGCCTCAGACACCCGAGTCCCACGCCGAGGATCTCCAAGGTCCCCCTCGCAAGCGTTCCCGCTCCGAAGTCACACCAGAGGAGCGCAAGGAGGCTCGCGCACACCGCAACCGCATCGCTGCCCAGAACTCCCGCGATCGCCGAAAGGCCCAGTTCGCGTACCTCGAGCGTCGAGTCCAGGAGCTCGAGGAGGAGAACAGGCAGCTTCGCGCCGGCATGGGTCTTGCCGAACTATCACGTCCCACAGAACAGAAAGACGAAGAGCGCCAGAAGGACAGGGCTAGAGAGAAGGAGAACGAGGAGCTCAAGCAGAGGATCAAAACCCTCGAGACCGGTTGGGAGGCCGTCATGAAGGCGCTAGCAGCCTCCGGTCTCCCACTCAACGTCCCCTCTGCACCTCCTGCACCCTCAGCATCCTCCTCGACATCTCCTTCCTCGAACCCCTCCGCATCCACTACGCCAGGTCAATTCCCTCCCACGACTACTTTCCCCGTATTCGTGCCCCAATCCCCCGTATTCCCTATCTCTCCCGCACCTTCGCACGCCTCTTCCGGGTCCAGTACTCTCTTTGATTCCGACGACTTCGATTCCACTCGCCACCTAGCACGGGTGGCGACCGCCGATGCCCCTCGTTTATCATCGGCGTCCCTGCAGCGGGTGGATCTGAACGTCCGACGAATCGCCTCCAGCTGGATCTCAACATTCCCCCATCCTCATATCCGCAGACAATCCAAATTGGCGACGCGCCGGTTGACGAAGTTGCCATGGACGACCTCTTCCGCGAAATCCTTGCGCCTTCCCCCGTGTCGCCGCAAGCCCCTCTGCCTGCTGGCCCTGCGCCCGCCCGGTCCCGATCCCAGTCGATATCAGAGATCACATTGGCCCCGCCCCCCACGGCGCCGATGACCCCGGCCCCCGCGCTGCCGGAGATCGACTGGGAGAGTGAGGTGGAGATGCAGAGATTGCTGGCCATGCTCCCTGTGGTCCAGCCAGACGCAACACCTCTGGACGAGGGTGCAGGAATGTCATCCGACGACTTCCCCTCAGCTCTCGACTTGGAGTTGAATGGATGGGACCTGACTGGTGCAATGGCACCCGTTGGTTTGTCGTCTGTGAGCGTGTTCTGATATCTTTTTGGCCAGTATGGTTCCATGTCATGCGTCTAGGGTTCACTTGCCGTCTCATATGCATACCCCTCTATTTATCGTCAAGTTTATTCCCATCGTCTCCTCTCGTTCTACTATGTTTCCTTTTCTCTTCATCATTCAGGACAAAATCTTTCACCACTGCCTCGCGTGTACTCCCATCTCACACCCCTCATATCTCCGCTATTGTCGCACTTGCTTTCGTTTCCCCTGACCTGTCGCGTCCTTCTTAGTTCGTGTTCGATGCTTGTCTCCTTCCCTTGGCGCGTCGTTCTCCCCTTAGGGTCGATGAATGGTGTGTCCTTTGGGCAGTGAGCGCTCGATACGAGCGACGGAGATGTGTGTAGGTCTGTTACGATTCGTGAGGAGTGTTGATTCTAGTATGATGATGTGCCCATTTTATACCTACGTACGAAAATCGATGTACGTACGATAAACGTGGAGGAATCGCGAACTTTGGTGTTGGGAACTTATGCGAACGTGTGATTTTCGCGTGCAATAGAGTGAAAAGGATGGGGTGACATCCTGTGGTTGTAGATGCCACGTACATCAGCTTCCGTGCTCGACACACTATTTGCCTTGTACTGAACTCATGAAGTATTCAAAAATTGATTAGCATACAAACTTCTAACGTTTTCACTGGGACGGTCTAGAGAGGTTCCGGCAAGAGTTTGCTCAATTCCCGTATCGCGATGTCCGCCTGCTCCTCCGTCGTCCGATCCAACGGCACGACGACAACGCCCTCCTCGCCCTCTGGGCTCTCCAGAGTCTGCAGCTGACTGTCCAGCATCCCGGGCTTCATGTAGTGTCCCTCCCTCTTCGATATCCGATCCCTGAGCAGCTTCTCGTCGCCCTTGATGTACACAAAGTACGCGGGCAGCCGATAGGGCGCAGGCGGCTCGAGGTGCTCGGGGAGCTGCAGCCCCGGCGGGGCCCGCGTCCCGCGCAAGATGTCGCGGTAGTATCCCCGGAGGGCCGAGCAGGTCGCGATGACCCCCGGGCGGCGGGTGAAGGCGGGGTCGGCCTGCTGCTCGGCGGCCATGTGCTCGGCGGTGGTGCGGATGAGCTCGAGCCAGGGCTCGCGGTCGGCGTCCGTCAGCGGGATCCCGGCGGACATCTTGGCGATGTTGGAGGCCGGGTGGAGCGCGTCGCCTTCGACGTAGGGCATGTCGAGGCGGGACTCGAGCGCGCGCGCGAGGGTCGTTTTGCCTGTGCCGGCTACGCCCTGGATGTCGTCGTGGTCGTCGTCGTCGGTGTGCGTGCGATGCGGTGCGCGCGGCGGCGATAGGGGGTGGAGGAGCGCGAGCGGATGGGGACGTTCATAGATTAGTTCCAAAGTCTGGCGACGCGATAGTGTCGCTGCGGGAGGACGTACCATGACGATGATGAGGATCGGGTGCCTGCTGGGCTTCGGCGCGTTGGGCGCGCTAGCCGCGTGCTGCTCGTCGTTCGACATGCTTATGGGATTTGATAGTGCTATGAGGTCGCGGAGGATGTGTGCGCAAAAGGAGTGAGGAGTGAACGTCTCTTGGAGGACACCTTTGAAAGTGTCTGCGTCAGCCGGGCAGTCCGTTCCGATTCCGCATCTGCACAACGTCGGGGCCCGTGGGCGGCCCGGCGGAGCGCTGCATGCGCAGGGCCCCTCGGGGGGACGTTTGAGCGATTTCCTCGGAGCTTTCGTGACGACTCCCGAGTTTCCAGCGACGCACTTGCTACAAACCACGCTAATCTCGGGGAATTTGAAGTTGAAGTCAGCGCGCCTCGCAAGAAGAGATTACTAGCGCTATGTAGCGTTTAGGCGGCACACGACCAGAATATCGACCTTCGAGTCCGCGCCGAATTGGATGCCGTTCAAAATCATACTGTGAGCATCACCACCGCGTATGCCTGCATAATCCCAGCTGAACAGTTCAACAAGGTACGCGCGCGCCATGCTAAGGGCGACGCGCAAATGGTCAGGGGTGCCTTGCTACCACCCCGAACCTCGATTGCTGGCAGCTGCAGACTAATCAAAGTCGGCTGTAGGTTCTATATCCGTCTATTCAGTCAGATGGAAGGGACGGAACTCGTAATTGTACCTGATCAACCCACTTGCAGAGGTGAGTATCCCAGTTCGACTCACCCTGCGTGCATGGTTGTCTTGAGGTAGCTGATAATCTTTCCAGAGCTCGGCCTCAAGCTTATGGTTCAATCTATGGTCTGCTGTGACGTCTAATGTTATCACCGGGAGACAGGAACGTAAAGATCCCTAGGCCCGGATCCGACATGCTCGACAACAATTCCCACCACTGCCCCGCGTTCCCGCCGCTGTTCATGTTGATTGGGACGATGCTGCCACTACATACTCACGCTATTGCCACAGATTGTCACCTGCGCATTGCACCATGTCCAAGCCATGTACAGTCAAAGGTAGGCTGAAATCAGCTGCCTGCGGTGTACAGTGATGATTCATTGTTGAAGACTTGCAGCATTCACGACATCGGGATGTTAGACAGTAAGTACTGTCGGCGGCATGTCTTGATAAAATCGTACGTGCCGCGCGCCGCCCGGCGTGCGTGTACATCTGCGTCCTGCGTTCTCGCGATGCACGCGGTCCATTGTCCCCCCAAGAACCCCGCACGGCCACGCCCGCGCGCTGTCACATACGCACAAGGCCACCGACATCGCGAAGGCCCCCAGAAGTCCTTCCTCACTCGCGAACGCCGCAAAGCACGACACGTACACAGACAGCCCCCGACAGCGGCGCATGCGACGGCCCCGGAAAGCCGTGCCCTCCGGTGTGCACGCAGCCAGGCACCCGCGCCGATGTCCAGGACAGGCCACATGTTGCGTGAGGCTCGCCCGCGGCCGTCCAAGACGGACAAGCGAAGCAGTAAACCACACCGCCGGGCCCCTGGGATCCCAGCCCTTCCCGAACCGTCGTCTACAACTTACCTCCGCCGACTGTCGGCCGGCGCCGCCAGCGTGGGCCCGCCATTCGACCTTCCAGAAATCGAAGATAAGGACTGACGACGGTCGCTGGGGGGAAATGAAGGGCTCGCCAGTCGAGATCGGACCTCGGGTAAGTCAGTCCAGTCAAGTAAACTCGGTCGGCGACCGAAAAAAAATACGCGGTAGTATATAAAGCAGTCGTTCTGGGGAGACAGGGTGCGGGTGCGGCCGCGAGGGGTTTAGCTACTAGCAGGCTCTAAACTAGAGTACAACCAGGCTCTGTACAATATATAACAGACAACGCCAGCTCAGCCGGTGCGCGCGCGTCCCTCAAGGGAGGAGACGGGGCGTACGCGTCGGCGGACGGCGGGCAAATACGAGTAATGAGTTATATCGGTGCGCGGATATGTGTACGTATACGAGTAAATGGGAGCTTGAGCTATAGCTGGGACATAGGCTCAGACGGCAGACACGATTCGAGGGATATGGTTGGACGAGATGATACGGATATTGAGACCATGGGAGACACAAGAGACGACAATTAGCGGGAAATCCTGAGTCCACGCAGCACGTCGAGGCTGTGCTCGACGCGCATGCAGGCCATATGCAATATGAGCGACATTGAATCAGCGTGAATCGGGATAAGAGAGCACGGGTACTGTAAGTAGGGCTAACGTAGCCCGGACGGGTGCTAGGGACGCAACCTGGGGACAGCGAAGGGACCTATCCATCGACCAATATAGCGAGGTGGGACTTCGCACGGCGACAACACCTGCCTGCCAAGCGTCGATGGCCAGAGGACGAGAGTCGATGGATGGATATATCGATGCGGAGGGTATGGGCATTATGATGGGACCGCGCAGGTATGGTAGCAGGGACATCCAGATCTTGCAGTGGGCGCAGCGCGGTCCAGGGCCAGGGTCAGTGGAGAGAGCAGGGAAGCAGGCTGGGCGGAGCCCGGGTAGGAAGAAGAGAAGGTGTGGGCGATGAGCGATGTGCAGGAGATAAATGAAGGGAAACGCAGGGTTGTATGATACAGGGAAGGGGGAGATCGTCGAGATCTGCGTGCGTGAACGGATGTAGGGGCTCAAAGCCGAGTGAGGAAATGCGAAGGAAGAATGGGAGACTATGCATAGGGACACAGATTTGCAGATGGGAGTACGGGTCAAAAGAATGTGTTGGTGGAACATGAAGGAAGGACAGATGAATGAATGATGTAGCAACGAGTGACTAAATTGACAACATGGATGACGGGACGGAATGTGAGGAGCTCTAAAGAGTGCAGCAATGAAAGGAAAGGAAGGGCACAGATCCCGTTGGACCTGCGGAAAGAAAAGGAAACTCTTCTTCCCAACCCGGAGAACCCTCGTGTCAAGCGACGCATCAGCCTACGACCCGCGATAACCATCCATCTCACTGCCTTCTGGTGGCACTGGGAGCGGTGCGATCTGTAGCAATTGTCGTGACGGCACACTGCGTAATGGTGGTACAGGTGGCACCGAGAAATCAATGGCATCGTATGCTGGAGGGGGCGCCTCGTACACGCTCTCCGGGTAGGACACTCTCGGGGGACGGACTCGTTCCGACGGTAGACATCGCCCGGGATCCTCAATCGGCATCGTCGTTGCATCGGCATTGACCACCCTGAGGACACGGCTTCCCTGGGAAGGGGGGGAGCGCGCTCCTGGAGGGACATCGCCTTGCTGCGGCAGAGGTAAGGGAGGTAATGGCGGAGGAGAGTTCACGAACGAATGCGTGTCGTAGTCTGGCGCAGGTTGGCTCGGAGCCCGCACATGCCCGCCGATGTTTGACGGTCCCGGAACGGGCGTTATGCGAAGCCCCTGCATGTGTCTCGCCAATCCATTGCGATCTCGCTCACGCGGAGAGTGGGTCTGCGCAGCGGCTGCATACGGATGAACGCTGGAAGACGTACCCTCGAAGCCGGAGTACTCTCCAAACTCCCCTGCAGAATGTCTCCGTCTTGCGCTATCGATCTCGGGCGCTGTCCGAGGCCGTGAACCGCTTTGTGAAACATACCCCTGCTGCTCCTGCGCCAATTTCGGCGGTAGCGGGATTGAGTGCTGTGGAGGCGGCGGCGGCGGCGGTATTGGCGCTGTGCGTAAGGATCCTCGCGATACGCGCGCGGCACGGGAAGGAGCACTTGCGCTTGCGGGAGTTGACGGCGTTGCCGGTGATGCAGAGGGCGCCGACGAGACCGAGGCGGAGGGAAGTGAGGTGGATAGACTGATAGGAGCAGAGGTGGGGGACGTAGCACTTGAAGAATACAACCAAGGCTGTGCGAACGAATTCGGAGGAGCAGGGCCTGGGGGAGTGGGCAATTGGCGTCTTGGCGGTCTCGTAGATGAACTTGCCGTCACAGATCTAGGAGGAGGAGCCGTCGGATGAGGGGTTGTGGGAGCGGAGGTGGAGGGGGCGATAGGCGAAGACAGCATCGACTCCTGGACATGCGGTGGAAGAGAGAGGGTTTGTGGCGGTCGTGTGCGAAGGGGACGATTTGATTCTTCTTCATCGTCCGTCGGAGTGGTAGCCGCCGGAGCCTGCGCTGTTGATGTAGACGAGCTAGGAGAATGGGATGTCGACTGCGTAGGATTGGACTTTGGGCGTTCACGAACATGACGGGACTGAGACGAGCCGGACGGACCGGGAACAGGGGGAACGGGCGGGGGGTCATCGATAGGACGTGAGGAAAAGGCGGACGAGTGGATTGATGTTGCGGGCGTCGCGGGCGTTGCAGGCGTCGTCGGCGTGAAGGGCTCACCGAGATATGACGCACCTGATCCCGATCCATTGGAGCCCGACATCGAGGTCACCCCGCTTTGTGTTTCCCAGAAACCCCCTGGCGATGGGAACGTCGCAGAATGTGGAGGTGTCGAGGGCACCGTGAGGCTCAGATCCACAACTGGGTGTTCTGGCTCGGGGGGCGCTGGTCGGTGGTGTATGAGCGCGAGCCAGCGCTGGACCGTGTACGAGTTGCCTCCTGGAATGCGGGCTTCCCGTGGGCGGTCGAGCCATTCCTGTACGTCAGTGACGAGAAGGAAAGCGGTGACGATGAGGTAGTCGATGAGAATGGTGGGGATACCCTTGTAGTTATCCTGGGAGCGCGCGACATCCTTGGCAATAAGTGTGTCGTAGATTTTGATTCTCGGAGGCGCACTGAGGGTTGCTGCATCGAGTACCGCAACAGGACCTTTTACGGCGTTCGTTACGCACTATGTGGGAGACAAGGGAGAAATCAAGGTGGTGAGTAGAGGCGCCAAACGATGCGCGAAGGAGGCGCACGTACACAGAAGCAATTGCCAGGAATGAGCTTCCACTTCAAGCTGTTCGGATAGTGCGGAATGTTGAACTTGCGGATGCTGATTCCTGGGGTTTAGTAGATGAATGGTGATGAGGCGGAGGGGCGTACGCACGCAGTGTTTCCCAGGGGGCCCGACTTGAGCACATCCTCGGCTTCCCTCCAGCTACCACCACCGAACTGGATGGACCTGCCTGACTTGCCCTTTACCCGGACGGGGTGTAGGGGCCATTGTACGGTGGCGGCTTTGACGGGTTCGTCTCTGGGGTGGTCGAGGCGGTAGATGGATGTGACCTCGTTGGACGTCTCGAGGATGTAGAGGGGATCTTTGGTCTTGTCGTCGCGGATGACGGTGTCCAGGAAGGAGGAGCCAGAGAGCTTGAGAGTAAGGAGAGGTTTGGGTTTGGGGGTCTGGTCGCGGCGACGAGACATGTCACGGTCGCGGGAGGAGTCGTAGACAAGCCCCGCGAGACGGAGATTGGGGAGGAGAGACGAGGACAATCTGGCGCTTCGCGCAGAAGCAGAGCGTGACAAATCGGGCGAGGGCTCAGAAGACGAACGCGACTCCTGTGCATCTGTCCCCGACCGTCTCTCGCCTGCAACCGCCTGATGTACATGTCCCGCGGCGCTCTCCACGGGAGACGTCAGCGTGTACGGCGTGATCGTGCGTTGGCCAGACTCTGAGCGCGACACAAGAGAGGACATCGTCGGTGCTCAGCACGCAGGAGGGACGCCAGAGCTCGTCCTCGTCGTGGCAGAAGAGTGGACGAAGCGTTGCCCCGACGCGGAGCGGGCACCATCCTTAGGCTTGGTCTGCCAGCCTCGTGCCTCCCGCCCTAATCGTCAATATTTTTACATCAGCGCATCACCCCTTAGACTTAGCAACCATGCACTATTGTTTGCCTCATTCAAATCCTTACCTCCCAATTATCCCTTTTCAGGAATAACACACGAATCATGTCTCTCCGATCCAGTCGTCCGTTCTTCAAGCCGCTGAACCTCCTTCCTCGGGAATCGGCACTTTTCTATCACGGTGCGCTCGCATAACCGTGCCAGCTTCAGGCTCCATTGTGCCCTGTGCTTGCGGTCGCGGGTTGCGCGTCGGTGAGCGAACCGAGCACTCGGTCGACGAAGCCGGCAGCTACGGTATTAGGAAATACCACCGGCCGTCTCGGAGCGTCCACACTCCTATTATGTCATTGACTCGCTTGCAATGCTCATCTAGATCTACAAGGCCCGGCGATGCCGGACGTCACGCAAACATTGTTTGGTCCCCCGCGGCAAATAGATGCAAACAGATCCGGTCACCAGACGCGTCGCGACGCGTCTTGACCCTTCATTCAAACCTTCACCGCCAACCACCACCTCCTCCCCCACCACCCGACACAACAGCATAATGTCAACCGACGCAACCAGCTTCTCGTGAGCAGCTCCTCTCTGAACACACATCGCGTGACTCACTCTGATACGCAGCGGTGCCACTGCTAATGGCGCCCACCCTGAGCCTGCTTCACCCGCCGCTAACAAGGGTAAGGGCAAGGCGGTCCATGACGAGGTGATGGACGATGACGACGAGGACGACGAGGAGGATGAAGATGAGGAGGAAGAAGACGAAGATGAGGAAATGGCCGAGGTATGCTCCGTTCCTCCTCTACACGCTTAGCGGACCCGTGTGGGTTCACCTAGGCATTATATGCACCTGGGACTAACTCAAACGCGTTCTTCTACGCGTTTGACACGCTCAGGAGGAAGATTACTCAGAGATCGACCCCTCTGCCATCCTTCCGACCAGCGGGCGCCGCACCCGTGGTGTGCGCGTTGACTACTCCTCTGCTGAGGCTCTCGCCAAGGCCGGCCTCAAGCCAGAACACCTTGCAGAAGATGACGAGAACGAGGCCTCCTTCGTTGCGAAGGACGACGAGATGCAAGATTGAAAGAATTGGTGACGCCGACCACCCTCGATGTTCTTTTCGACCACTCAGCCGAAGACGTGTACAAGTGTACGTGGTGAAAATGGAAGCAATGCACTGCTTACTGGTGACCCAAAGCCTGTTGTATGCTGTCAACTCAATGTCCTGTGTCTGTAGTTGTGGAATGATGAAGTGTCTGTGTCTGTTGAAGTTCATTATCACGGTCATATCATCTGGCATTGCTCAGTACATGCGGAATCCGGATGCCCCTCGATCCGATTCTGACACATATGTTGGTGAACACACATTGGTGACCTCGAGGTTCCGGCGCCGTCGTACTGCGCTGATGTTGCCCATGCAAAACAGCGAACGTAGAAGGCGCATATATACGTGCTGGGGGTCTTGCGTCCTACGTATGGCTCAATGCGGCGAAGCATTGCTTGATCTCGACTTGTTACAGAGTTCAGCCCTGCAGCAGGCTGGTACCATGTGGTGGTTTGGTCACGTAACCAAACGTATGCTGGGGATCGCGTTGCCGTAAACTTCGGGAAGTACGTTCAGCGCGCAGAGCATTCACGCCAGCATGCACGACTCGGGAGCTGCTTCGCGACGTGACCGAGGGCCCACTCTCCGACCGCAAGTCGGAAGGGGGTGTGCGAGGAGGACACGCGATTACTGCTTGTATTATTCTCATGCACTATACTTACCGCCCACTTGACCCACGTAACTCTGAGTAAATAGCCAATAGACAAGGAAATACGCGCTCCGGCAAAATCCGATCGCGAATGGTCGACGCGTACGCCTGGGACGCGTCAACTCACTTGCACTCCAGCTCGAGATCCTTGTTGTCCTACCCTCCACCTTCCCCTTCTTCAGTCTCTCATCATGGTACGTCGAGCCATTGAGTTTGTTGATTGAAGACTTACGCGCATGCACAGGCCAGACGTTACGACAGTGCGTGCACTGAAGTGATCCGGGAGTGCGATGGACTAATGGGAGTGCTTTAGGTCGTACAACTATCTTCTCGCCCGAAGGTGCGTCGTATGCTGGCCATAGTAGACTCATTCTGAAATTCACTCTTCGCAGGGCGTCTGTACCAAAGTGAGCATTCTCCACAGGCCTGTCAGGAATGCGCTGATGTGCAGAATTGCAGTCGAGTATGCTATGGAGGCTATCTCGCACGCCGGAACGGTCCTCGGCGTACTCTCAAAGGATGGCGTTGTACTCGCGGCGGAGAAGAAGGTGACAGGAAAACTGCTCGACATGTCCGGCTCGAAGGAGGGTGGATATGGAGGCAGTGGCGAGAAGATCTTCCTGCTCAACTCGTACGTCCCCCACTCCATCGCGGCATACATCCGTCTCTGTCTTTCGCATTCTTATATGCCCCGTTTGGTGGTAGAAATGTGGTCGGAGGAGTGGCTGGGCTCACTGCAGATGCTATCTCGCTTGTGAACTATGCCCGACAAGCGGCACAAAGACATCTGTTCATGTACAACGAAGATATTCCTGTCGAGCTTCTGGCGCAACGGCTATGCGATCTCAAGCAGGGCTACACTCAATACGGAGGTGCGTGACTGTTTGCGATGCATTGACAAGATATCCTCATTGGCCCTTCACCTCTGACGGTCACCCTCTGCGTCAGGTCTCCGACCTTTTGGTGTCTCACTGCTCTATGCGGGTTACGACCCACACTATGAGTTCCAGCTCTACCACTCGGACCCGTCAGGAAACTACTCGGGCTGGAAGGCGACATGTATCGGCGCGAACAACGGTACAGCGACGTCCTTGCTCAAGCAGGAGTACAAGGAGGACATCACGGTCGACGCTGCCATCGAGCTCGTGCTCCGGACAATGAGCAAGACGATGGACAGCACAACTCTGGGAAGTGAGAAACGTACGTACTCCATCTCTTGGCGGATGCGTTGTAGCAATGTTGCTCACGTTTGGCCACCAACGCAGTGGAGTTCGCGACGCTCACGCTGGACGCGAACAAGAAGCCCAAGGCGAAAATCTACAAGCCGGCAGAGATCGACGCGCTATTGCAGAAACACGGGCTCGGGAAGAAGGACGAGGATGCGGAGATGTCGTCGGCATGAGCGTAGTTTGTAGGATTGTCGTTCGCGGTTGGACTTGTTTTGCAATTGTACTGAATATGGTTCGACTTTCACTCAACGCGCGTTGTGCTCGTGTACGCTCCCGTCCACGATCACTGCATGAACCCAAGTAGTAGGGGAAGCGTCGCGCGATGAGGTACTCAAGTGTGGGCGCCTCTCATACGGTCTCGATGTGTCGAGGTTCCCAAGCTCTCTCAAGCCTCCGTCAAAGAGCGCTGCGCAGTGACAGGCTTCCTACATAACTCTCTTTCCTGCTTCCCATCTCCCCCAGCACAAACCACGATGAACCACGGCGACCACGGCGGACACGACGGGCACGACATGCCAGGGATGCCGATGCCGACGGGCCCAAAGTGCTCGATGAACATGCTCTGGAACACGCAGATCGAGGACACCTGCATCGTCTTCCGCTCCTGGCACATCTCGACGACGGGCGCGTTCGTGTTCTCGTGCCTCGTCGTCGTCGGGCTCGGGGTGCTGTACGAGTACCTGCGCGTCGCGCAGCGGAACGTGGACAGGCGGATCGCGGCGACGCTCAGCGCGCAGGGGAAGGGCAAGGCTGCCACGTCGGTCGGGGCGGGCGCGAGGGCGGCGGGGGGATCGGTGAGTGGTCGGGACTCACCTGAAATCGACTCGGAAGAGGCGGGCTTGTTGACCGGTTTGGTGGTCGCGAAGGGGAACGTTGGGTGAGTGTGCTCCTCTTTCCTTGCATGTCTGGGGGGGACGGCGTGGTCGATGCTGTCTGGCGTTCTGCGAATGTGGGGGATGAGTCGGTGTGTTCTGTGGGCTTACCATGTCTCTTGCAGGACGCCTCTCCCATTGACGGCTCGGATCACCCGTGCTACGCTATACGGCGCACAGGTCTTCTTGTCCTTCTTCCTCATGCTGGTCTTCATGACATACAACGTAAGACTTATTCACTGTCCTTGGAGATGGCTATTGATCAGAGTATCTAGGCATACCTCATCCTCGCCACCGTCGTCGGTGCCGCTGTTGGGCATTTCGTTTTCTCCCCCACCATGGACATCGACGCCGTGCTATCGGGAGGCGCGGACAGTAAGGGAATGGCGTGCCATTAGAGCCGGCGCCGCCGATTGCTCTGGCTCTGTTGTACGATAGTAGAGTGCTCGGGTCTGGATATCTATGCTTGCTTGTTGTAGCTTCCGGGGATATGAGACAACGCTGTTTGAAATGCTCAGGAACGAATTGTGTGCCGGATTGCCCCTGCCAATCTCTGACTGCATCGCGCCACAAGGGCGTTGGAAGGTGTAAAGAAACAGAATCTAATAACACATGTACAGCTATACGAACAATTTTGCAGTATGCGGCAACAGGAAGCGTTCACTACAGTCGAGTCCTGGTGGATGTTCATCGACGAATACCTCTTGCAGCGGGAACTCCACGTCCACGACGAGCTGCAACGAATATTAGAACGGTGATACATAACAGCTTCGTGGGGGTGCAACGTACCGTTTGCTAGACAATCGTTCGCACATTAGTCTCGGAAGCGACAGAAAGCGAAGAAGCAAATTGCGTACGCACCTCGCATGATGGTGGCCCTTCCACGAGCCGTACCGATACCTCTTCCTCTCATCGCGTTCGGTCCAACACGCTTGAACCTTCAGATACCACAGAGTGAACATCAGAGCAGGAGTAGACGAGGGATGGGAAACGTACATCGGTGCGTTCTGCAGCATGTCCGGGACAATGAAGAATCTGACCATACTTCCCCTGATATATACTTGATCAAGCTGGGACACGCGGCCGTCTCGTTGGGTGACAGTGATGTCCTTGAGGGAGATGTTCAGGTTATCCTCCGCTGTGGTACCGTACCGGACGGGAAACGCGTGAGTGGCTGCAAGCTGCGGCAGGATTCTCTGAAACGCACCTTCTGCGAGTTTACCGCGATAGAGCTGTCCCGTCTTCAGCTCAACGGTGATGACGTGCCCGAGAGACTCGTGGAGAAGCTTGACGGGAACACCGAGTCCTGCTGTGGCCATTTTTGCGTCGGAAAGGGAGGGACTTCAGGTGGAGATACACGCCTTCGCAGAGGACCTCAGCCTTGCTCTTGACAGGAACGCGAGGCAGTCGCACCAGACTCCTACGCATCACGTGGACTTGCCAAATAGCGTGAGGACGGCAACCGGGGGCGCTCGTCTTCGTACTTTGGCCAAATATATTTATCAGGGGACCATTGGCAATGATAATTCCGACGCGCCCTGCGACACTCGTTGACCCTCGGACGGCGAGCAAGTGTGGTGCGACAGCTGGAGGGCATCCCCGGAAAGCGTATTGACTTGGGTGAGTGATGATCTCGGTGCCGGGTGTCCGGGACGGATGGCATGCGTGCTCTGACTGACCATGTCTCCCGAATCCCGCGACCGCTGTCTGACGGTGTCTACGCAGTGCCTCGTGGGCTCTATTTGAACGCCTAGATACGCAGCTGGCAACTGGGAGACCCTTCCAGTCGAGTCTGTGATGCCCTTGAGGAAGAGCCCGTCCAACCCAGCCTTGCACGACGGTGGGGAGGCGCCGTCTGGTCCTCTCAGTGGCCCCTCGACGACCGAATGGCGACGGCAGCGTCTGAGAGGGATCGGGAACACAAGCGCAAGCACAAGCGTCGTTGCGGACACGGGCGAGACAGAAACGACAACTCTGCGGCCCAATCTGGAGACGCGTGCGCTGTCGTACGGAACGTTGCCAGCGTCGGCGCGTGTCCATGGAGGGAAGCACAAGTCGAGTTTCCGGAGCAGGCATGCATTGGGTGCGCTTCCCAGTCTGTTCATCCCCCGCGGCCGCCACACGAACCCGCCCTCGCCGAGTGTACACTCTCCCCGGTCTCTGCGCAACAGCTACTTCATCGGTGGCCAGCGCCCTATCACCGCATATGACATCCCCGTCGTGGGCCAGACGGACACCGAGCCCGAGGGCGCGGTCAAGACGAACGGTATCCGCGTCTGGTACTCCTCCTTCACTTCTATCGATTGGCTGCACGACGCCATCAAGGACTCTGCTCGTCAAGGTGCTCTCCGCAGACGCAAGTCCAAGCGTGGACGCGCCCGCCGGCAGCTCGACAGGAGCATAGGCTGGATCGCGGTCACAATCATCGGCTTCCTCACCGCCGTCATCGCGTTCCTCATCGTACGGAGCGAGCAGTGGCTGTTCGACATCAAGGAGGGATATTGCACCACAAGCATCTGGAAGGCCAAGAGGTTCTGTTGTCCAGCGTTGCCTGAAGACGTTCTCTCCCTTCCGGCATTCGTCACTCTCCGCGTGGAAGAGAATTGCCCTGCCTGGCGAACCTGGGGCGAGTACTTTACGCCTATGGCTGATCGTTCAAGCTGGTTGGAAGTCGAGGCCGTCGAGTATGGCGTTTACACGGTCATTGCGGTGCGATCACCACTCCTCTTGTGACCAGCGGAGTGCTGAGACTTTAGCTGCATCGCAGATATCACTCGCTGTCGTATCGTCCCTTCTCACAATCTACTTGACTGCGTCATCGACCTTCTCCACTAGGAAGGACTCTGGGGTGCTTTCGTCCACTTTCGAAGGAGGCGGTGACCCAAAGAGTGTGGCCAATCCTCCGGCCAGTGGAGCCCAGCCTCGCAAAGTACTCTACTATGTGCGTAGATGTTCGAGATACACTCCCTTGCAGCTATGTTTAACGGTCAATGTACTGACGCACTGCGTGCAGGCCGCTGGCAGTGGTATCCCTGAAATCAAGACGATCTTGTCAGGTATAGTCACTCTGACATTGGGGATGAGGATCGAGATCTGACTACGAGGACAGGCTTTGTGATTCATGGGTATCTGGGCGGGCGTACCTTGTTCACAAAGTCCGTGGGACTTGCTCTCTCCGTCGCATCTGGACTTTCGCTCGGCAAGTCTGCTGTCATCTCGGTATGTATATGCCGCTGAACGACTAGCTGTGCATTACTAGGTAAGGAAGGACCTTTCGTCCACATCGCCTCATGCGTGGGCAACATAGTGAGCCGCTTCTTCGCCAAGTATGAGACAAACGAGGGTGTGTACATTCGCTATTCCACGCGATGCGTGACTCTGACTAGGAGCTATTAGGAAAGCGTCGTGGCGTCCTCAGCGCAGCCTGTGCGGCTGGAGTCGCAGTTGCATTCGGTGCGCCCATCGGAGGTGTCTTGTTCAGCTTGGAAGAAGTGTCCTACTTCTTCCCGCCCAAGGTCATGTGGAGAAGGTCCGCCTGCCAGATCGGTCTTGCAAGAAGTGTGCTAACTGCTTCGACCAGCTTCTTCTGTGCTATGGTCGCTGCCATGACCCTTCGCTTCCTGGACCCCTTCGGGAGTGGCAAGCTCGTCTTGTTCCAAGTTACTTACGACAAGGTTGGTCCTTTGCTTCCGGCGGAGGTGATCTTGGGTACTGACAGGAGCCTTTAGGATTGGCACGCATATGAGCTCTTCCCCTTCCTTCTCTTGGGTGTCTTCGGTGTAAGTAGAGATCTCACGAGTGTGTCGCGTCTCTTGACGAGCGTCCGTTCTAGGGCGTGTATGGTGCATACTTTTCGAAACTGAATTACCGCTGGAGTCGCTATGTCCGGAACGGCACTTGGCTCAAGAGCTATCCTGTGGTTGAAGTGATATTGGTTTGTAGCACATGGTTCCCCCGTCGTTTTCATATGGACTCATGTCCCTTCAGGTCACACTCGTCACTGCCTTGTTGAGTTTCCTGAACCCCTACACCCGCATGGGTGGGACGGAGCTCGTCTACAACCTCTTCGCCGAGTGCCGCAGTGCAAACACTCATGGCGGTCTGTGCGTTCTGGATCCACCCACCCAAGCTGCTCCCGTCATCGGCGCAATCCTCGTAGCGCTGCTCGTGAAGGGCTCTCTCACGATTATCACGTTTGGGATCAAGGTTCCTGCAGGGATCTTCATCCCGACGCTTGGTGGTACGTACAACGCTTCCGAGATGGTGCGTATAGGCTGAGGGCCCTATGTCTAGTCGGTGCCTGCGCCGGACGCATCCTCGGTATCCTTATCCAATGGGCGCAGTTCTCGCACCCAGACAGTTTTCCGTTCGCCGCATGCAAGGGCGACCTCGACTGTATCATCCCAGGTCTGTACGCCATGGTTGGTGCGGCTGCTACGCTCTCTGGCGTCACGGTGAGTCGTCAACGAGTCTCGCGTAGGGTTACAACTCCTCATTCGTCCGCTATGATAGCGTACGACCGTCTCCCTTGCCGTCATCATGTTCGAGCTCACGGACACGTTGACCTATGCCGTTCCGGTCATGCTGTCCGTGCTGGTCGCGAAGACCATTGCGGATGCATTGGAACCCAAGGGCATCTACGACTTGGTCATCGCCTTGTCCCAGCTCCCGTACCTCGACGCCAAGCATGACTATGTTTGGGGTGCTCTGCAAATTACGGATGCCGTACGTTGCTTCCTCCACAAGTTCGGATGGTGTATATTGAGAGATGTGCAACGTTTCAGACCGACCGTGATGTAGAAGTCATCCGTCTCGACCGGGAGAATACCGTCAAGTCCTTGCGAGATCAACTGCAGCACCTCGTGGACGCGGGCAACTCGGACAGCGGCTTCCCCATTCTGAGACCGGATGGCGAGGGCATGCGCATGGTCGGGTATATTGGCGCCAACGAGCTCGAACATGCTCTGAGTCCGTTTGACATACTACTACTGCCCCAACATTGTGTAGATTGACCTTTATTCGTAGGCATCGTGGCAGATGAGCCGAACGAGATCATCTCCTTCCACAGCGCGACGCCGCAGGGTCACGTCCCCATGACCTCCTCGATCTCCTCTCTGGCCGAGACGGGGTCGAATATCTTTGGAGCGGACCCGTACGACTTCAGTCCTTACATGGACCAAGTGCGTGTCTCTTTATATGTCTGCGCGGGCACCCTCGAATGACGTATCTGCGATCAGGCACCGTTGACGGTCCAGGACAACTCGCCCCTCGAGCTCGTGCAGCAGTTCTTCACCAAGCTCGGGGCGAGGTATGTTGTTGTGACCGACACCGATGGGCATTGTGAGTGTCGCTGTTACGGATCCGACAGGATTCTGCTCATATTCCCCTGTAGACCAGGGTGTCATCGACAAGAAGACCTGGCTTGCGTTCCTCGACGAACTGGAGCACAAGTCGGATTGATGCCATGTTCCCTCTTGATTGCGCCCCAGTTCCCCTACCCGACTCGTTCATCTACCGTCCTGCTCGTTCAAGGACATTCCTTGCTTTGCATCTAGCGACCGCACATCTAGTTCCGATTCATCTACGTACTCATCTAAATGTCTCGCATCGTGATACCCACTAACAGATCGATGAACCGAACTCTCGTACTCCGATAGTCCACATGTACGTTCATCGCCGAAGAACGGCGCTCCAACATGTCTACCAACGCAATGCATATCAATTCCACGTCAGGCCCACCGCGCGCCTTCTGGGAAAAAAGTCGCAGTCTCTGTTTCACGCAACATGTTACCGGTGAACTCTAACCTTATCCCCGCCTCGCTTATAAGTGCACGCAGGAGCCGCTGCTTTCTCTCATGCACTCGGACGTCCCCTCCACACCGACCGTCTTTCTGCGGTTTCCATCGGGAGCGTTCGAGCACCGACTTGGGTGCAGCACCTACAGTGACTTGTGACATGTCCTCCGCACCTCGGTTGTGCCCGCCCGGAGACGCAGCTCGCGTACGCAGATGCAGAGGGCGCAGCAGGCTAGTCCACGCTCATACCGGGCATACACCTCTCGCAACACTAGCACAACAGCAGCACCAGCCCAGTCCTATCGCCCGCCGCGCTGTGTCACGCTCGCCGTACACGCGTCATTGTGGTCCTGAGGAAACACTCTCCAGCGGCCATGGCGGAAGCGCACCGGAGACGCCGCCTCGTTGCGTCGTCACGCCATTGCCGTCCGCTGTCCGCTGTCTGCTGTCTTGCTCGCCTGGCGGGGGCTCGCCGGACGGGCGATTTTTCGCTTTCCTTGCCCTTTCGACGTCGAGAGCTTGCCGGAATGTCCCAGAGTGTCGCGTCCACGCGGACTCTTGGGAGGTCTGGAGCTCCGCGGGCGAAGGTGGGGGAGGCGGGTCGCCGGTCCCGCTTGTTCGCTCCTTGTGAGGTCGTTCGGACGTGGCCTCTTGGGGGCCGTGTCCGCGCGATGGGAGAACTAGGACCTGGCGGGTACGAGGGGCTGTGTGCTTGTGCTGGCGGTGCTATGCGTTGTGCGATGCTGTTCGGTTTCGCAACGCTGCGATAATTTTTGGAGACACGGCCCTTTCGTGGGGCAATGTGATCGTGGTGCCAGTAGAGTATATACGTTGCTCAAGATATATGGTACAAACGACTTGCAGAACTATGTATGACTGTGCGAGTGCATCAGCTCAACAGTGTACGAGTGCATACAAGAGAGGCCAACAATACCATCATTCCTCATCTTCATACATGTCGGCTACATCTTCTTCTCTCCCCTTGTATCTCAGATAGGTGCGGAAATCGTGCAGCTCGGACCAGAAGATCTGAATCTCATCTGCACTGAAAACTCCCGCCATGAGCAGCGCAGTGCCAACATCCCTAACCAAATTCAGACACGACAATCAGCCAGGCGCACTGAGCTCCAAACAGTAACTCCCTACCTAAACCCACTCCCGGCCATGATGCCCTGGCCCCACATGAGACGCACAGGGCCTTGTCCTCCCGCCTCCTCGTCAGGTTGGGACGCCGCCCACTGCGCCCTGATATCCTCTTCAACCATGTTCTCCTCCGGGATCGCCTTCAGGATCCAGGAGAGCGATCCACGAGGGACGTGTGCGTCCCCAGTGATCTTCGTGGCGATTATGTCCAACGGGCGGTCCTCCTTCCAAGAGATGTGGAGCACCTCGATCCCCTGCAGGCCATACGAGCCGTACCAGAGCCCGGCTAGCGTGCCAGCGTGCCAAGCGGGCGAGTGCGGGTCGACGGAGGGGAGGATGGTGCTCTTGAGAGGGTAGTAACGCGGAAGACGGGTGTCGAGCGAGGGGAACGGGAGGGTTGGAGTGAGATGCGCGGCGCAGGGGCAAGAGGCCGAGCCTGCCACTGCGGACGTGGAACACCTGATGGAGATCGCGTTCGGCTTGAGCAGTTTGGACTCGGAGACCCAGAGGATGGGGAGGCGGGAGGCGGGTAGAATGTCGACGATCGATCGTTGGGAGAACTCGGGCTCTGACTCTATCTGTGGTATACGGGGGAGACGGGAACCCAGCTGGTCGTCGTCGTCGAGCCATGGCCGATGCTGCCTGGGGAAATCGGGCAGATCAGCGGTGTGGCGGTAGAACTGCAGTTGGGGCCGCATGAGCGTACAGCCGCGGAGGATGAGCGAGGCTGGGTGCCTCGTGCGCCCGTTGGGCCCGGGGCCGGTATCGCAGAAGACACGGGCCTTGGTGGGAGGCGAGTCCTCAGCGCTCTCCGCTTCGTCTTGCTCAAAGCTGATCTTCACCACATGGACGTAGGAGGGCGGCGATACGTAGTCATCGCCCAGGCTGTCTGGTGGGGGCGTAGGGAAGGACCAGGCTTCGCCTACGATGCCTCCCTGTTCTTGCTCATCCCCTTCTATGAGTCTGAACTCGAGTACGCCGCCTATGAAGGGATGATCGCCGGCCCATAGGCCAATGATGGGGCCGTAAGGGTGGATCAGCCGTGTGTAGACGGTGTAGGGTGAGGCACCACCGAAGTGAGTGAGGTCCCGTAGTCCGTGAAAAGCATTCACACGCTTCCAGATAGAGTCGTTCTTGAGATGGCGTTGTAGAGCTCTGCAGGTACTGCAAAGGCTGAGAATGTCAGTAATGACTGCGAAATCGAGGAGAGTGTGGATGATATCGAATGGTAAGCGGTGGACTGCAGCGGGTCCGATCGCATGGGTAAGCTTGGATGGCGGACTGGAGGACATGATCTCGAGATCCACTTGCATGGAGCCGCCAGGACGCAAACTCGAAATCGCAGGACGTGGATTCGGAGGTGACACCGTTAACTGCAACTGAGTCGGATGAGGAACCTGTGATAGTACTCTGAAGACTGAAGCTAAGATTGAAGTTGATCGATTCGTATGTGATGAATCAGCCAACCAATCCGAATTGAACCGGTTCGGTTTATCCCGTCCCATGAATGTCTCGACGTACCAGCGACTGTTTCCTCCATCACATCCGCCGCTCTTGGACAATCGCAGACTATCGCCCTCATTTCTTCATCTGGTGGCACTCTCATTCCAAAGCACTGCATAGCTTCTCTTGGACCCTGCGTTTCTTGGACTTGCACATCCTCCTCAGCCATCGCTTGGACACGGGACGTTCCACGTCTCGGGCAGAGATTTCATGGCATTCTCTGCTAGTTGCATATGGTACATTCGCCTTCGTACACGCCCGTAACTGTCCGAGGCATCTTTTTGGAAGCCCTCGTCAGACAGCTGCCAATCTGCGGATGTGGTGCAAGCGGCGGGCGCATCACATTTCATCCCCGTGTCGTCTACGACTGCAGCACGTCCAAAATAATACCGTATCTTCCATCCTGACACTTTCATGTCGTGGACTTGTTGTGGCCATCCTTGGCTGCGTGATGTCCTGAATTGCCCATGATGGAAGGCACGTCGAAAGCCAGGTCGTGTCTGCAGTCGTGGACACGCGAGCCTTACCCTAGAGCCCCTCCGTTTGGGCGTGCTATGCCAACACGTCGATGTACCATATGCTGCCGAGTCAGAGGCTCTTTGGACATGTACTCTCTATACTCGGGAGACTTCGATATATCCCTCGCTGTGCAATGTCTTTCGAGGACGATTGCAATACAGCGAAGGCCCCGATTTGTGCACAATTTTTGGAACCTGTGGACTTCGTGTTCGCGAGGTTGTTGTACTTTTGCGACCAGTCTCATATTCGCAGTTAGCAACAGTTCAAGCATAGCGTCTCAGAGACGCTTCATTGGGTCCGAATAGTGGTACAACAATGTGAGTTCCTACATATCACTTCAGTAAAGACCCTAAATGACCATATTTCCATCCTCCAAACGCACATTTGCCCGCTCTTCAAGCTCTACTGTCAAACTCGGTATATATATGGGTGTTATCATGGCCTCCGAAACGAAGTCTCTCAGCCCGGGGGAAGAGTTGACGTATCAAGTCGACGATAGAATTGTGATCCACTTTGACATACCGCGTATCCCGTTTCACGTACAGTCTTCTTCCAGGATCTACCTCGTAGATGCCAGGGGCACATCGTCCATAGGACATTCGCAGATGGTCTGCGCTTCCCGGGGCGTAGTACGGAGGGCGGGCGAGAAGGTCCAGCGTCCTGAGCTTCCCCTGTTGCGCCCCGTGAGACAACATCGCTATCAGCTCATGCTCGTCGTCTTCATTCGGCCTCTTGCTCTCAACTTGCATTGTCTCCAGCTCCGAGCACGCACATGCCAAGCGGACGGCCGCACGGAACGAAGGACGCGTCGTATTCCCCTCGGATGAGACGCCGTCGGGGCCATTCATCTTCCGATTCCCAAACCGAAGGACAAACCGGACGAGGTGCGGCCAAGCGCGCGCGATGTCGTGAAGCTCGCCATCGGTCACTTGGGCGATATACGCGTTTAAGATGAACGTGACATCCTTCAGGTGTGTCAGGTTGGGCTGCAGCGCGCGGAGGAGTTCGGACAAGGACCGCTCGGTCCGTATGGCTCCCACCGTAGTGACAAGGTACAGGGTGGTGAGCGATCTCGAGAGGTAAGGGAGAGCGAATAGCTGGTACGGCAATTCTTCTCCTTGCCCAGTGGGTCCGCGGCTGAACCTGAAGTTGAGGGAGAGACTATTGAGGCGATTAGGCGCAATACGGGAGAGGAAGGCTGAAATGAGGACATGGTGGCCGGACAAGGACAGTGTCTGCAACGGGTGGAAGGCGCGAGCGCGCATGTTGGTGAATGGATTCGTGAACGCTTGGAGAGCTATGTGGTCGGTACCTATAGGCAGCCTCACATCGAGCAGCGAAAGGTGAGAAAGCTCTGCAAGACGAGCCAGATCCTCGCCGTTTGAGTGGGTTGGTAGTTCGAGCGAGCGGAGGTTGTTGAATTGTGGAATCCGAGGGTAGAGGTGTTCGTACGCAGGGTGGGAGTGACGCGACCTCCAGATACAGAGGTGCTGCAACTTCGTGCAGGCGACGCGCATGGTATTCAGGTCGTCTTCCACTGCAACCCCGCGACTGTCGATCTCAGCGATGCAAAACATAGAGAGGTTGGGGGGAGCGATTGAGCGAAGCATCGCAGAATAGCGTACGCAATCAGACGATCGCCAGGTGAGAATCTTCAAGTTCGATAGCAGTGCGGGAACGTCCGCGTTCCTCTCGAGGGTCGCCTTGAAGAAGGCTGGATACCAGCTGTCTTCGTCGATCCGCTGATGGAAGAGGAGATACCGCACGCAAGAAGCGTACCATAGCCAGCGCTGCCAATTCGCGTCCGAGAGACCGCGTAGGTCTACGAGCTGTGATACAGTTAAAACATTGGTATGTCAGCGACATCAGAAGCAATAGGCTAATTCGGTAGGAACAATACCTTTGTCCCGTACTTCGAGGTCATAGATACCCCCTCCGAGATCGTAAGTGCCCGTACCAATGGCCCTGGGCCGTTGGGAAGCACGGACCACAGAAGGATGCGAGCGGGGTCTGACCACTCTTTGCAGACTCTTGCGCAGCGCGCGAGGACCGTACGGTGGCTATGAGAAGCCTGAGAACGTTGACGTTCTGTTCTCCCGCATTCCGTTTCCATCAAGTGGCGCAAAACCTCGGGAGCGGGAGCGGGGCCAATAACAAGGGGGTCGAAGTACGACAGCACTTCTTGGAGGACGTCCGGGCAGAGTCGGGGAGTCCTTGGGTGTTGACTAGACACTTCCATTGCGATTTCAGTTACTGAGAACGCCGGCAGTATCGAGACGAGAGAGTGAGGGGTGACCCGGCGGTCTATGATAGGCGCGTCTTATACATAAGGAATTCGAACAATGCAACAGACGTTCCTGGCAGTCATTGTGCCGTCGCGCATCATGCATCAGAGACGAGAGACGCAAGAATACAAGAAGCTGCGCATTGCGAAGCCATCGGAGTGGCGAGAGCGGAGTGGCGAGGCAGGAGTGGCAAGAGCGGATCGATGGGAGACAAAGCAACCAGGCATGTGCTTGACTCGTCGATCTTGCATCGGGTGATCTGCGAAGGATTTCCACAATCTGTTGAACACTGTTGTACTTCTGCGAGGGTTCGCCTGCGCCTTTCAAGTTCCCATGCCAGTGCGGGCCGGGGCCAAGAGGAGAGAACGAAGACAACTCGATCGGAGGCTGAGCAGTACTGTAGAAGACTGTGAAATGTGCACGCCCGGCGGCACACAAGAGATAATCAGTTGTAGCTCGTGACGATGTCCAATGCATAATGACACAGCGGAGGGACTGCTTTAAGCGTCTTCTCGAGTAGGCTACACGATCTCGTACGCAGTGTTTGCCAAGCATAGGCATATGGCACACGTGAACGACTCAGGCCGCTGTATGTCATGGTACAATTTGTCTGTGAATTCGAAATCGTACGAAACAAACAATCGTTCTCTAACCGCACAATCGCTCTTCAAGGTACACCGTCAGCGTCAAACGTACAGTACCAAAGGGTGTCGTCCTGACTCTCGAAACGAATTTCCTTCGCTCGAGGGAAGAGTCGACGCATAGAGTCAACCATGGCATTGTGATCCACTCTGACATGCGGTGAATTCCGAAACATAGGGTACCAACAACTTCTAGGGCCCCCAGGAGTCTCCGGAAGTTGTATCATATAGATACCAGCAGTTGAGAATTGATGGTTTTCCGTGAGCATGTCGTACGCAGAGCCGGCGAGAAGGTCCAACGTCCTCAGGTTCCTGTGTTGCGCGCCATCTGACAGCATCGCGTCCAACGCGTCCTTGTCATCCCCTGTGAGCCTCCTGCTCTCGACATGCAGCGTGTTCAGCTCCGCGCACGCACATGCCAAGCGGACGACCGCCATGAACGAAGGGTGGTCGATGGACTGGCCTCTTGAAGGCGGTATCCGATCATCGACCCGAAGGACGAATCGGACGAGACGCGGCCATGCATGGGCGACTTCGTTGAGGTCCTCATCAGTCACGCAGACAATGTGTTGCGGGAGGCTAAGTGTGACGTCCGTTACCAGGCGTAGGGTGGGCATAAGGGGCTGTATGATCTCGTAAAGGGATCGCTGTGTCAACGAGGCTGTCCTGTCTTTGATGCACAGGTGGAGGGAAGTGAGCGATCGAGATATGTAAGGGAGCGCGAAGATATGGAAAGGGTCGTTCTTCTGAAGCTTGTGAGGGGATTCGACGTCGCATGAGAGACTGGTGAGGCGATCGGGCGAAATGTGTGAGAGGAATGCTGAGATGAAGACAGGAGCGCCGGACATGGATAGCGTCCTCAATGCCCGGAAGGAGCGAGATGGCATGTTGGTGAATGTGTTCGTGAGCGCTTCGAGATCCACGTCCCCAGAAATCAATGGTGTCTTCCGTACAATCAGAGTTGAGAGCCTTGAAAGCCTGGCAAGACGAGCCAGGATCTCGCCGTTGGCGCCGTTTCCAAGGTCTAGCGAGCGGAGCTTGCTGAACGCGGGAATGTAGTAGAACGGTTCCAGCAAGCCTGAGGGCCCACGGACCGAATGTGGCCAGACATGAAGGTGCTGCAGTCTCGTGCAGGCAACACGTATGGTGCCCAGGTCTGCTTCCACTGTGTTGGCTGTGCCATCGCCCTGAACAATGCAGAACATGATCAAGTCGGTGCAAGCGACTGAGCGAAGCACCGCAGCACGGCTTGCATACTGAGACGATCGCCACGTGAGAAGTCGTAAGTTTTTGAACAGGGGAACGCATCCGTTTCTATCCAGAGCGGCGTTGAAGACGGCCGGGTCAGAGCTATCGGGGCGGATCCAATGGTGGAAGAGGAGGTACCGCACGAGGGAGGCATACCACATCCAACGCTGCCAACCTGCGTCCGAGAGGCCACGCAGGTCAACAAACTATCGAAACAATGGTATGTCAGTACCACGGGAAACAGTGAAAAAGAGGATGTAAGCACCATACCTTTACACCATCCCTAGATGTCTTGAAGCATACTCCCTCCGAGTTGGTGAGTGCGTGTACTAACGGTCCCGGGCCGTTGGGAAGCACAGACCACAGAAGGGTGAGAGCAGGTTGGGACCAGTCTCTGCACACCCTCGCACAGCGCGCGAGGGTCTTCCGATTCTCGTCAGCGATGCTGGGGATGTTCTCCAGTCGATTAGGCGGCGCAGAATATCAGGGGCAGTAGCGGGCCCGAGGACAAGCGGGTCGAAGTACGACAGCACCTCTGCGATGACGTCTAGACAGAGTTGACTTCTTGCGTGTTGACTAGACCCTTCCATCGCGAATGCAGCTGCTGACGATGCCGAGCTCAGTAGTACCGATATGTGAGGATAAGTGGCAGTTCCGATACCGCGGTCTATGATGGGTCTTATGCAAAACGAACAACGCCATAGGCCTTTTTGGTGGTCATTGTGTTATCGTGCATCAGAGACAAGGGACAAGAAGCTGGACACGGTGAAGCCATCATCGGAGTGGCGAGAGCGGATGGGAGACAAAGTAACAGTCCGTAAGTACTAGGCTCGTCGATCATTGTGCATCGTGAGTTGAACATGCCCAACCCGGCCCGGGCTCCCTGCCGCACGTTGACGGGCGCCCCGCGCATGCATGTTGTAATTAGGCATAGAACTACAAGGTCTCCAGCCTTACTACAGCTTGCTCTCTTGTATTCTGGAAGGATCTCCAGACTCCTCAACACAAAGCCAGGAATGAGTAGAAGGAGCGGGGTCAGAGATAGAGATACGAGCGAGATGCCCTTGTCTCGCGAGTTTTGCTGACAAGTGTTTCACCAAACTGACCACGTCCGGATCGTCAAGAGCAACTACACGTCCATGACCTACATCTATGGCCCATCCCAAGGTGGCTGCTAAGTACAATCATGCGACCACGGCAACTACGCAGTAAGTTCCTGAAAGATGAGGAGCTTTGTCAGACAGGGCTGACCGTCGTCGTGAACAGAGCCTACGAGCTGGATCGAGTTGGACACGTTTGAGTGGTAAGATTTTGTTGGTGAGGCCGCACATATATAGATGATACCTGGGTCCATATGGTGAGTCGACTTGGCGGCAACACAGTAAGTTGCAAGGCATGTTGGCGGACTCGGGGATCGGAAGGAGTGTGTATCGATCGGCGCGTGGCTCCGCAGCCACCTGTGACACGAATCCCTATGGTAGGTTCAATTGTCGCTTAGAGTTCGATGCAAGGACTCACCTGAGCGTTCTGCTGCGATTCTCCTGATCGCGCCGCTATGAAACTGTGAACGTGAGTACAGAGATCAGGAAGCGGAAGAGACGGATGGCCGACTGCCCATCAGTGTGGCACCATTCGGTCATTGAGTCATTCAACGAGGTTTCAATCGTCACTGGTGATGCTATTGGTATGTCGGATTCCTGTATGACCACCGGTCCTCTCACAAAGGACAGGCCGTGGGCGCCACATAGAGTGGTCGTGGCAGCCATCAGAAGGGACGTAGCATAGTTCTTGAGATAGAGTACGAACACTGTTCCACGGTCGCTATCGCGAGTCGGTGCCGCATCAGCAAACTCTATCGATTTAGTCTTGTACCGGCCACAGTAGAAAGAGTCCGAGATGCTTCTCGACTTCGAGGCCGTTCATAACGGGGCATTGAGCCACAAGCGTCTATGCCATCTATCGCCGGGCGGTTCGTCTGTTCAAGGTGCGACTCGCATCACTGAAGATGCATGAGTGGTGGACGGTCTGGGAAACACGAGCGCCACCCTTTCTTGGGAGGAGGAGCCAGGGAGCATCGATATTCCACATCTGGATTCTGGCGCAACGCACTAGGCTGGATCATAGTGGCACTCGTACATGTGTACTGCTGTACCTGAGTTCGCTCGGGAGCCACAGAGTGAAGGCGCCAAGCTACTTGTCGCGCAAGTCGCTCTCAAGTCAGTTCAGACAGGAGAAATGCACCGCTGTCAAGCTCTGAACGTCTGTGTGGCGGCGCGCGGCTACGACGATCTCCACGACCGTCACGACGCTCAACGAAACGAGGTCATGATGTCCGCCGACTACCAGGGAAATCGGGAAACGCCGGAGCCGACATACACGGACGCCAAACAAGCAACGCGTTTGCCTGCCCGAACAGAAACAGAAAAATGCGTAAACGGTGCAAACGTCGATCGCGTACATATGACGGAGGGCGTCGCTCGCTTAGCATCCGACCCTCCTCTTTCATTATGCAAACGAGTGTTCCGGCCGGCGGAACAAAGTAGCATCCTTGCAAGACGTGCACAAGTGTGCAGAGCACCCACAAAATCGATGCGGCTCGCGGTAGGCGTTTGCTTCAGCCGTGGAGAGGTGCTGATGCCTCATGGCGTCGAATACGTCCCGCCGTGCGAACGACCGACGTTACGCGGAGACATGAGGCAACGGCAGCAACTGCCAGGCGGGTCCGGGTGGACGACTGACTCCCCAGTGAGGCCGCCCACACACGCCGCTCTGAGACACGACGCCGAGGACGAGCGCAGAGGAGATATCACGCCTGAGTGGGCGTAAATATCGACCTCAAGATGGCAGGAGGTGGCGTCGATGGTGATCTCAAGTCACGACGACGTGACCAGGGGACCAGTAGGACCTCCGCCCATATTATGTGCGCGATTCGCTCTCTCTTGACTATTTTGGTTTCTGCAGCGTGCGTCTGGTCCGGTCCGACAACTGCGCTGATGCGTGTGACAGGTGAAGATGATCCGGAAAGGGGAGCTGTCTTCTAAAGCCAAACGAAATCATGCAGACGAACGCACCGCCTTGGGGCAGATTATCGGATTGTGCGTTGAGGGCGCGCAGCGAGAGGGGTCGATGGCCTGGAAGAGGATAAGTCTGCGGCAGCTGATGTGCTGGCGTCTGGATGAAGTTGACATTGATGCACCGGGCGGGAATCAAGAGCATGTAGACGATTGTAGAACAGTTCAGGTACAGCAGGTGTGCTCAACGCAGGAGGAGACACCCCGTGGATGTGGAGTGTTTGGTAGATGGTGTTATGAGTACAATCGAAGACGGTGGACGCGACGATGCAGAGTCTCCGACTGACGGTAGGATCGGGATCTGTGGAATCAGATGGATCGGGACGGCAGGCGCTTGGAGTGGGCATGTGGAGGCGTGCGGTGATTGGACGAACGAGTTGTGTTGCTACTCCTGCCTGCTTGATCCAATCCTCTGGCTTGAGATATCCCTGATGCGCGTACGCGGCCCGCTTCCACGGCCAGCTAGACCATATGCACCACTCTAATGCCACGCTCGACCACATCGTCTTCTCGTCTTCTTCCCAGCTGAAGACGCGCAGTCAGCGACTCATCGTAGACATGGAGTTGAACCAGGCAATCCCGACCCCGGAGTAAAACCGCGGCCGACTGCAGAGTTACGCGGCAGCGTGTTCGAGTCGCAAGATCAGAAAGCCCACCGTCGGCGACCGACGCGCAGGTCGACATGGTAATCGACCCGTCCCTGCCTGATGGAGGGACCTCTCACGCTGGGTTGAGTCGTCCAATCGTGCTCTAATCAAGATCGGTCGGACAGCCTTACGTCCCCTCCTTGCTCCTTGAATTCTCCCTTGACGCTTTACCACCGGCCATGGCCCTGTGACGCGCGCCCTCTTGCTGTATATTTCCATTCCTCCCGCGCTTTCTTGCTCTCTCACTCCCTTCGTCGACGCTGGACCCCGCGCAGGCGTCACAGGGACCTCCCAGCCTCTTACCACTTCGCCTACCCGACATACGACTGCACGACTCACTCACACGATCCAAATACGTGCGGACACGTCCGCAACCTCGCCTTGCATCTATCCCCTTTCTTGCGAGTCTCACCGCCCGACTCCACTTCTCTGACGACCGTCAAGCCCTCACCCGCGCGCATTACGCTCTACATGCATGGCCGATCCGCTCTTCTCGCTCACCATCGACGACACGTCCCCCCTCGTACTCTACTCTCCCTTCGCCGACACGTTCTCCGCGCCGAACACGGCGACAGGATGGAATCCGTTCTATACCGACTCGGGCTTCGCGACGATCGACGCTGGCGCGGGCTCGAGCATCGGGCCTGCGATAGGCAACGGCACAAGCTTGCATCTCACCGCGCGCGACGGCGCCGCGCTGCAGATCACTTGGAACGGTACGTCTCTTCTTTCGTGTCACGCCTCGCTCTCTTTCCACGTTATCGGACGACGATGCAAGGAGGTCGTGCGTCGTACACTCGGGGTTTGCGGTCATCGCGTAACTCCTTGGGCGGGGTCGTCTCTTTGTCACGACGTGGGCGACGTCGAAGCTTGTTGCGTTCGCATACGGTCTCGCGTCCCATCGCGCCGTGAGGAGAGCGCCCATCCTGAGCTTCGCGCCGCGCCATGTGCATTCGGGCGTCTTTGCCCGTGTTGTGCTACGGAGAAAAGTCCTCAAGAACCTCACTCACCCCTATGTCCTGATGCATGCATCGAAACCATATGTGTGCTCGCAGCGTCGACGTTTGATTTCGTACATGTGTTCTTGGTTGCTATTGGGAAGAGCTTCGAGGTGACTCACAGATCTGAGACTGTTCTGATTTCTTGATCGTGGATCTCCCGCTGCTCGATGCTTCTTCTCAACAGTCACCAACTGAACACAACGCTGTACTAAACTCGTCTGCGTTCCGGGACGAGTACGATGATTTCAGAGGACGGTATTTAGACTATTCGCTTCGCGACATGAAACGTTTCTGCACGTAGTTTGTGTGAAACTTCGGTTGTGCGAACCACCGAGGTCCCACTCTTTGCTGTTTCCAATAAGTAGCCGCAGGTACTGACCAACGTTTGTTTGATACGACAGGCACCGACGTCAAGCTCTTCGGGACCCTTGTTCCAAGTGCTACGTCCGACTCGTTAGATACGACGTATTCTGTCGTCCTAGACGGGGCAGCTACCACCAACTTCCTCTCGTCCATCGGTTCCTCCCCCACGGTGCAAGATGCAGCAACGGACGTTCTCGCCGAGTTCCAAAACCTCCAAGACGGTCAACACACTCTCCAGATCACGCTTCACAATCCGAACGATGACGACCGTGTAACGAACTCTACAGCCACGGGCGGTCCTATTCTTGCATTCGATAGGGCCGAGATGCGTGTGGGCGCGGGGACGCCAGAGTGAGTGTCGGTCTCTGTTCCGGTTCCCTATACTGGGGAAAGTCTCTGTGAAACTCCATGCTTCCTTCGGAGTTCCCGTAGACGACGACCCGTGCTTTCCACCGCCACACGTTCCTTTCGCCTCATAGACGATGGGAGCTGGATTGCAGCATGAGAACGTGGGGATATCATTTAAGCTCTGAGCCGAATGGCAGAGTCTCACCGGACGGCCGTCCGATTTCCCGTGCTCTTTGGAACGTGTCACAGGGTGATTCGCACTATCGCGAGCCTCCCTGCTATAGCGGGGAAGTCCATGGCTGCCTTGCGCATTTGCCCCTTATTGTCGCGTAGTTACCCGTCCAAAATTGCGTGCACTCTAATTCCTTGCTTCTTGCTTCCCGGTCCTTCCCCTCGGTGTTTGCTGAGCCGTTTGAGAATTTCCTTGCCCGTTCTGAGTGCGCTCTTCGTACTGAAATCACTTCCATTGCAGGCCGCCGCCATCGACGACCGCATCAAACCCGACGCCTTCTACGACGGCCGTCACTGGCCCTGTTCCAGACAGCGAGGTGGCGTTTCGCGGCCAGTGGGACTTTGAGTCGACGCTTCTTCCCGGCTCGAGCGCCACCTTCCATACGAGCACGAATATGGGAGACAAGGCGACGCTGGTGTTCAACGGTACGTCGACGATCCATTCTTCGTGTCTGCTGCCCGTCCGGATTTGTCGGTGGGCCGGGGTGGTCTTGGCTGAGACAGAGTGATGGATGAAATTGAATTTGTGGGATCGTGCTCAGCCACGGAGCGTTCGGCAACGGGGGTGATGGCGACGATGATGTCGAGGCCGCGGTCGCAGTCGAGAGTCCGGGGGCGGGGGAGTGGCGGCGCTTCTTCCGGGGTCTCACGTCAGCTCTGGCGCCGGGCACTTCCTCGAGGTTGAGCGCCGAGGTGCAGCTTCCCGCCCGACGCGTGCTGCTCCTGCCTGATGCACAAGTGTCCATATATGCCGCCTCACTCCCCGCCTCCCCTTTTCTTTTTCATTCCCTTCCCTCCTCCTCTTCCCCTCTCCTCCTTTTCGCCCTGTCTCCCCTGCTCATTCTCTCCTTCCAGGCTCCGCGGTCGCCATCACCGGCCTCACCACCCCTGCATCAGGCGCATACACCGTGTCGCTTGACAAGCAGGACCCGATTACCTTTTCCGCTCGCGCGTCTTTCACCTCTTCATCACCCACCCTCTTGTTCTTCCGCACCGGCCTCGATCCCTCTCTCATGCACACAATCGAGGTCGTCAACTCCGGCCCAGGAGCTGCGGGGGCTGGTGCGGGCACGCTCCTCGTCCTTGGCGCGGTCAATGTCACGACCGTCGAAAATCCCGGGTGCGTTTGCTCACTTTTCGGCATTGTGCGCCTCGGTGTGCTTACTGTTGATCCGCTCCGCTTCTTCCCCGCGTCCTCCGCGTCCTCGTGCGCATACATCTAACGTGGAACGACGACTCACCATTTGGGACGCATACATGCACTTGTACATCACGCCGCCGATGCCGTACAGGGCGACGCCCATCGGTGCGGCCTCAGGGTCGTCATCCCTGCCTCGCGGCGTTATTGCTGCGTTAGTGATAGGTGTCACGCTCGTCCTCGCCGTGTTGGTGGCTGCGATCGTCTTCGCTGTGCGGCGAAGGCGGAGGAACGATCGTCGCAAGCAACGGATGCTCGTCAACCCTGAGATCACGCGTGCCCGCGGCCTGTTGTCATTCTTCCCGCTCAAACGACGCACAGAAGCTGATGAGGCGGCCCGCGCCCAGAAGGGCGTAGACGGCGGATATGAGACGGGGGGCGTGCTCGACATACGCAGTCCGACCCCAGAGACGCGCGAGAAGGAGGAGTCGGACGACTCTGATGACGAGGAGGGTGGGCAGCACCTGTCGGCGGTGGAGAAGGGCAAGCAAAGGGCATTCCGTCGGAGCAATGCGTCCAAGAACTCGGATGGGAGCTATTCCATCGAGCTGCCAGACCTCACGATCGCCCAGGTGCCGCGGGGTTATCTTCCTGCTTCGGCGGTTCCCTCCACCCCGTCACCCCCGCGGACGTTGGTTCCATCGCTTGCCTCACCGGTCTCACCGACATCACCACGCAGTCCGACGCGACCGAAGGGGCCAAGGGATCTCCCGGGTCGGGAGTCGACAAGGGGCATCTTGCTGTCTGCTTTGGCCTCAGGCTCCGTCCCTGCACCGTCACAGGCAGATCAGAACGGCCAGCTGGTGGCTCTCACACCGGCGTACCTTCCAGAGGCGCACATCTCACCATTGCGTGTCGAGTTCGCTGACGACGTGCAGGACAGACCTGAGGGCCGCACAGAGCGCGCGATCAGTACGGGCGCGTGGTCACTACCACAATCGCTCAAGCAGGCGCTTTCGCAACAAACGGCCACAGAGTCGTCTGCGCCGCCTTCTCCCTCGCGCGCGGATCGCATCTACTCCTTCCTCGATTTCTCGTCCACGAGCACTTCGTTGTCGCGGTCGCAGAGGCAATCGGCGTCGAACTCGACAGGCAAGTCTCGCAGTTCGTCGCGGTCAAAGCGGAACACGGGCACGAGTGAGAGCAGCCAGATCGTACCGTCACAGACTGTGAACTGGGCGTCCCTTCCACCCGACCGCCGCATATCGCTCGGTCTGTCGATGACGTTGGCTGGTGGCGGCGGCACGGCCTCCGACTCAGGACCCCCACTGGCGCAGAATGTCGATCTCCATCCCGTCCCTCTCTCTCAATCCACGCCTATTCTCCCGTCGATCAACACCGAGCAAGCGACGCCGACCTCATCCAGCTCCCCCGAACGCGAGGGCCCGGACCAGAGTTTCCCGTATGACGCCAACGAACTTCCTTCTCCCACCGATTCAGTGCCGTACACCGTCTCGGACATTCATTTCCGCCATTCAGCACACTCTTCAATATCTCCCATCGAGTCCCGCCGGACGTCCGCGTACCGTCTCAGCGGTTCCCACCGCCCGCCACATCCGCCACTCCCCAGCGCCGGGCCGTCGTCACCGACGCGGCCTTCACACCATCAGCGGGGAAGTTCGCAGTCACAAGGGGGCTCGCAGTCCGTGCCGCCATTCATCGTGCAGCGGATCCTGGGCCGTGCGTCGTCGCCGTATGCGAGTCCTACCGGTGTACAGTTTGGGAGCCTGACGGGCACCATGCGCTCGGCGAGGGGCTCCAGTCCCCAGGCCCCGCTTCGTTCGAGCACGGTTCCTCCGTCGGCGGGAGCACCGTCCACACCTGCGCCGGCACCGGCTCAGACGACAACGCCTGGGTCGTCCACGACTGTGTTCGGGTTCCAGCTCGGTCGACACCGGTGATTCGGCCAACATTGAAATTTCTTGCCACTTGGCCTTGCTTTTCCCCGCACCACTGTTGCATGCGCACATGCGCATGCGTGTTGTAATTACCACCCACTCCTTGAACGACCCCCGGCCTGGCGCGGATTCCTGCTTCGGTGCACATAGGTGTTTGTTGGCGCGCTCAGTAACTTATCGTGACGTCCCTAATCGGCCCGCGTTCCTCTTTCCCCTCGCTGCCACGTTGTTGTTTCGGTCTGCTGCGGAGGTTCAGCCCCTGTTTTCTGTCCCCTTCTGTGCTCGCAGCCTTTCCGCTGTCGGTGTAACAACACGCTGGCTTCTCCCGGCTCCACAACCCCACACACTCTCCTCTTGTTGTCGCCTTTTCGCAGGACACTTGGACTTGTAGAGTCGCATTGTATATACCACTCTTCCACTCTCCCTCTACTCTCTCGCCATGCTGCTTGCTGCATCACATCCTCCCCCTTGCATCCCCGACCTGGCACGTCCTCTGATAACCATGCATCTCGCATCACAGGTTCCCAGCAATCACGCACGGCTCCAGCTTCTGAGTCTAGTATGGTCCTTGCTCGCATTATCGCGCTTCTTCCGTCATCTTCGTCTTCGTCTTTCGCATGTTTCCACACCCTCATCGTCCAACCCATCAATGCCGCGCCATTCTAACCACCAACACCCCCCGTTTCATCCACATTCGCATCACTTTTTTGCCATCTTGCATCCCGACGCGCCCCACCCCTCCCGAGTCCCGAGTCTCTACGTGCTCCAATCCTTCCCGGTGACCGGCACCCGTGCCTGCTGCGCAGCCTGCGCTCGCGGCGTCGGCCATAGGATCACCGTTGGCGTTGGAGAACACCCAGTCAGCATTCGGTTTGGGGGATGTGGAGCGTGTCGCTGCGCCCGCGACGTATCGTACCTTACTATACTATTCCTGCAGAGATGCCTAATACCGTCGCGTCCGGAGGGCTGTCCGGGTGTCGGGGAGGGGCCCGGTCCCGACGTGGTTGTACTATAGTAGCTGTAGTCCGGAAACTGAGATATTTTACGCGGATGGGCATGACACGACATGTACGATGCGAGAGTCTAGACGTCTAAGAGTCACTGTAGATGGTACAGCTTGCATATGGTGTACGTCGCATGACTGCTGCTAGCTCGACAGCTTGAGGCCAACGACGACTGTGCCATTGACTAACGGACACGTCGATGAATATGCATCATACTATCATCGCGTTGGAGCCCAACGGTGGCTTATATGCTCTCATGCGCAAATCCAGGTTGTCCGTTGCATCGCAGGGTAGCAGCCATGAACAGCACGGTATTGGGGATCTGAAAGCCTCCGAGTCAGTGCTTACAAGCACATCAAGATCAAGAGTAGACCCAAGGCGGAAGTGCGCAGTATGGGGAGAGGAACCGATGGCGGTACTCGGCCCCGATTATCAAGGGAAGTGAGACCGGGGCGAGCTTCCAGAGTTCGTGCTAGTGACCACAAAGCGACTGCGTTTTGGCACCATTCGTACTTACTTACATGGGCGCATCAGGTCCATTTGAGCTCACGGCTCTGCATCCCGTGTAGGAGAAAGCAGTGGAGATCCTGTGATCGCTCTTGAGTAAGTCATCCAGCCACCTAGTCAAGTTGAGTAGCACCCTGGGACTAGGCGGGTGTCATAGCATGAGACGACGCACACAGTGAGCCAGGGGTCCGAGAGAGAACGACGTTAGACCAGTTGATGCGGATGGTTGTCCTGAAGAGCATCCCGTTCTCAAGATAATGGTATACAAAAATACAGGCATACAAGCATGCAACAGTGCAGCGTGACTGTACAAGTGGGATCCCTGACTCACATGGCCGCTTGTGAATTATGTGCTTGAAGTTGTTTCGGAAGAAGGGCGACGCACCTATAGATACATGCTTTCATACAAACTTCGTGACTTGCGACTTTGTCTCCCCGACCAACGACGGAAGATCTCGTCTAGTAATATGCCTCGGCACCTGCATACGACTTGCCTGAACCACTCGCAGGCGTAGCAGGAGATGGTGATCGATCTGGAGCGGTCTCTGCGCTGAGGAGCTCGAGATCTTCGGCTTGACGTCGCGTGTGTTCTACTGAGCCTGGGCCAAAAGCTGGTGTAGGTTTTGTATACGGCTTCACGACGACCGCGAGAAGCCCAGCGGGGATCATAGCCTGCAAGTCAGCTTGTGGCGGTACGGGCTGGAATGAGATCTGTACGGTACAGTCAGATCCATATCACAGTGTCAAGAGTGCTTTTCAGACATCACGGACTTACCGAGTCGTTCATCTTTTTGTACCCGACCAAGAACGTACTCGTGCTCTCCAACTCCTCGAGCACTCGCGCCTTCCTCCGCTCGCGCATCTCCTTCTCGCGCTCGCCACCCATCATTCCCCCCGAAGCGTGCCCGCTCTTGAGCTCCTCCAGATCCTTCTTCGCCCACGCCAAGAAGCCGACCGCCACTCCACCCTTGCTGGTCGCTCCATGCTCCCCTGCGTCGACTCCAAGCCACTTCCGCGCCAGCGCCGCGTGCAGCGCCGCCTCGTCCGCGAGGTACCGCCTCAGCTCGGGCGCGACCTCTTCGCCCGTGTCTTCCTGCTCTCTGCCCGCACTCCGGTCCTTGCCGAGCGAGAGCTTCAGCTTCGACTTGGAGGAGGCCTTCGCCGCGCCTGGAGTCTTCACGAGCGACCGCGCTGACGAATAGAGGGATGCGCATTCGAGGTGCAGCTTCGCGACGAGCGCGGGCGACGGGTGGGATTTGGGGAGCGGCGGACCGGGCGTGAGCGTGCTTTCGAACGCCGCCTTGGAGAGCAGCTTGCGGATCGCGAGGTTCTGCGCGTCTGCGAGAGCCATCCTTCCATGGAGAATCACACGCGAAGAGTACGCGAGTACGTGATCAGCACGTACAGAAACTGAAGCACAAAGAATGGAACGACACGCACTTGCTCAGCCCGATGACAACTTCCCTGCTCAAGTCTGGCGGGCGGGGGCAGCTCATCCCGGCCGCGACGACTCGGTCGCGCTCTTTCTCCCATTCTGCGAGACATTCCTTTCCGATGTATTCGTAGATCCCCGCGGCTTTGCAGAGGAGAGTGACGGCGAAAGCGAGCCGCTCGTCTTTGGCTTTGCGCTCGGCGTCCGATATAGCGCGTTCAGTTTCGTACCGGCCCAGGGAATGTACTACGGCGCGCGCGAGGTTGGAAATCGAGAATGCATAAGTTAATAGGGTGAATATAAGCTCTGTTGAGAAGGTAGGAAGTGAGAGACGGGGTGCGTTATGGAAGAGCGTTGATGAGAGCGTTGTACGCCAGCTTAGTACTGAGCAAGGCGTTAGCTGGGTGCGGATGAACACGGATAAATCGCGCACTTGGGTCGGCCTTCAGCGAGATCTCATCAGCGTTGATGCAGCTCAGAATCCCATGAAGTTTGGGGATGTATTCGTCGAGAACCTGCGGTGGCAATACGAGGTAAGAGGACCGGTCTCACTCGGGCTTCGTTTCCCTCATACACCTTCGCGAAGCCGTACAAATCGCCAAAAAGAGGGCAGTCCAGACATGCACATGTTCGAGTTTGTCCCATTAAACGGTGGTTACCTCACCTTGACGAGCTTCAAGTAGTCCTTCTCTCCATTCTCCGTCCGTTTGCTCTCCTTGAGCACCGCGCGCAGATTGGCGCGTGCTTCCGTGGTGTCCGCGATATTCACCGTATGTGTCGCCGTGGAGTCAACGCACATTTCAGCGAAAGAGATGGCACCAGTGGTTGGAAGCTCGTAGAGGTAGCTAGACATCGGATTTAGGGACAGTACGCGGTGGCGGAGAGCAACAAGGAGTCTGTGCAAAGCCGCAGCGCATATCTCCTTATACCCGATCTAGATCCGCTCCTCATCCCGGACTTTCCGCCGGACCGCTGTCCGAGCGTACTTAGCAGCTGGCTCCTCAACTTACACTAGTTTATTACCCGTGGCTTTGCCACTGGTGGGTTCGCCTTCGGCTGTACGCAACGCTTCGCCACTGGCTCAGCTTGAGATATGTATGTTAGATTTGGAGTGTAGTCCTTACCTTTCTTTCAGTGAGGTATTCCCAGCAGTTATTGAAAGGCTAAGAACGGAAAATCAGATTGCTAAGGTCTTGGAAGGACAATCAATTAGTATGACATAAATTACCTGTAGTGTTCGAACTCCTGTATTTCAATAGAGTGCCCGTCGAGTGAGTAGTTAGGAATTGACTTGAGCCACTCATTATCATGCTTAGTTTACCCCCGTGTCAATAAGCATCCCGTTCCCATGAAGACGTAAGTCACACTTTGTTTTTGGACAGAATTAACACTCCCCAGTAGCCGGACACCCCATCGTGTTTGTACTCCCTTCCAGTGTACCCTTGTGGATTATTTTGACTCAGTTACCTGCTTATTATATGAATGTGCGTGCCCCCATTCCCGTGAGGGCTCAGTTCTAGACAGACAATCCCCGGTGACAGGTTTCTGCAAGTCAAATGGCCTCGCCGCGGGCTCGGCAAGATAGACCCGGCCCTCTCCGGCGCCTCGCAGGCTCGGCACACCACACCCTTAGGGCCTCGCAGGCTCGGCCACCCACATGGCAGCCACATGGTTTTTCCACGTGCTTCGCACGTGGCTAGACGCCCTGCTGTCCCATTCTTTTATGATCTTGCTACTCAGCGAGCTTGACGTCGCGGTCAGACTCAGCAGTGGCAAAGACTCGGATCCTGGGGTCGAGAGCTCGATCAATTCAAAATTGGAACCAGGTTGGAACGCTGATGATCTTCTGTCCCCGAGCCGTAAAGACGCGATATCATGACTGTGACAATTCATCCCAATCTTGCGCGCCTGTATTGCCCTTTGTGCTCGAACGGCTTGCTTTTGGGGACAGGATTTACGAACACAAGGTTCCAGTGAATCGAGTCTCCTGATGGAACGCCATAACTTATCTCCTCGTGCCGACTTCTGATGGTCTTTGGCGAGACCATGCAAATTTGCTTCCGCGTCCTTGCCGCGCGCCATCAGGCGAGAACCACGCGTCTACTCACCACCGGGCCTGAACACATCAGACTACCCATACCGAAGGCAAGGATTCAGAGCTCTTCCAGACGCGTACTACTTGTAGATTGCCTCAGTCCCACGGATGTCCATGCTACGCCCAGCAATGGTCGCAAGAAGGCAGGTTCGAGCTTGAGGTGGAGAAGACCGGAGAAGCAAACGACGTTGCTATGACCTCTCACGGTCAGTTCGCCGGTCAGAGACTTGTTCCGGATATATTCTGATGCCTTCGCTTACATGGAGGTGAGTACGTGTACGAAACCGCCAGAGTTCTCATGAAATCATTGGTCTTGTCTCGGTCCTCATATGCAAATATGAAGATTGTTTCCTACTCAATCATGCATTCCTGTTCAATTTCACGTCGTGCGTAAGTACTCCAATATCATAACGGATTTGGTGCACTCACGCCAGCGTGCGTAGGCCACAATGTAAATTCACAATTCAAATTTGATCCCTAAGATAGCGTATGTTGCGATGCCAGCCTGCTCTTCACGGAAGCCTTCATTCAGAGCCTGAGCATCCGCAACATTTCCGGCACTGACTCAGGTGACATACTCTGATATACATATGCGGCAGAAGCCTGCGCAGGCTTCACCTTATTGATCGGTACTGGTGCGAATCCCCTGCCGAGGGATCACTCGCGCTGTATGGAGACCGCTCGGCGCTCGTATTTCCTCGCACTTTCTTAGCGCCGTGACCTGGACCTCCAGACTTACGCAAACACGCGTCAAATTAAATGAATTCCGAAGCTCGCATGCGTCGAGAGTCTGGCGGCTACAAAATTACCGACTACCGATACGCCTTTACTCTCCCATGATTACATGATTAATCCATCGAATTAATGACAGATTGCCAACAAGTTCTGAAATGATGCGCTTCTCGCGCTATTCCAGAGCCGCTTCGGGGAGTCGGCCTCGCTCGAACTGGACTAGAGTACCCCACTCTTGGGGACCTAGCATCGCGAAACAGAATCGGTATACAATTCTTGGGTCGACGGCGATTGGCCCACCGTTCCATGTTCTTACGATGGCTCGGTGGTGTTCTGACTCAATCCCTTCTCTCTGCATCCTTAGAGCCACTTGCACCCCGACGCCACTGCCTCCCCGTAAGACGACCTACACTCAGTCACTCAGTCATGCATAATCATCGCGACGACACACCGCTATTTGAACATCACTCGTACTCAACACCTCAAGAGACGATCCGTGACGTAAGTTTGAGTTCACAATATTCACGGATTGCATACAAAGTCTAAATTGACTTTGACACGTCATAATGAACTTGCAAGCCACACACAGCCACTCAATGTTACGTCCCGCTCGTGTCAACACCTGTAGATCTCAACTACAGCGAACGTCTCGGTGGTGGGCTACTACACTACGTACCCCCAGCAGCCGTGTCCACGCGCTACTATGCGCTGCAAGATCCCAATGTGTACGTGGACGCCCACGAGGACCGCTCAGACTCCGCGTCCTTCTCAGCCCCGTCTCCTGTCACCCCGTACGACTCGCATATGCACTCGCCCGCCAGCGCGGGCGGCCCCGACATAGGCTATGCCGACGATGGGCACGACGTGTACATGGCGTCGGCGTATGACACCGCCGCGCCTGTCCCACTCTCCCTCCGGCAAGAGTTCCGCATTCCGTATGCCCCTACGGTGCGCGCTCACCCTGATCTTCCAAAACAAAGAAGAAACAGGGACTACCCCGGCGATGACACTGGCCAACTGGCGCAGCACACGGCGCGATGCGAGGTAGGCCCAGTTCTTCTTTGCCCTGGAGAGATTCGCGGGCTCACGTACACGAAGGAACATGGAACGGATTACCCTTACGACTACGGCGCATGCTATGACGAAACGATGCCGGGGCAACAGCGTACAGAGCAGCCGGCATGGCAGATACAGAGCGTCGTGCCCTCGCAGTGGAAGCTCGGGGCCGCGCTCGACAAACTCCGCTTCCCTCAGTATGGCGGTGACTGGGACACGATGATATCAAGTGTGACGGGTCAGCCGTACGAACAGACCCTTCCGCGCGCGAACTCGCCGCTAAGCGAGGAGGAGATGGCACGTAAGTAATGACTGTCCATCCACGCCGCGAGTAGCCGATACTTATCTTCATGTTCATCTGATGCATCTGCACCCGCTTCGCGTCTGCGTGCCAAAGGCTTCTTCGAGATGAGATCAAGCCTAGGGCTCGGCGACGTCGAGCAGATCATGCCCCCACCACCACCGCCGCCGTCCACGCCCGTCACGGCCGACGTAACCTGGACCGTGAAGGAGGAGTACGACGACGTGAAGCCGAACCTCATTGCGAAAAACAAGGTGATCTACTCACCGACCACGGCACGTCGACTTCCCATGAGCTCGGGGGCTGAGGGGTCCACGCCACAGTTGACGAACGTGAAGAAGCCGTACTACAAGCGCGGTACGGCCGTCGCATGCGCCTTCTGTCGCCGGCGCAAGATCGCGTGTGGAGGGCCGCAAGAGGGAGACGAAGCGAAGAGATGCGGGTGAGTGCTGCTCTTGTTCTTGTTGTCGCCTTGGCCGGTCGGTCACTTGGGGTTTGTCGAGTCCTGGGAGCTCCTGTTCCGTCCTCTCGTACCTCCTCGCTTGCCTTTTATCTGTCCTCCCGCGAGCACAATGTAACCACTTGAGGCAGCATGCAAGAGATCGCTGATCGCGTGCACACTGTCGTTATTGTCTCATGATCACGCCTTGCCTTCGCGGCCTCTTTGAGCCCCACGCTCAATCAATTGTTCTCGCATTCTCGCTATCCCAATTCTGCCACAAGGATCCGTGTTCGCAGGACGTTCCCATTTTCTGAACCTTCCCTTCTCTTATCTTGATCAATCTCCGGGTCATGTCTTCCTCTGCGCCTCGGTTCGGACCCTCAACTTTCTTCCGGACATCTTCTAGCCTGTTCTTCCTTCCCTGCATCCGCACGTTCGTTCACGCTAACTCTCGCTCGTCCTCGTCATCACCATTGCAACCATAAACCACAGGCAATGCATTCAACGGCGCCAACCTTGCGAGTTCCCCTCGGCGGCGAGCCGGCTCGCATCCCGTGCGCAGAAAAAGAGCGGCAACGCAAATCAAGCGCCCCCTGCCGGGGAGTCCCAGTGCTAGAAGCCTCTCGACCGCAGTCGGACCAGAAGATGACGCGACACACGACACACGCCCTCCGTCTCCTCTCTGTCCCATCGACGTTCGGTGCCAGTACCGTCTGCAAGGTGCGAAGACTTCTACGGATGCGGGTGCCGATGGGCCCCCACTCGAGCCGTCTGCAAGCGTCGTGGACCGTATTCAGCCGTACTTCGCAGAACTAGCGGTTCGACATCCTTCGTGCTCGGTCCGAGCATTCTCGGACCTTCATACTCCCTGTTCTATCTTCTCCGTCTTCACGTATCGGACTCCACGAGGACTGCCTGGAGGTTCCATGCTCTCTATACACGTCTGTCTTCGTTTTCTTTGTGCTATCATACTCTGCTCTTTTTGCTGATCTCGCTGATGCGTTCGCGTGACCATCGGACTGTCCATATACCGTCTCACCGTATACTCGTACATACCCATTGCTGTAATACTCCCGCTCTTCCTCTCCATAGAGTCATCTCGTCTACTTCCCGTGCCTACCATACGTACGGTAGGCCATAGTGTATCTAGTTGTATATTTCGCGGGTCCTATCCGCCGTATAGTAATGTTGCACATCTGTTTTTGAAGCCGAAGAGTACCGCCCCCACCGTGACCAGCCCGGGGGCTCTTGGCTCAGGTTGAGTTCGGGGTCCAAGAGTCGTGAGATCAGACCCGGGGTTGGTCAGAACCACCATGCCGTCACTGACTCACATGTCTAGACAATCAAAGAAGCCAGTAGCCTCACATGGCGCAAGGCAGACCGAGAGGTCGCCTTCCACTCGACAATGGAGCTCGGGGCCTCCAAGTCAGGAGCCTGTTGGGTCCCGGACATGGGGCACGCAACACGATGTCACATAATACGACATGGTGCGCATGACCTGCCAGTGGTGAGATGCCAGCGCAGTTTGCGGAAGTTCCAGAACCCAATCGCAGTGGGTGTCGGCGGACTTGGGACATGTACAGAACGCAAGGTTACCCCCAAGTAGGGCCCCGACGCACAGACACCAAACCACCCATGATAAGATGAATTTCGCCGATGTAGGTGCTCACTCACCAGGGACTACAGACGGATCGGTGGACGGTCCCCGATCCGCACTCCGCACACCACCAACGGTGTATTTACAACGATTCTATATGATGATCGACTATACCCTGTACGACAATGATTCCAAGCTACACATGTACACAGGGGGAGACCGGAGAGCATTAAGGAGCGTATTACCTTGCGCATACGACATACAGCGCCAGCGCAGCGTGTGCACATAATGTCAACGCGAGTACACGTACACATACAGAGGAGGACGGGACTCAAACGGAGTGAATGAAGGAGGCAGAGACAGGCAGGGTCTGGTGGGAGGCGAGAACGGTGGTGGTATACAAGGAGACGGATGATTGATGATAGTCGATGGATGAGTTCACGATAGCTGATTGTGAATGGGCAGTGAGTGAGGCGAGGATCGGATAGTCGAGAGTTGAGGATTGAGATGGTGCAGATACGAGCAGCAGGGAAGCACTAGCCAAAAAGAGCGTGCAGGGACGGGCGAGAAGAAAGGATTCCGGCAAAGGGGAACAACAAGGAGCATGCACAAGAAACAAGGATCATGGGCAAGTGAAGAGGAAACGAGTAAGAAGACGGGATCGAGAAAAGAAGAGGAAAAAGCCAACGAGGAGGAGCAGAGAGTCACAGAAGAAGAAGGAGCCGTCGGAACAAAGACCCAACGCGTACGGGCAGCCCCGGCGCATACCGCGCAAGCACGTCCGCGCCGACGCTCCAGACCACGACAAGCAGGAAGCAGCAGATAACGTAGCACACGGCCCACCAGCCGACCGCAAGACACACCTCCCACACACCTCTGCCCTTGCCCTTGCTCCGTGCAGGTGTGGGCGCGGGCGCGGGCGTGGGCGTGACGGGAGGTGCGCACCCTCAACCGCGTCGGGCGACCTTCGCAGGCGAGTTCTGGTGCAGCCTCGTCGACCTCCTTGGCCCACCCGTCCCAGCATCCTCCACCACACCGTTTCCGTTGGCGTGTCCGTTCACCGAGACAGAAGCGCGGCCCCGTCCACGTTTCGCCGGGGGAGGCACACTCGCTTTCTTCGCCGCCGCAGCCCCCCTGCCGCGCTTCCCCGCCGGAGCACCCCTCCCCCTCCCATTGACAGGCGTCCGCGCGGGCTCCTCATCTTCGCCGTCATCGTCTTCGTCATCCCGTCGCTCGCTCTCGTAGTCTTCAGGCATCGGCGTCAACGACCCCTCGAAATCGAGCCCCACCTTGCGCTTGTTCACCCTCGACGGCCCCACCTCGTTCTCATCTTCCTCTTCCTCCTCGGCAGCCGCACGCAGCTGCATCTCTTGCGACGGACCCGGCAGCACCTCCCCGCGCTCGTGCGCACGCTGAATCACGTCCCCGCGGCGCACGAGACGCGAGCCCTGGCGCGCGAGCCCGTTCGCGCGTTGACTCTGGCTCTGACCCTGAGACGGTTCCTGACGGTCGTGAACGGGCGGAGGGATGTATTCGGGTGTCCGTCGGCCGTCCCCGTTGACCTCCTCCGCCTGGGATGGCTCGGCGTCCATCGGCTCGCCCTCGTCGAGGGCCATTCCGTCCGACATAATCGAGCGCATGGAGAGGTCGATCGACTCTTCGGGGACAGGCGACACAGTGCGCGGGCGCGGAACATCTTCAATCTGGAGCGGGGCAGCGTTCGGGGCGATCGGGCGAGCGGGAGCGGGGAGGGCCACGGCTGGCTGCGGCTGAGGCTGACGTGAACGCTCGACCCGGAGCCATGGGTGGTTGCGGGCGTTGGTGAGTGTCATACGCTTGCGCGGGTCGTACTCAAGGAGGCGGCGGGTAAAGTCTTCGCCTTATGAATCAGAGTGGGTTTGGGATCGTGAGCATGATGGTCTTCGAGATCGCCCAGGGATAGGAAAGCGTACCTGCAGGGCTGACGCGGGACTCATGCAGGATGTGCCACTGGACGCGGCGGTTCTTGACTCGCGATGCAACGCTCTCTGAAGGGTCCTCTTCGCCGAATGGCGTTGACATAGTTAGCCTGCGTCCCTGTCAGCGACTGCACGTGGGGTGGTTGGGCTGACGACGCACATCGAGAAGACTATCACGCCTACACTCCAGCTGTCGACCACTTGGTCGTAGCCCTCGTCACCACGCTCTTCACTGACGACCTCGGGAGCGAGGTAAACTGGTGTGCCGCACATGGTCTGAGGTGCGGGTCAGAGAGTGATCATACGGGCGAGTGGGGTACATACGCGCAGCATAGTCATGCTGTCGATGGCCTTGGCAAGACCGAAGTCGGCCACTTTGACAACGGGAGGGTGGTCGTTTGTCAATAGGACATTCTCAGGCTTCAGATCACGGTGTGCGATGCCTTGCCCGTGCACGTACTGCCAGACACATCAGCTTAGAGTGATAAGACGAGGTGGCGTACTTACAGCGAGCGCGTCGCAAATCTGGTACGTAAGGTATTGAGCTTCGGGCTCCTCTGTGCGATGGTCAAATGGTTAGTCGAGGATTCCATCGTGATTCCTGGGGACTTACGCATTCCATCTCTCTTTTTCAAGATATAGTCGAGCAAGTCGCCGCCGTTAACCCACTCCAGAACCAGGTCTGTGAGGTCCAATGAGCTTAACAGGAATACGAGAGGCAGTACTGAACGACGTACTGATGTTGTAGCTCTCAAAGAATACCTCCTTGAGTTGACAGATGTTCCTATGCCGGAGACGTTCGAGAATATTGATTTCACGCGCGAAATTGTTCGTCTTGTCGTTGGCCTTGGCCAGCGCGTTCATACTGATATGGCTCAAGCCCTTGCGGAGCTTGTTGGCTTGTATCATCTTAACGGCGTACCACTTGCCCTCCTCCCTGTGGAGAGCCTTCATAACAGTCGCGAATGAGCCTTTCCCGAGCTCGTGCTGGAGGTCATAGTATTTATGGAGGCCACGGGTGGGCGGACCACAGGGGATATGGCGGAATACGAAGCCTGGAGAATGGTTGCTCCATGAGGATGAGTGGTTAGGGAGAGAGGAAGAGGTAACTCACGATAGTCTTCAAATCCATTCCCGGCTGCCTGGGCCGTGCATGTCCCAAAGGCAAGCTCGTTCCCATCGCGGAGCACCTGGTGCTTGCCCTTGCCGATCTTTTCGCCGTTGATCTTGTGGTTTCTAACGTTGAGAGGGAGGACAAGAAGGAAGAGATAGGAACTCACGAATGTGCCGTTGCTCGAGAGGTCCATGACGGTTACGGCGGACTTGTGAGACTCGTCCTTGTCCCACTCGATGGTACAGTGGAAGTTGCCTGTCGCGTCAAGACGCGTCAGATTGGAGCAAGACGCGCGGTGAGACGCGTCGAAGAACTTACTGATCTTCATGCCGGGGAGGATGACGTCGTTCTTGTGTTCTTCACGATTGCGGCCGACGCGGTAGATGGGCTTGCTCTTCTGGAAGTCGATGCGGCGGAGGTTTGGGCTACAGGGGATGAGGTATCCCCAGACGCACCGTTCATCTTGTACTTCTCCTTGGGATGCTTGCTGGGTTGATTGGGTCTGCTGTTGAGTCTGGGCGCCGTCGTCCATGAGCATGTGGTCGTCTTCGGATTGCATGGCGAGGGAGGCGGGGATGGGATGGGAGGGGATGGAGGGGATGTGCGTTTGGGACGCGATTTTGGGCGAGGTGGGAGAGCAAGAGAGATGGAGGGCTTTAAACCAACGGGGGATGACAAGAGGTGGTAGTCAAAGCGGACACGCTTTAACCTGGATTGTCAGCGAGATGGCCAAAGCGTCCGTGGCTACAGCAAAGCGGAAGTGGACGATTTGGAGCGCAGTCAAGAACTCGCGCGTGCGGAGAGAGTGGGAGGAGTAGAGGAGGATTGAGAGAGAGCTGTACTCGTCTAGCAATACTTGTACGCACGCGAACGGCAGCACCCACAATTCCTGTCCATAACCGTCTCTCCCATATCCGTATCAGGCCTCGAGCCCCGCCAATCCCCGCCTCGGTCCTTTGGGGCGCCGCGTGTCGGAGTCGTACTTGTGGCTGTGCTAGTCCACGGCCCGCAGCGTCCACAGCTGTGCTTTGACTTGGAATTCGAAGCTGGCTTTCCGTCCAGTGCCACTCGCTCGTCCGGTAGCTGACTGCGTATAGCGTGACTGATCTCTCCATTCTTCATGGTCTTTGTGCACTGCTGCGTATCATGCGTTCAATTCGACCCAATCTGCCATTGTCTCTGTTGCCCCAGCGATCACACGTATGCTGCAGCTCCGTAGCTGGCAAGATTCCATCCTTCCCGCCCGTTGGTTACGTGACCCGGAGGCATATCACCTTTTTTGTTCCCCGTCTGGCATCTGAAACCCTTGAATGACTGTTAGTGCCAGCTCTATAGCGCGTGGCTGATAACCGTGCTTGGTGAACACTCTGCCGAACGTCGTGCGTACACACGTTTTACACGCCTGACGAGCTCGCAGTTACTATATGACCCTCCCTCGCCACAGAGATTGCCCTCGAGGGCACTGCGACAGGTCTGCTACTGATCACCTCTCGTTCCTTCTCAAGTTGCTCCAGTCAGCTCTCGTACTATGGCGGACTCCGATCAGCAGTCTGAGGCAGACAGGCCAGTCACGATTGTCGCAGTACCGTCCGAGGCTGCAACACCCGCAACGCCAGTACCAGAACCACCGACACCAGCACCAGCACCAGCACCAACACCAGCAACACCCGCACCCGCACCAACGACAGCACCACCCCCAGTCATGTCGCCTGCTCCTCCCCCATCTTCTCGCCCATCATCTAGAATGTCTGAGCAGCCAAGACAACGTCTACGTCGGCCTGATAGTGTTAGTGAGTAGCACCAGATCAGCATCCCAATGTCCCATCCTCGAATCGCTCACACAAGCCTCCTCGCACGTTACAGTGTCCGTAACCGGCCACTGGCCCGTTCCACAAGTCATCGTCTACTATCGGGAACTCAAGCTCGCATGGGGCCGAGAGGCCATTGCCGCACTGGGCAAGATGGTACGTACCAGCTAAGCACTCAATTGTGGGCTCCTAATGGTCCTATGACTGCGCTCACGCACGTTTTGTAGGAGTTCATGAAGTGGCTGTACATTACCTTCGTTTGGCAGCCACCCGAACCCGGGCAGCCGTTCGTGCAGGCCCACTACGACGCGTCGCCGTTTGTGCACAATGCCGCTATCTACGGCACGTTCTATCATACCTTCGGGAGGGACGACTCGGGTCCGGTCTTGCTCGGGTCGTTGGGATGGGAAGAGCTGATTCGGAACGTGCTGAGGATTGAGCTGATTTACAGCGAGAGTTGAATGTTGCTCCGATGAGGCAACTTCATCTCGACGGTTTTTTCTCTCGCGTTTGGTGAGCCAGCTTGTTAGTGGAGGTGAGTAACTCGCCTTTATCTCAATGGCGCTGTATTCTCACTGGTATCTTCTCGTACAGCGAGCATGTGGTAGCGTAGCTACGGAGAGCATGAATGCACATTCCGTTGAGGATATACTCACCCCTAGCACATTCATGACCAATCTCTCTTGCGCTGTGATGCACATTCCCAATGGTTTGACGGCAAAGCGCCACTCGCATCAGCTATGGACAGTAATGTCAGTCAGCGCTACATCTGTCACGTAGACACTGGGACCATATCTGAGAACGATGAGCGCGACTTCTTTGTGAGTCTTCTCATCCCTCGTATATACACCGCAGTCGCTCATCCACAGAACAACGCTTCGCATCATATCATGTAGTTCGCTAGCACGGGATCAACGCAGATGTCCACATCCATCAACCACGGCGCTCGCCCAGGGCTAACGTACAAATTCGCTCTCGAACCGATGACGACGGAGTGTCGTGGCTGTGCTGTTGGAACGTCGATGCGACTTGCACCGCCCAAGTTGACTACTGACGTAGGGAATTCCGAATACGACATGTCGGAGTCCGGGCAAGCCCTGTTGCTATGAGGCTATCCGCACTCCCAGGCGAATCAAAGATCTCAAGTTTGCCCCCGGACTGCGCCATCGTGAAAACGAGAAGCGTCCATTGGCGCTGCCGTTCCGCTGCGCCCCCTCCGAAACTCCCAAGGCCGTCATGGCATCCACTGGTGTTGCGTCGGACGCCTCGCGCGGTGTGGCCACATCTCCTCTCTCCTCTCTCTCTCTCTGTTTACCCCCACGACGAGTCTACCGCTACGGCTAGGACCCCCTTGGACTCCGACTTGCATCTCAACGACAACTCCGACAGGGCTACCATCCCGCTCGCTCGCACCACCAACGCGCACATCTCCGCTATCATGCCTCGCGAGCGCAAGCCCAGCGTACCCATCAACCCCATCGTAGAAGAATACCGGACGAACGGGCGGGACAAAGTGGCCGCCCTCCCAGAAGACTTGGACCCCGCGGCGTTCCTCGCGTACTCGGACAGCAGCTACGGCACGCTGCAGGCGCAGCACACGGACGTCCAGAAGGGCGACGGGCGCGTCGGTGAGCGATACCCTTTCTGTGCATTCATCTCTCTCTCTCTCTTTCTCTCTCTTCCTATGTGCCGAAACTCCCTCGGGTTTGCCCATCGAGCCCTGTCCTCACACAACTCGTCCAGTCCAACGAACATGGCCCGTGCCACAAATCATCCTCTACTACGGAAACTTCAAGCGCGCAGTAGGCCGGCAAGCCGTAGCGAAAGCAGGCAAAGTGGTGAGCGCAACCCCCCCCCCCCCCCCCCGAGCACGGAGTCCACGCGCGCCACAGTATCACCACGGTCCACCGCTGACCTCGCCACTCGGCCTGCGTCGCATGGCGCGCGCTTGTCCCACGATTCAGGAGTTCCTGAGAAGCCTCTACCTCTCCTTCGTCTGGCAACCGCCCTATCCAGGCTGCCCGTACCAAGACAGCTTCTACGACAACTCCAAGTTCGCAAAGGCCGCCTACCTCCTCGGCACCTTCCAGCACGTGCAGGGCGACGACGATGTCGGGCCTGTCATACTCGCCGCGCTCGGGTGGGAGGAGATGATCCAGAACGTCGTCAAGCTCGAGCTCATGTACGACGAGTGACGTGCTGGTGATGTACATCGTATGGTGTTCGGCAGGGGTTCTAGGGCTTTTGAGCGTCCTACTACAGTAACTTATCCTATTACGCTTATTCTTCTTACCCTGCCAATCCCACTTTCGGCGTCACATCCTGAGTGCAAACTCAACTCGCGCAAGCGACGGGAAATCCACAAGCTCCAGACAGGTCAGAGCAGAGTACTGAGTTCACACAACATAGATTGTCTGAGGATGCGTAGTGTATACAACGATTCCAATGAAAAATCTAGTATGGAGGGCAGGTATACGAGGTGTCACGACATGTGTATCCACGCGCATGACCCGCAATACCACCCATTAGCGAGGGAACAGGCGGCAAGGGGTACCTCCTTGTTACACATATCGCTAGCTTGCGCCAGACAACGACTGCATCCACAATCCGATGAAGCAGCGGCAACAACCGATGGAAACGTGCGTAGGCAGGAGAAGCACGACAGATGTTGTGCGGCGAAAACGAGGCACTCGCCACAGCCACTGTTGCGCGGTGCCGTTGTGTAGTGGCGGAGATGTCCCTGTGACCAATGTGGTCTTGGCAAGGGCTAGCGAGAGTCGAATTGTGCCTCCATACTCTCCAAAGATGTCTAACAAAGATTGAGGGTCACGCTACGAGGACCGAAGCATGGTAGCTTACCTTCATGCTCAGATTTTGTTCAAGTACTTGATGGTAGCTCATGCTTAGCATCGCGTTCCTTACCCATGGGTCGGCAGCATTCTCCTTGACGGATTGCAAGTGTTCCTGATGACACTATAAGCGAATGGTTCTAGGCGCAATGATATGAAATGACATACCTTGAATGCCTCGTTCCTCGCCATGGTATCCTTCATATTCGACATGGATCGCAACTTCTTCACCAAACTCTCCTTCTCAGCCTGAACACCCAGATGAGATAGCTGTGTAGGCGGGTATCACATATGTACGCACCAGCCATACATGCTGCTCTACTTCGTATGCGTGCAACATGGCGACGAGTGTACTATTTGTGGCAATGAGAGCATCGTGTTCGGCGTGCAAGGCGTCGTATTCGGCGACCAGTCGGTCGTACTCGGTCACGAGGTCGGCGTGCTTGTGTTTCCAGTCGGAGTCAGACTTGACGAGGATGTTGTTCTTACGGCGAAGGACACCGTTGTATCGCTGAAGGTTGAGGACGAGCGGGTCCGATTCGATACCTTGACGAGGTAGCTTGCGCATGGCCTCGGGGTTGTGGACATCGATGGCCACAGCCAATTTCTGTGACTTGTTGAGAATTAGACGTTTATAAGTTGCATGTAGTGCACGTACAGCTGAACATCCGCCATGAATCTTCAACTCCTGAAGTTCCGCTTGGAGCTTGCGGATTTGAAGGTCCTTATCACCCAGTACCTGACGTTGATAAGCGTCATTGGCAGCCAGGATTTGTCGAAGCTGTTCTTCCTGCATCCTCAGCCCTTGCTGGAACTCTTCAGCCTTGGCGGCCAACTCGAGCTTTAGCTGCTTGACGGTGCCGCCGAAGAGCGAAGCGTTGAGTTGTTCCGAACAGGCGAGTACAAAAAGACGAAAGACTGGATCCAGAACCAAGAAGATGACCAAGATACCAAGACAGAGTGGGTTTGAGACGAGGCGGTGGAGGCTATCTGAGAGGGAGGAGTACAAGCTGTCGACCATCTGCCAGAGATAATTGATGAGCCCGTAGTCGTAAGAGGTGGTAGAGGTCAACATGATGAGCGACGTTGAGAGTTGTAGAGTGATAGGTCGGGTGTTTGGTAGTGCTAGTCAAGGGGCAAGTAGGTGAGGAAAGGGAGCCGGCGGGCGAGTGGGTTTATATCCAACGGGAGCCGAACAGGCTGTCACGGTCATCGTCGATCGCCAGAAGAAGGTCGCAGTCTGGCCGACGGTCTTTTCCCCCATGATGTTCATGCCTGCATACGATGAAGAATGCAGTGAAGACCTCTTTAGATATAGCTATCTCCAGCTATGTGGACGAGGCAGCTTGTTACTCACTGCGTATGCTACTTGCGAATTCCAAGCTGCGCCAAAAGTCGGAATCGGATGCCAGTTGTGTACGGAAAGACATACGGTTGCAAGCATAGGATGCAAATATGGTCGGAATGCTCCAATACACTATGACGAGCGCACTCAGGAGAAGCAATTGCAAGGCGAGCTGAGATTCTGAATATTGTGACGCGTGGAAACACCCATGGATATGAGCACCTTCCATTAAGAACTGTAATACGTAAGCGCTTAAGCTGTGGTGAGCCCGACCTGAGTGACGCTGCAATTCCAGTGACATACACCACAGCAGCCGGCTAGCCTATAATGGCCCCTCAAGATGGACGCTTCGAAGGCACCGTGAAGTATTGTGAGTTTGAACAGACATTTCTGTCTGTGCCTGCTCACATGCGAATGCTATAGGTCTTAACCGTGTGAGCGGCCGTCGATGAGAGGCAACTCCTGCTGCATGGGAGGCAAGGCTGTGCCGATGACCAGTGCATGCACATGCGGCACAACTGAGTTTGACCACTCAGTCGAGAGCCCATCACGACTTCGCCCGATACTCGCCAGTCCGTGACGTGATGAGCGCGCTCTGCACGAAGGGTGTTCGTCAACGCATATGTAGTAGGTGACTTTGTCAGGTCTCCTCACTGAGGTTTCAGACCACTGCTTGCTGAAATGATTCCAATTCTTGCTGCGAACTCCGACTAGGCCTGGCGGAGGAGTCATGGACAGACTGCATGTTAAGGTTATCTCACATTCGTCAAGGCTGTTCATAGACGCCGCAGTCCACCGAACATGCATACATGATTGAGTTCACTTCAGCGCAAAGCGCCCGTGACTGACCATGGTCCTCGAGAAGTCCACGAACCCAGCCACACTCCCCCGAAACCTGATGTCGGTGGCCCTGCTCTCCAAAGAGGGGGCGAATCTCAGCGAGAAGGAAAGGGGCCGTGCTACTACTGCCGCGCTCGTGCTGAGGTATATAGAAGAGATGGACGCCATTCAGGAAGCATACAGCGGCGCCGCCCCATCTCGTTCGGACGAACATGCCCTCGACTTCCGCTCTACTACTCATCAATCTATCTCCGGTAGCACTGCCGCCAGCACTCCAGACGGAGTTCGACGGCATCGTAAACCTCCTCATCGTCGAGACCGTCTTCCCCACTCTCCTAATCCCACTCGCAATATGTCTGTTCATGTTCACCAAACCGGAGATTCAAAGGAAGCCGGTCTTTGTCCTCAACGTCCTGAGCATCATGTTCGGGCTCGTCTTCGGGGGGATCGCTATAGCGAGTGTAGTGAGTATCGCGAGCCTCGGTGTCAACACTCCTAGTCACTGATCCTTGTCAGTCTCGTACCGTCATGGGGCGATTCGTTAGTGCACAATGGATCACAGCCCTCACCGGCCTCTACTTCTTCATCCCTGTGTGTGTGCAATGCATCCTCTTCGTGAGGATCTTCGCCGTCTACCCATACCGCACCATCTCCCGCCCGCTCGCCCTGGCAATATACGGCACGCTCTTCGCCATGACCGTGGCACGCATCGTCAACATCTCTATCGCCCTCAAGAGGATCGACGATGCTGGTCATCTCGCCCCGAACGCGTGGGCGGTCACTGTCGTCGGGCGGCGCATTCCCTCTGTGATGGCCGAGCTGTCCATGGGGCTGGTATACGACACGTACGAGCTCTTCTTGCACGAGTTGAGCCCTTCATCGACGCGCTAATGCCACTCAACAGCATTGCCTCATTCCTTTTCCTCTTCCGTCTCCGCCAGGGGGGCGCGCTCAAATCCCGGACCGATCATGACATTGTCATCAGTGTGGGCGGACGCAGTACGTGCGCTATCTTGAGCCGTCCTTCATCATGCGTAGCAGCGTACTTAACAGCGTTCTCCATACATGCAGTGTCTTACCCAGCCCGGCTTCGCGCGCTCTTCTGGATCGCGCTCACGAACTTCGTCCTCCCGGTCATATTCAACATTGTCCTCCTCGTCCTGGTGCACAACGAGACCTTTGGCAACATCGTGACGGTCATCGCGGTCATCTCCGTCAACGTCTACGTTCAGATCGTCAGCGGGCTCCTTGCGACCCTCTGGTGCCACTCCGTGGGTCCATACAGAGAGCCAAGTACCCGGATGACGTTGCAGGAGAACAAGGCCCCGATAGCAGAACTCTCGACGCTGATGTTTGCACCGCCGAGCTCCCTCGGTGGCACTTCGAATACTCACGTCGAAACCGAGGCAACACGCACAAACGCATCAGCTGGGGGAGAGGAACTTCAATGACCATGACAAGCGTCACGGTGAAGTTCTGGATGATCAACGCTCTCCTACATGTCCTCTAGATATCTATGTATTGAATAGACGAGTTGATCACTAGGGTGGGACACATGAGTACAGTGACATGAGAATGACTAAGGAGCAGACTGAGTACTCGGGCGAGCCTGTCGTGATCATCGTCTAATCCAGGGCGCTGTGGCGCAGGCGTAAGTTGATTGTGCCGCCGCCGTTGTCCTTGAACCCCTGTTGCGGCACGTACTGTGCCTCGGAGAAGGCGGCAGTGAGCTGCAGACCCGGTGCCGCGTGCAATGGAGTGACTTGGAGTAGCAGCTCGGGTTTCGTGCTGCTCTTGCCCATCGTCGGGTAGTCAACCACGGAGAAGTTCCATAGGACGGGCTTGTCCGTCAATTCGAACTTGAACGCCATGAGCATGACAGACAACACGATCTCTGTCATGAGAGTGTGAGTCAGCAGAGATCCAGGTTGGTTCTTCCATGCGACTCAGACTCACTCGTCTCAAGCTCCGCGAACTTGACTCCGCTGGATCAGAACAGGTGTCATTCCAGATGTCCACATGTCCATCTGGGCAAGAGAATCAACTCACATGCAGGACCGTCCTCCGCCTGAGAATGTCATACTGCGTTTACACATGACACCCAGTCAGTCTGATGACCGGCCTGCGAAGCAACGGATGTCTTACAGGTTGGAATATATACCGGGTACACGTGCTTCATAGAGCTCTCTTGGAAGCTCTTCCATCCAACGCTCCGGTCTCCACTCAAGCGCATCGACGCCCCATATTGCTTTGCTCCGATTGCACGCCTGCAAATTTGGTATGACAAGGGTTCCTCTCGGTACGAGTATCTCACTGAGCATGGCCCCGTCCTTCCCGCGCACGGGCGAACTTAGGGGAAGTAATATGTCTGTCGCAGCCCTGCCCACAACGGGATTCCCAGATGAGTAATCAAGAAGAAGGTCGACGTATGGTGGCAGCAGTTCACCTGCGAGACATGAAGCCGACCGGTGGATAGAGACGCAAAGTTTCCCGAAACACGGCGTCCAGGTAGGGTAGCCGCATCAATTCGGCGTGCGGAATACCGGAGATACCGGTAGACTCTGCAACAGCAGGACGTTGTGCAGCCAGTAGCTCTGCGCGAAGTCGATCCTGAGCTGTAGGGTTCTGGACTAGAACGTGCAGGATGCGTGAGAGTGCATTCGAGGTTGTGTCGAGCCCTGCGAGCATGATCGTCCTGTGGCACAATGAATAGGGTGGCCGATTGTTGTAACGGAGCAACACCCACGACACCTGTGCGATCAATTCGTCATGGCTGATCTTGTCCTCTTCTGATGCTATCATGTTAGCCTTCACTAGGGCGAGTGGTAGTGATGAGCAACGTTCAGAGCACTGGACATTTGCGAGGTAGACATACGGAGGAGACTCATGATATCATTCCCCTCACCCACCCGTTGTACTAGTTCTTCATCTCCTCTGGTCAACGCGGCCTTCTTCAGTTTGACGATCTCCAATGCACGACGTCGCATTATGTCCGTGATGTCAAGCAATCGGTGGAGATTGGGAGAGAAGGGCAATATGCGGAAGATCATACGTATGAGAAATTCAGGGAGGAAGTGCGATAGCCAGGGTACGAGGAAGGCAATCAACGGAACCTTACCGAACACGGCGCTGTCGTTCTGTTATTAGCTAGACACACGGCACAAATAGTAAGAACACATACAAGAAGCTCTTGATAGATTCGCCAAGAGAGTCTCTCGAGTTCTTGACGAAACTATCGAAAGAGTATCCGAGGAAAGCGTGACCAAGTATCTCGAGCGATGCCTTTGCCATCCATGCATTGACATCTAGTTCTCGGGTCCCGTTTTTGCTTTGCTCTCCCATGGCTTCTCGGAGCTACGACAGAGTCAGGTTGTGATGGAAATCAGTGGCGAAATGCGTCATTATAACGTACTTGGTCCGCGACAGCGTACAGTATCGGTGTCATATTACGCAGATGAGTCTGTGAGAAGGAGGAGGTCAGCAGCTTCCGCTGGCGACGGTGCTGCAGACCCTCCGAGCCTAACATGCCAGGTCCAAGCAGGAAGCGGAGAGCGCTATTTACATGATAATGAGTCATAATATACGAACTGGACTGCATATATCTTTGACATAATACGCACTTGTTTGGCGCGAGTTCCTTGGGGAAGTGCTCCATGTCTGCGACGAGGATGCTATGAAGAGCCCTCGGGTCGAACACATGCAGAAGCCGCTCCTTATAAATCAGAGTCAGAAACAATATTCGCAAATGGATCAGGCAAACTCACGCCGAGAGCGCCATGGATCTGATGAACAGGGCCATATAACTCGCATAAGCTTGCGGTAAAATCGCCAGCGGTACGTGGGTCCATGACCTGGGGTACGTTGCCTTTGGACGCCGGGATTGATGTCGCGTCCACATAATGGCACGCAAATTGCAAACAACTCACCGAGAATCAAGGAGCCAGATGGAGGCCCGGGTAGGTTGCACAGGGGAGACTTCTTGAGGTAGCAATAAGTAAATCCTAGAGTTCCCCCCACAGAAACAACAGCTAAGAGTTCCAGAGCAAGAGATACAGCCATGTCGACGAACGTGACCAGTCTGCAGATTCCATCGCCGCGGGTGGGTAAGGGACGAGAGCCTCGAGGCATATGATAAACGTACCCTCAACGTCACCAGCTCTGCTTATTCCCGAACACAATCTTCTGGACTGACCTGGGATAGCGGGGTAGTCCGGTGCTGGGCAGTATGAGGAACTGCAGTATCGGTTGCAGACATCAGCTCAAGTCGGGCGTCAGGCACGGCCAGATTCAGCGTCACGGTGACGCTGACCTGAGGCGCAGAACCTCACCGATCGCGCAGTACCACAAAGATATATGTAGTACTCTCTGCGAGTGTGTCGTAGGCGGAGGGGGGAATCCCAGTCGGTTGTCGAGAGCCACGGCATGAGGTTCGAAATGCCAGCTCACAGCTTTAGGCATGGTGATGATCTTCCTCGTGAGAAGGTACGACCAAGTTGACATGACACGGAGTCTCCAGTAGTTAGTGACAATGTGTGCGCCGCCTGGTCTGAGCACAGTCCGCAGTTGTATCTGCGACGAGATGATGGTAACGGCATGAGTTAAAGTCTAATCTCATGTTTAGTATTTCATGGTGCCCCCAGATTGTAGGACCTTCCTAATCGGTGACGACATTTAATCGGCTATTGTTATCGGCTATTGGGTCTGTGCCTGGGCACTTACTTTACTCGACCTCCTCAATACCATCTAGAATCCGTCCTCTCTCGCTCGCCACTTCACTATGGAGAACTCTCGCCTGCCAATTGAACTGTGCGTACTTATTCTCAATTGATCCCTGGCCTTGGTGGACGGATTACGATTGCTGGTCGCTGCTACGCGTATATCCGTACAGACGCTATGAGGGAGTAGGCAGAAACAGAGTAGCTCGACCGATAGGTATATATCCAGAGACTTATGTCGAAGTCGCCTTATATTAGATTCGCGGAATCTCCAACTCAGACGTCCGCTAGGATGCGTACCAGAATCTCCTTCACGCTCTTCCGTTCCCAACCCATCCTGACACCCCCGTCCTCACCGTGCCCCGCACCCCCCTGTGCACTCATATCCACAGGTACCGCAGGCCACATCACGCTCCCGAGCACCTCATCGTCCGGCCCGTCCCGCACCCTCAACCGATGCGACACCACGCGCGGAAACACCCTCGCCACGTCCTCCTCCGACACGTCCCACACCTCAGGCCACTGACCCGCAAGCGCACTGTCCAGCATATCCGCAGGGGACACCTCAGGTGGAGGGCCGTCCAGGAATGCGTCGAACCCGGCGTACGAGCGGTGGCTGCCCCCATCCGAGTCGTCGATGCGCAGCCGCACGCCCTGGGCGCCCCCGAGACTATAGTCCGACCCGCCTCCCGGGCCCACGCCCAGGCCATTGCCATGAGCGTTCGCGTTCGTATCCCCATTCCCGTGCGCTCGTAGGCTGTCAGCGCTCCGCCACGCCCAGCTGCCCGCGTCCAGACTCGTCCCTGCCGCCGTTTCGTGGTCGCCCATCCGCGCCTCCTGGTAGACGAGGTCGGCGCCGACGGTGTCCCCATGGAGCACACGGAACGCACGGGCGAGCGCCTCTGCGTCTGCGTGTGCGCGCATCGTCAGTAACGTCCCGTCGAGCGCGGGATGGTGTCGCGTCGCTGCGAAGAGGTCGAGGAGGTACATGTCCAGCGATGGGTGGAGCGCGGCGTAAGGGGGCGGGCGTGGAGAAAGCGGGAATGATATGGACGCTTGCACCGTTGCGTGCACGGAGGGGTAGAATATCGGGGCGGCGGTTGGAAACGGTCGAGCGAGCGTGCGGAGGTGGGTGAGCTCGGCTGCTGACAGCGCTGGTGGTGCCTGAGGGGTTGGTGCCGGCAGAGGGGTTGTGCGCCGTGCGGGTGAGTGGTGCGCAGGGGCTGAGTTTGAAAAGAATGAATGGGTGGTATGCGGGAGAGCAGAAGGGGACGCAATGGGCGTGTCTCGAGGTGTCGGCGTGTGGCTTGCACGGTACGCAAGGTAACCTTGTCTGATTGCTGGCTGTAAAGAAATATCTGCGCTCATAGAAAACTTGTCGACCTGTTGTAGGTCAGAACGACCGCTTGCATGAACAGCTGGGCTCGCACTCACCAGTCCACCTAGTATAGCAGGTCGTTCGTGAGGATCTAGTTTGCACACATACACAAGGAGGAAGTCTTCAGGGAGGTTCCATGTGCCGTCCTCCATGTCGCGGTCCCGTCCAGAAAAGTCGGAGCCTTCATCTTCGTTCCCATCAAAGACAACCCTTCTCTCAGCGAGAACACGCATCAAAGCGCGCTGGGAAGGGGTGGTAGTGTTTTCCAAACCAGAGACGACGACCGCTTTCGGCATCGCAGAAGTTGGACCATTGGTCTCGCCTTTCTCATTCTGGAAGCGCACACTGTCAGCTGAGGTTGGCAATGGCTGGACGAGGTCATCCGCTTCGGCTGCATCGCTGGCATCATGAGTCGCAAACAGCGTAGAGAGCGGAAGTGGATCAGTCCGGAGTCTATGAGCCCCCGGTCGACCCTTAGACGCACGAGACCGCATGGTAGACATCGGCGTGCTCTGCCCAAGTAGCGGTCTGCGAGATGATGCCATGGACGCCGCGTCAAAATACTTGTCGTCGTCTTCGCCATCTGTACTCGGGGCGGGAAATGACGATGATCGTTTAGGGGGATGGCCCAGGAAGCTGCGGGAGCTCTTTGACTGTCCTGCAAGTGGTGTGGATCCAGGACGAGGCGTAGTATCTGAGCTTGCACCAGAACGTAGCTTCGGTGTACTACTGCGGTGGGAAGAGAATGAGGTATGGGGAGCACGACGGAAAAAGAGAGAGCGGAGAAACGCATTGGTATCATCTAAGTGGGTCGAGGACTTGGGTGCGTCCTTCTCCGCTTTGGATCCTTGACGAACATGTCGTGTAGCGACTTTCGGGGCCGCCTTGTGCTTGTGTGTGAAGACACCGAGGGCATGCTGCAGCGTCTATATTGTACAATACTTTGACTCAGTAAACTCCTGTGACGCCTTGAACGCATGAGATGTCCCAGTGTGGCCCTTGAGGCTTTACACCGGGGAGCACCAATCAATGTGACGAAGTGTCCTATCCTCATCGCATGTTCACCTTTGGTAGAATGAGCCAAAGAATTGCCACCTCCGTCACATAGTAATCATATATTGATTGCATGCACCATTGAAAATGTGATTAGCATGTAACACGTCTTGACCAGATGTGATCAGCATGGGACACGGAGTTACACTAACCGATGCACGGTGCCACCCGATGTTATCGAGACAAGAAAACGACGTTGATCCCCAAGAACAAAGAATATGCGGAACGTGTGGAAATGACTAAGATAGGCTGTCACTTACTAGTGCGACCAAGTTGACGACTAATCCAACGTCCTCCTCCTTCGTTCTCAAGATGAGATGCAATCCAACCTTGGAGGTACTGTGCCCCGGCTTCGCGCTTGCTTGGCGGGATTGAGCAATCAAGCAGATGAGGAGACTTTGAAGAATCACGGGCTCCAGAGGAAGATCAGGGTGTGCTGCCCGTATGCGACTCATAAGTCCAGGTAGGTATGCGGTAGTCCCAGGAGGGGCATCGGGAACCAGAGGCGCAGTCTGCATCGAGCACGAAAGCGCAGGACGAAGAGAGGTCAAGAGCAGTAATCTGTGTATTCCCGCAGGGTAGAGAGAAAGTGAGAGCAGGTGCAGCCAAGTATCATGTCACCGTGGACGAGTGAGCATCAAACGTCGCGGCAAGAGACAAGAAATGAGAGATGGTGACGAAACAGGGCCGGTACCCGGCCCACCAAATGATAAGATTAGATCCTACTTTAGAGCATCCGAGATAAGATCATAAATTTAGTAGTCAAGCCTCAGCTCAAGGCGGCATCGAACGCCTTTGCTTCACTCCTCTGGCCATCCAACCTACGTTGAATACAAACCGATTGGAGCTCTGAAGCCATCTGAGACATGACAGAGTCAGTTCACCACCATAGATCTACCTTGAAGCAGGTAAGTGCGGCGTCCAGTGCCATTGTATGCACTCTCATCGTGATCGGGTAGAAAAATAAAGCATTCAAGTCGAAACATGCAACCAAAAGCTCCTTGAAGGAGGCCGCAAAAGGTGAGTATTACCTACACTGTTTCTTCCATCTTCCTTAGCAAGCCTCGCAAGGACGCACCCATCGCGACTCCCCGAAAGCAAATCCCGCATCCAACGCTGCTGCTCAGCTTCGCTCAAACCGCCGTAACAGCGCAAAGCAAGCCCAACTCAAAAAACGCCAGAGCATCGTCTCAGCTACGCGAATATTCAGCGGCACGGACGGTGCTCCGAGGATAGTTGCTATCGTCCCCTTGACTGAGGATGTGAAGACTAGGGACGTGAGCGCGAGGCTAGCGCAAGCGATCGATGGCACTCTCGAAGAGGACGCTGCAAGCGGTCTACAGAGGCTCAGGTGCGCACCCCTTCATGTACACTTGCACGACGTCCTGAGGACATGTCCGTAGAGCAGACCGCTTCAAGACATCCGTTCAATTCGTGCCCCTCCCATACAGGCAGATGTACGCCGCTCTTGATGCATGCAAGGTGGCCGACTATGTCGTCTTCGCGCTATCACCTAATGTCGAAGTTGACCAATGGGGAGACACCCTTCTCCGAACGCTCCAAGCGCAAGGCCTCCCAGAAGTCATCACCGTGGTCGCATCGGACGAGCCTATGGACGCCAAGGAGAAGTCAGGCATCACGAAATCGCTCTTGTCGTTCATACAATACTTCGTGCCCAGCCAGTCTCGCGTCTTCGACGTGCACCATGCCTCGGATGCATTGAACACGCTCCGGGCGATATGCGAAGGCAGGCCTACGGACGTGAAATGGAGAGACGGCAGGTCGTGGATACTCGGCGAGAAGGTCGCCTGGGCCGACGGCACTTTGAGCGTAACTGGTGTCATTAGAGGAGCGCATCTCTCCGCCAACCGTCTTATGCACATACCTAATCATGGCGATTTCCAAATTGCCAAGGTGCGTATATGCGGGATTTTGGCGCTGTGGGTTTGTGACTGACACGCGTGTGCAGATTGTATCCTCTCCACTTCCCCGACAGTCGAGGGCAGGGCACGCAAGCGAAATGGACGTCGAGCCCCAGCTGTTGGCAGAACCAGACGAATCCTCCGCAGATTCACTGGTCTCCAGCAATGACCCGGACGACATGGCAAACGAGCAGACCTGGCCGAGCGAGGAAGAGATGCGCGGCGGGCAGAACGGACATGCTCCCGACGCCATCCCCGATGCCAAGATCGGCACGACTCCGAAGACCGTTCGCAAAGTTCCCAAGGGGACGAGCGAGTATCAAGCGGCGTGGATCATCGACGAGTCGGACGAGGACGAGGAGGGTGGTGATGAGGAGAACGGAGATGAGGTCGAAATGGGAGAAGTCGAGGAGATGGAGGAGCTACCGGTCGCCGATGACACGGAGATGGAGACAGACGTTGGGGGGCGAAATGTTGCGTTCCAAGACCTGGATGAGGCAGAGGAGGCACGACAGTGAGTGTTCACTTTTATCTCATGCCTGCGTATAGCGGCTCACGCCTTCTGCAGACTGCAGTCCTGGAGAGACAGAAAACGTGAGGAAGAGGACGACGCACAGTTTCCGGACGAGATCGATACCCCCTTGGACGTGCCGGCGCGGACGCGGTTCCAGCGGTATCGCGGTCTGCGTTCCTTCCGCACTAGTCCATGGGACCCGTATGAGAATCTTCCTCGCGACTACGCCCGTATATTCCAATTTGAAGACTTCAAGCGCACCGAGCGTGCAGTGAAGCGACGAGCGGAGGAGGAAGGCGGCATAGAGGTGAGCTACACTTCTCTGCTCGCTACCTCTCGATGTCCCTAACCACACAATCAGCCCGGGACCCGCGTCACCGTGTACATCAAGGACGTCCCCAAGGAGGCAGCCCAAATGATCCCCGGCCGTCCGTTTGCGATCTTCAGCTTGCTCCAGCACGAGCACAAGAAGACGGTACTCAACTTCACCGTGCAGCGTAATACCGAGTACGACGGATCCGTGCGATCAAAGGTGAACATCGTCATCATTTGTAGTACGAGGACACGTTCTCACCGTATGACGGATCTATAGGATCCCCTGCTTCTCTGCGTTGGTCCCCGCAGGATGCGGGTCAACCCCATCTACAGCCAGCACACCCGTGGGGGTGGAAAAGGCGCGAATAATGTTCACAAATTCGAGCGGTACCTCCGGCACGGCGTCACTAGCGTCGCGACGATCTACGGACCCGTCGTCTACGGCAAACAACCATGTACGCTCCTCCGCGAGACAGAGGATCCACAAGGTGTGCTCTCTCGATACTATCGTCCACAAACAGGTCATGAGCTCATGATTTCTCCACGCAGCACCAGAATTGGTCGCGATGGGCAGCTTCCTGCACCCAGACACGACACGGATCGTCGCGAAGCGGATTGTGCTCACCGGCCACCCTTTCAAGATCCACAAGAAGACGGCCACGATCCGGTACATGTTCTTCAACGCGGACGACGTCGCGTACTTCAAGCCGATCCAACTCCACACAAAGTACGGCCGCACGGGCCACATCAAGGAGTCCCTCGGCACGCACGGCTACTACAAGGCACACTTTGACGGCCCGATCAGCCAGATGGACACCGTGTGCATGTCGCTGTACAAAAGGGTGTACCCGAAATGGAGCGAAAACTGGAGGGAGGCGGAAGGCGCGCCTGTCGGCGATGACGACGCTATGGAGGAGTGATCTCCATGCGACGAGTACACACTCTTGGTTGTATATCTCGAGCTTGGGATCGAGCAGCTGCGATCGCATGGGTATCATCGACGTATGAATCATGACATGTACATTGGACATTATGAAGGCGGCAGAGTCTCTCTCCTCAAGCCGAAACTGACGAACCGCTTGAAATCCGAAAACTTGCTCGTCTGGTCCGTCCTGTTTGTATCCGACGTCCCGGAGGTCGTCGTCGACAGCGGCGGCGACGAAAGGGCAGCGAGGAGGCTCTCCCCCGCGAGCCTGCTGCTCCCCGGGCTCGTGAGATTCGCGACCTGCCCGGGGTCCATGTCGAGCGAGGAGAGGAAGGATGTGCTCTCGAGCTCGGACTTGGTGCTCGTGATGGTAAGGAAGGCGTCAAGGAGGTCGTTCTGCGCTGCTTTGGGCGTCCCTTTGAGGTCGAGGATCTTTTGAAAGTTTGAGAAGGATGCGTCTCCAATGACGAGCGTGTAGTTCAAGATGAAACCCTCCGGAGGATCCTAGAAGGATAGTTTAGATAGGATATGGGGAGCATCAGCATAGTACATACCACTGGAGTGACAATAACCTTGAGGAGAGCCTCCAACCTGGTCGTTTGTTTCGTAACGCTCTTTGTGTAGCTATGGGAAGGAAGTTTTGTGAATGACGCTCGCAAGCAGACGCGCATTGGACTCACTTCGAAGTAGACAATGCGTCGCCCGGAATCTTAAGAAGGCAAGCCTTGATGGCTTGCAAGTCAATCAGGAGCTTACCGACGTTTGTGTTAGCAAGTTTGCCGACTCCGCGCGTCGCATCAGTCTCACCTGCTCGGCACCAATTTCTAGCAACGGACGGCTTTTCACAAGCGCATTTGTGAACTTCCCAAACACCGTACTACGCATCGTGCAAGTCATGGGTCAGTAAACATTGTTGCACATGTACGGTACATTACAGACTCACCTAGCTGCCTTGTCGAAGAAGTTTCTTAGATACTTCTTCTGCTCGACGAGCGGTTTCACCGCCTCGGACACCTGCTCTATCACGTTCAACAGGTCCTGAATGTAGCCCGACTGTCCGCTGACGAGTTTAACGGTCGTCCAAGATGTGCGGGAGAGCGTCGCCATAAAAGGGTCGATGGCGTTCTCGAGTTCACGCAGCATCACGCCAATGGCAGCTGATATGGCGCTGAAGATTCCCCTGAGTCTCATATGCACGAAGCACCATCTGTGTGAAAGCCTCACCTCACAAACAGATCTCGTTCTTCCTGCAGCGTGATTTTCTCCATGAACGCTTCGTCGCACTTTTCGCGGATATTCTCTTCGAGCTACACAGCTGCGCATGAAGAGGATGATGCGAGGGGAATCGGTATGAATGTACCTCCAAGGCTGTCGTTTGACAGTAATCGGCTGTATTGATGAGCGTGCATGCGTTCTTGAACTCGTTCACGTCATAGCGTGTATCTGCAGATCTCCGTGCAAACGTGTTCGGCCTGGACAATGTCAACCAATGCTCGACTATCCGCTCTTCAAAGTCTCACCTTCTAAGACTTGCTACAAGCACCTCCTCTGTATAAAATAAGTCAAGCAGCGAACTGGAAGACAGTAGACCGATCATACCTGCATATATGCGCAGCCACTTCTTGAACAACGCACACAGATCATACAACGGTTGCCCAGTAAACAACGTCGCACACTGATCTAACGTCTGCGCGTAGAAGTAGAACAGCTCGGTGGAGGACGGGAGCACCAGCACCGGCGGGGCCGACTCGTCGTCGGCGTGGCTCGAGGCAGAGGCTGCTTCTAGAGAAGTACGCGACTTTGACCCTCTGTATTGCGCCAGCATATCGGAAAGTATCCTGGTAAGATGAGAGTTCAGCCAGAAATTATTATACCGCTCGGTGCGCAGAACGCACTTGTCCTGGGCGTCGATGTAGACACCCATGTGGGGCTCGAAAGCGGAAGTGATGGGTCTGGCAGGCCGGGTCGCGTTGGGCGCCGTCGTTGCCTTGAGGATTTCTCGCAGCTATGGGGCGTATCAATTGGGGTCCTACATCTCACCGAGAAGCACGATCTACCGGTGTTGAGTACTTCTTTGTGACAGAGGATTCAAACTCCATGGTTTCGGCCAGAGTATCAAGCAGCTGCTTGACCGTGAGCTTCGACCCTGCCTTCGACAGTAGGATCGTCATGTCGTCTCTGAAGGTCAAGGAAAGCTCAGGCTCATGGCCACTCGCACCCGGACAAACTGCACCATACCTGGTGATCTCGATAAACTTCGCAGTCAAGAACCAGCCAACCTTCCACTCCGCAGGAAACACTCTCCCTTGCTCCGTCTCGTGCGTCTGGAGCAACCGTCGAAACCACGCGAACCGCCGCGAGAGGTTATCAAGCTGTCCAGCCTCGTCCGTTGCTCGGAATATGCGGCGATACTCCTTGAGCTCCAGCGCAACGTACTTCTCGATGAATTGCGCGCGCACATCCCCCCCTAATACGTCGAGCACGAGACATGCGTCTGCGACGACAGAGGGCTTGATTGGCTTCGCAGGATCCTGCATATAGCTGGTGATATGCGGTCAGTATTACAGTACAACATACGTTTCGAGCGGATGGGGATCGCACAATTTATCCCAGTCCGCGTCAATCATTGTACGGAGCTCGGTCTGGATGTCTTGTATGCGTTTCCAGAGCTGTGCAATCCGCTGCACAGACGTATACGGCTTGAATGACGCCCCGATTTGCTTGACGGCCTAAAGCGTGTGGCAAGCTCAGCAACCTTGCACCTGTTGGGCGTTTGTGCGTTCAAGCGGCTGAGAAGCGTACCGCAAGAGATTGGACAATGTCACGATATTTGCGCTCTCTGATTTGGTCGTCCAGTTGGCTCATGGCGTTGACTGCAATCCCGCGTATGTCAACGACATTGCATAAATGAGGGAAAATAAGCACGCTCACCGAGCATCTGCAGCCTCTTCAGGGTAGTCATACTCAAGATGAGGTTCTTCTTCGCCAAGTCGAGGACCTGGATCTCTTTCGTGATATTGCGCACAACCGCCTCAGACTCCGTCGCTTTCTCTCGAATGCGCGACATCTGCCCCAACAAGTCCTATATGATGCAATATAGGGCATGTATGTCTGAAATTCGTTGTCGTTACACACGGACACCCTACAGACGGACTCACCGAAATCATTTCCTGAATGAGCTGCATCCTGCTCGGATCCTGGTCCTTGCGCAGCTCCTCTCGTAGCATGTCTATCTCCGCCTGCAGCTCTCGTTCGTTCTGCGCGAGTCGGGACTGTACCGCTTCAAGCTGTCCGAGAGCGGCCTCTGGAAGTACGGTCACGAGCTGCGCGTACTCTCCATCTATGACAGGTCTCACCATCGGGAAAGTAGTCGTTCAGTACCCCTACTGGGTTGAAGTCGTTCGTAAGCCTGTCCAATGGGTCAGACTCCGGGGTTGCGTGCAGGTCGAGGATGCGCTCGATGGACAGGATGAGCTCCGGAGGCAGTTCGTCTTCCCTCAGACGAAAGGCCGGGGTAGGGAGACGTGCGGCTTCCATGGACATGATATAGACAGCGCAGTCCGTCAGTTGTGGTGTAGCGCGAGAACAGAGCAGGCGTTGAGTACGAGTGGTATATCGGCAAGCGCGACCACGTCCACCGCGCGCCCGGATGACCGGAGCGGTACGTGCGCCCCGCGGCAATTTCCATTCTCAGACTTTTTGCCTTCGCCCACCATGACCTTGGGCCCGCCGCCGTCTGCCGCGGGTCCGTCGACCAACGCTCCGACGCCCTCGAGCGGCGACCCCAACAGTGTCCAACCTCCTCCGGGCTCGTCTCACGCCTCTCCCTCTGCGCCCGCAAACCCTGGCGCGTATACAGGCCAATTCGCGGCGCATCCGCAATCTCCGGCATTCTATGGCTCTCCCCAGTACCCCGCTTTCGCGGTGTCGCCCCAGCCTGGCTCGTCTTCCCAGTCTTCGCAGCAGTATGCACAACAGGGGGCATACTACCAACAGCAATCTTCTGGCGCATCGCAGACTCCTGCAGGTAGCTACCCTTACTACGGCTACCCTCCGAACGCTTGGGCGAATGCATGGAACACGGGCACCTACCAATATCCCTCGGGTAGTAGCTACCCGTATTCCTACCCGTCTGCACCCCAGAACGCGCCTCCCCAGACAACGACACAGACCGCTTCTGCTCCAAAACGGAAAGAGAAAGAGAAGACACCCAGTCCGTCGCCGTCGCCTCCTCCGCCCGAATACCACAAAGACTGGGACGCCATCATCAAGTCGTTCTTGTCCACCATGGGATTCACACAGGCGTTGAGGGGCTTTGAGGCCGATATGGTAGTCCTCAACCCCGAGTGGGAACGGAAGAAAGTTCCGTCTGCGCTCGCTGAACTCATGAAGGACCTGTTGGTGTGTTTCTCCTGTGTGCTCCTGTGCGCGGTTGTTGACGCCAACGTTTCTGCTAGAGACTAGGCCAGGCTAAGTCTGAGGCTGAAGACAATGTCTCGCACGAGCGTCCTCTCGAAGAGCGCAAGCTCGATTATGTGCATTTTGCGAACGGAGCGACCCCTCGCTCGCAAACATCGGTATGTATACATCAGACCTCTGTGAGCGGCACGCTCAACACTCCGTCTCGGAAGATTACCAAGGACATCTCGCGCTTCCTTGCGCGTAACCGTGCGAGGAACGATGCGTCGAATAGGAACGAATTTCTCTTGTCTCTCGCGGAGAAGAGGCGACGCCTGAACGAAAGCGGAGACTCGACGTCTGCCGTTCCTTCTTGTGCGCGCACGGACGCGAAGACGCAGAATCGAGATGTGCAGATGAAGTACGACATCGCGAAGAATGAAGATGGACCGCTGCGTCGTACGATGAAGAGTGCCGCTGTAGCTCCTGGCGGCGACAAGTCTGCGGCAAAGGGCAGCACGAACGGCGCAAGTGAAGACTATCCGAGCGCTGAGCAGTACCCTGCGTTAGACGAGCGACTACAGAACATCGAAACACATCTTGCTGTGCGATATGGTTGGTGTAGACATATTGAGGATGTATGTGAAACGCTCATGGACCCACTCGATTACCCTAGTCCCATCACCTCCACGTTCGCTGCTCGATCGCCTGAAGTTCCTAGAAGACCATATAATCCACCTCGAACGGGAGTACCCACCTTGGGCTGCTCTCCACTTCAACCAACCTAATCGCGGTGTAAGCTCCCAAGTGGTATCGCGACCTAGATAGGCACTCACAGTCTGATGTTCAGTGGCCACCTCCTCCACGGGCGACTCCGATCATTGTCCCGTCTTACATGACTTCGACGGCCACACGACAAGAGGCGGATTCGGCCAGTGCAGCGGCTGCGACGAATGCGGGCGGTGCTGTGGCCGGGAGTGCGAAGGGGAAAGGGCGCAATACAAAGTCGAGTCTACATAGAGCTGTGATGGAGAAGCTGGAGGTGCAGAAGGCAATGAATGATCTTGCAGGCGAGGGTTAAGCGCTACCTGTCCGCCCGCCTTGTATCCTGTCAGATGGCTCTGGCACTTCCAGGATGCTCGCCACACCCAGAAGCGAGACAAAAGAGTATGGCTCGCATCAAGAGCATCCGTTGAGACACAGCCACTTCGGGTTGTGTATGGGGGTTACCATAAGCGGCCCACGTGCCGGGATCGATTTGGGAGGGGATGGTCAACGGCCGGCCGTCGCTATAAATCCGCCCTTGGCCCTCGACCGCCACCTTCCAGTCCACAAGTCCCAGTCACGCACGCACACACGCCATGCACACAATCCAGGTCCGTCGCATTCCCTCTATACACACCCGTCTCACACGCGCCCCTCCAGCAACAATACTGGGCAGTCCGCGAATACCTCAGCCCCGTACGCCACCGTCTCCGTCCTCGCGCGTCCGTCCGTCGCTGACAGTCGTCCAGGTCCTCAAGGAGAGCAAGTTCAAGGAGCATGGCCGCATAACACCAGGTGCGTCCGCGATTACCCCATCCACCCCCCTCTCTGCCCTCACCGCCGTCCTGCAGAGGAGTTCGTCGCCGCCGGCGACTTCCTCGCGTACAAGTTCCCTGTCTGGACATGGTGCGTGCACTTCCTGACGTCCCCACTCCATCCCTTCCGCCGCCAGGTCCTGATCCGCCGCCCGCTCGCAGGGAGAAGGGCGACCCGTCCAAGGCGCGCGACTACCTCCCGGCCGATAAGCAGTACCTCCTCACACGAGGCGTGCCATGCCTCCGCCGCGCGAGCACGCTCGCGTACACAGACGCCGACGAGGACGCAGAGCGGCTGCTCTCCTTCGCGGACCCGAAGGAGGGCGGCGCGAAGGGCGAGGACGACTGGGTCGAGACGCACGCCGGCCGCAGCGCTGCGCACGACTCGAGCGCAAACGTCGGGAACATCGACGACATCCCCGACGTCGACGACGCCGATGGGGACGTCTCGGGCGCGATGGGTGGCCTGAGCATCGGGGGCGGCAAGGGCGAGCCGGCGGAGATCCCGGACATGGATGAGATCCCTGATATGGAAGAGGACCTGGAGGAGGGCGAGGACGAGGCGACCGCTGCCCCCAAAGCGCCTGCGCCGTCGAGTAATGTCATCACCGCAGAGTGAGTCTTTCGATCGTCAGCCGTGGTCGCACAGACCTCTCACCAGTGGCCGGTGATAGTGAGGTCGAGGTCGCGAAGGGCAACCTGCTGCAGGTACGGACGTACGACGTCATGATCACGTACGACAAGTACTACCAGACACCTCGCATCTGGTTGATCGGGTACGACGAGGTGAGTCGGCCCTTCCCCAAGGCAGAGACCGCAGAACCTCATCCGACCTCTCCTCCCTAGAACGGCCAACTTCTCTCGCCGTCTCAGATCTTCCAGGACGTCTCGGCAGATCACGCGTTCAAGACGGTCACGATCGAGGCCTTCCCGCACTCGACGACGATGCAGGCCGCGTCCGTGCACCCGTGCAAGCACGCGAGCGTGATGAAGAAGGTCATCGAGCGCATGAACCAGGGCGTGATCGAGGAGCAGCAGGCCGCGCGCAAAGCGGGCGGCAAGGACCCCAAGGCCAAGAAGTGGCTCTTCCGCCGCGCGAGCGGGAACGGCAAGGACGACAAGGCCGCCTCGGCGGACGACGACGTCGAGGGCATGCGCGTCGACTTTTATCTCGTCGTCTTCCTCAAGTTCATCGCCTCCATCGTGCCCACGATCGAAGTCGACTCGACGACGTCGTTCTGAGCAGTTCACCCGAGTCGCGTTGGATCGTGTGCGTGGCAGAGCCCGCATGTCTCTCTCCAGAAAGGAGCGAGGAGGAGGAGTAGTATTTTACACAAGGTGGGGTCGTAGACGAGAGAAATCCGAATGATACCTGGGATCCCATGCAGATCTTGCTTCGAGAGCTTCCTGTACTGCTATGTAACACAACGCAATGTATAACGACCCTCCACGTACAATTACACGAGTTTACACTGACATCGGCGGCTGCGTCTGTCGGACGATACAGATACAGATCCAGGCGCAAGATGCACTCAGTCGTCTAGTTCCCACTTGTTCTCCTTGACGAGCTTCTCGCGCTCGAGTAGGTATTTCCCTGCACACTCGACAGTCAGGACGCACCTTCAACCCCACCGCGCGGCCGCACACACACCTTCCTTGTACTTCTGCGTATGATCCGAGGCCTTGTGGTAGTACCACCCCATGCGGTCGTTACAGCCCATGCAGAACACGTCCGCCACCGTATGCACCCCCGTCCTGTCCATGTCCGGGTTTGAGATCACCAACGGGAGTTGTATGTGCGACGTGAACAACCCAGAGACTCACAAGAGCGGCCGGTCCTCCTTCTTTCCCATCTTCAGGTTGACGGCGGAGTGCATCAAGCTGGGGGTGGGGTTTGCACACTGAGCTCGGATCCCCCCAGACGAACGACGACGGCACTCACAACCCACGTCCGTCCCGTCCCGAGAACGCCTTGCTGATCAGCTCGTCCTGGAGAGCCTTATGTTCCGTATCGCTTTGAGCACATACACATGCTCTGCGCACATAGGCCTAGTCCGAGAGGCTCACGATGACAGCAGCGCACCGCGCGCACGAGAACGTCGGCTTGTCAAGGAACGTCGTGAGCACCTTCGACTTTGTGTCCGCACTTGGCGAGATCGTCTGCGCGGTCATGTTTGGCGGGTCGCAGCTATAGAGAGTTGACCATCCGATGGGGCTTTGAGCGCGCAAGGACAGGCGGAGAGACTGGTGAGGGAGAGACGTGCAGGGGCTCGCCAGAGGGATCCTTGGGTGGCAACCTCCTAGGATATGCCATGAGACGGGGCATCGGACCGGTGTCCGAACATTAGGCCCGGGTCAGACCTGGTCAGACTCGTCCAGGACGGAGAAGCATAACATTCCCATAGCTATAGCAAGATCATAGCACAACATGAGACACATCCACAAGAGAACATACTGGAACTACAGCCTCTGAGCCACCGCAGCCTCACGCCGCCGCTTTCGACTTGTCCTTTTTCGCCTTGCTTTTCTTCGCCTGCTTGCTCTCCGCCGACGCATCAACGTCCGCATCGACCGTGACCTTGTCATCCATCTTGTCCTTTTTCTTGTCCTTCTTACTCTTCTTCGACTCCTTGCCGTCGGGAACCGCCGCAAGAGTCTCCGCCTCATCCGCCTCCTCCCTCTTACGCTTCTTCGACTTGCCCTCGCCCTCCGCCGCCTGCACCCCGTTCACCTCTCCAGCCTCGGCCTCCTTCGCCTTCTTGTCCTTCTTGCTCTTCTTCTTCGGCGTGCTCTCTGACGGTCCTGCCTCCGCAGCTGCTTCCGTCACAGCCTCAGCCTGTTTCTCCTTGCTTTTCTTCGACTTCTTCCCACTTTCCTCCGCAGGCGTCGACGAAGACGCAACGGGCTCCGCAGGAGCAGCCTCGCCCTCCCCCGCTTTCTTCGCTTTCTTCTCCTTCTTCGACTTCTTCTCCGACTTCTCAGACGGTGCCCCTGTTGCAGGAGCGATCGACGGCGACGCTGGCGAAGCGTCCTTTTCTACCGCATCGGCATGCTTTGCCTTTTTCTTCTTCGGTTCCACCGCGTGCTGCCCCAGCCACGACATCAGCATCCTCGTCGGACGATCTCCCAAGAGCACACAACGCACCTCGACCGCAGCACCAGCACCAGCAGCCTCATCCCCACCCACCGACTTGCGCTTCTTCTCCGACTTCTTCTCTCCCGCAGCCTTCGCCGGGGCCGGAGTCTCAGGCTCGGCAGGAGGTGGAGGGGCTGTCACGGGCGACATCCGGGCGGGCGTGCCCAAAGGAGTGTCGTTTGCACCAGATGCCTGAGAGCGCGTGTTCCCCCAACCACCGCCGCCGCCGCCGTTCCTTCCCCAGCTCTGCTGCTGATACTTACCACCTCCGCCTCCTTGGTTGCTGTTGCCGTAGCCGTTGTTGTTGTTACCCCCACGGTTGGTCTGGTAGTTCCCATTGCCGCGCGGGCCGCCGTTTTGGCCGTTTTGCTGCAAGGGTAGGACGCGGGAATGTGAGCCGAGTCGTGGACGCATGGCTATGACAGACGGAGGGGCACGACGCACCTTCGGGCCCTTGTACAGCCCTTTTTGGTACTTCTCCGCCTCGCTGATGCACGTCGTGTGGCTCTTCCACTGCGCGGGCCCGCCGAAGGTCGTGCTGCAATCGAGGCAGGTCACGGAGCTACTGCACTGGGAGTAGTGCTTGTCGAGCTTTGGCTTTTTCACAGTATCACCGCATGCTATTCCCAGCGTATGTCCACAACGCGTTCCATGACAATTATGGGGGAGGATAGGGGGAACGAGTCAGAGGAGATCCTGGGCACATTCATCGCATCGCGTGAGGATGGAAGGATAGGAAGCTCACCATCGCACCTGCGGCAGAGAGTAGTGAGTAAAAGAGGCATGCAGCGTCACTCCGAACACCTACTGAAAGGACACCATGGCTGGGCGGTTTGGGGAGGGACCCGGAGAAGCAGAGGATGAGGGTATTGTCCGCAGGTTTCGTGGGCGTGCACAAGTCTGTTGAGACTCGGGCTGCTGCAAGAGCCAATCAGGGTCCGTTCTCAGGAAATTTGCGGCACGTGATCTTCACGCGCGCAGAATCCGAAGATCTGCTTAACCACTCGACGCGTTACAACGGGCGAGGGAATGTAATGGAAACACGTAGGGTAGTCTCTACAGCGAATACATGCATCACGAGCGATACCTCGTACACTACTTCGCACCACCTTTGAGCTTTTCCTCGACAAGCTGCTGGAACTCCTCCCGGAGGATCGCCTCCCGCCGCTCCCTCTCCTCCTGCTGCAGCTTCAGAATACCACGCTTCTCCTCCGCGCTGATCACCTGGTTCTCCTTCCGCATCCGCACAGCGTTCATGCGCCGGTGCCTGCTCCCGCTCATCACGTACCCCACCGTCTCGTACTGCGCAATCTCGTCCGACGTGAGCCCGATCTCACCACGCCGCGGGATGCGCACGTCCGTCCCGTCCTTGAGGAAGGCGGCCATCGCGGACCCTTCGCCGCGCAGGAGCGCTCCACCGTACTGCCGCTCGTCCACCTTGTTCCGGGAGGACGTCGTCTTCGCGCCCAACGGCTGCGGCCCAACCTCGTCGTCTTCCGAGTCTGAGTCTCCTGCGGGGGCCTTGCCCTTGAATGCGGCAGATGATGGGAGGGGGGGTGGGGGCATAGACGAGGACGATGCGCCCTGAGCGGGCTGCGAGAACGATGTGACCAGGCCATCGACAGGCTTCTCGACCCATTCGTCTTCGTCGGGCGTCGACGGGGGACGCTGCTCCGGACTCTTCGTGCGGGTCTTGCTGCGCCTGCTCATGCTGCGGCGTTCACTCTTGCTCCGAGAGCGATGGTGCCGCTTCCGCTCGCGCTCGCGGTCACTGTCTTCGTCGTCGCTGTAGCGATGCGAGCGAGACCTGTGCCTGCGGTGGTCGCGGTCCCGGTCGCGTTCTTTCTCCCGTTCACGTTCCTTCTTCTCCTTGCGTGCCTTCTTGCGTTCCTTTCGCTCCCGGCGCCGCCGCTCTTCCTCAGAGTCATCCGAATCTGAATCCGAGTCCGAGTCGTCGCGACGGCGTTTGTGGGACTTTTTGTGCCGTTTCGAGTCCCGAGTCGGAGAGCTAAAGAATAGCTTGTGTTAGCATGCGTCCCTCTAACGCACTGCGATGAGCACGTACTCGACCCGTGTCGGTGCCTTTGGTGAGGGCGGCCAGACTGTGACAGTGCTAGCTTCTCGTTGTTGTCTCCGACTATACTCGCAGTCAGCACTTCGCGTCCACTCGAAGAACATGAAACAACATAAATACTCACCTCTCCATGAAGTCGGCCCCACCTCCACCATACGCCGGAACAGGCTGTCTCCCACCCCCACGACTCGGGTACATGTTCTCCTGCTGCCTCCACGGCGCCTTCCCACCACCCCCATCCTCCCGGTCTCCCTCCCTCCCCCGGCCAGGAGACGGCCGCCTATACTCCCCATACTCCGGACTCGCCCTCCTCCCCCGCTCTTGATTCCCAACCCCATCCCTCTCCCTCCGTTCCTCCCGCTCCCTATCCCGCTGCTGATCAACGCTCCGACTCCGACTCCGGCTCCGCTTCCTCCTCCTCTCCCTCTCGTCCCCCCTCTCGTTATCGTTAAAGTAGTCGTCCGCACGCGCCCTCTCCCGCTCATGTCGCCGACTCCGGTCCCCATGCCCGCTCTTCCTCTCGTCTCTGTCTCTGTCCCTATCCCGCTCCCCACCTCCACCGCCACGAGCAGGCCTATCCCGCCCAAACTCGTCCCTCTCCTTCCGCGCCGAGTCCACACTGCGAGACCGCGACCGCGACCGCCGGCGCGACTCCTGCGCTTGGGTTGGGGCTGGGGCTGGGGCTGAGGGCGGTGGGGCCGGAGTCTGTGGCACAAGGCCAAGTCGGGACGGGTGGACCATCGCCATGGCGTGCCTAACGGAGGTAGTGGTGGTGGTGGTGGTGGTTGTAATGGTAAGAGTGGTGTGAGTGGAACGTAGACAAGGGCAGCACAGAGAAAGTGAGCTGCGAGCGCAGCTTGGAGTGTTCCTGTCAGTGTCAAGGTCGACGTGCAACTCGCTGGCTGCAGCAGCAGTGGCTCTCAGACTGGTCGTGGGAACAGGCACAAGATACTAATAGACGCCCCACCTGGCGCTGGGATGCGCCAACTTGCTCCTTCTCCACCACCACTACCTCCAATCACGAACTTACTCCTCGTGTGTCATTCTTCAAAGATAGGAAGCCGGGGACGTGTCATAATCCGTCCATGAAGCTTTGAAGCTCTACATCTCCACTTGCTTCCGAAAGTTCCGACGTAAATCGTGCGCGAAGTCCGAAGTCGATGGCTCAAGCAACGCACAAGTACTGTGGCACTATGGATACATTCGGTTTGTCGTACTTATAGCATAGTATACATGAAGGGCATTAAGAGGTGCTGTATGCTGACGCGTAGCAGGTCGTGAAGCTCGTTACAATGTGCAGCGTCCCAAAAGACGGTGAGATGGGATTACAGGGAGCTATATCAAGGAACCAGGAGTGAAAAGGGTATATCATACACATACGGTGAGTCCTGTTGACACCTCGCGTTTGCTATTACCGTGTATCGACTTGGGCCGGACGGACGGCGTGCGGAACATTTATGCCTTTGTGACCGTAACCTCCGCGCCATGCTTCAAGGCACGGCTGTACGGGCAGAACTAGACGGCGTGTAAGAACACATCCTTTTACCCAAGCAAAAACGAGGCAACATACCTCATGTGCAGCGGCGATGATAGCATCGTCCTGAATGCCCTCCACGTTGATCTCTGCGCGAAGACCAAAGCCATCCAGATCGGGATCGGTCGGGTGGCCGAGGTAGACGTTCGCAGTGACCTTCGCACTCTCAGCGAGTTGCTTCTTGTCCGCACGAGCGGCGGCGAGCTGCAAAGCACCGAGGAAACAAGCTAGTCCTCGTCGTCAGCCCACCATGCTATGGAGCGAATCGTATGGAGAACTCACAGGCATAACCCATGGCGAAGAGTTGTTCAGGGTTCTGCCCATCGCCCTTACCGCCTGCGGCCTTCGGCATGGCCATATTGAGCTCGAGTGGCGAATCGCCATTCGATTTCACGATGCCGCTCCGGCCTGGACCCTCGGCGGTCGCCTTTGAGAAGTACTATAGGTTTGGGCTCGGATGAGCGAACACTGCGTTCCTGCAAAAGATCGCACGTACCACATGGTCCTTCAAGGTGAGGATACTGCGCTTGTGCATGGTGCTTGGGTTGAGACTGCGCGCGTAGCGAACACCAGCACCAGTGAGAACGCGGTGAGAGAGGGGGCGGAGGATGGCTTGAGTCGGATGCATCTGTGGCTATCAAGTGTTCGGAGAAGCAGTGGTCGATGGAGGTAACAAGCGTGCAGCGTAAGTTTAGATAGCACGAGCTGACTTGAGCTCGGAGTCGAATAGGTTGTAGACGAGGATTGAAACGGAGAGGGTGGGTGAGGTAAATCGAGTATGGGAAGTTTGAATGAACTCAAGCAGCGATATGAGGGATTGTCTCGTACCTGGGTGGGCATCTTAAATATGTTGTCCTTTCGGCGCAGCCCAAGAGTGTTAGGCTCCAGTGATACTCCAACGTGCACCAAGCACCAGCCGAAAGCAATTTCTCCTGTTGGTTCACCAGCAAAACATACATCATAACGTTCATGGTGACCGCATACCATTACGTCGGGCGACATGCTCCATCCAAGACGCCCCAACGCCCGGTCCACCAGTTTTCCGGAATCGGCACAACTGCACAGCAGAAGAGAGTTCGGAGACGGATCAGTCCGACGCTCCGCTCCTGGTGCTTGTGGGACGCTGGGGATGAAGGGTGGACTTCATCACCATGTTCTGCGTCGTCGCCAAACTTCTTGATCGTCGGCAATGCTCTCGGCGGCGGGTTCGACGCTTGCTATCGGTTTCTAGGGCTATGATAGGAAGCTCCGATATCACTCCTCTACGTGACGCTACGCGCTACGCTTTCGTGACGTTCACAACCACACCGTGGGCCAACGCTCGGCTGTACGGACAGGCCTGTGGAGAGGAAAGCAGTCAGCGGGCAGTGCTCAAACCGTGGAGGCGCTGCGGAGGATAGGAGGCGGCGCTGGTGCCGAGCTCACCTTGTGGCCGGCCTGAATGAGTTCCTCATCATCGATGCCCTCTACTTGAATGTCCACCTGCAGCCCAAACCCATCCATACCTTCTGGTTCGCCCATATGGACCTGTGTATGTACCGTTGCATTCTTCGCGATGGAGGTCTTCCCCGTCTGGCCGGCAACGAGCTGTAGCGCGCTCAAAAAGCAAGCTTATGGTGCGTGATGTAAGACAATATGCACAGGAGTTACTATGATAATATACCTGCGTAGCCCATAGCGAATAGCTGCTCCGGGTTCTGCCCGTCTCCCTTGCCACCAAGCGACCGGGGCATAGCGAGGCGGAGCTCGAGCCCGCAGTCATCGTCCGAGACGACTTTGCCGTTACGGCCTTGACCGCTGGCACTTGCATGGGCGGTATACTACACAACGTTACTCGATCGGTTGGCCACACGCAGAAGGTGTACAAGGACGGTACCTTGTGGTCCTTGAGGGTCATGAGGGAGCGGCTCTTGGCCATGGCAGAACGGCGAGCGATGCCGGCCGCTGCACGACGAGGGAGGCTGCGGGCAAGTAAGGAAGACATGGTGTTGCAAAGGGTAGACGGGCTGCTTGGGGGTTTGGCCGCTCTGCCAGACGTTATATGACACGCTCGCTCGAGGTGACGTCGCCGACGATCCCCGCCAGAGTTCAGTCGCAGGGGAGCGGCGTTGTGACCATGTATGGTGCGCTGCATGCCATATCGGGTCCACGGCCGCTCCTCTGCAGCGCAAGGCATCGGGCGTCGGGGCGTGATGTCATCGGGACCGCGCCGCGCGCAGACAATGCGGCACTAGACGCGCAGCCTCCATGTCGGGCGAGTTGCCCATGCGGTCGATCAGTATATATACCATGTCCATCGACCGACAGCAGCGCAGTCATCCCTGTCTCATCCGCCTTGTCTCAACACTCGGTTCTTCTCGAGCTAAAGCTATGCCTCGCTCACTCCTGGCAGCTCTCTTTCTTTCTTCTGCTATGGCCACACTGTCAATATGAACACCGCACATGTTCACCGTGTGCCCGTGCTTTGTCTTCGACACAAACAAAGACTTTTGCACCAGCCCATATGCCGTGAGCACATAAGCACTCGTTAGCTCGCATCTGGACCTCGCCACTCGCGACATTCCAGCATAACTCACGGCAGAAAGACTCCTCACACATCCTACTCGTACACTCTCCAAAGACGCTATGGCTGCAGACATGGTACGCCGAGCCCTTCCTCCATCATATCCCGCATCAGACTCGCTCACCCCTCCACAAAGCGACTTTTGTTCACCACCTCCCTCGAGCCGTTCCTGGGCACCTACCGGATCGTCTGGGACTCCGAGTCCTGCTCCGAGCCTCGCACCCCCTCCTCGCCCCGTCCGGCCGATCTCCGAGACGGCATCATCTCTCTCACTCACCCCGACCGCTCGCACGAATGGCCGAAGGAACCCAGCTGCAAACAGCCACCAGTCAACAGCGCCCCAACCGTCCCCGTCGTCCTTCGTCTCTTCGACACCTACCTTGGTGCCGACCGCACCGCCTCCCGTCTCACTCCCTCTACGTGTGCCTCCCATGGGAAGTTCCGCCTGGGCTCAGACTCGTCCTCGTCCTTGTTGAGCCGCTCCTCATCGCCATCGTCCTCGTCTTCGTCTGGATCGTCTCTGTGGCGTTTCAACTGGGACCAGACCTTCCCTCGGCTCGGATTCCGCTTTGAAGGCATGGACGTGACTACTGCATGGGGCCACACCCTCTCCTTCTCTCACATCCTGGACGACGACGGTCACCCGTTCGCTGTCGTACAGCTCCGCCCCATTGGCGGAGAGGGAGAAGATTCTGGGCAGACGCCGATCGTGGTGATCGCTAAGCGTCAGCGGGACCGCTTTGGCCGCGTCGGCCTCACGGATACGGAGAGGGTGCGTCTGGGGATGCGGGACGCTCCTCACGATACGTGATCCAAGCACGTATGCCGCTTACTGCTCCTGTCTACTTGCTGCGATTGCCGATGTGTGTACTTGTATGACTTTATGTAAACACATTTCTGGAGAGACTTTGATCCCGCCGTGCAGTGACGCCCATTTATCCGCACAAGCACTGTTCCCCCCAACTGTGGCGAGTCCTTCGTCCAATCTCCTCTATATGATGGTTATTCACGGACCAACATATAGCCTGGTACAACGTCATCTAGATATACAGCCTCCCGTTGTCGCTGCCGCCGCTGCGAGCGAAGACTCGGAGCTCCGTCATTGGAGGGGGAAAGCGCAAGAAGGTCCAGCCAAGTCAAGACAACCCAATTCAGTGTGGTTCTTTGTGGCTTTTCGAAGTTATTGTGAAGGCATCGGAGCAAAGCGTTGGCTCGACACAGCACATGCTAGCGCCCGTGCGTATGGCCCATAACCATACTACGAGACTGACACTACCATTTGTAGTCTCTCATAAACTACTGCAATATGACACCCTGAGTCCGCAACATATCCTGTCGCGCCTGCGGCACGGTTGTCTTGTGATTTTGCACAATGCGTGCACGAGTGGCACCAAGCTCGGGTGCCCTCCAGCAGACGACAATGAGCCAACACCACCACCACCACGCACAAAGCCATGACGCTCGCTCACCACAATGTCCTAACCAATGACACCAAGCATGGCCATGCATGTCAAAGCGACGGAAGGTAGCCATGTTTAAAGGCAGAGCCAATTCAAGCCGCAATCAATCTCCCAACTCTTCACCCGCACCCTCTCTCGACTCACCAAATACCCCCAGCATGCATGACCTCCACCTTGACCAGGACGGCCCCAAAGTGTGGTTGGACGGCGCCGTCCAGCACCTAGTGGTGAGTGCCACTATCCGAAGCAACGAGCCGTCTGCTAACCACCGCCATGTGCCAACACAGCTCGACGAGCCCAAGTGGCAGACGATCGACCACCTCCAAGCCGTGAAGACGCCGCAGGACAGGAGCAGCTACGCAGGCTCCTACGCCGCCGTCTGGATTACCTGCGCAACCGACTCCAGCCCCCGGCGGAGCAGCTCAGACTCCCCCGAGCCCAACCGCCCGCAGCAGCCATGGACAACGTCCGGGTTCGGCGTCGGGCGCACAGCCTATTCCTATTTTGCCGACTACACCGTCGAAGAGGCCCTCCCGGACGACCTCTTCTACCTCTTCCAAGACGCCGGAACGGGAGACACACACGCGCGCCTCGACCTCTCCTTCCGCTCCGCGCGGTACGTCCCCGACACCCACACCACCGCCGTTGACCTCGACCTCTCGCTCTCCTACCACGCCGGGCACAGGTGGCCATCCACGCCACCCGTGCACGTCGAGCGTACAGCGCGCGTGTGCTGCTCACACACAGGTACAGACACAGACACACATACCCACCCCACTTCAGGTCCGAGCCTGGCGAGTCCGAGTGCGGTCAGCAGTCGAGGGGCGGCCGACGGCAACGTCGTCTGGACGGAGCCGCACTGGTTCGGCGGGTCGTCCACCGTGACCCGGCTCGGCTTCACGCTCCTCACGGACAGCTCGCCCCTCCGGCGGCCGTTCCTCTACCTCGAGTGGCGATGCGGGCCTGTGTGTGCGCTCATGCTGTTCAAGAAGCTCACGGGCGGAGAGACGGAGGCGAAGCTCACCTCGGACGAGCGTGCCCGCTTGGGCATCGGGAAGAAGTACATAGAAGTCGAGGTCGCGCACACGTTGAGCGTCTTGAGTCAGAAGTGGGTCGCATTCTCACCGGCGGATCGCTCCCAGACCGTGGCCAACAACAGATCGGCGTGAGCCAGCTGCCGGATGCAGAGCGAAATTACGTGTGCGTGCGATACCGCTGAGAGAGCATGAGCCTTATTACATACACGTACATGTAGAACACCGTAATGTTATGTTTTTGCCACGACCACAACCACTAGAAGCCGCTCGCCGTCACACGCAGCTGTTCGAGCTTCTTGAGCACTTCGCCCACCGTACGGTCCAGCTCACCCGCGATCGTGCTCTGCTTGTTCGCAGGGAGCTTCGCGAACGACTCGCACAGATCTCCGTCGACCACCGCCTTCACGGGCACGTAGTACCCGCGCCATGCGAGGTGATCGCGTCCAACAAGGCTCAGCTGCTCCGTCCGCATGTGCTGCTCCAGCGTCGTCAGCAGATCGACGTCCTCCTTCGACACGAATGGGACCAGGATGCCGATCGACCCGTGCAGGCCGGTGTAGAGAATCACTTCTCGGCCGCCCGCCACGAGCGAAACCTTGTGCAACGAGGTCACAATGTCTCCAATGTGGAAGTGGGCCAACATGGCAGTCTTGTGCGGTGCGCCGAACAGGACACCCTTCTCGTGAAGGATGCCTGCTCCGGTTGGGTCGTCGTCTATTTGGTCAGACACTTTCGCGTCCAGGCGGTTGACGAAGACGTTCCCGAATCGGTCGCTTGCCACTACAGTGTTGTAATCGAGCATGGTCGTAGCCGTGACCCAGCGTGGCTGCGTGTCGTCCGCGAAGACGAGCAGCTTGTTCTCTGGGGGCTTGTAGACAGCGTAGAACACGGACTCCTGCATATCCCCAACGATGATCCTCGAACCCTGGGTGTTGAGGGTCACGATAGCAGAATTGAAGCCCTGTACGATCGTAAGCATGCAGAACTCGAAGAAGTTGCCTACAAGGGATGTACCTTGTTCTCCACTTTGCGCAATAGTTTCTTCTTGCCAATATCGTAAAGCCGAAGGGCCTTCCCGACGCCAGCAATAAGCTTTCCTTGGAATGCCATAACGGCAAGCGGAACATCGTTGGTCTCGGTCTAACGGGTAACATGATGGTCAGTAGGCTACAACGCGGTACGCTTGACGCTGACGAACCTTGTGGAGTAGTTCAAGATCTCGACCGTCATTCACGAACTTATATGTCCTCAAGAAGCCACTAGTGCACGATCGAGGGGCGAGGAAAGTGTCCTGAGCCGTGCCAACGACTAAATGTAACTCATTGTTCTTCGCAGAGAACGGCACGATTGCAACAGAGAATGCCGCTTCGTTGTTGTCGAGATGAATAACGTTGACAGTTTGTGACTGAGTCAACAACTGTGAGCACAATAAGACATGACTCAAAGAGCGAGCGCGCTTACCTCAAGAGGGCTGACGATACGAATACACGATGCCCATGTGCCTGCAGGAGCCTTCGGTCGTCCAAACTGCTCAGGTGGAAGTGACAACATCTCCTCATCGACTCTCTGGCCCTTCTCACGCTATGTATGCTCGTAAGCTTAACCGCGAAGAGCAATCGATGCATGCGAGTTGCGTACCAGTTGTTGTAGCTGCTTCGCAGCAGCCTCCTCGCTCAAAACACGATGATCACCTTCGATGACGTACAGGAGTCCATTTTGCGGGTGGGGGATGAACTTGCGTGGCGTGTACGACAGTGGCATGGAATCTTGCTTGAGTTTCGTACCCAGTTTGGGAATCTGGAAGATTCTGTCCGAGAGAGGAGACGTCAGTAAACATCGTAGGACATGGTATTCTGACGAAATGAACGTGTGGGGGCAGGCTCAGGAGGAACAATTGATAATGCATCAACAGATGAACCACTGAGGGGCGGCCCATTCAAAGTGTGATGATAAATTGTCATCTTCGCCGCTCCCAGCGTTTGGCGACTGAAACCTTACAAGAATCGCCACTCACCTCAGCACGCTCCCCGAAATTCCGATCAATCCCTCCTGACAGAGTTCCGCCGAGAAGCTCCACGCATAATCAAGGTTATCGAAAATAAGCGGCGTGAAGTGCATGAAGTTCTGATGTGTGTAGTTGAGCCACGGGCGAGACGACAGAGCAAGGATGGCCGGATTGCGCTGGATGTTTACACGCAGCAGTCGGACAGGCCTTGTCCCCAGGAAGCGCGTTCGGGTATCCGTGAGCTGACCATTGACGGGATCGAGCACAGTGCGGAGCAGAACACCGTTCTGGAGACCGATGTTGACGAATGTCGTGGGCTGGGACTTGTTGATACCCGCGTCCAACATATCCGCGATGCAGATAGCGGACGGGGGGGCTGTCAGGGCTTGCAAACTGATCGTCTCGAGCGTACTTTCGGGATCAAGAGAGACAATCCGGACGGTTTGGTCTTCACAGCCGACGGCCTATAATATCATCTATCAGCCATTACGGTGACTCATGTGTGCGTGAACTCACCAAGAAGGGTGTTCGCTGTCTACCTTCGGGAACCTCCGCGATACTCAACGCGAGCACCGTGCTACCCATTGCCTTCCGATCCTGATACTCATTAAGTTGCCCGTCGAGATCCAACTCAAAGTACACAAGCTCCGCAGAACTCAGGGCGACCACGACCTGCCGCTTGTTCGTCGTCGCGCATACAATCGTCTTGCCAGAAGGAACTCTCCACTCATTGACTCGGCGATCGGCGAGGACGTGCCTGATACCATGCGGATGAACTTGTAAGAGAGCGTCGGCACCAATCTGCTGTACTGCAAGCGTAGGGGCCGAGGAGAGGAAACCTGTGTCTTGGACTTCTTCTATGGTCTCACCGATACACAGCACGAGAGTACCGTTGACGAACGACAGGATGATGTACGAATCATACGGGTCTGTGCGTGATATATGAGTCAACGTGTTCAACGGAATACGAGAAATAACTCACCATCCTCCTTGAGCTTGGTGGTCCATACTGCATTCGGAATACCAGGCAGATCCGAACTGACGACCTCCTCGACCTCAAGACCGTGGCGAAGTACCCTGAGAGTACTTCTTGCCCCGCGACCGCACGCTGCGAATATCTGAGGCGTATCAGAGTTCGGCAGCAAGTTCATGACTTTCGCGTCGATGATCGGGCACAAAGACTCGAGCTCGTCGACAAGCGTCAAGTTGTCCAGAGGTCGCGGGCGGAAGTACGCGCGAGGTAGCGCCGCCGTAGGATCCGCCATTCCATACGATGGGTAATCAGCGGAGCTAAACTCGGGTTCATTGTCATCGTCGCCGAGCTTCTGGAATTGGTAGAAGTAGCTGTGAAGGAAGCATGTTCAGTGATCGTTGGAAACTTGAGAACTCAGCCATCTGGGTGTCAACTCACTGGTTTCCAAATTCTGACGCTACGAACAAAAAGCCTGACTTCAGAATGCAAAGACTAGACGCGATTGGAACAGTATCGAAGTACTTGATTTTGAGCGCCTTTACATCCTGCTCTTCGTGTTCAATTGTGACTTTGTACAAGTCGCCTTCCTCACTTTGTAGCAAGAAGAAGAAAGCACCCTACGAGATTGCCGTCAATTCTCACATACAGCACGACCACGTGTGGCTACTCACCTTCATCTTGTGCATGACAGCAGCAGTGATAATGAGACCACGATCCGGGTCTTCCAAAGGATGACGCCTGCGCGGTATTGGTACACGGTGTTGTGGGGCATCCATATGACGGTAAATGATATGGTCTTCGCAGCATACAAGTACACCAGACGGTCCATCATAGCGTTCAGAGGTTGCGAGCTGACCACCCGGCACTTGTACCAGAAGATTTGCACGAGGATCTGTCGGCTCACTCCATTTCCTTACAACGTGGTTGAGACCAAGGTCCAACTCATAGTATGTGAGCATCTGAGAGTATGCGCACATCAGACTTCTGCCCATTCGATCGTGACAGTTACTCACCTTCTCTGCATTGTTGAACGCTTCCCCCGTTGGGTCTTGGTCCGACTCCGAGTAATCAACCTCCAAGGCGGCGAAGGTGGGATTTTCGAACCCCACGTCGAGGCCAACTATGTGGTGGATAATAGCGTTGTTTTTGTGGGCCTCGAGGGGAGAGGATATAGTGAGATTCGCGGCAGCGTCACGGTTGAGAATGTAGACCAGCTTCGCTTTCTCCATAGCCCCGATCATCACACTACGGCCTTTTGGGTCTGTCGCCAGATATTGCCCAGGTACAATGCGCCTCGCGCCCGACTTGCCATACGTCTCCTGGTGGACCTTGACGAAGCTGCTCGTCTTGGGATCATAGTCGAGGATGACGATGCGTCCCGAATCAGACCCTACGATCACATAATCTAAGAAAACGCAGAAAGTGAATACGACGAGGACAAACGAACACGTACAAGGGCGCACCCTTGGTACCACCAGTCAATCGGAACGCAGCTAGCGAACGGATAGAGCCAAAGACGTCGGACGCAACCACAGTTGCAACCTTGCCGCTCTGCACATCAGGCCGGAGTAGTTCAAGACGAGTGCCACGTGAGACGACTATCTCTTGGGTTCGAGAACCGGAGAAGTTGCCTGCGACAGCATGCGTAATGGCGGTCGGTGGCTGAAGAGTGAGGTTGTAGAGGTGCATGACGGCAGGACGACGGAGCAAGACAGAGAAACCGGGCTAAAGATCGACCCTCCGCGGCACAAGCAGTAGTGTACAGACGTTGACAAGGGTCAGAACGATGAGGGGCGGACGTGGACAATGGCGGCGGCACCGGGGAGCACAATCCTCGACTCTCCTTCCAAAGTTAACGAACTGGCCTTCTGGGGTCCTCAAGAGTCCCGCCGGCCCCCAGTCACCTTCATCGAGTGGAGCGCTTCCGCACGGCGTGCACTCCCGACACAAACAAATCCAAGATTGTACATATGTCCAAGTAGCTTAGTAGTCTCTATGGTGCGCTTCTCATACCCTAGTGATGCATCACAGTGCGTCGGAGACGCTAAAAGTCCATGTACTCGTCTGCAGCAGCGAAACTCGACGTCGACTTCTTCCTTCCTCGCGTACTGGATTTCGCCCCTCTCCCCCGTCCTCGTTTGCCCCCTCTGGACGTCGATGACCTCCTCGAGGGTGCGGAGCCTCCCGCGCCGCCTGGACATGCTATATGCCAATCATTTCACAGACTCACGAATTTGTGTAACACGATCACTCACCATTGCTATAATGCCCAGGTTTTCCGCACTTGAAGCATGCATTGCCCCCACCTGCCGAGCCTCCCTGGTCACGTCGTCCATTTGGACAAGCTGGCACACCAAGGATATGAGAGAGTAGGTCAGGGAGGATAACCGCCACAACCCACCATTGCTGAAATGTCCCTCCTCCCCGCACTTAAAGCAAGCTCCAGATGAGCCGCCCCCAGTGTCGCCTGTACTCTTTGTCCTCTTCGGCCCACCAGTATTTGGACATGCTACATACTGGCGTCAGAGGGAAGTTGATACCAGGATCAATGCAACTCACCGCTTGCCCAGTGCCCATCCTCGCCACACTGGAAACAACCACCACCCCCACCTCCACCACCTCCAAAGCTCGAGGTAGGTCTAGTTATTGATGTCGAGCTGCTTCTCTGAGGTGCCATCGGAGCGCTCTCGCCATCCGTCGCCCACTCAAAGTACTTGCACTGCGCTTGTCTCGACTGATTCGGACAGCACCAGAATTTCTTGCCCGTGTTCGCGCCGGTAGCAGTCTCTTTCAACACTGGAGTCAGGTCGCACATGCATCTTCGCTCCACATCTACGTTCGCTCCTGGGGCAGTCGAGGTGAACGGCCGTTTGGTAGGGATTGTCGATGAAGACGACGGGGCGCGAGACGTTGAACCGAACGTTCCTGTCCCTGTCCCAGGATTTGATGGTCGTGACGGTCCATCGAACCACATGAAGAAGTCGCAAGACCGGTCGTTCCCGCATGAGTAGAATCTGCGGCCCTTGTTCTCGTTGTCCTTCGTCACCGTGCGTTCCCCTGCCGGAACACCACAATTGCACTGCGGTGGAGTGGTCGCAGAAGGCGGTTGCGGTGCACTTCTGGGCGCAGCTGCTCTGCGAGGTGGAGGGGCTGGGGCTGGGGCTGGTGGCGGCGAATCACTCCAATCTGGAAAGATTCAGTATCCGGACCCTTACATATACATATGACAAACCACTCACAGTCGTCACTGTCATTGTCCGCAAGAGCAGCAGGAACGGGGGGAGGTGGCGGAGGCGGGGGAGGTCGTGGAAGTTGAGCAGCACCGGTCGATCCATCTCCACGACCTCTTCCTCGTTTACCCCTTGTCGTACTCGATCCTCTGTCCGCAGTACTTCCCCCTCTGCCGGCAGCGGCCCCACGAGTTGGAGCTCTCGCTCTAGTTGCACCGCGAGCACCCCTACCTCCTCTTCCACCACGACCGCCTCCACCATCACCGTTACCGCCGTCGTCATTATCGTCACTGTCGTGCGCTTCTCCCAAATCGATGTCTGGGACAGGACCCTGACCGTTGATGCGACGATCGACTGCCTATAGTATGAGTCAGTCATTTCTCTCATATATTCATACTGACAGCGAAGACTTACATCCATGAGTCTCTGGAACTCGATCTTCGTCTTCATGAACATCTCCTTATATCTTTCAATGCTCTCTTCCAGCACTTCGTTTTTACTTTTCTGGCCTTGGCAAATGTCCACCATCCTTCTCTCCGTCTACGCAACGTCGAGTGAGCGGTGTCGTATGACTAGCGGACACGTTTGAATGGGAACGTACCTCACGCCTGAGGTCAGGCTTGCTGAGGCTTTGTTCGAAGCCAATCGCGTCGTAGCCCTCCACCAGGCCAATTCCCAAGGTCGACGGGATGAGGTACTTCGTTTTGCCTTGCATGCGCTCTACGACATATCCCCGATCAACGACCGTCTGTATATGCTGAGCAATTGTCGCGTCGGTGCCTGTGACACGGCAATAATGAGACAAGAGAGTGCGTCCAGGACGACTGGAAACCACTTTACCTATACCATGCTCGTCCATGAGGTTGACCAAATCCGCCTCAGTGAGCAGGTTCGGCTTCGAGGTCTCTCCTTCATCAAGCCTACACTCGGTGGGGACAAACGCTTCTCCCTCCTGGAACTGCGGAAGTTCCTTGTCGGACCATTTGTCGTACGGGAACACTTCCAGATAGTTCCGTTCGCGGATCGTCAGCCCTGTCGCATAGAACTGTTCCTGCCCATACTCGACGTCGACCGTTGTCTGCCATCCGAGAGCATCCTTGGAACAACAAGCCAGGAAACGGCGAGCGATGTACTCGTACACCCTCTTCTCGTCGCCTACGAGATGCCCCGCGTGAGCCGTAGGATGAATCGGCGGATGCGCGTGATCATCGTTCTTCCCTCGTCGAGGCTTGCTGAATCCACCATTTTGCAGCCTGTGGCAATTGGTAAGTCACGGTCGACGGAATATCATGTTACAATACCCATTGGCGAAGGCACCCCAAGCCGGATCTGCAGTCTGTTTGGCGATGAGTGTCATGAAGTCGAACTGAGGATCGAATATGTCCGTCTCCGTACGCGGATATGACAGGAAACCTTGCTGATAGAGACGCTCGGCAATCTTGAAACTCGTCAGTCACACAAAGAGGGGAGGCGTTGAACCACTTACATCGAGGACCTTCTTCGGTGACAATCTGAGCAACCTCGAACCTGCCTTCTGTAAGTCGACCGTGGTGAGCGGTAATGGCTTCCTGCTCGCTCGTTAGGCGAATATGTGGGCTGTCGCATCTGGAATGCTTACCATTTCTTGGTTTCCTTCGACGTAACCTTCGTCACTCGAGCCATGGGATGCGTGAGTGCAGCCTCGTAAAGGCCCCAAGCAGCCTGGACGTCGAATAAATGCCCTCTTCTCCATGTGAACGAAGTCTCAACAGGCTCTTCATTCGAGGCCGCCGGCCGAGTGAGCGACAGATAGATGTACCAAAAGGGCTCCGGCTTGAAGTTCTTCACTTTGTTGTAGCGCGCCACGACAAAGCCGAGAGTAGGAAACTGACAAGGTCCTGTCAGGTTGGAAGTCTGAGATACAAGCTCACTATACGCGCGCGAAACACGTACCGTAAGAGATGACCTCCTTCTTCAACGTTTCGTACCTCCGCTGAAGCTGTAGCGTTTGGTAGCGAGTGAATGCGGAGCCAATTCGGAGGTCAAGTAGAATCCGGGCTTCAACTGCGTTCGCCTGGGCCATGTCAAGGTTCACGGGGTGTTGCGCCGCGTTGTGGATTTGTCTGCAGCGAGTCTATATGCGAAATGGGGAGATGCTAATAGGGAACACACGCACTGTGCAATGATGGCACTGAACCTCGCACGTCTGACAGTAATGTTTGCATTTGCCCGACGACATATTTTCGCAATTTCCGCTCCGATGTTCTCCCCCTCACGATCACAGTCAGTCCAGATCATGAGCATTTGAGCTCGACTTGCTTCCGTCCTGAGGTTGTCGGCAATGGTCTTGGATTCATCCTTGACTTTGCACTCGACGGCTGCGTCGAAGAGCAGAAAGGGATCGCAGGACGTCCATTTCGAGTACATGACATTGAAGTCGTATTCCATGATATGTCCGGTGACAGAAGTAACTGTGAAGAAAGCACCCGTCTGAGGGTAACTGAAGTCATAGTTCTTGATATACTTGTTACGACTGTTCCTCTGACTCATAGATAAGAGCTCGGCGTCTCAAGTTGAAAAGGGGTAGACTCACTGTAGCGAACTGTCCTCCAGATAGTATTCCAGTGATAGACTTCGCAATGGAAGGCTTCTCTGCCACACAAAGGACCCTCATTGTCCGTGCAATGAGATACAAGCAACCTTTCCTCCTTTGGACAGCAAAAAAGAAGCTCAGGTGGGAAGATTGTAGGACGACGGTCAGCGTAGAATGATAGTGACTGCGTAGGAGCGAAATCTTGGGTCGAGCTCGTCGCTTGGGCTAGCATTCAAGAGAGAACAATCCGAATTCAGGCCTGCTAGCAATCTCCACAAAGTTTCGAAGGACAGGCAGGAACAGGACAAGTTGTCAACCAGATTTGTAGTGAGACGAGGGAGCGGGACAGGTGGTGGTGGCACGAAGCCAAGTTGGACGCGACGCGAGACGCGGCACGCGTCGACGCGCGTAACAAGCTCACGTGATGGCATATATACTACCCAGAAGTGACGCAGGGATGGAGTACAATGGACTATTGGATGTGTAGCAAGGGATGTGTAAAAGTTATACACCTCGTTTAATCAACTCTGAAGCACCCTCTGTCCCAGCAATGCGCTCCAGCCTCAGCCAGTCATACTTCGAGTACAGCACGCGGCAGGTGACATCTGACGCATCAACACCATCGTCGAGGAAGGGGTAGGACAGGAACTCCGTGTAGAACTGCGGGTGGTCCGGGGGGCCGTAGAAGACAATATTGCGGATGCCTCGGATCTTGTACCTGTATAGGAACCATTCAGACATTGCATGATTGCACGGTACTGCGACAGCTTCGTCAGCCGTACCTCCGGAAGAAGTGAAACCGTTCGCTGATAAGCAGAAACGCTTTCTTTCCAGAGAAGAAAGCTTGGCGTGCACGAGAAATATCTTGGTTGGATGAATACCTTGACAGAAGTCAGTCTATATGGACTTGTGCATTACTGAACCTGGGCTTACTCGGAAAGCACGGTGAACGACGCGCCCACATTCTTCCTGAAGTGATTGTGCACCCGGATGAAATCGAACGAAGACGGTACGAAAATGACCGTATTCGCGCTCTGCATGGCTGACTTCAAGATAGCAGGTAGCATCTGCGTTATAAAGAACTGGAACCGTTTGTCCGGCTCGTCTCTCGGGTTACTACAGTCGAACTGCACGAAGTTCTGTGTGTCCTGTCAGTGACGTCCACGGATGCTGACGATATCTACACACCTGATCTATGCCTTCAGGCACTTCGATAGGTGTCCATCTCCTCTCAGTACGTATGCGCCCAGCCACATTCTTCAACGAATGGTTGAACAAAGCGCGAGTCTCGGGAGTCTCGTATGCTGACAACAGAATGCTCTGGCGCAAGTATGCGGCACTGAAGGATACGGTTAGCTCTGCCATCTTCCAGGTTGGTGTCATCGTTAGACTCACTGTCCATCGAGGTACCATGGTTTAATACGAGAAAAGTCCACGTCGTGCGACTCCTTCGGCATTTGGTTCAAATGACTGAGCACGAACTGTGTAGCAAAATCAGACGGGGTTTGAGCTGCACACATACAAGTCACCAACCTGGACATGATCCCAATTCTGCATTGTCAATGCGTCCATCTGATCGACAATGAGGACCTCGATCGATGAGAGGAAATCGGCGTTTCTGGCAGCATGCCGATGTTAACTTTGATATGTCAAAGTCGTCCATGGAGTCACTTACTTCTCTTTCTCAATGGACATCCGAAGACCCAGCGGGCTCGCAACAATCAAGTCGCAACCGTAGAAGTCCGCGAACAGCTTCACGCTCTTCTTCGTGACCTTCACGCCGAGCCTGAAGCTATCATCCACGTTACCTCGGAACATCTCCACATGGTCGCGAGGGTACGTCCCCGGTTCGGCATTCGCGAGTTTGTCAATCGCACCTGGGGGCAGCCCGTATTCCGTCTGGAAACGAGAGTTGTTCTCAATCTGATAATGAGAGGACGGCGTGTGCGCCGTGAACGCAGTGATCCAACGAAGAGCGAATGAGCGGAAAGGGAGCAGAATGAGTACAGAAGGACGGGTAAAGCCTTGGTCTTGCACGTCTTCTGGTGGTGTGTTGCCGGCTTTTTTGGCGTGCGATATGCGCTCGTTGTTCTTAAGGATACGACGCCGCTTTCTACATGCGATTCGGAGTAAGTCGCATGCCAAATCACACGGGGCGAGTACATACTTGGTGATGTGGTTCAATGCGTGCAAAGTCAAAGCTTCACGATAGCTCGACTGCGTTTCCAACGCTGTACGCGTAACATACAGATCGCGATAGGACGCGAGAGTGTTCAGGAGGTCATTCTGCAATTCCACGATCTCTGCACAGAACTTGAGTGAGGGGGGGGGGGGGGGCATACTCTTGACACGCACGCACCTCGAGGAAGTTTTGCCTGTCGAGCTTCCAGAGGCTCCCTCATTTTTGCCGGAATCTTCGCGCGTGCCGTGTCAGTCAGGCTCATTTCTCCTCAACGTCGCCAATTCACGCACGCACCTTGTGCTTCGAGGCCGACGCCTCCGTGGTCTCAGTAGCATCTTCCGGCACAGATTCTACCACCGCTCCCAGCTTCCCGCATTTCGTCCTCTTGTTCGCCCAAGCCCTCTTTTCCACCGCGTCCCGTGCGCCCTCCGTCAGACCCTGCGGAGACATACCAAAATGGGCTTCGTACGGATCGGCAGCTTCTCCTACTCAGACACCTAGTCAGCAGGGCTGCAACCAATATGCATAATACGCGCACCTGCTTCGTCCTCCTCGTCTGCCTCTTCGACAGCTTCGGCCACCTTCTCATCTGCAGAAGGCTCTACCCTTTCAGACTGAGCACTCCCAGTCGTGTCCACTTGCTCTTCAGTGGCAATTTGAACGGCGCGTCTCTTGTTCAGCTTTTCTACAGGCTTCGTCTCCTCGTACGCCCTCTTTCGCTTGCCGGCCTTGGTTGCAGACGCGTTCAGAAGTGTGAGCAGGCGCGTGACAGTAGAGCTCGACTCGTCGATAGTCATGGTGCCAGAGACTTGAACGAAACAGACCGGCCGTGTAGAACACAAAAGCAAGTTGCAGCCACCGGCATCCAAAAGTTTCCGCCGGAGCACTCATAGACGATCAAGATCTGAGACAGTAGACGCTGGCAATTCAACACCCTCCAGGCTCCTACGGCCTTGCATGGTGCATATGTCAAGGCCACAGTTGAACACAAGAGTAACATAGCAGTCACTGACTATGACCATCCAATAATTACATGGGTAACTAAATAACGAGCGGAGGGAATTTAAGTATGTACGTCCATACAGTCCTATGCCAACACGGCACGAAACTCCAAGCGAGACCCGTTTACATAGGCTCAGCCTTCCGCCTCCTCATCTCCCTCTCAACGCCATCTCCTGATGAGTTAGTGCGGCTGCGAGAGGCGCGAACAGGCTGCGCAAGCTGCGGTTGCGAGAAGTGTTCGCGGAGCCGGCTCTCGACCTGCTTGTGAACTTCACCTCCAAGCGTCCTCAGGATCTGGAACACAGGGCCGACCATGCCCAATTGGATGATCATCCACCTGTCGTGATGGGAACATGTCAGTCTCGTGTTCTACAATTGAAGGACTGCCCACTTACGCAGAAGCGAGTAGCAGCAGGAGCATCGCAAAGTACAGCGGGTTGAAGAGCACGACCATCGCCTCGTTCCAACCCAGAACGACGAGCACACCGTACATCCAGTATGGAATCTGGGCAACGCTCGATACCATGCTCCTCTTCGCCTCGACGTAGTATGCATCGGCGTCCTTGCGGAAACGGTTTGTCAAGTCAAGAGATTTCGTCTCCGAAAAGACAGTGAGCGTGGACGGGAAGTCAAACTCCTCTGAGTTCGTCAGTGAGTCTGAGCCTTCGGATGGCAGCGAGAATTCGAGCGATGGGTCGAGAGGCTTGATCTTCCAGTACAGCGGGACGAGCTCCAGGGTCTGCAATGTGCCATCCGCGTGAGCGATACCCAAGAGACCCGAATATCCGAGGGACGAACCTGTTCTTTGGCCTTCTTGAACGCACCATCGATGTCATCCTCGGGCTTCCACACTCGAGGGGTGCCATCCTCGTCATACCGGAAGCGCTCCTCGAAGAAGTTGCGGAGCTTGCCCAAGAATACAGTGTCCGCGGTCTGCTCATCGACTTTGGCACGTAGAGCCAGCCAGGCGCGCTTCCTCAGAATCGCAAGCGCAGTAGAGTTCTCTTCCTCTGTGCAGTCGAAGCCTGGGCAATGCACATTATGAGTCTTATGAGCCACCCCGGAGGACAATACGGCTCACTCTTTGCCTTGCTGAGATATGCAGTCTCCGCCTTGTCGAGCGTCTCACGGAAGACCTTGAGAATCTTATCCCACATATCGGGCGTAGGCTTGTTGAGGTATAGTTCGACAGGCTCCGAGATCTGCTTCTTGAAGTTACGCTGCGACCAACCTAATCAGCATTATCGTCGCTCAGCAGAAAATCCGGCGAACCTCGATGACGTTGACCATCTTCTTGGTCTCATCTTTCCTGCATTGGTCTGCCACAATTCGAGCTTCCTCTCGCAGCAACCCAAGCTCCTCTTCGTACGACCAGTCCGTCCCCTCCACGAGGGCTTCCTGAGCGCCTTCGAGGAAACGCTTCTCGAGTCGCTCGCGCGCGGCGGCCACAACCTCGGCGAAGTTGTACCCCTCGCCACGCATGCCCTCCATCATCTCCTTCTTGTACGTTGCGAGACACGCCTTGTGCAAATTCTTCAGCTGGCCAAGGAAAAGCGGCGAGAGCGTAGAGTCGAGCACGCCGACAAGGTCTGCGCGCTTCCTCTTGTACACGCCTGGATGGTAACGCGACGCATCCCGATCGTATCGCTCTAAGTAGTACGGAGACTGTGAGCCTGATACAGTAAACTGCACTGAGTTGGCACGTACCCAGAGCCCCACTCCTCCATGCCTGCATCATCTTACCCAGGCCCTCTACGACTTTGCCCGACTCAATCGGTCTCCGCTGAGGCTTCGCCTGCTCGTTGAACACTTGTAGGGCGGCACTGGAGATTTCATCGCAACGGAATTGGGCCAAGAGTTCGCGCTGAGTAGGCAGATCCAAGTCCTTGTTGGTTTGCACTTGTTCCTATAGGTCAATGGGTCAGGCATGCCGCCGAGATATGCGTTCAGGATTGACGCACCCAAATACCCTCCATGTAGAACGCGACACCATCCGCGGGAATACGCTTATGGTACGCGGGAGAGAAGACGAAGTCTGGTCTTGACTTGTCCACGAAACGCTTCCTCAACTCTTGCGTTTCGCTCTCGAATTTGTCGGCCGCAAGAATCTTGTGAGGAAGGGCAGCGAAAGACAAATCGAAGTAGTCAGACAACTGCTTGTCCTTGAGTTCAGGGGGCTTCGACAGCGTCTCCCAAATCTTCTGCATGTCCTGAGTCAAGGTTGCTTGGAGGTTGGCCATCGGGGTCTGACCAATGTGGTCGCGAATGACGAAGAGGAGAAGCGTGCGTTGGTTGCGTCTAAAACGCATATGAAGATGAGGTCGTAAGGCATTGGGGAAAGTAGTCATGACTTACCCATCTGGTGTCTTCTTGCCGAAAAGGCCAAGGTTGACCTCGAACACGGTCTTCAACAGACCCATATTCGCACCCTGGTAGAGACCGACTTGGTGCTCCCACAGGTTCACAATCAGGACCTCGGAGGATGCAAGCGAGAAGAGTGCAGATTTGCGTTCGAAGTCCTAGAAGCCAAAGTCAACTCGTCGAACATGGAATCGTAGCAACATGCTATACCTGGTCCTCTCCGCGTTCCCTTCCGTCCGTTCCTTCCACGTCCATTACCAGAACGTTCATCCCTTTACCTTTACACATCCATATACCTGTAATGCTGCATTAGTGTCGTGTCTCTGGGCGAATTCCCCTTGCTGTAGGTGAACACAGCTGCGTCGAATGAGCAGGTAACGTAGTTCCGATGCAACACAATGAAGCGTCCAACGATAGAGGGAAGAGTTGGATGGAAGAGACGGAAGGGGGCACGCACCTTTGGTCGTCTGTTGTCGTCGCGTTTCGTCCATGACATCGAAGTTCGTTCCAAATAGTCGATTCAGCAATGTACCTGCATAGAAGTTCAAGCTTATTCTCCAACAAGGGAAGTAGAGTGCGCGCACTTTTGCCAGTGGACTGTGACCCAAACACAGCTACCAGGTTGTAGTCGAACCCCGCGTTCTGCAATCCCCATCTCTCTATCTGCTTTGTCAAATCACGGCTACAGCACAGTGTCAATCATGCAATCTATAAGCCCCTCGTATCGATATCAGAGTACGCACTTGAATTCCTTCTCGTCATTGATTATTTGTATACGCTCCGAGCTGGCGTCGGCGGTCGCGCCGTTGATGTGGTGACCATTTGGTGCGGAACCATTCGGACTTGTGGGAGACGAGCTCATCGTACTAGATGCAGCCTGTTCGAGGGGTGTGCGCTGCGGTAGAGGGGTAGAATACAGATGGAGGATGGAGAGTTAGGTATCGTTAGCTAGCAGCGTCACCAGTGCCAGACCGTCAACGGGTGTGCAACGGACACGCTCCGCGTTGTGGGTACCTTCCACGTGACGTAACTGGCAATCAGCGTCGCGCGCCTCTTTCTGGCTTCCTTCCGTTCCCGGCCAAGATAGATTCCGACCGCGACATCGACCTTGAAGTCAGTATGAAGCCTGCTCTTCCCTTGCAACCATCGTATCTTCATACTGATATGAATAAGACCAGACATATCTGTTATCAAGTTCAAGGCGGTGACAACATTAAGAGTGCCCGATTTCTTGGGAACCTCGTCAGGCGCAAGAAGTTAATTCTAGTATACAACTGAAGCTCACCGTAAGTATACGTTCCTACCAGCGGATCAAAAGCAACGGTTGTTCCGGTATGACTATATCATACGCAATGCTCACAATGCGTTGATTTTCGAATGCCGCATACGATCTCTTCAGAAAGGCCAAGTCTGAAAGTGTTGCGTATACCCTGCCCTAAAGCGAGAGAAAGGCAGGGTCTTTGGAGCGGTCAACCACAACGTTCACTACAACTCTGATGACTGACGCGGAGTAACAGAGCTTCTCTCCCCTGTTTTGAACAATTGCCGGTTACAGGAGCTTATGAACATCGTGCCAGCGTCGAAGCTGGGGCGGTACGGCGAACAGTTACTACTATTCACCAGCCTCACAATTGTCCAACACGGAAAACCTGGGACCCATTGACCATGTTGCAGAATTCTCGTCTGAAGAGCGCACAATCGTGCAGGCAGATATGGCCATGCCGAGTCTATAGCACAAACCTTCCTGCACAAGTAGATTTGCTCCAACGTTATCGCGGTCTCGTGGCACTGGGCCGGATACAAGAAGACGAAGAGCAGATCCGAGTTATTATGCAGGTGAGTAGCGGGTCATCCTGGCGCAAGCCTCGCGCACCGCTGCCAAGGAAGTCTCACCTCATTCCAGCTCAGAAGGCTTCACAAAGAATTAGAAGGCTATGCTCCGCCCGCACTTCTTTCACGGCATTTGAACCAAACTCACGCCATTGCTTCTCAATCGACGGGCTCTTCAGAAAGCAGCACGGCCTCAAGTCCCTGGTGGTCAGCGAGCGAGCCTGTCCTTGAAACGCATGAACCCCACGCCGGTCTTGTCCGTGTTCGGACACATGCAGAAGAGATAGAAGCACTGACGACCCCTAAGGTATAGTGACACACATTCTCCAGCGACGGCTGAATGACACTCGTCCCTGTACGCAGGGTCTCCTTATCACCGGCCCACCGGGCTCTGGAAAGAGCTTTCTCATTGATCTCTGGTTCTCGACGCTTCCTACCCCATACAAGACACGGAAACACTACAACGAGCTCGTACTCGAGATATACCGGGCCGTGTGGGAGGAGACGCGCCGCAGGATGGCCACCATGCACTCTTCAGAAGCTCACCAAAGTCCCGTCGACGAACATAGTCAGCCCTGGAACAGACGCGTGCGCGAGCAGTGGAAGAAGCTTCTGCAGACCGGCTCGCTGCCCGTTCGCTGGCGGCGAACATCGGACATGTCCTTCTCACTCTCTCGGTCGCCGCTCGAACCCAGCATAGCCTACGTCGTTGCCCAGCGCCTGATCCTTCGGCACTGGCTTCTCGTCTTCGACGAAATACAGCTCTTGGACGTCTCCAGTGCGACCCTCCTTGCCGACGTGCTCTCCTGGTTCTGGCGCATGGGCGGCATCATCGTCGGGAGCTCGAACAAGGTGCCAGACGACCTATATAAGAACGGCGTGCAACGCGACCGACTAGAACCCTTTGTCGAAGCTCTGAAAGCGAGATGCCCGGTCGTTCTCATGCGCTCTCAACGCGACTGGAGGGCTGTGAGAGGCAACGAGGGAAAGCGAAGCTGGTATACCTTCCCGCAGGAGAGGGCATTCGAAGCTGCCATCGAGCATATCAGACGCGAGGCACTCAATGGTTCCAAACGTGGGCGAACATCTTCGGCTTCTCGGATCGGCTTACGGCTGACATATGGTTTCAGAAACACTGTTTGCAGACATCGTCGTTTTTGGACGTACTGTTCACGTTCCATGGTCAGCCAATGGGACATGCCAGTTCACCTTCTCTCAACTGTGCGACGAGGTTCGTAACGATCGTCCCTTATTCTCAGTTGCACTGAAGGCTCACCATCTCGCACCAGTCACTCGGGCCTGCAGACTACATCACGCTAGCATCGCGATACCACACCTTTATCATTACATCTGTCCCCGTCCTGAAGCTATCGGCGAAAAATCAGGCTCGTCGATTCATCTCTCTCATCGACGCATTATACGAAGCCCGCTGCCGTGTCATCTGCCTCGCCGAGGCGCCGCCAGAAGAGCTCTTCTTTCCCGATGCGTCCATTCACTCCGGAGACCCCGACCTACGCACTCGAGACGACGTGGACGTGATGATGGCTGAGGCCGTGGGGGAGACGCAAGACATCTATCGGCCGAACGTCTCTTCCTACGATGCGCCAAACATGGCGCAAGAGCGCATGCCTGCGAAATCCCTTGCCTTGGATACGTTATCGATATTCTCCGGTTCGTGTTCTGTCTGCACCTCGTTCCAACTCATGTCGTCTCAACTCCCACTGGCTGGATGCAACAGGCAAAGATGAGCAGTTCGCCTTCAAGCGCGCACTCTCTCGCCTCCTAGAGATGACCAGCGAGAGCTACGCCCGCGACGAAGAATGGGCCCCTCTTCCCGCAGACGCACGCAAGTGGGAATCGCCCTCCAGCGATCACGCCACTGCACCTGCCACTCTCGGCTTGCCCCGGGCCCCTTCCTCCGCCGACGGCGACGAAAGCGGCGACTTTGCACAAGAAGCCTCCTCGCATTCACCATCGCCCTCTCCGTCCGCAGGCTTGCCACACCGAGGAGACCGGCCGCCTGCGCCTCAGCTGAGCGCAGACCATGTCTGGGGCGTCCGTGAAGACTGGGGCCAACGCGCGCGCGAGTGGGGACGGGGCGCTTCGGTCTATGCCCGTACGCACGCAGCACACCCAGAGTCCTCGGTGCTTCCACGGCAAGACGACAAACTCGCGTTCGCGACCACACAGAGCGAGAACGGGCTTCCTGCCAGTCCTGCCGCCACGGACGTCAACGACCACACGGGAGTTCCGGCGCAGCAGATAGCAGACAAGCTTCCTGGCGGACGACCGGTGCCGCGGCGATGACAGAGACAGCAGTCAGCAGCACTCCAGCTGCCCTTGCACACAGTCACCCGCCCGCGGGCGGTAGCGACGGCTCAAGTTGATACCGCGAGCGCGCCTCGAGGTTCCCGGGAGGGTAGACTAAGCGGGCCACGCATAGAATTGCATTCAGAACGATCGGAGGTCGGAAACAACGACGACTGCCAGTACGCATCAGGATCTGTAATACCTCTCTCTGTGTCTGAAGCTTTCCGAACGGAATCCGAAACCGATGCGTGGTCCACGAGAGTGTTGAGACCCGACACCGCACCCTGCAGGACTCGGAGCGTATACGTGTGGCTTGATCAGAACTGAGTCCGGTCATGTGGACGGCGGCATAGGCGGCCTGGCTGGAGAAACTCGGGGGAGAATTCACACCTCGAGCTCGCTACAACGCCTGCATACCTCTCTCGGCTCATACTAGGTGTATCTCTGGTCCGCACGCGTGCGTCAAAGAGTGCGCGCGCTGAGCGGACCATGGGCTCACGAGGCGTCGCTGGTCGGCCGACCCGAACAGGGACTCGTTTTCACGCTCCGTGAAGCTGCACCCGAACTCCAGTCATCATGCGTCCAGCGTGAGCCTCACGGCCCACGGTGCATCTCGGGCGACTGGCGAATGAATGGGAACATAACATCACGAACGCCATGCGTCCCAGGGATGATGCGGTGGGCCCGGGGTAGCTCGCTGAGCACTCACGATACGTAACGGACACTTCAGCTGCAGTCGTAATAACACATTGTCACTGTGCATGGACCTGTCGAACAGTCGCTTGATGCGGCCCCGCGCTAGCACTCGATCGCTCGTTGTGATCCCTTCACTAGCTAGCGAAGGTTTGAGCATCTACTTCGCGGGAGCACATGTGCTAGTCCGCCGCTAAAGGACGTTCAACGTTCCCCAGACCGCCGAGCGCAAACTCGATCATCTCCGACGTCAACGAGTGAATTTACGCATAATCATAAAACATACGAGAGAAAGTAGCGATGCTCAAGGCAGAGCCGGTGAACAGTATAGGGACGAGGAGGGCAGAGAGGGAGAGAAACATGGGGAGATCAAAAGATCCGTCTATGTATGTACGAAATACGTGGTATCGACATGAAAAAATAACGCAACAGAGCAACAACGCAACGACAGATAGATAACAAAGTGACAGAGAGACGCAAAGCCACCCGAACACGTTTAACGTTGACGCTACCTATGTGTGTATGTATGTACGGACGGTGGGTACAGTCCGTAATGCGAATCAAACCGGGGCAAACAATATCAGGCGAAAGAATAGTCATTACAGAAGAAGATTAAGAACAAGACTTGTACATGTATCTGACCCAGGTGTCGATGGGACAGTGTGGGTCGGAGGCAGTGGAAGGAGGCAAAAGTATGATATCTCGAAATACATGATAAAACGACATTGGATGATGATGGTGGATGTTATCGACCAGCTCGACGATCTAGGCACAGGCTATCCTGCAATGTGGTATATTGGTACAATTGACGAATGGGTTGTTGTTATGTTTTGAGGAGTGGTAGAGAGGAGACGATGTGGAGGGACTTGTGCAGGTGCGAGGAGACAGATGTCGGTGCAGGGTGATGAGAATGCCAAGACGGGGGCGCCGGAAGGAATAGAGTGGATATGTCTGTATTGCCTGGGTGATTTCCACGTACCATGTCTTGAGGATCGTGCGCTGCCATGTCTTGGACTCGTAATTGCATTGAACAGAGACTTGAGCTGCATCGGAAGCTTGTCAACGGTGAAGACGGCCGCGTGACAAGGATCGTGGAGCTTCGTCCTCGAGGATAGCGAGGATTCTATCAGCAGTGTGCGAACGCGCTGGGTGCTCTCGGGTGCTTGCGCCTCCAAACGCCAATGATACTCGTAAGCAGTATACAGGCGACTCGGCAAAGCCTCCAGGGAATCGCCGTCTCCCAATTTCGAAGTCGCCGCCATTCATCAAGCGCTCCAGCGCTGTGATCGCTTGCCTCCGGTCGGTTTTGCGCGCAAATGGTCCGAGACGACAGAACACATGCCTTTGGACATGTGAACGACATGGCCAACAGCGTTACAAAGCGAATGCGAGCAGTAGGTACAGTGCACGGTGATACGTGAGCGAGACGAGAGAGCTGATGTACAGGACCTGGAGGGACGAGCACGCCTGACGCAACACACGACAACTTGGCGAGCCGACACCGGTGATGCGGGGAGGAAGGCGAGGAGCATGGAGTTATGCTCAAACGCATGCGATTGCGACGGACGATACGTGGGGGAATTGCGGACGGAGCAAACGGATGTGAATTCTGCAGATAGGGGAGATTCGGCACAGCAGCGAGGAGCAAAAATGGTGATGGATATGGTCGACGATGGTATGCGATATCGAGGGCGAGCGTTGGGTGGATATGCGCCTCATTAGGCCGCATTTCGCGGCCGGGTTATAATCATGATAGGGAATATGGATCGTGACGTGATAATTACTGGGGTATGACCCCCTTCCAAGTCCATGTCCCGGGTCATCCTCCTCGATTGCTGGATGCCCCCAGGCGCTGACGTGGAGTGCCTGACCCGACGCCCGTTGCAAATACACACGTTCGCTTAGAACGCACGTTGGAGCGCAGGAACCTGCTGCGATAGTGCGGCCTACGCAGCAGAGACGGGAGGAGAGGCTTCGTGCGTGGGAGGGCGCCAGCGACCGGGGGGCTCGGCAGAAGGAGGGGCAGGACCGAGCGCCGAAGCGCCCTTCATTCGCGCGAGGGATGGTACGTCATGGGGACCGGTCGTCTGGGGACGATCACCTGGAGGTGTTCGCCGTCGAACTCGGCACGCACATGCGACAGTATCGCATCGTACCCAAACGAGATCCGCTGCTCAAAATGACCTACAATGGTTGCAGGTCAGATCAAACAGAACGTCGGCGACGCAGGAAGGAAGGACCACGAGGGTGGCAGTGATGCGCCGAGAAAACAAATACAGCAGACAGTCAGCAACGCAGCACGTCGCCGGCGCAAATATGAGCAACACTCACCGCCGTTAGGCTCCCACGAGTCTGCGACAAGGTGCAGAATGCGCCGCTTGCGAGTCGACACAGTGCTGATAGCCGCGAAGAAATGCGGAACGTTAGTTTCCACAGTCACACACGTGATGGGCACGTGGACTTACATGGCGTCCCGTTTGAAACCAGGCAGACGGACGACGAGCCGATATTCGGTCGGCTTCGTATCAACCGTGATGTGGCTTGTTTGTGGCGGGGGCGCGTGGGCGAGGAATGGTTCGTACGGCGCTGTTGGTCCGCGATCTTGGCTCAACGGTGGCGGCGGCGGAGTAAGGACAGTCGGTGGTGCCGGCGGAGGCAAAGGGCGGTCCGAGAATACGGATGATGCGCCGTCGCTGGATATGCGAGCGGCGGTGTACGCACGGTCGAGGATACGACTCGCGACGAGAGACATGAACTCGTCGTGCTCGAGATCAGATACCAGCGATGACGACTGCCGTGTCTGCCAGGACGACGATGACGGGATCGATGACGTCGATAACTGATTTGCGCTGGCCGACGGGCGGCTAGACGTAGGGCGCGACGGGACGGCGGAGTGCATCTCCTGGTCTTCCTGTATTGGCCCACCAGAGAACGCAGGCAACGTGTGATATGGCGTGTCTGCTGGCAGGGGCAAACTCGCAGTAGACCCGCGATCGGGCACGCCCGGCGGTCGCATGGGACGGGGGGAATGGATTGATCTTGACGCGTCGGGGGAGGAGAACGGTCGAGAAAACAGGGGTATCGCACTTGACGACGATGCCAGCCTTGGGGACTGGGGACGTGGATACGGCATTGAGCGCGAGGAGTGGAAATGCATACTAGATGTCGAAGCCTCTGACGGGTCCTTGAAGTCGGAGACCGAGCCCCGGACTGCTTTTGAGTCCCCTCCCATTGAGGTGGGTGCAGAGGAGAGAGATGATGACGAAGAGCTGTTGGAGGACGAGCTTGCAGCGTTGTTGTCGTAGACAGACCTTGCTGCGTCTGTTCGAGGATCAGCAGAGGTTGAAGCTATAGAAGGCAGCACAGGAGAGGGTTCGGAGTCATGCACAGCAGCGACGCCCGGTGTCTGGCTAGTGGAGGATGATGCGGTGGTGTATGAGGGTTGGCGGAGGGGCATGAACGGCAGAGGGACCTCTCTTGGGGAGTCGAAGGAGGCGTGTCGCTTGGAGTAAGAGGACGTCCTGTGGGGGAGGGCAGGACGGGCGGAGGTGGGAGGAGGGAAAGGGAGAGAAGAGGCAGCTGCGAAAAGCGACGAGGGAAGGGATCAGTGACGGAGATCAGATGAGTGCAACATGGACAACTCTCGTCGGCAAATATGATTGGGATGCGTCGCCTGAGCACGGTCGCCTCCGCCGGTCACCCGACGGACGAAAACCCGGCAACTGGCCTGATAAGAACTCAAAGTCAAAGCCAAAAGCCAATCGCCGCCGCTCGTTCTCTCCTTGTCTCTCTCTCTTACAGTCCCCGGTCTCTCGTCCTCTATTGCACAGTCGATTGGCTCTCGCAGCGTCGTTCGCTGTCCTGCGCTGTCCCGGCTTCGTCATCGATCCGGATCAGACGGCTCAGGGCCCGCTATGTACTCGGAATACAATATACTCCTGACGCGATCCCCCACGCTCAGCGGGCCCAATGGGTGTTATTTCTCAGGGCAGCACGCTGAAACCAGGTACTAAAGGGCCGACGAGAGGTGTGGGAAGACATACCTTCTCTGCCCTTGATAAAGTCGCCTTCTCTGCCCATGCTTCTACTGTCCTGACGGTAGTCCCTCTCCAACATGTTTTCGCTCGCGTCCTCTCCAGGGGAATCGAGGTCGACCGCCGAGTCTTGGGGAAAGTAAGGTTCGGGCGACTGGATGCCGGGCTTGCGTGGCGCTAGCGGTGAGTGCGCGTCGTCGAGTAGGGAGAGTCGCCCGAGGGGAGTGGTAAGTGGGTCAGATTCTGGAGTGGAGGCGTCGCTGCTGGTGGTGCTCGTGAGCGAGGGTAGCGAGGACGAGGAGGACGATGAGTGCTCGAGCGGCAGGGGAGCGTGAGCAGACGTCGAGGACGAAGAGGATGGTGGTGGTTGGCGATGAAACGGCATTATAGGGATAATCGGGCGACAGACAAATGCGGTGGGGCTGCTTGGAGAAGAAATATAGCTACAAGGTCAGGGAGCAGGGTCTTGAACGTGCCGTCTTCCTTGGTGCGCACAAGTGGCACTCTCCCCCACTTACACACCGGCGTCTGTCAGCTATCCCCCGGATTGATGATGTCACGCTGTGCCACAGCCACCAATGGCAGCCCATCGCATGTTCAGACGCTCATCGGCTCCCCTCACTCCTCTTCTTGGAGACCGCCTTGACAAAGATTCAGCTTCGCGCACTACTTACCGACATCTTTTGCACGTCCTCTAGAACTATAGACCGTGGCCTAGAACATGTGGTCCAGCCGAAAACAACTGACCTCGACGGGGCCTACCCGACTGTTCGAACACAATTCAGCCAGTCCATTGCAGGTGGAGGAATCGGCAGAAGCAAGGCTGTCGTCGTTGTGGCACGGCACGGCGCACCCTCTTTCTCAGCTTACGCAACGCCGGTCTACAACGGCGACCTTCTTTAGCAGACGATGACGCTTCCAACCGATCTCTCGGGCCATTTCGGCCTCTTCGTGCTTGAAGAAGCAGACCTTCATACAGTCATTTAGGTAACCCCGATCGCACCGACCAAGCATGCTGCAGATTTTCTCTCTCCTTGCTCTCTCCATGTCCACGACATCACGGACTTGCCACTCCGTCTCGTACTTACGGCCATCACCAGTCTACTTCTATGTCACCGATATCCGTCGACCGCGCTGCCCCGAGGACTCACCCAGGACAAGCAGCAGTCGGTCCGGTACCGACGAGAGGTACGTCAATAGCACGGTGAAAGGTACGATCCAAACCCCGTCCACACTCCTATGCAGACGTAACGATCTGAGAGCGCATCAGCTTGCATGACAGGGCGCACCTCATCGCCGTCGTTCGGTCCCTCCATCGAGCCTGTTCACCGTACCTGCCGTAAATGCCTGGCTTCCATAGCTACCGCGCCGGCCCTTCTTTCTGACATTCGCCCCCTCGTTTCTGACAGATGCAGAATGGACGTCGGGCGGAGCCTCCCGCCCATGCGCCCATTTCTCCCGCCTCAACGCCGCCGTGAGATATCCACGCGCCCTTTCATGAACTGCATCGCGGTGGGCATGCACATCGTCTTGCGGCAGTCGTATCGTTACGGAACGCAGACATTGCTGCTCAAGACGTCATCGATCAATGCACTCGTTTTGTACGTACCGCCGCCTGCAGTTCTCGGTGACCATCATGCACATGGGCGGCTGGGTGAAGGAGATGGCTCGCTGGCCGTTGCTGGCCACATCTGGCCTGTGGAGAACCTCTGAAGTCAAGTATGAGCTTACCAAGATTAAGTTGGACAGCGCCACTGCGGCATGGTATATATATAATAACGATTGATGACAGATGAATCATGATCATGTCTTCCCTGCAATATCCCACCGCGGCTACTAAGTGAAGGGCCGATTCATCCAATGCACATTGTCCGGCATGTCGAAACATGACACGCACGCAGCCCTGGAAGGGGCACGGCAACTGACTACTCGTCTTCGGTATCTGGGGAAACCACAACACCTGTACATGTCCTCGCGAACCACGATCGCGTGCGATTCAATCTCGTACATTCAGACGTCACAGTGACGCCGGCCTGAACAGTGACGATCCCAATAGGATGAGAGTTTAATGCAGCCGGCGCCGCGGACAGAGTTTGCGAGTCGAGTCAACTGAACAGCCCGGCGTGCCTTACCTCTCCGATCGACGTCAGGGCGCTTTGTCAACTTGGAGCTGCACGCCGGGCTTGGCAACCGCATTTGCAAGACTGCTCTATATTGCACCGGAACTTGGTTGATGCTTGTAGGCTGGAGCTTTCCATGTTCCGACTCGACGGAGTCGGCGATAGGGGGGGGGGGAGGTTCAGTTTAGCTCGTCGAGGTCCGAGGGAGAACGGACTGTCGGAGTACTACGATTCCAACTTAGTATCCATGTAGATGAACGCAGTCCACAGATGCTCCATCCCCTACATATATATCACCCGACCAGCAGAGCCGAGAGGAGAGGAGAGTGGAATGAACGTCATGAACTGCAGGTGATGGATCAAAGGTTACGCTTGCTCGAGCGCAGGTCTGTCGCACACAGCATAGCGTCTACCGATCGAACAGGCAAGCATGTTATGCAGACATATGTGTAAGTGGTAACATCCGTGCGACTCTCGTATGGGTGTCTACGAGCGCAGCACGCAGCAGCGAGCTCCCTGAGGAGCTTGTTTCCGGACGAACGCACAATCGGCAGCATACTGAAATGTCCCGCAACAGGAAGTACTCCAACGTACCCAGTCAGAAACGGGCGCGCGACACCCTTCGCCATCGACGGGGCGCATTCGAGCTTGGTCCCAGCTGGTCCTATGTGGCAGGGTGCGATGAACGCGGCGCACGCGTGAGGGAACGCGCTATACCATGGGCATATATGACTGGTAGGAGCGGCCGGCAATATTACCTGTGTGGCAAACTCTCAAGCCGCATGCGCAGCCAGCCGATTTGACGTACGTCATCAACGTGGTTCACACCACACTCGGATGCACCCCTCCTCCAGATTTGTCGCTATATGTGTAGCCACTGGATAGGATGTTTTTAAGGAGACAGCGAGTAGAACGCCCGAACTTGCGGACGGCCAGGCGGATTCCCCTCTTCAGGCTTTGCGCTGGTAATTAGTCACCGAAAATGCGCAGGGTACGATCAACTAAGGTAGCTCAGTGAACGTAAAGAAGAACGCACCGGTGAGACGACAAATGCGACGTGTGCCCGCGGACACGCAGTCGTGTGGCTTCAAGCTCCAGGTTCTTCCGAGCATCCGCACTGGAGGGTAAGATTAGGTCGCATGTGGCGCGTGTGCCCGTCCGAAGGTACCTAGTACTAGTGGGCATATATAACAGACCAATCGCCACCCAAGCAGCGGTAATAGTTGGCCCGACTCCCAAGCGGCAATGTCATCGAGGTATAATTACTCCACACAGCATATCTGGCGGTCACTTGTTCATGCGCGGTGCGCTCTTCCCAGCTGCGACACTAGAAAGGACGGAATTAGACCGGGGCGGAGGACTCTCAGAAGACTAACTCACAACGGTGACAAGGAGGCGCATAGATAACTGGAGGTGAGTCCTAAAGCTGGGCTGATCAGTGTGATGAATCTTTGGAGGAACGTCAGAGCATAAACCACAGAACGCAACTTGAGCTCAAGAAACGCCTTGGTCGCATGCTAACGTTGTATGGCAGCGTTGGTCTCAGCGTGGCGTCCGTGTGGTAAGCTCCAAAGCATATATACTGATAGGAGCGCCTAGCGAGATGTCGACCATTATTTGTGCATAGAGCTCACCTAACAACCTGCGAGTCAGTACGCCCTCTCCGCATGGTGGCCGCCAGTGGCAGGCCATCGGTTCAATGTCCAGATGAGGGACAGTTCAGGACAAGTCTCAATTGGAAGGATCCTCGTTCAGTTGCAGAGACGCGCGCGGACCAAGAGGCGCATTCTACCGCTCGAGTGGGCGCGCCTTCCGGGTCGCCCACCCGAGTACTGCATTGTGCGCACATACCGGCATGTGTGGCTAAACGCCTCACGGCGTCGGTCTGCCCGCTGCAACACTCCTAGGTGACTCCTATGTAGTTATCTCGTAAGGAGAGCCGAAGGCAGTGATACTGCAGGCTGACCAAGTACACACCAGCGAGGCAGGTGTCAGGTCTCTTCACACCAGGGCGATGACAGCCAGATGACCTGTCCTCTACGCTGAGCGATATTGAAAGCATGGGCGCTGACATTCCTGGCGATCTACGAGATGACAACCATTCATGAGCGATGGATTGATCCAAAGGCAAGTCGGGACTCACGCGCGCTCATATCCAACTTGAGATGGATAACTATTTGATGCTGTACTTAGAGCAGATCACAGCTCCCCCCGATATGCCTTAGCGTTGCACTGCAAGGTTGAAAGTCAACGTTACCCTCCGGCCTCAAAATCCCTACGTGGCGCATTCAACGATGTTAACTACGGAGTGCCAGGTAACACGTGGATAATTGCTGTACTCACGGAGTCACATCTTGTCGCGACCACCCGACAATGAATCGATGAATAGATCTGATAATTTCAATAATTTATCGGCGACTGACCTGCCGCGACACTCTGACTCTGAGCATAGTCGACCATATATCAGATCGTCCCATGGCCTGTCTCCGGCTGTCTGCACTCATGGCGGACCTGCCGAAACGGCTAGATCGTGTGACCAGACGAAACAGACGAGATGAGAGTCTTTTTGGCCGCCCAATCAGACTCTAGTGCGCATTCCCAGCTTCCGTGGGCAACCGATGCTTGCAGCGTTACGTCAAGGCTAAAGGCAACAGTGCTCATCGATGCGGAAGGCAACGAGGAGGGAATGCGCTGGGCCATATAGCGATTTTGAGAGAGGGGAAGGGGAATGTGTGGCGGTGATGGAGGAGGCCATGGTGGTTCAGACGCTCCTTCGCGGAGGTCGAAACGATGTCTCGGCGCTCCCGAATCCGGAATAGTTGACACCGGCAGACGAGCCAGTGGGCGCTCGCTGCTCGAAACGTCTCTCTCCTTGCAGCCTTGTCTGACACACACACCTATGCCTCGTACTGCAACGGTCCCCTCTGACCGCTCGGACTGAAATGCAATCAATCAGACTAGCTCTCCTCGTCCGAATGATGACCGCCTCACCCAGAAGGCTGAACCCCTCTGACCCTCTCCATTCTCCCGGCCGAGGAGCAATGTGGTCGGCGGCGAGAAAATAACAGAGCTGGATGGGAGCCCCCGACGTCAATTCATGACGCAGCAGGGCGCGCCGGCAGGACCGAGGAGCACGGAGGGACGGAACACCATGCCGAATACTGGAACGCCCCCGATATAGGAGGCGAACTGTGCGCGCACGCTCGAGCTCCAGGCAACCAGCAGCGCGAGGCCGCAGGGAAGGGCTGAATGCGTACGGGCGCAGGTCAGTTTAGTCCTCCCGCTTGACTTTGCCGGTGCACCGTTCGACGTCCGTGTGTGGGACCGGGCGCAGGGGCGTTCTATACATCCAATCAATCGAGCGTCGAGCGTCGAGCCGAGCGAATGAATATTGAATATTGGGCATGGACTCTCTGCCAGTCGCGGGCGCGGGCAGCTCGTGCCCGATCGCGTCTGTGCAAGGGTGACGCCTCCACCGTCCGGCCAGCGGAGGCCACATCCGTTGAAAAACATTGGCCGCGGGGCGATACTTTGTTTTCTCCAACGCCCATTCCTTCCCCGCCTACCTGTGCTCCCGGTCCTATATCTGTGGCTTGCCAGCCTCTGCCCATCCTCGCCTCACTGTCCTGCACCTCTCTGCCGGCGGCGTTCACGGGTCATCCTCCTCCTCAGGCACAGACAGGACCGTCCCCCATTTCCCCCCTCTCCACTCGCGGCCTCCCATTTTCTTCTCTCGCACTTGCGTTATCTTTGTTATGGATCGCGCGCACAGAGTAAACGTCCGCACAGCCGTCACGGCAATTTCGCTCTTTGCTTCGGTATACGCTCAGCAGACCGTGCCCAAACCCGGTCAGCCGAGCAAGACAAACGCGCCTGTCGGGTCGTTTGAGATCGCGGGGGACAGTATTGCCAGTGCGCAACAGGTACGTGCTTCGCGGCCTTTCACGCGCCCGTGCACCTTGTCCATTCGCGTGCATCGCAGCTATTCTTGGGAACGACAGACAAAGTATACATCGTGGACAAGACAGAAGGCAACCCCACCAACATCAATGGACATCCCGCGTGGGCAGCAGGTGCGTCCATGCACGCTTCTTCGCGCATATACCAAGGCATTGATATCGCGCGACTCTTTCAGAGTACTCTATCAGCAAGAATAAAGGTCGTCCGTTGGACGTTGTCACCAACTCCTTCTGCGCGGGTGGCACCGTGCTTGGGAACGGCACTTGGCTCAACGTCGGTGGAAACCAAGCCGTCAAGAAGACTGGTGCCACCGCAGACAGCCAAAATGGCGGAGGTGACTACGACGACCCTGATGGTGGCAAATCGTACGTCCTCTGCCTCATTGCTTGCGCATGGATGCGTTTACTGATCGAGGATGTCTCCTGATAGTGTTCGGTAATTAGCCACGTTGATTCTCGTTCACGAATGTCTTCTTGACGCGTGCATTCGCTAGGTTGATCAACCCCTGTGACGACGAGAGCTGCGAGTGGACGCTCTCGAACGACATGGCCACTCGGCGATGGTACCCCTCGCTGTGAGCCTCATGTCCGCCACAAGCCGTTTCTGTCCAGCTCTGACATCGCCTCTTCTCCAGCGAGACGCTCGAAGACGGTTCAGCTCTAGTTGTAAGTGTACAGTGCCGGCCGCCCCTATTCTTGTCACTCACGGGTCGCTCAGCTCGGCGGTTGCGAATGGGGAGGATATGTCAATGCCAAGTTCCAGGACAACCCGACTTGGGAGATCTTCCCTCCCAAGGACGGCTTCGAGCTCGTCCACTCCGACATCCTTGCTAATACGCTTCCGGCGAACCTGTACCCGTTGACATGGATGCTGCCCTCCGGCAAGCTGTTCGTGCAGTCGAACTGGAAGACGGTCCTGCTTGACTGGCACGCCAAGAAGGAGACGGCGCTGGACGATATGAAGGATGCCGTGCGCGTGTACCCTGCGAGTGGTGGATCGGCCATGCTCCCCCTGACGCCGGCGAACAACTACACGGCCACGCTCGTCTTCTGTGGTGGCCAGAACCTGCAGCCCGACGAGTGGACGCCGGACACGATCGAGATTGTCGGGATCAAAGCGTCAGACTCTTGCGTCCGCATTACGCCCGACGTGTCCGGGTCGTACGTCCAGGACGACCCGCTCCCCGAGGGGCGCACGATGGGCAACCTCATCCTGCTGCCGAACGGCAAGGCGATCATGCTCAACGGCGCGCAGATGGGTACGGCTGGGTACGGCGCGCAGGACTGGACGGTCGACGAGTCCTACGCCGACGACGCGCTCCTGATGCCGATCATGTACGACCCGAGCGCGGACGCAGGCAAGCGGTGGTCGCGCGACGGGCTCTCGCCGAGCACGGTGCCCCGCATGTACCACTCGTCGGCGACGCTCCTTCCCGATGGTCAGTTGCTTCCTTTGGTGATCGCTTGTAGACAGGCATTTACCTTCAGAGTTGGTGCTTCGATGTCCGTGCGGTGACAGGGTCCGTCCTCGTGTCCGGCTCGAACCCGCACGCCGATTATGCGGTCGACAACGTCAAGTTCCCGACCGAGTACCGTGTGGAGTACTTCTATCCCGAGTACTACAACGAGCGCCGGCCCGAGCCCGAGGGCATCCTCAGCTCGCTCGCCTACGGCGGCCCGTACTTCAACGTCTCGCTCACCAAGGACGACCTGTCCGGCGACGTCAACAACGTCAAGAACACCAAGGTCATCGTCTACCGCACCGGCTTCTCCACGCACACGATGGTGAGCATCCTGCCGCGTGTACGCCGCAGAAAACCGAGGGCTAATACGTCTCTGTCTCGCACAGAACATGGGTATGCGCATGCTCGAGCTCGAGATGTCCTACACCGGCAACTCGGACGGTGGCGCGACTCTGCACGTCAGCCAGATGCCGCCGAGCCCAGCCATCTTCCCTCCAGGCCCTGCTCGTAAGTCCCACCCTTCTGCCGCGCACGTCAGAGCCAGAAGCTGATCTCTCTGCGAAACCAGTCGTCTTCGTCGTCGTCAACGGCGTCCCGTCCGTCGGTGTCCAGGTCATGGTCGGCTCGGGTCAGATCGAGACGCAGAAGACCTCGGATCCCGTGGACCTCCCGGCGTCCAACATCGCGGCGAGCTCGTCCACGACCACGACGTCGGGCAACAACTCTGCCCAGGACGGGAAGAACGCTGCCGTCTCCGTGTCGGCCGCGGCGTCGACCCTCGGCTCGCTCGCCATCGCTGCACTCATCTCGCTGTCTCTCCTATAGGACACAGCCCGCACAGACTTGTTTTCACCTTGTTTCTCCTTCTTGACGATGCACTTGCTTGCTTTCTCACCACGGACTTATTTTCTTACTAGTATTTCACGAGTTTGATCACGATCTTGAACCCGAACTGTGCCTGTCCTCCGTGGACTTTGTTGTGTCCGTCCCACACATACCCAAGTACTCTAAACTATCTTGCACTCTCAGTAACTAGCTTGCCATCCGTACCCTCCATTTCCCTCACACACCCACCACCCGAACATTGACGGACTTGACATCTTAGTCATCTAGTCATGCTGACTCTTGTGTATCGCCTACCATACGCTCTCGAGACAACCCTTCGCCTTCTTGTTGTATATCTCTCGGGGATCTAGCAGGCCGAATACCGCCGCTCCTTTACAAATCCGGACTCTGATCGGGGTCACGCAGGATACGAATCCTCCTATACGTACCGTACATATTCTAGGCACGTACGCATGTTGCAATAACATGGTCTCATAATCTGATATTGGTGCTTGACGTGCGGCAGTCTGGATCCCTTCCCGATGCCGGTGCCATGCATTGTTCCAGCTCGCGCGAACTCGTATGCGCACTTTGCCACGGAATGACGGTGCTGCATACAGTACGTATGGATGTAGGATTTCGCTAGTCGCCAGGCACACGGACGGCACTTCGGCCTAAGGCGAGTTGCACGGCGTCCCTGCTTGGGACAGATCGTGCTCGGAACTCGCAATGCAAAGTCCAGGTAAGGAGTACCGATGTGCCCTATTTTGCACTCCTCACTACCAACTCTTCCAGGTTTTTACACAGCGCCGCCAGGGATCAAACTCTGAACGCACGCCGTGTCCTTCCATGTCGGCTCACAGCTTCTGTACTCCTACTCTAGCCTTACCGGTATGCTACCACTCTCAGGCGGCACATCTCCAGCGTGAGTGGATTCATCCATCTCGACCATCAAACGGAAGCTTGATGTCTACCTGAGAAGAGTGACTATCATGTCAGCTCATGCCCGCTTCGCCCCGATCCAGCCACGATTGTATGCACGCCGCGCGCCGCCATGACGGCCGCACAGCGGCGTGAGGAGAAAGGGGGATTATGGATGGAGACGCACTATCGCAGTCCTCCCATCGATCCTCCTCGCCAGCAACTGGCTGTACTCCACCAGGTCCCTCCACGGCGCCCTCGGCCCACAATACGCACACCCCATCGCCATCTCGACCGCGGGCGCGATGACCTCCACCGTCCTGACGACTTCCCCGCTCGAGAAGTCCTCGAGCGCCCTCCTCGCGCCCCCGTTGTACGTGACCGACCACCAGTCGCGGACGAGCAGCAGCCGGCTCTCGTTGTCCTCGTCCATGCGCACGTGCGCGGCGCGGCACCCCGGGTCTGTGCACGTCATCCACGCCCACGACTTCGAGGTGTCCATGACACGGCCGCGGCGCGAGATCCAGACCTCGCGCCCCTCGCACTCGGCCGCCATCCACCGCACGTCCGAGACGGCGTTCGTCGCGACCTTGGCGCACGCGCGGCGGTGCTCGGTGAACGCGTACAGGCATGCCGCGGGGATGTCGTTGAACTCGGGCGGCATGGTGGTTGGCTCGGGGTACTTGTGGACGTGAACGAGACTGCGTGCGGCACGGCGGGCCAGCGCGGGGAGCCGGAATGTGCACGCGATGGCGTACGCGCGGAGAGGGCTGGTCAGTTGAGGCTCTCGCAGCCGGACCAAGAGCCCTTGCTCGAGGCTGGACATCAACTGGTCCGCCATGTATTTCCTGGCTGCCTGCAGCACGGGGGCAAAGGCACCGGTGCTTGTGAAGGATGGGTTTCGATGGGGTAGCAGAGCCGGAAGAGGGCCTCCAGGGTTTCTGCGTCTTCGTCCCGTCTGTAGGGAGCCTGCTGTTGCTGAATTGTCAGGCAGCGTGAACATGCCCTCCAATACCGTTGATGCTTTGCTGAGAACGAGTTTATGGAGATGAAAGTGCTCCCCATCTGCAGAACGGAAGATCACGCCCGCGTCCGAGAAGTCGAACGGCACACGGATTGTCGGTGTCGGTGGTGGAAGTTGGACTTCAGAGTTGGAGGAGTCGCCCGACATTCCAGAGGTATAATAATGATCAGTGAACGAGATGTTGATGCGAACATGCTCTCGCATCGTATTCTAATACACTGCGCACAGCGAGCTGCAGCTAGAACCCAGGTGCTGCTGCACCTGCATGCGCAGCATGGAGGTGCGTTCGCGGGGGCTGCTGATGGTGTTCGAAAGTCTGTGCTTTACTTTCACTATCAGAAGCATACACGGTCTTGTAAATCGAACGACAGGCTTATCGACATCTGGTGCCGTATACCGCGAGGCGTCAAGTCAGCCCATCTCAAACCTCGATCGTGGACAGAGTTGCGTACCTTTCACTCCATGCCCTGATGCAAACACCGCGGTACATTCTAGCTGTCATAAGGTGGGAGGCCCCATTCTTCGGGCACGAACTCCTCCAGAGAGCCGAGCGTGAGATCCGGCTGCTCATCCACAGACGTCGCCTCTCCGCCCAGAGACAACAAGTTCGCATCCGGGACCCATACCACTGCAAGTACGCGCATCAGCAACACATCGTGCCGTATCTCCTAGAACATCTCGCAAACACTCACCGCTCATCCCCGCCCTCTTCCCCGCCTGTACGCCGGGGATGCCGTCCTCAAACACAAGCCCCTTCGACCTCACCGCCCTCTCCTCCTCGCTCACCTCCCCCGTGCCCTCCTCGCCCCTCCCCACTTTCAGCCCGAGGAACTTCTCCGCCGCGACAAGAAATATATCCGGGTGCGGCTTCCCCCTCCCGGGCTCGAACAGCCCATCGTCCGCGCACACGACGCGGCCCTCGAAGCAGTCAAAGAGCGCGCCGAGGTGGGAGGACTTGCGCTCAAAGTTGCGCCGCTGCGAGCCCGTGGCGAGCGCGAGCGGGACGCGGTGCGCGTGCAGGTGCCGGACGAGCTTGAGCGCGCCCGGGAGCGGCTGGACGGACGGCCAGCGGTCGTCTTGGAGCGAGCGGCGCACGGTGAGGAAGTAGTCGATCGTGAACGACGGCGGGAGGTCGGGGAAGAAGGAGAGGAGGTGCGCGGCGGCCTCGCGTTCCGCTGTAGATCACCGGTCGGGACAACGTTCGATGTGCGGCCCGGGGAAGTGTGGAGGTGGGATACGTAGACCGAGGTGGGTGCCAGTGGGTGAGTTGGGGTGAACGCTGAGGTACGGCGAGAGACGCACGTTTGCCCATGAGCCCTGCCTTGATATCCCAGGTCATCTCTTTGCCATAGGGCGCGAGCAGTTCGTCTGTGTGGTACCGGGTGTTCTGTCAATGGGTGCGGGTTGTCAAATCGTAGAATGCGCACTCGCCACGTCCGAGTATACACGCTCCGAGTCAATGAGCAGACCTATCGTGTCGTATCATAAGACTTCTGACGTGCATATACTCGAGCAGAGTCACAACTCACCGTCCATGTCGAAGATGACATACCCGATCTTTGGTCTCCGACTGTTTGTCGCCATTCTCGAGTGGTGGATGGGTATGGTAAAGCTCAATCGATCTTAGCCGATCTGTGGTTCAAGTTATCAAGAAGGCAAAAGTCTGGACGACCACCACAGTTCCGCAGGATGATGATGTCCAGAGGCAAAAAGCTCAATCGAACTTGGCGAGCTGCTTTGCCGGAGGCCAAACCCCGGTCTCGATCTAGATATAAACGCCCATAAGTCAATGCACAGCGCACAGCCACAAATGCCGCTTTCGTGCCGACGATATTCACCGCCAAGCTCCTCCGGGGCTGTTTCAGGGACTGCACTTCTGTACTTGTACATGTGCCGCCACGGCGTTGAGAGCAGACGCATATATGATGAATGATTCTATGTACGGCGGCATGCCCTATCGCAGCCTAGTCGGGACTCGGGGAGGCTCGGAGTGCCACTACGTATTTTTCAGCCACGCGCAAAGATCGCGAACTAGTGATAGTATATATTTCGATGATTATTTTCCTTGGTTTTCTGCTATAATTCCATGTGCATTCCTTCTCATCAGACTCCTGCACGCAACGTTCAGCACGTTCGCAGTTTCCACTCCACTCGGAAGTACTGTTGTACCAAGGTCCGCGATGCATCAGTGAGCACTGGCACGTAAGTACTTCTCCACGCCGCGCGGATCATCACTCCATGCACCTCCCGTGCGGCCAGGTACCGCCGGCCACTGGCAGACGCCTGGTCTGTGCTATTACACTCAGAACGCCCCGTCGGGCCCACACGAGATCCTGCAGCCGACGGAGATTGCGAAGAATGCAAACGTCCAGAAACGAACCGAGAATGAACCATCAACATGCGTGCGGAGATGAGGGAGAATCCAGGGTGTGCACTATGGCAGACTCGTGGCACGCTAGAAGCCCCTCACTATAATAGTGTTCAGTGTTCGTTGTTCGAAGTGCACGTTCTGCCCACCCCTTCGGTCATAAGTGACAAGGCTCTCCGAGAATGGAGGCCTTCTAGATCGCCACGCCTGTCGCACGCGCCCTACCTCCGCCCAATCACTACCCACTTTATGAATTTGAAGCCAAGCCTCCCAGTCGCCTTCTCTTCGCGGGAAGCCTCAGGCTGATCACGAGCGAGACGGAGATTCGAGCACGCACACACGCACGCACATCGATGTGCCCCGCCATACAGCTGCAAATGAAGGCTGTCAAAGCAGCATTCGAATCGTCAGGAAGCCAAAATTGGATCCACGAATATTAATCCCTAGCTAGTCTGTCGCGGTGAGCTAAGCTGCATACGCATGTACAAATGAACGAGAAACGCAACGTTACCGGGTCGTGGCGCGACGTCGGCCTGGTCCAAATGTTCATATTCAGATCAGGCCAGCGCGCCACGGACCCTGGATTTCCGCGCCCGTGGATCGGACTGGGAGAACGATGCACGGATCCGACGTGGAACGCAACGCTAAAGCCAAGAACGGACCCGAGCCCGAGCACGACTCGGAGCACGCCTGTGAGGGAATGTGGGTGTAGAAATGTGTGGTTGAGCCTGTCGACTTGTCGAGCGTGCGACGGAGGAGAAATAGATGACAGCCGAGGGGACCGGGGCGTGCAATAGTCCGTGACATGTGAGGATGTGTATGTGTATGAGGGAGGATGTGGGGGGGCATGATGCGTACTATGTGCGTTCTATGTAGATGGTGTGGATGGAGGGCGAGATGTCGATGATTTAAAGCACGTAGTCTCTAATCCTCGCGTGCGCAGGTGACAGTATATGTAAGAGATGATGCCGAATATTAGTACACTAGACCTCTATGCCACACGGTCGCAGCCCGTAGCCCGAGCCATCATGCGGGTCCAAAACCAGACGTCCGACCAGCTCGGTGAGCGCTTCACCACGAGCCGAAGATATGTACACCCCCGCCTGACGCCGCGCAAGGCCGTCGAACAGGAGGAAGAACTTTGCGAGCGCTGTGGCGAAGCACGCACGCTGGCAAGGGCAAGCCGAAGAACGCATTCAGAGCTTCTTGGGCCTTTTCCTGCGCGCACCGTCCACGATCGCGCCCGCGTCGGTGATGGCTTGCTGGAGCACACCCGTCGTGGCAAGGTATTTGATCTCCTTTGGTGCGCCAATTACGCGCCCTCCCACGAGGAGGATGGGAAGCTCGGTTGTAGACGTCAATCGGAAAAGGAGAGGCATGAGAACGTTCTCATCCGCTAGTCGCACCAGAAGCAGTGAGCACATTTATAGGCATGACGTCGTTTTGGAACGTTAGACTCACGTCTTTGGTCGACTTCAACCACTGTAGGCGCGGGCTTGAGGTAGAGCGAGTCAAGGATTTGCTTGATCTCTCGCGAGACAGGCGAGTGATACTATTCTTGTCCGTCAGCTTCCGGTCAACATGAGACGCGCTTGAAAGGGAGTATCTAGGCTTCCCGATTGGGACAGCCGGGCGACGTTTGTGCCGGAGAACGTGTTCCTCGCAGGGCACAAGGAGAGCCATTACGAGACACTGTCTCCGGGGAGGGGGTTGGGATGCGAGGAAGTGCTAGCGAGGAACGCACCTTGGAGTAGAGCATGACCGGGTTCTGGACCCAAACATCCCTCACCACATTCTGCAGCTCGGCCTGTGCGTGCGGGCCACGGGTATCAAAGTCGAGAATGAGCTGGGGGTCGATCGGTTTTGAGGGATCGACGGTGGACGGGATCACGTTCTGTGGCAAGCTCGCGATGAAGCCCGAGACAGCGGCAAGTTCTTCCGTCTGGTTGAGGGAGATCTGGGGACGCGCGTTGGCAGGATCGGAGGTCGTGTTCGGTTTGCGGTGTCTGAGGGCGGCGATGCGGATGGCTTCTGAGGACCAGCGCGATGGGCGCGAGACGGCATCGTCGGCGCGTGGACGGTCCACGTCAAGGAAGGAGATGGGGCGGAGGGCGGGTTGTGAGACGAAGACGACATATACGGAGATGACGATGAGGACGAAGAGGGCTAGGAAGGTGGTGCGGTACCAGTACGCCCGTGGCTTGCGGGACGACATGCTGAAGACCCCGATGTTGGGGATGGGGGTGAGGGGCGGGTCGTCGAGGGAGACATTGCGCATGTCGGAGGGGAAGCGGGCTGAGAAGGTGCGACGGTGTGCCATGGCTGTGGCGGGGGAAGGATTATATGTGAGAAACAAAGGAGTGGCAGAGGCGTGGCCCCGACTCGACGATGGACGGTGCAGGCTCAGGACAAGAAAGCTTGACACAAGCACCAAACGCCCCATCCCACCTACTCCCCAGGCGCCCGCAGATAACCCCCGGTTAAGGCCTATCAGTCGATCAACATATTAATCCCTTTCGACACCATCTGTCCCTCAGCGCCGCTCCCTCCATCCTCCGGCCCACGTTGCTGTCAGACAGCGTTTATATGGACGCAGCGTGCAAAATATGAACTGCATCAGAATCATCCAGACTGCGCAGGATCCACCACAGGGCATCTCCTTCGGCATCTGCTCGCTCTCGCGGCCCCGAAAACCTGCGCATGCTACGTACTCATCAGGTGGAGGAGTACTTGCACACCAGGTCCGAACTCTCGCACATTCCAGAGCTGCTCTCTCCAAGCCGCCCAGCTGCCAGTCGTGAAATCTTCCTGTCTTGGCCGTACGTCTTCCAGGCATCGGGGCCGACTTCACCTTCACACTCGACGTCACGCTCGTCATCATTCTCACGTCTTGCAGTTCCCTGTTCTCCCGTGTTCTTACCGGCCGTCCAACATTCGAATGATACTGATACATAGTCATAGGTTTGTAGTGCCTCAAGTTCCCACCATTCGCTATATCTTGGCAACAGAGGTATCTGTCTGTCTCCTTTTCTTTCCTTGATTTGGTTATCCTGGTAACAGAGGTATCAGCGCGAGATCATCTGTTATGTTTGCCCTGGATATTCTGGCCAACCCATCCTCCTCTCTTGCCAGAACTCAGCGCCTCCAGAATATCGCAAGATAAGCTTTTATTCGTGACTAAACCAAGCCTGAGGCATCCCTCTTGTCAGCGCCACGCAACTGGCGCATGAAGTGGGTCTCCATTCTGAATGCACGTCTTCTGTCAACAAGGTGGCCGACGTCGTTCGAAGGCATTCTGCGCACACACGCTGTCACTCCCCTGAGCCACGCACTCTGTGCTGCTAACTCCTATGCAGGTTCGGCTACGGGTCGCACTGGCACCGGTCGTTATACTCCGGTAACAATGAGGTACGTTGTGATCTCCCGATTCATGTCCGACCTGAGTACTACTTGGTACTGAAACACGATGATCGAGTTTTACGACCCCTGTAGCACTAGCATCTACAAGGGTGATATCTACCAGTCAGTCCCGCTCGGGCCATCTCCGAAGTTGAGCGTGCGAAAGGGACAAGACACGTATGGGCCGTCACGTTCAGCTGTTGAGTGTATGCGTTTCTGTCTCTGGGCTCATACTGCTAGTGTCTTGAGAAGACCCCTATGATCTTACAGACGATCGCTTCGCACGCGTCGAAGGTTCTCAAGACTGCCTGTCGTCAGCATTGTTATCTTGCGTAACTGCTCAAGAGACCTGCGACCCGTGGCGCGCCTCACCATTCTCTGTGCGTCGACACGACTTCAGAAGAAGATAGGTACGTACCATAACAAAAATGGAATGGCTATCTTGATGCCTTTGGAAGCTTCCGTGTCCCTGATACCGCGAGGCTGGTCCGCTGCTTGTTGATATTGCTTCTGACCCAGTTTGCCGCCCTCTGTAATGTATCGTGCAGAGCGCAAGACGGCGACCACAGAGCACGAAACAAACTCTGGATCAGCGGGAATACTCGGACGCATGCCCTAGCTGTTGTGAGTGCCTCGCTGAATGAACGCTGTGACAGGCTTTGCACCGCCGTTTCCGAGCTCACTCGTGTTGGGCAGAAGACTCAGGGCGAAGTCACCTCGAGGGCGAGTGCAATACATCTTAAAGCGAGTTCTATATAAGTTGCCTGGGAGCTTGTCAGGATCAGTGCCTAGGTGTACAGCGTCCTTCGAGCATAGCTGCTTACATTGCCTTCTTCGGTGCCATCGGTACGCAGCATCTCAACTGCAGGGGTCGCAAAGAGGTATACACAGACCTATCACGTCACAAGTGCCGCATGAGCAGCCACGACGTCTGCCGCCCTTTTCCCTTTCACTGGGCGAGTCTGCGGTTACCGCAGCACACAGGACGGTGGCATACATAAAGATGACCCACGGTGCCCCGTTTCACTGCAGCACAACCGATCCACAATCCACTTCATCTTCAAATGGCCGAGGAACCACAGTCGCCTCTCCCTCCATATGAGCTTGAGCTCAGCAAGACTCCGGCCATCAGTCCACGACCGCCCTTCGACGACGAGGATGCAGACATTGTCCTCCGCTCTGCGGACGGCGTGGAATTCAGGCTATACAAAGTGGTGCTCACCAAAGCATCGTCCCTCTTCCGTGACATGCTCGCCAGCCGGAGTCCGGACGGAGGCGGTTCGGACACCAACTTTCCCAGTATCTCCCTCACAGAGGACGCCGACACCCTCGAAGGGCTGCTCCGGTTCTGCTACCCTGTCGCCCGCCCATCGTTCACGACGGTCGACCAGCTCGGGCTCGTCCTCGTGGCAGCGAAAAAGTACGGCATGCCCGCCGCCTGGACAGAGCTCCTCCGCGCCCTCGAATCCCTCATGGTCCGCGCCGAATCCCCGCCTATCCGCGCGTACACGCTCACCTGCCTCTGCGAGCTGCCCGACATCGCGCGCGCAGCCGCCAAGCTCCTCCTCAACGACGACCGCTTCCTCGAGGCAGAACCGATGCCGCCTGAGTTCAGCGTCCTCCCGTGCGAGGTGATGTACACCTTTGCCGTCTACCGCCGCAAGTGCATCGGCGCCGCGCTCGCGATCGTGGACGACACGGACTGGCTCCTCAGCGGGGACCACAACCACCAGATGGCCTATTCCAACAAGGGCAATCCGCACCTTGACTCGACGTGGGTCTGGCTCGCGTGCTCGCAGTGCGCTGCGGGCGATCAGGTCGGGATCTGGGCGGGGCGCAGGTCGGGCGGGAGGACGCTGTACCCGCGCGCGTGGTGGGCGTCGTATTCGGCCTGGGTGCGACGTACGCTGGCCCAACGACCGCTGGGGAAGATCGCGGTGGAGCCTTCGTACATGGAGCGTGCGCTGGACCAGGCGGCGACGTGCTCCCATTGTGCGACGAGGGCCAGGAAAGAGCTCACGGAGTACAGCCAGTTGATGATGAAGAGGATCGATGCAGCTTTGGACCAGGTGCGGCTGTTCGCGTCTGTGTCGTCTTCTACGTGCTCATTGGCGGCTGGTATGATGCTTACAGATCCAGTTCGATCTTCCGTTCAGGACGTGAAGATCTTGTGTATTTGGCATTACTATCCTTGATGCATAACGATTAAAGTGATTCGTTTGGTGCTGTCGCTCCTTGCAATCGTAGTGTGGTAAGTCACAGTCTCGTGCCTCTGCAAACACTCGAACTCTATAGTCTTCATGAAGCATGAAGATGCATCTGCTGACCCAGCAACAAGCCTCAACGTAATCCTGGTCTACCGCAGCACACCCCACGCTGCTCGACGAATACCTATATTGTGTACTCGAGTCGTCCCTCCTCCGTCTGCACCTCGCTTTCGCATAGTCTACTGACAACACTCAGCGCCAGACCGACCATGAAGAGCAAAGGGAAACGCCGCGAAGCCTCTGCCCCGTTCAACGACACAGACGCAGACATCATCTTCCGCTCCGCCCACGGGGTCGACTTCCGCCTCTACAGATTCATCGTCTCCAAAGCCTCCCCCGTCATGCGCGACATGATCGCCCTCACCTGCGCCCCTGCCTCAGACTCGGACTCGGACGAACCCCAAGTGGTCGAGCTCCCAGAGGAATCACGGGTGCTGACTTTTGCTATCCTGTCGAACACCCAGACATCACCACCATCGATCTCGTCCTCGAGGTCCTGTCCGTCGCGCAGAAGTACGAGATGGCGTCTGTGAAGGCGAACATGCGGCCCATCATCAGACGTCTGCTCCCTGACCACCCTCTCCGGTTCTATGCGATCGCGTACATGCATAAGATGGAGGACGTGGCGCGCGAAGCCGCGAAATGTCTGCTCAACGAGCCCAACTTCCATATCCCCGACCATCCGCCCGAGGAATTCACCCCCCTACCTGCCCTAGCGATCTACAAGGTCCATACGTACCGCCAGAAGTGTGCGGTCGCGGCCCTAGGCGTTCTCCACGACCGGTCATGGGTCCTCAAAGAAGAGCGCATCGTCAAGGGGACGCGGGTCACGGTGGACAAAACCTGGGTCTGGTTCGATTGCGCCAGCTGCATTCGCGCTCCCGCCGGTGAGGCAGGCTTTACCAATAGGCGTCTGGGTGAACGCGTGCCGGCGTGGTGGTGGTGGACATACCTGCAGGTACTGGGGAAAGCCCTGGAGTCGCGGCCGTGCGGATCCGCCGTGCGCGCGTTTCTCGCCGATCCTGCCGGGAGTGAGGCCCTCGCCCAAGCCGCTTCGTGCAGGACGTGCATGCCGAAGGCGTACAGCGACCTGACGTCCTACGATGAGCTCCTCGCGAGCAGGATCGACCAAGTGACTGAGTGGGTGAGTCTTATTTTTAATACTAGATTAGATACGGGCCTATAGGTGTTGTTTTGGTGCCGCCGTGTGTCGCACTCGTCATGAGGTTCATATCTGCCTTCCATTCCAGGACGATAGACCAGTGGGATGGCTTCTTTCTTCCTGCGGACTTTCTTCAGAATATGTATGATTCACGCTCTGGGATGTCGCTAAGTTTGACCTAGGTAGCAGCCGGCGAACTGGTCTCTGCGTTGATACATACATCTGTACAGTTTGCAGAAGAGTCGAATTGATTGACAGCATACGTCTCTCTCCTGGCATGCTGTGCCAGGTGAATCGAAATCGCATCCACTCGACTGTCTGGCTCGCATACTCGCAGTACCTTGCCAGCGATCAAATGAAAGAATCCAGGCGGTACGCAGGTCGGACTGGGTACCCGCGCACGTTGGGCTTCGTATTCTGTTCGTGCACCTGGCCGCCGAGGTTGGGGAGTCGCCATGTCGCCGTAGTTCATGTATGCGTAAACTGAATCAGGCGTGAGATGCGATGTACGACAGTCTACGATGATCAGTTCCGTATAGAACCGTACATAGTCCACAAGCGCGACACTGCGAACAGCTTGAATGCTGGATTGCACCTAGACGTAGTGTGAACCACCACACTGAAAATCATGAGCGCATGCGCCGCTCAGCAATGACCTATATAATTACATAGACTACCTGAACGAATCTGGTCTTCAAACAAGCCTTGGGATCTTGCTGACGACCCACCGCGAAAACGGGATGATCACGATCAGCACCGGCGGCATCGCGACGAGGGCGTGCTATATAAGTATACATACTCACGTACACTCACCGAGCCTCGTATAGTAGGACCGGTGAGCCGAGGGTTGTTGTACGCCGTACGCCAGTGGTATTCACCACATATGCAATGTACAGACCGAGTCCGTCGTCATGGACGTATTTGGACCATGGCAATGAACGGAGGATCCGCGCGAACGCCTCTCAGGCTATACTTTCTCGGGTATATCGGACCTGTGCACCAAGCATCTCGATACGGGGCCGCACCTGGAGAACGCGACGTGAGCGCAGAGCATACGATGTTGATTCTCCGCAGGTTCCGCTCCTTGCTTGCAGACGAGCCTACGAGAGAGAAGTAAGTGGTGAACAACCATACTCTCGTTTCTCGACAAAGTTCGAGGGCTTACCGTCACGGACAAGTGGCATTTTTGTCAGTTCACATGCCTCGATCACCGACATAGGACCTCCGGACCGAGTTGACGTTCACTGAATGCGCGAGCTAGGCACGGAGGCATAGTCACTTTCCCCGCGTCCGGAGACACACGCATCGCAGCCTCCGCGCGCGAAGGCACGCTCGGAAGAATTCGAAGCGTCGATAGGACGAGGTTGCCCCCAAATGTCTCTGCGGGCTCACCGTTTACTGCACCATTGCTCTGCCACCGTTCTGGCTTCTTGTGAAGGGGAGGAGAAAGGGTCCGTGTACCGCGCGGAAGGGCTAGGAGACCGGTCCGCAGCAGGACGTCGATGCAGACGTCGTCCACTCTCCCGTCCCTCGACAGAATGTCTCTGTGCCCACTGAGAACCCGCCAACGTGTGAAGTAGCACCCTTGCCCATGTTTGCCAGCCGTTGCACGTGAATCCGTGCGCAGAGGGCAGACCGCAGGGCAGAAGTTGGGCGAGCGTACCGGCAACTTAGCCAGAGCCACATTAGTGTCAACTTCGTTCCACCCAGCAAAAGTACTCAGCCGTGCTCCCGCCACACGTACACAGCCTGGAAGCTTCTGGCCTTGTGAGCGAAGATCTGCGCTCCGAGCCGACCGCTCCGAGTCGTTCATCTCACAGAGTTTCAAACCTAGAAACCATGAATCAATGTTCAACGTTCATCTCCGGCACCCGGCATGCCCTCGGAGCATACAATCCCTAACGTCCAGCGCACCCCCCGCACCCTCCGTCCCGTCCACTCATTCCCTTCCCTCGATCGTCATGTACCGTAACTGTATGAGCGGAAGCGGAACGCACCTCGGCGCGCTGCCATCACGCGCATATACATACCGCCTCGTCGTGCAGCCGACTTGTCCGTCGTACCGTCAAGGCGCGTAGGATGCGGTACCCCGTGTTAGGGTTAAGAACAACTTCCCTGGACATGCTTCGAACCATATCTGGGCATCGCAGATCAACCGCCTGGTCGGGACGCGTGAGACGAGCAGAAAGCATGAAGAGCGCTCCGTAGCGGCGGTGTGTATGTAACATGTGTAGAACCCAGTGGAGAGCCGTCGGAATGCATCAGTCCCTCAGGCTCCGAGCTGGCGGTTGCAATTTCCGTCCTCGGAGCGGCCAGAATGAAAACACAGACGAGACGGAGACGGAACAACTTGAACATGGATCCAAGACGGCTGTCCGAGTGCAAAGTCGTTCCGGCGGGCGGGCCGCGGGGGCCCGGTTCTACCGTATCGTCCCGTGCCACGGTCACATGTCCATCCCGTCGCGTTCAACGCCGGGACGCGTAGTACGTACTATAGCTAGTAAGGCTACGCGCCTCGACGCGCCTCGCTTCGTCGGGACGTCGGACGTTGGACGTCGGAGGCACATTTCCTCTCGCTCTCCCGCTCTCCGGCCGTTCACCGAACGCTTCGGAGGAGGCGTAGCTCCGCCTCCAGACATCGACGTTTCTCAAGTCCCGTCTCTCGGGCTCGGTAAGCTCACATGCTTTCGAACACGCTCGGACTCGGACTCGGAGTTCATGCCAGTGCCGCATGTCATACATCATATCATATGTGCATCCGCCTCCGGGCCCTAAGGCTACGCAGCCCGGCACGAATCCAAACGACAGCAAACTGTCGACACGCCAGCCATCCAGGCCTGCGCGCTACGAATCTCAGTTCTATCATACTCTATGAGTAGTATGATCACCAAACATGTAGAGCGTACATACATGCTACGGTGTCCGAACTTCGGTCCGCCCATGCTAGGAGGAGCACAAGAATAGACCAAGACGAAGAAGAGCGGGAACAAGACCGGTACCGGGACTGGCGACTGGCTAGCGTACACAAGACGACGACGGTTGGGAGCAAGCATGGTAGTAGCTCAGAGCTCGACACGTTTGGGGAGATGGGAGATGGTGTGGGGAGGGCCCGGGAGATGGTGTGAGTGGAGAGGGAGACAAGACGGGCGAACAACGTCGACGTCAACACTACAAACCGGCAGGTCCTAACGTACGTTACCAAAGGTCCCTGAGGGGTTGAGGGGTTCAGATCAGGTCTCAGACAGAAAGTGATACATGAACGCAACGAGCGCAAACGTCCGATTGCAAATGACGGTGAAAACCAAGAGCGATCGTCTCAGTTTCGAAGACAAGAAGAACCTAGAGCGGAAGTTGAGCGTACGCGTGCAAAGGATGCGAGACCGACAAGCCTGAGTGTGGTGGGTATGTACATTCTATATATGTGGGGGGTTCGGGGAACGTCTATGGTCGTGAGTTTTCGTAACGTATCTTAAGCTTTGGGATGAGTGGGGGGCGGGTCTACATGGTTGGTTTGTTCGAACAGAGACTCCGAGTGAGCGGGATCAGGAAACTGATCCGTTTTCGGTCTCAAAGACGCAAGACGGGGAGACGGAGAGGACGGAGCAGGGAGTTGCAAGGAGGAATAAGGATACATGCGAGGGACAAGATGCGGGTGCGGGTGCGGGGGTATACCACGAGCAGAGACACGGAGACATGGAGACAACAGAGACAGAGACACAGAGGCAAGAGGCAAGATGCAAAACACTCGGGACCAGGAACCGGGGACGACGAACGCGACGCGACGCAACGCACCCACTACGGCGTGAACACCGCCGTCCGCGGCATCGCCCTCGCAGCCACCCCCGACCGCATCCCATGCACGCTCGTCCCCTGCCCCACCCGTGCCCCCGCCGCCGCAAACATTCCCGCCAAGTCCCCCTCGCTGAAGCTCCTCTCCCCCGCCCCGATCGCCCCTCCCGCCTCCACCCCTGCCCCTGCCCCGCCCTGCCTCCCCCGCCGGATCTCCGCCGCCACGCTCTCGTACGTCGGCAGATCGCGCAGGCTCGACAGCGGCGTGATCCCCCCGCCCAAGAACCCCCGGCTCGCCATATCATAGTCCGGCACCTGCGTGAACGCATGATGCAGCATCTCCTGGCTCGTCAGCGGCTCCGGCGCCAGCGCAGGCGTCCCCGCCCCCGACCCCGCCCCCGACCCAGGGCCAGTGCCAGTGCCCCCCGCCCCGTTCCCGCTCCCCTGCGCCATCGCCGCCAGGTTCGCATGGCTCCCAGAGCGCGAGCCAAGGCTGAACGTAGACGTCAGCGACGTGAACGGCTTCATCGCAATGTTGAACAGCCCGTGCATGTTCCGGCTCGCCGTGCTGTGGCTATGCACAAACGTCTCCTCCGAGCGCATCCGCGGAAGCGCCGCCCCGCCCGCGCCCCCGTTCTCCATCGTCGCCCCTCCTGCTGCTGCCGCCGCCGCGTGCGCGAGGTCCGTAGAGCTGCCGCTCCGCTCAGGCGACGCCGCCCGACTGTTCGCTCGGCTCCCCCGCCGACTCGGGAACCGGCTCCCATGCCGACTCGTGTGCGCGCTCGCGTGCCCAGAGTGTCCCTCGGGCGGCGTCCGACTCGGCGGCGTCGCCCGCTGCACGACCGCAGGCGGCGCCTCGGGCGCTTCCCGTCCCAGACTCAGCAGCAGCTCCGTGTTCACCCACTCGAGCGGGTGCGCCCCCGGCTGGGGCTCGTGCGGCAGGTGCTCGCTCCGCGGGATCGCTCGGCTCATTCCCGGACCGACTTGCCACGTCTCGAGCGGCGCCGCGGGGCTTGCGATCCCGCTCGAGGTGTCCGAGTGTACGCCAGGAGTGTGTGCGGAGCGCTCGGGAATCGTCGGGCTGATCCCGTTGACCACCCACGCGTTCGCCACGCGCAGAGTGGCAGCATCTGGAAGATAGGCGTTCGCGACGCGGTCGCGAACGTGTGAGGGGTAGGACGGGAGGACCTCAGAGTCTTCTTCCTGGTTCCCGATGACGGCTTCGCCACCCTCCACATCGGACGATCCGAGAAGAAGTCGGCGTGTCGCTAGCGTTGCCACGCGGGCTTCGTCGGCGAGGCGAGCGTCGAGAACGTGGATCGGCAGCGAGCAACGAAGCTCGGAAGTGTGTCCGTCTAGGTTCGCGATGAGGATGGACCATCTCACTCTGTGCGTGACTTGGATCGGCTGTCGCATATAATCAGAAAATGTGAAAGGAAAGAGTTGCATGAGTGAACTCACCTCGAGCGAATGGCTGGGCGTGGCGTGCATTGGGACCGTAATGTTGAGAGTCGTCACGACGTCCGTCTCGGGCTCCATAAGGAGCTCCGATCCCTCCTGCGGCGGTGGAAGATCAATCGAACTCGTGTTGGTGGATGGCTGAGCGGACCCCTCAGCGCTCGTCTGAGCCTGAGGAGCACTGCCGCTGGAGGTAGATGACCGGGTCGTGGTCGTGGTCAACGGCGCCAATTCGAACGGCGGGCGAGATGGCGAACTCGAGCCGGAGGCAACAGCAGGGAAGTACGATCCTGAAACCTGGCCGTTTGCGCTCGAATGATGCGAGTGGGATGAGAACCCTGGAGTGTGTGCAGGTGTGTTCGCCGTCGAGACGGACTGGCGCGTGGTATGATGATTGTGTCCGGAGAGTAATGGAACCCGGAAACGATGGATCTTCTCGTCGACACATACCGCCTTGCCGTCGACGATGTCGTGTTTGGTGCTCGCGATGACCCTGGTGTTCTCCTGGCAGCCAGAACGCGACCAGAGCTTGACGGTCTCGTTGATCGTTGTCGTCACAGTGAGGACGCGAGCGCCCTTGACCAACGGCTGGAACTTGACGACTGCCGTAAGCTTCTCGCCCGCCGCCCAGGCTTTATGGGGGATCATGATCGAGTACATGAGCTTCTCGGGCCAGGTGTTCTCGATCTCGAGCGTTTGCTGGTATTCTAGCGCTTCGGTGCTGAAACCACGCATGATCGTCACGGGAGTCACCGCGGTGATGTCGCGGTGGGTGAGGCCAAAGCCGCCGCGAAGGACCTGTGCGCGCAGCTTGTACTGGACGGACGCGCCACCGAGAGCGGATGTGTAGATGGAGGATGGGAGCGAGCCGCCGATTTGGAGCTGGAAGGGGAAGAGGTGGCGACCGGCCTTGAGGGTATGGGCGTGTGTGCGGTCGCCCTCGAGGAAGGACCACTCATGGTTGCAGACGACGTATGTCAGCTGGGAGGAGCTGAGCGCGAGCCTATGAAAGGGAGAGGATCAGCACAATATTCACGCGCAGAGCGGGACATCGCGGGGAAGACGTGAATCGCGCGCGAGAAGGATGGTCTCGTGCGCGAACGGGAGGCGCATGATGGCAGAAGGCGATATACGCGCGCCATAAACAGCCTCGGCTGAGGCTGTCTGTGGCAGGGAAGTGCTGCGGGGGCGAGTGCACGAGAAGATTCGCAGCGAGAATGAATGGAGTACGGCGCCATGTGCGAAGTGGCGACGCGAGCGCGAGACAAAGAAGGAGGTCATAGGACGACGAGGGAGATGAGTACTCACGGTTCTGCAGCAGATGCAGGGAGGTGAGCCTTGCCTCTGAACTGGAGGGTGATCTGCTTGATGGATGTGGGCTCTGAGAGCTGGAGGACTACGTTGCCGCTGAGGAGGGCGGGGTTGACGTCGACGCCGGTGCCGCGGAGGCAGAGGACATCGGAGTTGACATGAATTTCGAGATGAGGGTGCTTGCTTGACTTTTCCTTGTGAGGCATGTCGTAGCGATCGCGGTGGTAGGACTGCTGGTGCTGGAGGAACTCTGGGGGAGGAGGGAGGACGGGATTTGGGTCAAAGGGCCGCAAGGCAGCATGGAGGGCGGCGGAGAGGGGATCCTCCTCTGGGGGCGGAGGAGGAGTGGAGGGACGGGCGAGTACATAAGACATGGTGAAAGGAAGAGAAGGAGGGAGGTGCGGGCTGCACCCAGGCAGGGGAGAGGGAGAGAGGGCCGAGGATGTCGCAGCTGGTGGGAGAAGCCAACAAGAGTGCAAGGTCTGTGCAGACGCGCTGTCCACTCGAATCGAAGCAGTCGTCCAGATCCTGCTTCGACGATATATGTTTTCCGGAAAAAGAGCCTCCCTCGGACATTCCGGCGCGAGTCTGGGCCAATGCCAATTACCGCCGCCTCTATCGCCTTGATAACCGTAATCCGCCCTCCTCCGACGTCATACCCCCGGTCCGTCTCTCCCGTCTCCGTCCGCACCCAGACCCGTCGCTCCAGTGTCCCCACCGCCCTCGCTGCCCTCGCTGCCCTTGCCAGTCGCAGGATCGCCACCCGACGTTGACAACGACCGGGTGGCACAACGCGGACGCCGCTTCCGCTCGAGAAATCTGGAAAGTCCGTGCTACGCCCTGCGCCACAAAGGCTCTGGAGAAGACCGATGTTTCCCCTTCAGTCCACTCCTGCGTGCACACAACGCTTCCATCTCGTCCCTCCTCCCGTCCTCTCCTCTCCTTCCTCTCCTATTCCCATCCCGGGCCCATCTCGGCCCTTCTGCGGCCCTTCCTGTCTCTCTTTCTGCCTCCTTGTCCCTGTCCCCGCCCGTGCTCTAATCCACTGCCTCTTGTGTGAGATTAATATACTACGAACGTCGTGCACATCGTGCGCTGGCAGCACGTCTATGGTTGAGCTTGTTCGAATCTCTTTTAGACTCTATCGCGCGCGTACATCGCCCGTCGCTCCCCTGTCCGTTGCCAATACAGGTTCCGGAGGCGGTCGCCCGTAGAAGCCGCTTGCCTTATGCATCGCCTTCCGCAACCCTCTCGCGCACCATCCTTCCGCCACCCCTGTACAACCGCTTGCAAGCCTCGCAGGTGCATGCGCGACTCACTCGCTGCATGGCATCGGCCTGGCCGTGGCCGTCGGATGCAAATTTGTGAGCCCGAAGATTTTTGCAGCTCTTGCTGCATCCCGCCGCGCGTACAAGGGACATCACCCAAATCTTCGTCTCGGTTCCGCCTCATTACCGTCCCATCCTGCTGCGCAAAAATTCGACAGATGGCTCGAGAATGCGTGTTGTGTTCCCATCTTCCAGGACGCCACCGTATGCATGGCATCTCCCGGGCAGGGGGCACGGTACTGCACCGGAGGGCACCGCACCGACGGAAGCTTTCGCGCCCTCCGGCGAATTCGGTGAACGCCAAGGACAGTTTGATCTGCAGCCCTTTCTTCCCACCTTCATATCCCTCATCCAAGCTCGTCCCACCTGAAAACTCGCCCTCAAGGAGTATCTTCGAGGCGCGACCAAGCTTGCTGTCCTGCCCCGTCAGCTCCTCCACGCCTTCCTTCCTTTCTCCCGTCCTCACTCGCGCGCGCGGTTCCCACTACGCTGCGCCTTCCACACGCTCTATCTACGCGCCTGCCGCTGCCGTGACAGCGTCGATCCCGCATCACCGCGATGCAGCAGCCAGACCACACTCCTGGTGCGTTTACGATTCCAACCTGTGCTTTATATCTATGCGCCCGCGAGGAACGCGAGGCTACACAGGCGCTGGCCTATATCAGCGACGTCGAATCCTTGCACCTACGTATAGCGATGTAGAGTACCATTTGGGTTTTGGAACAAAGCATCGCAAGCCTGTGGGCCTTTCGCGGGTTCGTCTGATGTGGTTCCGCCGAGATCCAGCCTGGTCGGAGCGGGCACGTCGGCGGACGCACGTTCGTCGCTGTGTCTTCGAATTCGCGTCCGAGGGGCGTGCCGTGCATGCCGGTTGGCGACTCGAGCTCAGTGTCTGTGTTTTGAGGTCACCCACACAGGCCCCTAGCCCACCACAGTAGAGAGCCGCTCTGTTCCTGTTTGTCATCCATGCCGCATGCCGTACGCTCTCGCTCCACCAGGAAAACAAAATCATGCGCAAACGCTGGGGGCTGCGCCGTCTGCGCCATCTCTCATGCGTACCTGGGAAGCCTGAACGGGCTGGGCTATCCAGATACGAGAGATACGGCTGGGCAGATGCAGATACAGGGTCCAGACTCGTCCGACACGCACAAACACTCTCCGATTACGGTGCCCATTGTGCATATCTGGCCCGTCGCGCATCCCACCTCACACTTCCTGGAAATCCGAGGCCTTTCCTATCCGGTCTTCCAACGCCAGTTTCTGCATGGGAGCTGTGCACGCGTACGATTGCGCGAGAGTGTGCCTCGAGATCGATATGTCCTGTCCCGTCCACGGCGTAGCAACAATTGCCGGCTCTGCTCTCATGCGACGCGCGAGGCTATCCACGTACGTATCATCTCCATCCGTATCCGTATCCGTATACGCTATACCGTGTACGTATCTGCACCCGACGTAGCCCTCCAAGTTCTCGCGCCTCGCGCCTCGCGGCCCCGAACTTCGAGGCTTCGAAGCCGCAAGTGCGCCTACGGCTGCCCTCGTTGTCCCACTGTGTGGTCCCGGTGGGAGGATATCCACACAGGCTAGACCAGTCGGACTCGGATGCGCTCCTGAGGACATGTCGTTTGTGGGGCTTCGCCATCGCGGCGAGCGGCCTTCGTATGTCATGATCCATATCCGCCTTCCATTCTCCCATTCTCGCCTTATCCGCTCGGCGGAGGCGTGCGCACGCACAGCACAGAAACCGGGTGCGTGTTGCGATGCACATCAGCACTATCGTCCCCTTCCTCGCTTCCATTTCTCCCAGGCTGACGGGCTCCCGAGTACCCTAGTAGTAGCCTAGTGCTTGGAACTTTGAGGGTGTGGCGCGTGCGGGTGGCGCCTGCTGCAACTGGAAGCGGACGCTGTCTCCCATCCCATGTTCGGAGCGATCCATGGCGTCGTCGTCGTCGTCGACTGGCCAGACCCTTGCACCACCGTCCAGACATCTCGGCAGAGTCCCGTCGCGTTTGTTTGGAAGCACCAGCGTGAGCTTTCTACGGCTCCAGACCAGCGCGAAGCTGGTCCCGCCATGCAACCCGTCACGCAAGACATCATCATCCCCCGTACCCCCCCACCACACATCCGCCAGACGCAGCCCTGTTTATTCTACGCCACCGGAGCCGTTCACAGCAACACCGTACACGGTACAGCCATAGCACCACACAACTTGTACGGTGCCAAGGTTCAGGCGGTTCGTTCACCCGCACTCCAGATGGGGGCAGATTTCGAGCGTTCGTGCGTACACAAACACCCTAGATCGCGATCTGCGCATCTGTACTTCGTACGCGCCAGGCACCATCGGCCCATCGACGACGCTTCTGTTTTGAGACGACCGCTGTTGAAAACTATGTACATGTAACATAGCAGGCGGCCGAGTCGAGGACCAAGGGCATCCCAAGGTCTCACGTTCACGTCGGTGCTGGAAGCAGTAGGTACGATTGGGTTATCGACGCGCGAGCGAATCGATCCCATATGGCAGCTGAGGTGCTTCGCGACGTCGCCATGAGAGATAAGACCGAGTGTGTACGCGCGCAATGCCCGATCCCGCTGTACTGGGATGCGGCTGCCGAGGACATTCGCGCAGTGTTCCTCTACTACATAGTACTAGTGCTGTAAACGATAGGTCTGTGCCCCGTCTCCTGTCAGGGAACAACATGGATTCTAGTCACTATACTCGAGCTCTTATTTCGGGCGAAGGCACCCTCAGTGTCGGATGGTCCGCCCGAGCATGCCCCCCATGGCCACATCTCCTACAGGCTACACCAGAGGGCCGAAGCAGACATCCGGGCGCCATGTGCCTACCCGCGAGGCTATTGTCAGCCGACGACCGGGTCTAGGCCAACGGTTCGAAGAGCGGGGCGACACACACCATCGGCCCATCCGTAGACACTCGAAGCAAAGGACAGGGCGCGAACGTCTCCCTTGCATTGGGACCAAACGGTCGAGAACAAAAGAGCGACGGCTAGACGGCGCTTCCTCTGTCGCAGTCGCAGTTCGCGAATCGCGCCGCTATGTAATAGTGAGCTACCCCACTCGAGCAGTGATGGAGTGCAATGGAAGCCCTGCCAGTGTAACAACTCCCTATTGGAACGGTCGCATCTAGTGCAGTACTGCATTCAGCACCGCACAGTGCGCCACTCGGCTCATTCTCTTCGACTTCTTGCAGCCGCAGCCCGGCGACGCTGGCCCGCCTCAACGTTCGCGAAGATCGGTGGAGTGGATGGGGCGCTCGAGGTCGACGGCAGGTGGGAGAATGGGAAACAACGATGCTCCGCCGGACGGTACAACTCCGAGGAGCTCAGCGCGAGCCAGAAACAAGAGGCCAGTGTGCCTAGACTCGGGACACCGGCTGGCGAACTCACCGTGGAGCGTCATGACAAGTTGGAAGGGTTATGTACATACCTAACAGAGTTCGCTAGCGTAGGAAGACAATGCTCTCGTCATCTACCTCGTCCGCCGGTTCCTAGAGCCGTTCCAAGCCCGTCTGGCCGACAACAAGCTATAGTATATTTAGCACACCCTGCGAGAAGAAGTCCCATCACAAACCACAACAAGCGTCACACTTCGCGCCAAGTCCCGATCGTACATACTTAGTAGGCTGTGACGTCTGGCCCAAGGCACGTACGTAGCCGTCGCTTACGCTTTGTACATCGTATCCAAGAAAGCCTCCGCGAGATGCCCGACCATCGTCGACCCGACGGGGCTCGACTCGCCCAGGCCTGACAAAGAAGAGAGAGAGGAACGGGGGTGCGTGTGTAAGCCAGAGCGCGCGGTGACGGCAGTTTCGTGCTGCAGAAACACGCACCGTAGAGCATCACCATCGTACCCTTCCCGCTTGGCGCGAGCTTCGCCTCCGCGACCGCGTCCTTCAGGTCCGCGATGAGATTATCGACCACCGGCACAGTCAAGCGCTGAACGATCCTCGTCAGCCCCTCGCCCATGTCCGCTGCCCACATTCGCATCGTACGCCGATAGATGGCCAGAGAGACACGCACCGTGCAAGCGATGTGGACCGCAGAGGGGTTGCTGATCCCGTTCAGATGCCAGCCCTTCTTGCTCATCGCGTCCCCGACCTCGAGCACGTTCAGCGCCGAGCCATGCGCCGCTGCAAAGGCGACGACGGACGCGGGCGGGTTACCGAGCACGCGCAGCTCTGGAATCTCGGTCCGTATGCGGTGCGCGATCGTGCGCGCCGCGGTCACGATCGCTTTGCAGGACTCGAGGTAGCCACTGTCGGTGTGTCAACGAGGCTCGGGTTCAGTTTCCATGGCCCTCTGTCAATGTCGATGGTGGAGAGGAATACGCACGAGTGACCCATGTACTGCAGCGTCGCCCATGTTCCAGCGATGAGGGCACCAGGCCTGAGAGCGCGGTCAATTTGATGAAACGGATCGTACCGGGACTACGTACCGGGAGCCTGCAATGCTAGGGCTGGCATACACACCCCCAACCCATGCGGGGTTGACGTAGTACTGGAAACGGCGAAGCGCAGCATCCTTGTACATGATCACAGAGTTGCCCTGTATCCCACACATTCATTTGCTATGGTCGCGCACACTCATAACTGCACGCACCTTCGGAGCAAAACCGTACTATAGGCAGAAGCGCACGAACCGGTGTTAGTGCCAACGATCAAATATTGTCCCCTGTACCTGCCGTATGCCTCACGTACCTTGTGCGTATCACAGCTGATACTAGTGACCCCCTGGACCCTGAAGTCGAATGGCTGCGTAGGGAATCCAGCCTCCTCGAGGAACGGCATAATGAAACTCCCCAAACAGCAGTCAACGTGCAGGCCAATCTTGTATCTATGCGCCAGCTTCCCAAGTGCGACAATATCGTCCTGGCACCCGTCAGGGAAATTGACTGCAGATCCAACGAGCTGCGCCCTAACGTAAACATCCGTTATCCCCGAGCAATGACAGCCTCCGCGCTCACAAGAATCGTGTTGGGGTTGATCGCGCGCGCAACGCGCTTGATGTCGACCTGACGCGTCTCAGGATGTACTGGGATGGTGTGCACCTTGATGCCGAAGTACGCCGCGCCCTTGTCGAACGCTGCATGAGCGGAAATGGGTATGATCCTGACGGACAGCCATTCAACGGGTACGTCAAGAAGCAGCATATAGACACGAACATTTCAGGCTCCGTAATGCCCTTGGTGGCCCTCGCCCAATCACGATAGGTCTTGACGGCCATGATGATGGACTCTGTACCGCCAGAAGTCGTGCACCCGGCGCCGGTGGGGTTGTTGTACATCTTGAGGACCATGGCGACCACTTCGGCCTCCATCTTGCGGATGGCGGGGAAGACATCGGGATGAAGGGGGTTCGAAACGCAGTAACGATCAAACGCGGCAACGATAACCTTCTGCAGATCCTCTCCGCCGTCTGTTCGGACACGTCTCAACACCTTGTACGCTGTAGAGGAGGAACATGCTCACGGTAGACTGCGCCAGACACCTTGCCGTCCCGCCAATCCACATGGTTGCCAGCCTGCTCGTCCATCTTCGCCATCTCGGTCAGAATCCATTGCGGGTCGTGTCCTTGAGGAGGGAGGGCTAAGCTGCGGTTCACGCCAGGACCTTGCGGGACCATCCTCTTCTCGATATCGAGCCTGGCCTTTCCAAGCTCCGCGTCGACCTTCTTCTTCGCGGAGGGGAAACGGAGCGCGAGGAGAATGGCCTCCTGCAGGCGTACGCAGATTACACACTCTGCCCGCATTGAACCACGAACAAGGCATCACGCACCTGCAGAACCCATTTGTAAAAGTCGCGAACCGTCTGCACGATGCCGCGTGCGCGTAGGTGCCTGTGCGTCTTGAGCGCACGCGTCAGGAAGAGGTAGATGACCACTGCGTTCGTGAAGTTCTGCCAGTAGCTCCTTCCCACCGGGGAAAGAGCCAACGCGGCAGCCTTCGCGCGAGTGACTACCGTGTTCATGCTGCCTGTCTGGACGGCGGTGGGCGAGTGTGTGGTTCGTCCGGGAAGAGGAGACGTGGCACGTACTGGTACAAAGCAGAGTACACGACGCCCACAGCAATGGCGCGGAGTCTAGGATGGGTCTCAGTGACGATGAAGCCGAGTTCGCCGCCCTAGAAGAGGCTGAGACGCATGTGCTAAGTATCCGGTGCCCGTCCCGCCGGCTGCGTCCACCCAATGACGGACGTCGGCTACGCGGTCTTCAAACCCGGCCCGGACCCTTATCTCACCAACAAGTCCATTGTGAGGCTTATCCGTCCCAAATCACACCTAACCCCTGCACGAAATTCAGGACGACTTGCTCAGTGACCGCCGCCACCATGCGCATGGCAAGTACGCTATCGTTCGTCCCTGGCGCATTGCTATCCTCTGACACCCGTACAGCTATCACAGGAGGAAGAACATGACGACAACACCGAGGTGACATGGGGTGTGTGCTGACCCGCCTCCACGCGCACCCTCTGGATTTTGCTCACTCGAAATTTCCTCAGAGGACCAGCAGAGGATCAACGAGTTCTCGAAGCTGAACACACGATTGCGGAGCATTGAGGAAAAGGTCGAGGGTCTCAAGGTGCGTATGCTAGACAAGCAACCTACGAACGTTCTCTGACATGCGCTCTCAAGGCGGAGAAGGAAGCTCTCGATGATATTTCCATGGAGCTCGAGCTGGCGGACGAAGACCAACCTGTGATGTACGCGACCACTGTCATCCCATCTCTTTTCCTCTAAATTCCACCTACCTGTGCGCAGGTACAAGGTTGGCGAAGCGTTCGTGCACATGTCCCATCCCCGGGCCCTCAAGAGGCTAGAAAAAGACCTATCCGCGCTCAACGACGAGCTGGCAAAGTTTACATCCAGCGCAGAAGAGTGCGAGAAGACGATGAAAGAGCTCAAGGTCACCTTGTACGCCAAGTTCGGCCGCGCGATCAACTTGGATGAATGAAAAGTGTACGCTACGGAGAACCTTAGCTATACCCGCGATGCTCGCGTTGTACTTGATAGTGTATTCCTGACTACTACATATACTTCTCCCTCACATCATCCATTCCTGAGTATGATGGCTTGATTGCCCTCCGCTCTGGAAGACGAGATGCCCTCTATGCTAGGACCAAGACGTGCCGGACCACAGTCAAAACGCGAGAGCTGAGACGAGCTAATCATGCAAGACGCACGACTTAGGAGCTACACATGCACACCACGACTGGACCAAAACAGCCCGGAACCTATGCGACTACCTACTGAACATCATACGTGCGTGTCGTGTCAAGTTGTGTCAACCTCATCCCTATCGCACACGAGACCTCACCCTGACCTAGATAACAAGGCCATCCCCGGAGAGCATCTCCATCAGGTCCTCGTCCGGCTGTTTAGCCTCCGCATTCACGAACGCAAGCAGCTTCTCATACATCTCCGTCCGCTGCTTGTAGCGCTCCGGCGACGGCGCACTCCCACCTTCCTCTCCCGGATCCCGCTCGAACTTGATCACTGACCCACTCGCACCGGGGTTAGGCGGGGAGGGCGAGCTCGGGCGCGATCGTTTACGGGGCGGGGGGCTGTCCTCGCGGTCGCTCCCTGTTGCAGTCGCCGCTGTCGCCGCGCTGGCGGCAGTTGTCGCAGGCACTGGAGTCCCACGTCCTGAGCCTGTCCCTGCCGACGTGGACGCAGGCATACTGGATCGTGCGGGAGCTGAGAGGAGGTGCGCAGAGAGGAGCGAGCGGAAGACGGCCGCTTCCTCCGCGTCTTCGTGGTTCACGACAGCGGACACGCGGGTCTGCAGGAACGTCAGCGCCTTGATAGGTGGCCCGTCCTCGCACATTTCGCGGAATCTACAGAACACAACGCGTCAGGACAATCGACAGTTCTGTGTCGTTATGAGGACGGCGTGAACACTCACTGCTGCTGCCTGACCTCGTAGATCGCGCGCCGTACGATCTCTTCGTTGCTTGGACTGAGCATGCCAGGTCGGGGATGATCATCTGAGCACCGTGCATCGCACCGCGATCGGTTTGCAGACAGACCACGTACCGTACGATGTCCAGGCGCCAGAAATCATCCAGCCTCCTATTGTCGGTATCCCGAGCCGTCCGTGAGGTGCCTACACCCCCGCCCGAGCTCGACGGACGGCCGTCTGTATCACCCTCCACGTCGTCCAGACCCAACCCCGCATTACCGCCATGCATGAACAGACTTCCCGTCTTCGACTCGTACACGATCTGATGCGCGTACCGGGGCTGCGGACAGACCGGGTCCCAGTCCTTGCCTGGTAAGACCTTGTCCCACTTCCCTGGGAGCTCGGGGCGGTCGTAGCGGTAGATCCAGTAAGGGGACTCGCCTCCGATGACGGGGTTCTCCGTGGTCTTCGCACGCATGAGTCCTCCGATACTGTACACAAACATATATGGCAGCATTAGCCAGGTGTTCCTAATGGAGGTGACTCTAGAGAACGCACACGTATATCTCACGCTTCTCCGGATCGATGACAGCGCGTTGTGTGAAACATGGGTCGGGGCCACCGGCAGCGGTGAAGTTGGAGAAGAGCTCGGTCACGGTGTTGGAGGGTATATGGAACGCATACATGTCGGACAGGTACCGTTCATCGCGCTGGCCGGCGAAAATGAAGAGTGTTTGCGATATAGGATCCAGGACCATCGAATGTCCTGGGGATGGATTTCAGCGTCGCGTTATCCGCTATACTAATGAGAGACGCTGGCTTACCCCACCGCGGTGGAATGTAAGGATGAGCGGCGTACATGTCCGATGTGCTATAGACAGACGGTCAGTGAGTCGATCATTCTCAATTGTGAGCAAATGAGGCATACTTGTACATCTTCCACCTGCTAGTCCGGATGTCGTAGCTGTACAGACCAGAGAACTTCAAGGCGTCCCACTCGGCGTCGACTACTCGGCCACCCGAGATGTATATCATCTGCGCCTCGCTGTCGATGGCCATCTGGTGGTCCGATATGAGCGGTGGCCCCCCGGAAGACTAATCAATACAAGCTCAGCTTCAAGCACGCGCTGTTTCCGCGTCATCACTTACAGCGGTATCGAAGGAAAGGAGATCCCACTTCCCCTCGTCCAGTCCACGAGTATGGTACCTGTAAAACTCAGAGCAGTGCGACGGCCATGCACCAGCCAGCGGTACCGCGGGGACAGTACCCTCTGGAGGGGCAGCTCCTGGAACGATCGGAGCCCCCCACGGCAACGTCCCGTCCCTCGCGCCATGAGAATCGCGCATATCGATTCTCACACGATGCGTCTCCGCCCCGTCGCCATCACCCAGTTTGCCGAGAAGGTATATCGAACTCGTCTTGCCATCGAACACCATCTTGTGGCACGCTCGCGGCCCTGGGCCGTTCTTCTCTCTCGACGTCGCCAGACTGAGACAGCTCCACGTGTCCTTGGCGATATCGTACGCCCAAAAGTCATCGAGGCTCCGTTGGCCGTCCCAACCACCAAAGAGGTAAATAATTCTGCTTCGCTCGTCGATACACATGGCGTGCCCGCCCCGTCTGCAGGGAAGATCTCCGTCTGCGTCGAGCCCACGGAGGCGCGTCCAGCGCATGCGAGCCTGGCAGGCTTGCCGGTAGGCCTGTAGAAGTCCGGCGTCCGCACATTCTTTGACGAGTTTCTCCGTTTCGGCCCAGTCGCCGCGCAGAACGAATGCGTCGTGAAGGGAGGTGACAAGTGGATGCTCGAGCTGGAGACCGGAGCGGGCGATAATCTGGGCGACTGGGGTGAGGAAGCGGCGTTGTCGTAGGTGCTTGAGGATCTGGCGGAGCGCCACGCTCTCGCGGTACTGTTAAGAGTGGTGAGTGGCGTCACTTGAAGCTCGATGGCTAGTAGGTACCTCATTATGCCTTTGCCGTATCCGTTCGACGTAGGTGTCATCTGTGATGCCTGACAGAGATATATGCCATATTGAAGTGTTGAAACTCTGCCCATGAGCACTGCAATGGATGTTAGCGGATGGCCAATCTACTGTAGGACTATTGAGCCGCACGATAAAGGTACAACTTCTACAAATCTTGTAGGGAATGGCATACCGACGCGATTGGTCGACTTGATGGAAAACGTCTCGGGTGTTGAGTCATTCTTGAGGCTCGCCTGTAAGACCTGATAATGATCGTATGTTGGTTAACGCTGCTCAGTGAAAGTTGGTCCTATTGACCATCCACCTCTGTCATATTTCCCTCGGTCATGCCGACGAGTACCTTGAAATCTCTCATGTTACATGGGTGAGCTGTTCATCGTACGTCATCGTTCACATACGACAATGTGTGCTCCAAGACAATGTTACTTACCCTTGTAGAACTAGGGGAGCCAATGATTGATTGAAAAAGTAAGCAGTGAGGCGTGCAAGTATCAAGTCTTACCAACCTTGCCGAACGTAATGCTCTCTGTTGCAGGGATGGTAAGCTAGTGTGAAGAATGACGACGAGGACCCCTTACTAAGCACACATATATGCTTCAGTCTGAGACGGATCCATTGCCTTGCATTTGATGCAGCTGTCGCGCCACTCCATCGGCTTGTCTGGTCGCGAGGTTTGTCTGCAAGGATGTTCTCCGCGACATATGTGCCACTATGTTCAGAAGAGCCAGCAATGTCGTATCCAACCGTCACGATGTCTGGGTCTACCACGTTGTCCACCATGGCACGCAGAGAAACAAGACGATGAGAGTATATGAACGTGGGATGAGGAGAGGACTGAAGCTGGGATAGTTGATGGACGTCGTTTGCGAAAGAAAGACTCCGGAAGAGTGTGCGACACAGCCGCTCGGTTGTAGCGTCATCGAGAAGCTCACCCACCGGGCCGGTTCCCTTCCCACTGCAAGCCTTCCCTTGGATGCACCCCGTCACTAAACATGACAGCAGTTCTCAGAGGACAGTCGCCGCATGGATGAAGGGGTCATCGCACTCAGACTGGTCGTAGTTGGATATGTAGTCTGAGTATGTACGTACCCTATCGCGTACTTGTTATTCGATCCTGATCTCAACCGAGACTAGTCTCCCAGATCTGATCTCATCATACCGTCAGTCACACACCGTGTCCAAGTCTTCCGTTGCACACCATCATCAACTGCCAACTATCCTGCCTCCAATACTAGTGTGACCCCAGATGCGACACAGGCGCTTAGCCCCACCCCAGAAGCGACACAACTGGCTGTACGAATCCCCCATACGCCCCATAAATCTGCAATGTATATAGACGTATTCTACTAGATTTTACGCAACTGTGGAAAAAATCCGGAGTGAATTGGGCCCCATTTGGCCCCAGTATGTTCCAATGAAGCCAATATTTCGGCAAGTTTCCTGCCAAATGTCTTGCAACCAGTGCGTTCCTCCACATCTGACTGCTAAATTTTTACAGAAACCATCTAATGGTCAAGTAGTATACACTATAAGGTATGCCCAGCACAGACTCGACTACGTCAGGTGACCTATTTCCGTCACGCTGCCCTCAGTTTGGCGGAGGGACAGCATTGCATTTCAAACTAGAATGTACAGACTCCATATATCACTAAACAAAAAAGAACATCTTGTGGCCACAACACTCTCGCAATATTTGTTCTTGCTTGATTTTCAGTGCAGTGTGTCCGTCCTGAGCCATTTCAAAAGTTTTGGTCCCTACAGTAATTCTTAGGGCGTTTATCGGGTAATTGGGACGGATAAGCCACTTGATCTTTGAAGTCCTTCTCAGTATTCTACATTGTACCGTGTACGGGTGTACCTCTTATGTATTTCAAACAGTGCAAAAAGTAGTCTAGAGCCTGTTCTAATACTTGAGCACCTCCTGGAAGTGTTGAAGACAAAGCTTGACATTTGCAATATCACAAGTTATGTCAGTTCACGTGATCTGTCACAGCAAGTAACGCTGTAACGACATAGTCGAGTCTGTGCTGGGCATACCTTATAAATTTCCGAGCTACTCCGGAAAGGTGAACGATGAGGAGAGCTCAGGCAACCAGGCGGGACGGCTTTGTGTCGCTTCTGGGGTGAAACGAGTGTATCGACGATATCTCTTCCGCAACTCAATGGATTCCTCTCAAAATTCATGTTGAGGTAGAAGTACTCTACTGGCGCCTATGTGACGGGCAAGGTCTCGAGAGGTCAAAATCAAGAACTGCGTTGCTCGCTAACGTCCCGTATGTACAGAATCAGAACATATACTCCTACAAGACAAGACTGAGACAGCGTCACGGGCCTTGCCCGTGACACCATCCCCTCTTCGATGGCGCAAGTATGGTCAGAGGTTGAGGCGAGTAGGGGGCTTGGAAATGCGACCAGAGCGTAGGGTTGTCTGGGGAGGAGGAGAGTAAATGCGAATGGGATCAAAAGGAGGGGCGGGAGGTGGCGAAGGAGAAGGAGAGTGGGAATGGAAGGTGGGAACATTAGCAGCAGGAATGTCCGAGTAAGTAGTGGTTTTTTCGAATACAATGGGATGTGGACGCGGAGCACGAGGGTTGCATCGATGGAAACGAGTGATGAGTTTGTGAACGTGATCAGAAAAAGGAATATCGTAGAGGGGAACCCAAACATTTTCGTCGGGAGAGGAGTGGTTGTACTCGATGAGGTAATTGTAGCGCTGACCGATGCGGCGAGAGTCGCGTACGTCAGTAATGCGAAGAGCAGGGTCATCAGGGAGATCAAAAGGAATGGGCTGGGCATGGGGATGAAAGAGAGAGGGATCGGCATAAGGCTTGAGGAGAGAGACGTGGAACACGGGATAGAGACGGGAGAGGTAGGAGGGAAGTTGAAGAAGGTACGCATTAGGCGCAACCTTTCGTTCGACAGGATAGGGACCAAGCCGCCGATGGTCGAGCTTGTCCGACGGTCGCGTCGTGGTGATGTTGCGACACAGTAGCCAGACAAGACGACCCGGGGCAAAGTCGGGATCAGGGAGTGCATGGCAGTCATAGTAGCGCGCTTGACGCTCCTGCGAGTGCGCAAGTTCAGCGCGAAGCTCAGCATGGATGACGTCGAGACGTGCGACCAGATCCGCAGCTGCAGGGACAGTGGAGGGTTCGGCGAGTCGAGGCTCGAAGGTCGGGTGGTAGCCAAAGTTCGCGAAGAACGGTGTCTGGTGCGTGGACGCGTTCTCGAGGTTATTGAAGGCGAATTCGGCAAGGGGCAAATAGTCCACCCAATCATCTTGCTGGTAGGAGCAGTATGCGCGCAGGTAGGTCTGGAGCGTCTGGTTGGTGCGCTCTGTGAGACCGTCGGTCTGAGGATGGAAGGCGGTTGAGGCCTTGACATTGATGTGAAGTAGTGCGCATAGAGCCGTCCAGAAGTTCGAGACAAAGACAGAGCCGCGGTCGGACACGATGGAGTCGGGAAGGCCGTGATGGCGAAAGATTCGATCTAAAAAGAGCTGCGCAAGATGAGGGGCGTCCATAGACTCGTTGCATGGGATGAAGTGAGCAGCGCGCGTAAGACGATCGCACACCACAAGGATGGAGTCGTACCCATGCGAGAGTGGTAGTTTGACGATTAGATCGAAGGTGATGGCTCGCCACGGCCAATCCGGAATCTCCAGCGGGTGTAGGAGGCCGTACGGTTTGTGACGTGGCACCTTGATGCGCGCGCATGTATCGCAGGCCTCGCAGTAGCGACGGACGTATGTGTTCACGCCAGGCCAAGAGTAGTCGCGCATGACAAGTGCGGTGGTACGCGTGCGACCTGGATGACCTGTGGAAGGGACGTCATGCCGTGAATGGAGGATGTCCTGCCGCAATGACGGAGGGACATAGAGTCTCCCTTTATGGAAGACAAGGTCCCGCTGCACAGAAAAGTCCGAACTCCCATTCGCAACCGCTTCGCGCCAAGTGTCATCAGTTGCGAAAGCAGTCTTGAACTTGTCAAGAAGGTCCGAACTGTCTAGGGACAGCATTGTCAAAGCAGCTGTAACAAAAGCAGGGGGTGTATCAGCCGACGGTTCAACCGGAGGGTAGAGAGGAGAGATATGGCGCGCTGTGAGAATTATCTGGCGCTGTCCGGTGAGGACATCATCCCCTCTTTGAGGCAGAAAGTCCGGTCGACGTGATGGAGCGTCAGCGACATTGTCGGAGCCTGGAGCCCAGGTAAGCTGGAAATCGTAGTCGGACAGAAACATTGCCCATCGTGCTTGACGTCGATTGAGCAACTGAGAGGACATGAAGTACTCAAGGTTGCGGTGATCGCATACAACCAAAATCGGGTGCGGCGAGCCCAGAACCCAAGCACGCATCTCCCGGAATGTGTCGACGATGGCAAGAAGTTCCTTGTCGTGAATATCGTAGTTGATTTCCGCTGGTGTGAACTTGCGCGAGTGGAAAGCGACCGGATGAAGGTCACCAGACTCGTCGGGCTGATGTAGTACACCAGAGAGGGCATAGTCCGAGGCATCCGTGAACACCGTGCAAGGAGCGAGAGGATCGTAGTGCCGCAACACTGGAGCGCTGAGGAAAGCCTCCTTGAGCTTTGAGAAGGCGTCGCGCTGCTCCTGCCCGAAGACGAACTGCACTATCTTCTGGGTCAAAGCGGTGAGCGGTAGAACAATGCGGGAGAAGTGAGGGATAAACCGCCTGTAGAAATTAGCGAAGCCGAGGAAGGACTGAACGTCCTTGATGTTCTCTGGCTCCGGCCAGTCCATGATCGTGGTGAGCTTCTTCGGGTTCATGCTGACGCCATCCGCACCGATGATGTAGCCAAGAAACTCCACCGACGACTTGTGCCATTCACATTTTCTGGGGTTAGCGTACAACTTTGTATCGCGCAACTTCTCGAGCACGAGACGGACGTGTTTCTTGTGCTCTTCTGGAGTGCGAGAGAATATTAGTATATCGTCGAGGTACGCTACACAGAAGACATCGAGGTGCTCGCGAAGGACATCTTGGATGAAGGACTGGAAGGCGGCGGGGGCGTTGGTAAGACCATAAGGCATGACAAGGTGCTCGAATAGACTGAGAGGTGTTCGAAAGGCTGTCTTCCACTCGTCGCCATCCTTGATTCGTACATGTGAGTAGGCAGACTTGAGGTCAATGACGGTGAAGATCTTGGAGCCTTGGATACGGTCGAGCAAGTCGTTCACGAGAGAAAGAGGATACCGGTTCTTGCGCGTGATAGCATTGAGCTTGCGGAAGTCGACACAGAGTCAAAGTTCGCCCGTCTTCTTGCGTGTGAATAGAACCGGAGCGGCGCACTGTGAGGAGGATCGTCGGATGTGTCCGCGTTTGAGGTTTTCGGCTAGATGCTTGGCAAGAGCGTCGCGTTCATCGGCAGAAAGTCGATAGAGTGGGCCAAACAGAGGAGTCTTGCCAGGTTCAAGGTCAATGTCAACGTTGTAGGGTCGATGAGGAGGTAGGTGGTCGAATTCCTTTGGATTGAAGATAGTGTCTTGGAAGTCGTGGTAGGGCGGAGGGATGCTTTCTCGAATGTTATCCCATTCAGAAGGGTCGGGCTCAGCGTCGTAGTAGTCGTGAAGCGCGTTGTTGAGCGAGGATGAGACCGTGCTGGACTTGGGATCGAAGGTGAAGGCCGAGATAGCCGCGTTATCGGTGCGTATAGTCTTAAGAAACTTCTTAGCCATTAGCGTCCGAATGCGGGGACCAGGAGAGCAGGAAACCGGGGATGTGGGGCGACCGAAGCCATCCGAACCCGGCCGAAGCAACAAAGGGCGACCGTGGCCATCCAACGTGTTCGAAGACGACGTGGCGAGAGAGGGCCTGTCCCGAGACGTGGAAACGTCGTCGGCAGGCAGAGCGAGTGTGCGCGTGGGCGTAGAACCTATAGTGCGACAGCAATGAAGTGTGAGTTGCAATCGTGCCCAATCAATATCAGGATTATGACGACGTAGCCAGTCGAAGCCAAGAATAACGGGATATGAGACAGATACTACAGAAAGAGAGAGGGTTTCGGAATGGTTTTGTATTTGTAATTGCGTAGTGATATCCTGAGTGACCAAGCCTGAAGCTATGGGTCGGTCGTCAACGGCAAGAACAGGAACAGGTGTGGTTTTATTTCGACGAGGAAGAGAATGGCGGACCGCAAACTCATGCGAGATGACAGAGTTCGAGGCGCCGGAATCAATCATAGTGTACGTACGTATGGGTTTTATATTGGGAAAGGAGAGAATGATAGAGATGAAGAAATGCTGCGGTGAAAAGGTATGGGTGCCAAGAGCGAAGATAAAGTGAGGAGGAGGAGGAAGAGGAGAACGTGGAGCATATGAGCCATCCGAGAACCGGACGTACTCTGAGACTGGTGGACGAGACTGTCTGTAAGATGTGCCCGGATCATCAACCAGTCATCTGCTCTGCGGGCGAGGCGAGTCACTCACGATTTGGCCGCGGAGGGCTTCGCTGCGTTACTACGCGCAGCGTTGCGCTTCTTCGCGGCCTCAGAGAGGTTCGGGCAGGACGCGGCAATATGGCCAGACCCTCCACAATAGCGGCAGAGGTTGAGGTCTCGACGGCGTTGGCGTTCCTTGTCGTCGAGACGTCCACGTCCTATGCTTGTCGCATCAATCTCCATCGGAACCACGCCAGAATGAGCAGTCACAGCGGTGGTCGAGGAAGATTGTTGGACAGCGGAAGACTGGGACGTCTTCAGACGGTTGCCATTGCCATTGCCGTTGTGCGCGCGTTCGAGCATACAATTAGCGTGCTGCTCGTTGTCAATGTCGACAGCATCCTCCATGAGCTCCAGGAAGGAAGAGGGTTGGTGACGGCGACCGCGCGCAGCGAGCGCGTTACGAACCTCCGGCTTGAGGCCAGTCTTGAATATGTCGATCTTAGACTGTTCAGAAAGGGTGACATGCGCGAGGAGCGCGATGAACCGCGCCTTGTACTGAGAGCACGGACCTTTCTGCCGGAGGGTCTGCAGTTTGCGCAGACTCGTCGCTGAGAGATTGGGATCGCCGAAATGGACGCGGAATTCAGCGAAGAGCGCGGTGATGTCATTGAGAAGATCGGTCCTGGTCAGCTCAATGGACTTGAACCAGTCGCTGGGGTCGCCCAAACCTAGGTAGGTGCTAAAGTACGTAGCGCGGGCAAAGTCCGTGGATAGCGCCGTGCCTTGGAGTGCGAGAGCAGCTGACATGGAGTGAAGGAATGTGTCGACGTCGGAGGAGGACCCCGTGAACACCACGGGTTCTCGGAAGCGTGGAATAGGGGGTGGTTTAGGGGCAGCCGCGATGTTGCTGAGTGCGTTGACGCGGTCGGTGAGCACGAGAGAACCGTTACCCAGACTGGCCATGATGGAGGAGAAGTTGGCCAGATTGTGAGCAAGGGCGGCCTGAGAGTCTTGAATAGGGACTGGCGCGGGTATACCCGCGGGTGTCCAGGTCAAGACCCGTACCCGTACCCACGAAAAACCCGTACCCGCAGATCGGGTACGGGTTTCTCGCGGGTACCAAACCGAACCACGGGTTCACGGGTTTGACCCGTACTTATGCCCTCAGAACTCACCAACAAAAGGCTTAAACGCCTGGAGGGGGGAATGAAACCCGTACCCGCGCGGGTACGGGTTTTCATACGGGTCGGCCGAGAGGTACCCACACCCGTACCCGTACGGGTACGGGTATCAAAACCCGCGCGGGTCTGCCAGACCCGCGTTTTTCCCTAGTCTTGAAGAGCACGGAGGAAACGGAGTTGAGCGAGTGCGGGGTCGACATTGAGGTCGTCGGGATGAGAGAACGGGTCCGATGATTGGTCAGGAGGAAGAGAAGGAAGGGGAGGAGTCGTGTTGAACGGGTTGTTTGCCATTGTGAGGGGAGTGCCTGAGAGATTACGTAACGGCGAAGCGAAGGCTGAGAAGACTGATGAGCGCGCTGAGGAGATTGGAAAGGACGGTGAGCGAGCAAACTGTGACGGGCGAGGTCTCGAGAGGTCAAAATCAAGAACTGCGTTGCTCGCTAACGTCCCGTATGTACAGAATCAGAACATATACTCCTACAAGACAAGACTGAGACAGCGTCACGGGCAAGGCCCGTGACAGCCTACGTGTACAATTTGAGGACCTCAGGATGAGTGGGTGGAACGAGAGTCGCGATGTAGTGTCGATTCTGGGGTGGGTCTAAGCGCCTGGGTCGCATCTGGGGTCACACTAGTACTTCTTCATGGTATGACAGAAAGCTCGCGAACGACTAGGAGAGGATGGAGAACTTGACTATGACTTGCGACCGGTGAGGCAGAATAAGCGCGGTACCCTCAAGCGCTCAACATTGAAGCATCCGTTTGTAATCCAACATATGCGCGGAGCTTGCTCACTGAGTCACTCACACGGACAGTTTCGCCAACCAGATTCTTCCCCCATCTTCCACGATGTCGACTGCATCTGCCGTCCAGTCCAATGCTAGTTCATCCGTCAGAAACCGCCCCCCCCCGACCCCGAAATCAACTACATTCCACAGGGAAAGGCAGTCGACCGTGCTCTGGCTATCAAGCTCGACGAGGAGTGTATGGACCGGTGGGGTCGAATCTTCTTCGACGAGTCCTATCCGGGCGATCATTCACAGCTATCTCCGGAGGAGATCCTGAGGAGGATCAGAAAAATGAGACTCATCACAGCGAGGTCCATGGCTTACGAGGTGTACTGCGAGTTCCCCAACATCCCTCACCTCGAGCGCAATGTGCTCTTGCTCCAGCGTTCCAAGCTGACGTGGATGTTCGTCTTCAAGGACAACAGTTCTCGCGAAGCTCTTCATGCGCCACTTGAGCTAGAGGACGTGCGTGCCGTGAAGGAGTTCTTGGGAGTTAAGAAGCAGGGTGCGAAGTGGTATGATGTGAGAAGTCGGCTTGAAGGTACGTGTGTAGTGTTGAGTTCTAGTTTGTGGTGTCTCATTCTTTCTTTGACTGTAGGGCTCGACTGAGCCACCTGTCCTCCTCTGCCATGAGTTCATCGGACAGACTCAGCGAGACTTTCCCCGGAAGTCCGCCACGCGTCGCCTCCCCAACACTCGTCCTGGTTATGAGCAAATAGCAGGCAGTTTTGGGTCAGCGTAGATTCGATGCCGCTACAAAGTGCGTTCCCTCTATACACAATATTCTTGTATCCATACACAGTGCCTCGCCATCGCTATCCTCTCCACGTTATCGTCCGCCTCATCGCTAGTTTTGTTTCTTGGGCCTTGGTTGGCAGTCGTTATGCAGGATTCGAACATGGCTGAGCGCTGGCGTTGTGCCGGTTGAGATATCGACCAAGGAGTCGTGATGTTCAAGGAGGGGCCGCGATCAAATACGCTGTCAGAGTCTGTATTTGCAGTCCGTGACGATGACGATGGCATGTCACTGCCATACACGGTCAGAGGTATGGGATACATGATCGGCGTTCTTGCCTGATGGTAGTTTGTCCTGATGTGTTGACCTCCCGTTTGAGTTCCTTCGGTGATTGAGGAGGAACGCGGAACAGGTAGCCTCTATGGGTAGGCCTGGTCATTGCACGACAAGGCCAGGCTAACTAGCCTATAACCCTGCGAGGTTGAGGTGTCGCAACGTCGATTAGGCCCGTGGGGCTGACGATAAAGCCTGTCCGTCGACCACTCTGTCGCCGCGGTTGCGCTCGTCCTCTTAGTCGACGTCCAATGTTTAACCCGCAGCGACTCGGATAGTCGACCTCAGCCTCGATATTGACCTCGACGACTTGCGTAAGATTCCGAACGACATTGTGGCCTTGATTGGGTTGGCGACCGAGACGGCGTTGTGGGGTACGTCGCAGCTTTCCTCGTTCTTCGCCGCCGCCCTCCCGCGCCGGGCTTCTGTTCGTGAATCGTACGCCGTGCTATTGGTCGTCTCGCTCATTACGACGTAGGAGCGCGAGCGCAAGAAACGGGCGGGGAACTTCAACTTGCTCCGGCTCCTCACGTGCTGCATACTCTTCGAGGCGTGCACGACCCACTTTGCGCTCGACTTCAACCACTTTTACACCGTCTTGGTACGTCCACACTCTAGTCACACACCCCGTTGTAGTATAACCACCACCAGATCCAGCTCTTCCGTCTTCTCTGTCGCGTCATTGCCTTGCTCTGGTCGACGCTCTTCTACATACTCCCAAATTATTCTCGACGCCTCCAACGTCGTCTTCAAGCTTTCTTTTTCGTGGCGCTCGCTGCCATGGATCTTCATCGTCCACCGTCGTCCACATCCTCGATTTTACTTCGCAGCGTTGCTAGCCCACGCCGTCCCTCGACTATGCCACGTCTTGTCCGGCTTGCTTCTTCCGCTCATGGCCGCAACGACTACTGGTTAAAGATCGTCCAGTCGATGTCAGTCGTATCGGGGTGGGAGATGTTCGACAACGCGGGAACGAACAGCGCCCCGTCCTACTGGATACTCGACTCTCGTAGGGGCGATATGAGGTCCTCGTTGGGTCGCGGCGACTCCCGCGCTTGCTGGAAGGTCTCGTGGATATGGGAGGGGTCCGAGCGAGCATTCCTTTGCAACGCGACATTTGCGTTAGCGAACCGTGTTTGTAGTCATGCTAGCCAGGTGAGTTCACAATATTCGTGAGGATGTATGGAGAAATTGGTATACTTGTCTCTACACCATGAGAAGTGGCCTCAAGATGCGCTCGACGATTGGCACCACAACTACCGCAGCATCATTGGTCCCAGGTGCCCCGTGTCGGAGCTCATAGGTTTGGAGTCTGGACTGCCGGTGCACTCACATAGTCCGGATATGATTCATTTCACACCGAAGGTTCGATCATGGCCCGTTAACGCATGCAGCATGCCTGCCGTTTGTGAAGTACGCATCAAGCGCCGTGCACTGCGGTAAGGGCTGCACTTGTCCGAACCGAAGTACGTATGGAATCGAAAATCCGCCGTCACGCGTCAGCGCCACGTTCTACTCGGACTCCTCATCGACAGGTGCTGGTCCAAGGGCAAAGTCATAAAGACCCTGGCCTACCACCCCACCCACATCGTCCTCATCCACGCCCTCCACCCGCCCACCGCGACAAAGCAATCATGGGTATCGTCAACAGCGTCAATGCATGTCTCCGTGGCACGACCACCGGTGACTCCTACACCACCCTCGCAACATACTCGGACTCTCCAGAGGTCCAAGCCAAAGCGGACGCGTTCGTCAGCGCCCTCCTCACCGCCGAGAAACCAGGCGACATCGACCGCGAGCTTGCGCAGTTCGTCAATCCAAACGCCGTGGGCACCTCGAGCTGGTGGGAAGAGCGCTTCGCGCAGGCCGTCCTCGACGTGCTCACGCAGGCCCTGAGCAGCGGTGTGGCCGCCGCGCTCGTCGCCAAGGATGCTATCGACAAGTCCGTCGAGGCCGCCGTCGGGTTCGCGAAGGAGCACCCGGTCTACTTCACGCTTATCGCGCTCGGCGTCCTCGTCTTGCTCTCGCCCTGGATCATAGAGGCGCTCGGTTTCGGCGAGCTCGGTCCCATCGAAGGTGCGTGTTCTTCGCCACTTGAAGTATGCGTTCGCGCATTCAGGTTGCCCCATACCCTCGAACTCCGCCATGGATCGTCCATGCTGGAGTTGGCGATCTGTGCTGCTCACGATCAGTGTGCTGATGATACCGCCGCTTACCCCTTAGGCACCGTTGCGGCGATGTGGCAGGCGCGGTACGCAGGCTACGTGCCGAAAGGCTCCCTCTTCTCTTTCTTCCAGCGCCTGGGCATGATCTGGAGGCGCTTTCCCGCGAAGTATTGATGCCACGCACTGGTTAGGCCGGAGGGGTTCAAAGTTGCAAATAACTCCAACAAGGCTCCATTTCTCCTGAATGTAGAGACTGTGCAGGAATGAATGTGTTGTCTGGCGTGGACAGTGACTGTAAGAGGCAAAAGAGGGTTCTGGAGCGGGCGTTTCACTCTATGTCGAGAACGGGCGAATCGCCCGTGCAGACTCTCCTTTTGGCGTCAACGCCGCAGCGCGGGCAGTAGTAAACAATCACGCATACTCTCCTACTAGTGATATCGATGTTTTGCTCACCATCGGAGTCAACCTCTCTTCCCGTCGAGGTATGCGAGCGCATCATCGACAGCTTCTATGACAACCACTACAACCACCACTATGACCTCACCCTGGCAGCCTGGTGCAATTGCAATGCGACATTGCGAGCGTGTGCTCTCACTTGCTCCAGCTTGTACCCACGGAGCACCAAACACTTGTACTCATCCATGACCCTCACGAATTCTGCCCAAGTAGACATGCTCGCTCGCACTTTCAAGCTCAACCCTTTTTTAGGGACTCTAGTGACAGAGCTACAAGTTCTGGCTTTCCCGAAGGACCTCGGGAAGAGGCTGCCAGAGGCCGAGCAGAAGAAGACGCAGGAGATCAACAAGATCGGCGAATACAACTTCATTCCAAGTGGCCTCGAATCTGCACCAGACGAAGATTTGATCGAGTTCACATATCTCCCTTTCGCTCGTCCAGATTTCGTGCGGAGGCTCCCCAACCTGGCGCGGCTGAACATGTCCATCGATCCCTCCACCTACCCACCCTGGTACCATGTCCTATTCGCAGGATTCAGAATCACGGACCTTGCCCTTGGATACATCCCGTTCCAGAAGGCGAGCGAGCTGTGTCGCGTTATACGTGCCTTTCCCATGCTCGCATCACTCTCACTCGCCGGGAAGGCCCTGGAAGACTTGCGTGTGGACATGGAGGAACTACACAGACTTGAAAGAAACCAGAATTCTAGAGCATGCGGGAAGCTGAGCCTCGTCTGCTTGTCTGGGTCCCGAGCTCTGGTCAGTGGATATCGATCTCCGAACGGTCATGCCAGTGGTTCGCTCACTACGGTTGTCAGAGTTCGCCTCTCCCGGGAAATTGCTTTGGGAGTACCGTACGTCACCTCGCAATTGAGGCACGAGTATATCGTCGTTCACAGTTCGGTAAGAGGTCTTCCCGGCTCGTGCCTGTTGGTGTACGAAATACGATCATTCACCTCGTTGTAGGGCCACCACGCTACCTCCATAGTCTTCGGAACCTAGAGTCCCTCAGCGTCGACTTCATGATTTCCCAACATGGGAACGATCTCGAGCGTGGCATACGCAACATGCTCATCCCTTTGCTGAACGCTCTTCCCTCGCCGAGTACGCTCAGAACGCTCTCCGTCTCTCTGCATTCAGGTCATCTCGAATTGGCGAAAGAAGAGCTACTGGTCGAGGCTCTTCAGTCTTTCACCCAACTGGAGACCGTCTTTATCGAGGGGGAGACTCAGCGGGTGCCGCGCTGGCAGCCTCAGATATCACAGTGGGACCAGTCGCCGAGTGCGCGCCTGCCAGTGGCAGGGACGGCGTCGTCGAACCAAGGTGGGGGGACGGTTGTCAATGTAGCGCCGCGGCCGTCCAGCCCACGACACCGAGCGTACGCAGAAACCACTACTACGCGTCGCCGTCACCGAACTCAGTCCCTACACATCCCTCGTTCTTCCACTATTGCCCACGCCTCCGATATTCCTGCTCCTCACCTCCCTCGCCCTCGTTCTGCGCCTGGGGTTCGTCCTCGTCGTCCCCGATCCCCTTGACCATCACGATTCACTGGTATTCTCTTTGTTACTCCTTTGTAGCGCATAGTGGCTGGTCACTGCGGGCGCCACGGCACATAGACGCTTGCGCTGACGTCGACGAGACTCTGAGGGGCGTTGGTTTCCGCCAGGTCGTTCTCCGCATCCCTCACGGCGCTCTGCCCTCAGGCTACATAGTACTTCCAATCATGGACTCCAGTTTTTGCGATGCCCTCATACTGGACAAATTACTCACTATCTTCAACATCTGCCACCTTATGATACGGTATTGAGCCTAGTATCTGGCTCTTCTTGCGACTCTCGAGACGGTGGAAGAGTATCGACTGTTTCTAACTCTCTCCGGGTCACAATCAATGCATGGAATGTCCGGGATTGTGTTACTAACACTTCTGAAGCGATAAGTATACATAACCGATCAAGAAATCTCCGATTTATCGCTATACGACATGTCCTCCAGGTCGACCATCTACGCATCATCGTACATGCTCAGGATTCCTGTGAGATCATCTCCGGTCAGACAGGCTGCCAATGCTAGTGGATATCCGGCATACACATGCTCGGAACAACTCTCAACTCGATTCTTCAACAAGCGGTCAATCTCGCAGATTAGGCTGGTAGGAGGAGACGTCGACTAACCAGGATGGACGACGACGTGAGCACCGCTCTGCTGCAGCTTTCCGGCCTCTGTGGATGGACGGTGTCAGTAACATGAACATCACAAATCAGGGGCATCTCGTCGAGAAACGATGCAGCAATGTGCCTGCCCGCTTCGCCCCGAGGTATGACGGAACTGACCTCTTGGGACAGCCACCGCTCCGACTTCAGGGGCTGCTGACACCGCGAGAACAACGGCGAAGGCCACGAGTGCGAAGACGGACTTCATGTCGGTGAACTCAGAGCCATATACAATCGGACAAAAAAGTCGCAGGTTTAATAAACCTCAGGAGTTTTTTGTCTGCCTACCGCCCACCCCCTAGTGTACCGGGACCATTCACCTCATTTCGGAGGCTCAGAACTTGGTAGGCGCAGTGTATAATAGCATCGGGCGCATCCGCGCGCGCGTCGCAAGGCGTGAGGGACGAGTATGAGAGAGGGAACGATGACGTGAGATGAAGAGACGCCAGGCGGCGCGGAGCTCTAAAAGGCAATCGCGACGTGCGGGAAGTCATATGCGCCCGTATCATCCCACGATTCCATATTAGGAATCATCCCGCCCCGCCGTTGTCCGTTGCCTATGTCATCGCAGCGGTCTTCAGGGTCTTCAAGACAGTCATCAATCAATCCACTCGACACAGTGTGGTAGTAGGAAAACTGGCTGGGGGCACCAGCATGCTATAACAGTCGGGGGAGGCGGACAAAAAAGTCCCAAGGTTTATTAAACTTGGGACTTTTTTGTCCGATTGTAGACCCTCCGAACTCAATGTCGCGGAGAGGTGGTCGAAAGTCGAGTGGGTGGTGAAAGAGGATGTTGCGAGCCTCTCGAGTGTTCTCTGCAGGTATTTATGCGATTTATCGGCGCATCCAAGTTGTGCGGTGTGCTCACTCTTATTTGGGTCCCACAGGAAACACAGCCGGGTCCGCACCCGTCCCAACACCTCCATCACCTCGCCCGCTCCTTATCAAACCTCTTGCTTCTCGAGATGCCAATGCGGTGCTTGAAAGGCTTGATGCTCCGCAGCCACCGGCTTCCTCAGGGCTCAGATAAACCTCTTACGAGCAGCCAGGTAGGGATCTCAGCATCAGCCACGGTTTGTCGTATTTGACACATGCACATGCGAACATCATCCTTTTGACAGGCTTTGTGGCGCATGAGAGCTGACCACCATGGTCAAGGCCTTACGCTCAATGAGTATCACATACCCTCTCTAGTCGATATCCAGGGGCAGCAAATCCCACCTGCAAGAGCTTTGATCCTTAATGTACTGCCGCCTTCATCGGGCCAGGGGCGGAGGAGGGCTGGGCACAGTCGGAGTTGGGGGAAGTTCATGGGGGCCGGGGGAAGCTTGCCAGCGCTCGACGTAGCGCGCAATGTCGCATCGAGTTGTCGTGTGCACGGTATGCCCGCAACTTCAATTAACTTGTCGTACCCAACTGACAGGGAGTAGACATGCCCCAGCTCACGCTGTTTCTGCTGAGGGTCATTCGCAGGGCTCATGTGAGGGCGCTGATACATAAAGCCTGCGCTATGCGACGAATCGAACTTGAACACGCAGCATCCCCTGAGCAGAAGAAGAAAGTCAATCATGCCCCGGGCCCTTCCCAATGACATCGCGGCTCTTATCAGCTTTGGCTGTGAGGCAGCGCTCTGGGGTACGTGTTCCATTCCATTCCAGCGCACAGCGCTGAGAAAGCTCTGCTTGCTGACCCGCCGCCCGGCGCGCACACGCACAGGCGCATACACCGTGCTGTTCGTCATCTCGCTCATTGCGTTGTACGAGCGCAAGAAGCGGACCGGGGAGTACAACACCTTCATCGTCGTCCTCAGCTGCCTCCTCTTTGCCTCGTGCACTGCCCACTTTGCGCTCGAGTTCAATCACTTTTACACCACTCTGGTGAGCTCTCGCCGCCGCGCGCTAGCTGTGGATGACTTGAGATGGTGCGGTCCTGCTGCTAATATTAGTACGACCGTGACCAGTGGGCTACCGGGGTCGATAGGTTCGCGGACGAGACGCCAACGCTCGTGGGCGCCGACATCCTCATTTCCGTGAGCGACCTCTTCGGGGACTTCATCCTGATCTACCGGTGCTGGGCCCTGTGGGGGAAGAACATCTGGGTCACCGTCCTTCCCCTCCTCACCGCCTTCGGCGGTTTCGGTAAGTGTTTTTCTGTACCGCACTCGGAGCCCCACCACTGACTAGCACCGGTTCCCGACATAACGTTCGTTGGATGGCATGACACGACACTCGCCCCATGGTACGGCACACGACCGCGAACCAGCATGCGCGATGCAAGTCATGCGCCTCGTCGTCACCCTCTCGCCCACCGCGCCCGTCCCGCCCCCATCCTTCGTCCCGCTCGGCACGGCAGGGTTCACGCTCCTGCTCTGCACGAACGTGCTCGCGACGGGCCTGATCGTGTTCAAGATCTGGTGGATGACGCGCCCGCGCGAGGTGGGCGTCCCACTCCGGAGCACGACGCGCCTCGCGCGCGGGGCGATGGCGATCATCGTCGAGAGCGGGCTCGTCTACCTCATCACACAGCTCGTGTTCGTCGCGCTGTATGGGATCCACCACCCCGCGGAGGCCATCGTCGCCGTCGCCGCCGTCCAGATCTACGTGAGTAACCGAGTGTGCGCGCCCAGTCCCGGGTCGTGGGTATGCGCGGCGGAAACGCTGACTGCATGGCTCGCTCCGTAGGGCATCGCGCCGACGCTCATCATCATCCGCGTCGCGCTCGGGATCGACGCCGGCTCGACGGACGCCGGCTCGGGCTCGGGCTCGGGCATGATCCCGACCATCAGCATGGGCTGGCGGCACAGCACGCGCGACACGGGCCGCACGACGACGTACTCGGATTACCCTTCGACGGACCTCTCGGGCGGGACGAAGGCGAACAAGGTCTACCCGCTCACGGACCGCCTTGTCGCGCTCAAGCCTGTGGGGTCTGTGGGGAGCCAGATGATGTTCAACACGGTTTGAGGCAGGAGCCTGAGCGGACGTTGGGTCGGAGTGAAGAGAGCGCTATGTGGGGAAGGGAGATGGCCTGCAGTGTAACATATTGTATGTCTGACGTATTCGTCATGCTGGATACTATCCTAGTTGCGTTAGCTGTAGAGCTGATCCTCTGCTATGCTGTCTGCCTATAGCGCCGACTGTCATGGCGGCGGTATATCTGTCGGTCTTGAAGATCGCAAAGCTTCTCTCACAGATTCCACACGTGAGTTCTTGCATTCAAAATGATTCTATTTCGCGGCGTCCTCTGTAGCCATGAATACCACCGATGATGCTTCGATGATGCCCAGAGATGTATGAAAACAACTGACCCAATGTACCAAGCATCTCCTCGCGGAAGATGAGCTTGTTTGCTCTAGCCGTCCCTTTGTCTTCTATCTGTCGTTCATCCCACAGTCGAATCTAAAACTCGTGAGCAGGTGTGGGAGTCGGGGGGTGACATCACGGGGAACACACTCACCTCCGATTGTTGGACACCATACCCGATGCTTATTGAACGACGGCTGTGTGTTGGCATGAGCGTGCGGCACCGGCTGGTTTCCGAGAAGCATAGGGAATTCCGTATGCTCGTGTACGTATACGAGCCTCGAGGCATGACCCGTCACACTTTGCGGCTTCCTGCAACCTGCAACAAAGTTCGACCCGCATGAGCAGGCCCGCGAGGCCCCGAGTCCGAGGCTGTGCTCGGTCGTCATCAGTGATGAACGTCTTCGCTTCGTCTGGTCATGCTTCTCGTGTCCTTGTGGGGTTAGCAGGAATCAACTTCGGTCGGGCTGAGCCTATCACTGTGTGAAGTGACGCTCTATCCAACGGGGTTTATGCCTTGGACAACCAGAATTGCCTGTAGTATCCAAGACCAAGAATATCTGATACATCTCTCGAGGATACACAGAGTTATGGACATTTTTCCTCGTAGTATCCTAGGCGGTTCATACTGTGAAACCACTGTGTGGATAGGTAGACTACAACATGAATATGTGCCGGGCTACGAACGGTGATACATCAGCTATCTCCCTGGGCTAGGGCCAAGATATGACACTTAGCAAGATGGTATCCTCGGGCGGATACTCCGATTACCCAGGCCTCTTTCATGGTTTCAGGACATCGAGACACAGAAGGATAGCTTGTGGCTACCAAGGCACGCGATGATGTCATACCATATGGCCGGCGGCGACGGCGGCTATTCCTGCCCGACGTCGGGCCCGATTGCTCAGTATCCCAGCCACACGCCCATCTATTTGTACTCCTACCATATAGTACAAGAGAAACCTACTATCCCTGTGATGGACAATATGAGAGCAGTATCCTCGGGCCAACGTCAACAACCGTTGAAACAACATCAAGCATCCTGCCTCTAGCAATGCGGCCACCGCCCCGACTTGGAACACCGCGATATTGCGCGCTGATGCGTCGATCATGAATGCAGCGACCAGCATTGACGAATCGAGTAAAGACTGATGCTGGCTTGCAATTCCGACTCTAGCGCAGCGTCACCTGGAGAGACTTTGGGGGAGACGCGGCAGTCGGGTGAAGACGAACCGAAAGGGAGCACATAGGCACTATCGTGCTTGCATGCGCGCACTGCATGAGCCAAGGTCAGCGTAAATCATTCTCCAGCAAATTCAGCAAGTAAGTTCGCTTGACCGCCGTATATAATATCTCGTCTGCTAGCGGCAGCCACGGTCCCTCTTTCCATACTCTGCACGCTGAACTATACACCACCTGAGAGCTTGACGACTCACTGCTCCTCTATGTCACAGTCTGGGCCCGAAGGAGGCACCTTCATCCCTTCATCTGGTGTTGTACCGGCTGGCAACCTATCGCAACCGCAACTGGGTGGCAGTCCCACTGCTGGAGGAGGTGGGCGATTGCTGGCTGGTAGTCATGGGCAGACACTCCCGAACGAAGGCGCCATTGGGAAGGACGGAGGTATGGGAAGTTCAATGGTGAGTAAGCGTATACAGTCTTCAAAAAGCGGCGTACAAACTCACTGCTTGCTTTTGTATACAAGACTACGGATCAGTATGCAGCACTTGGTGGTGGCCCTGGCAACCTCGACCCCACAATATTCATGGATGGCGACTTTCAAGGGATGTTCGTCGGTCAGCAGTCGCAGTGGAGGGGTTCTGGTGGGATGGGGCATGTTGGTGACCCTCGTATGGCACCTTTCCACAATCCCTTCGCTGTCGGAGCCAAGCAGTCGATGCTGCCAGTCGGGGACCGTGAGATCATTGCGGTGAGTTCTTGCATCTTCATCCTGGTCTTCGTGCATGCGGAACTGGGAGGAATGACATTTTGATTATCTGTGGAAGCAAACTATGCGTGAGCTCTTCCCTGTGTTCATGCAAGAGTACCTCGCACCTATCCAGTCGACAGTGACGGGACTCCAGAATGGTGTTCTGATGGCATTCAAGCTGCTCGACGACCAAAATGCCAAGATTGCTACGCTTGAGAAGAGGCTTGAAGAGCTGAATCTCAAAACTGCAGAACTCGAGAAGAAGGCCCCCAAGAAAGGTCAGCTAATTGTTCCAGAGGGACGGAAGGAGAGAGATACTGTCCTCGAGGTGCGTGTTTGTTGAGTATGTTCTTCATTGACTGTTTGTGTTTATGCATTGGGCTTCTACATGCAGGGCGCAGTGCATACCGTCATGCTTCTCCTTCTGGGTATCAGGAAGGATGCGCCACTCATGAAGAAGTGGTCAAACAAGTCTAATGAGGCACCATACTATGACCTTCCCGAACCCAGTGATGAGATTCGTTACGCACCCGATGGTACACGCCTCTGGAATCCGGAATGGTATGGAACAACGCAGAACATTACGAACGCAAGCTACATCAATGCGGCTATGAGCAACCTTCTGCAGAATAGAGGTGCGTGAGAAAGACTCAGCCATCTTCATCCTTTGGAATTACTCACCATGCGCGGTTGATGTACTCACAGAGCAATACAACCTGACCAGCGAGAAGTACACGTCGAAGGTCATCCGTGACGCTGCGATCACATTCTTCCGGGCCCTGAGACGGGAGTATCGATGGCGCACTTCAGACGAGGGTCTGACAAAGAAGGCGAAGAAGAACAAGAATGTGCGGCATGCTATGCGAAGGCATAATGTACGTACCTCATGTTTTTCTGCCCTTCCACGCTAATCATGGCCCATTAGAAAGCCGACTACCTCCGTCGCTGTGTCCCAAATTTCCAAAGGTTGTATGGCCACGACAAGACTGCTGGAGTCGAGGAACTCATTCACACGGACTACATGAGCTCGGAGGAAAGTAGCGCTCCGTCCGAACCCGAAGCCTTCGAAGAACGCGAGCGACTCCGTAAGGAGGCAGACGTTGGGAAAGGTGCACTCGAGATCATCACTCTGTCATGGCGTTCATGTTTTGTGAGTGTTGCAGCCCTGGTCAGACAAAACCATAACTTACATTTGGCTTGACTCTTGAACGTGCAGCTGTCTAAAATGTACGCCGAGGTGAGGGCCGCCGGACCTGAGGAATCGCATGATGTCGCACAAACGGTCGACGGGCAGGACAAGGAGAACGACACTCCAGGTGCCGCTGATCCTGAAGCTAAGAAGCGAAAGCGTTCTGAACAGGAAACCAATGGCCGTACGTCTAAGCGCACCCGTGCCCGTCACGACCGCTTCCGCGGAGCACGTACTTGCGATGTCATACGCAAGAGATCGAAGAAGCCCAAGGTCATCTACAAGGAGTGTGTAAGCATGGAATGGGTAGAACGTATGAAGAACCGCTTGATGTATGATCGCCTTCCTAGCCGGCCAGCCTCCATGACTGTCTTTGATCTTGAAGAAGTGATGTTCGCAGACGATGAGGACGAGGGAGACGATTAGTTCCTAGATCCATGAGTAGAATACATGTCAATGAATGAAGTCGAATTCGTCCAATCTACGAGTACGAAAAAGAACATGTGTCAGTATTGCTGGAGCTGATAGTGAGAAAAGTTGTACACCTCCCTAGCTTCGACGTAATGGAAGTGTAAGCCAGTACTTCACGCCAGCAATCTCCACCAAGTGTTGTACAACTAGCCCCAAGAGCATATCAAGGGACACAAGAGATCCTGGACCAGGCTCTTGTTGACATTCCGGATTTACGGCTCTACCGGTCCGGAGTTGTGCACACAACCTTTGTATGGTCATGTTTACCTATGTTTAGATAGCGCTTACTATAGGCTGTGTTTCTACTTACCATATACGGTTTTCTCTACGAAACTACTGTACATTCCCATGACCATATGGTTCCCTTGTCTTCCTGTGCGTTCTACAATGCACCGGAACATTCTAGACCTTATGTCTTACTCAGAATACTCTCGGCTCTTACTCATACGCCGAGTACGGACTCTTACTCATCGCTCTATGGTTAACATGTGACTGCTTCATTCGCTTACTCATGCACTCCTCTCTCCAGTATATAAGGCAGTCTGTTTGCCCCTCTGCTCTTCAGTCGTTCGCTCACTGACTGAAGAGTAAGTCCCACTTATTACTTATGCTCTACTACACTTTACTTACTAGTACTTGTAGTCTCTCTTTGTGTGACTTACAGGTACTAAACTATGCAATATAGTCGTTCGCTCACTGACTGAAGATCTCTCTTTGTGTGACTTACAGGTCGCTCCAAGCCTTCCAGGTTCAGAGTTCATCAGGTTATGAGCCCTGCGCTCTAATCGGTTGCTTCTCTGTCGACACCTCTGCGCGCAACTCTTTGTACGTCGACTCTCTGCCCGTGCATCCCACTTTCCTACTCTCTTGACTGTGCCCGCCGACACTGCTGCCAGGGGGACATTTCTGCGCTCGTGACGCAGCCCTGAGCGCTTCGTAGTCAGTCTCTAGTCTACTATCGTTGTAACACCTGTTGTGCTCTCGAGGCACCTGGGTGATTCAGGCATCCCTCAGCCAGGCCACGCACTTGCGCCCGCCAGCTGTTGTACCCGGGGTGGTTAGCACCTTTGGACCGGAGGACAACCGTTCGGACCCTCCTTACGATACCTTTTTGCCTCGGTAGTTACTATAGCGTTTCTTGGGCACAGTTGGCGACTTCTACCCGGATTGTTGGTAATTTCGGCTTACTGGCTCTCTGGTTCACCTCAAAAGGTGCCCCTGTCCACCTTCCTCGCACGTGGCACGTCAATCATCGCGTATACTTTGAACCACCGTTCTGGAGCCGACTCTTCCAGCATCTCCTCATTCCTCTGAGTCTGAAGTCGAGGACATCGTTGATACTTCGACAGAAGCATCCTCTGACAGCTCAGGCAACGAGGAATCCTGCGAGGATCTTCCACACGTTTGGGACTCTGACGAACAAGTCGACGCCCACCTTCAAAGCGACGGTTGGTACAATTGTGCCGTGAGCCCCTGTCCTCATCGGTACAACAACGTTGCTTTACCGGAAGATCCCACATCGTTCGCTTGGCAACCTATCTCTCCCTACCAAGCAGACGAGGAGTTTCTTGCTGGAGTCAACACAGCTCTTCCAGTCGCATCCGATACACCCTACGACACACCACTTGTCGTAGCGCTTCCTCTCGCCTCTAACACCCCATACGACACCCCTCTCATCGCATCTCCGCATCTCTCTCCAATCGAAACTCTTCCTCCTCCTCTCGTCACTGCGCTTCCATCTGTTGCGCCTATATCCTTCACTCTTGACTTCGACGACGAGGATTATCTCCACTCTTCTCAGTACCTGCTTTCAATCATGGGAGACGTCAAGATCGACTCGATCCCTATCCTTTCTTCGGCGAACCAGTACAATGACTGGGCTGCAAAGCTCAAGGGGTACTTCATCTTCATGGGCTGTTGGGAGATTGTCGAAGGCACCAAGACTGAGCCCTCTCCTGCCGGTACCACCGCCACTGCGGCGGAACTAGTCGCCATAGAGGCATGGCAGAAGCTCAATGGGCAGGCTCGCAGCATGATGTATATGCGGGTCTCACCGAACTTCCACTACGTCCTCGATGCGAAGGTTCCGGGTCAAGGTGGTGCTGCTCCTCGTACTATGACAGCCGCTGAGACCTGGGGCGCCATCAAGACGAAGTTTGGCACGCCCAACAGTGCTCACGTCTGGGGCATGTTCGAGTCGCTCGTTGCAGAGCCTCGCATGAACGATTCGAAACCTCTCCAGGACCAGATGATGAAAATCATCAACCGCCTTCGCGACATCGATAGCAACGGCGTCAAGCTCAGCGAGACCATGCAGGCTCTCCTGTTGCTGTCGAAGGTCCCCGAGTCCTACCAGTCCATGGTTTCTGCGCTAATGGCTATTACGGACATCGACAAGGTCACCCTCGACGACATCCAGTCGAAGACCTTGGCCGAGGAGTCATTGCGCAAGAACGGACAGTCCGCCAACAAGGTCTCCCAGACCAAGCCGAAGCCTAAGGGTCCTTGCTCCTTCTGTGGCGGTAGTTCTCACCACGAGTCCAACTGCTACAAGAAGCACCCAGACAAGCGTCCCAAGGGCAAGAAGAAGGAGAAGGAGAGGGATAAGGACAAGGACAAGGGGAAGAACAAGGACACTACTTCTCATAGCCATGCACATGTCGTCTCTGAGTCTGTATCTGCTGTAAACGTACTTTCGGGTCCCTCGAACATCGCTGCTTCTTTCTATGATGAGGCTATGGCCTCGGACAGCTCGAAGTGGACCATGTGGCTTATGGACTCAGGAGCCTCTCAACATATCACCGGCGACATGTCTGACTTTTCTACCTACCAGCCTTTCGAGACCACTGTTCCCTTTGGAACGGCTGCGTCAGGTGAAAGTAGTGTTATCCATGCGCTTGGATCGGGAACGGTTGAAGGGATCGCGTACATCGATAATCAGAGCGTCCCTGTCACCCTCAACAACGTCTACTATATCCCGCATGTGGAAGGTCGTCTTTTCTCGACGGGCTCCATCGAGCGCAATGGTTATTCCTTGTTCCAAGGTGAAGGTCGCATGTGTATTTTTGACAAGCTACCTGATGGTGCTGTCAAACATGGTTCGACGATTCGTATCATGGGTCGAAAGATCCTTGAAGCGAGGTACAACCCGAATAGCAACACGTACTGGACGCTCCTCGAACTCCGTAATGGTCAGCGTGTCCACCTCAATGTCCGTCGCTTCAAGACCTGGCATCGTCGCTTTGGTCATGCGGGCAAGGACGTGCTGCGTCATCTTCCTAAGAACACCAAGGGAGTTGATGCCGTTGATCCTGCGGATGAAGAGCCATGTGACGGATGTGCCTTTGGCAAATCCACTCGCGCCCCCTTTCCACCTTCTGAGAAGCGTGCGACTGAAGTTCTCGAGCTCATCCATACAGATCTCGATGGACCGATGCGTACTCAGGCTATCGGAGGATGGAAGTATTTTGCCGGTTTCATTGACGATTACTCTGGTCTTGCTCGCGCCTATTACCTTAAGCACAAGTCGGATGCTATCAAAGCATTCCTCGACTATAAGGCATGGGCTGAGACTCAGACCGGTAAAAAGATCAAGAAAGTCCGCTCTGATCGAGGGGGGGAATACACGTCTAGCGAGTTCAGCGAGCTTCTTCGTTCGCATGGCATCGAGCACCAGAAGACAGTTGCGGGTTCACCTCAACAGAATGGACGTGCTGAACGCTGGAACCGTACCATCACCGAGAAGGCTTTGTGTATGTTACATCAGGCTGGACTTAGTCACGGTTTCTGGCAACTTGCCATCGATGCAGCCGTTCATATCTACAATCGTCAACCTATGCGACGACACAAATGGCAATGCCCTATCACGTTGTGGGACGGTACCATACCGGACGTTTCCTACTTCCGCGTGTTTGGGTGCAAAGCCTTTGTGCATGTGCAGAAGGCGAAGCGCGAAGGGAAGCTCGACAAGAAGGCAGTCGAGATGATCTTCGTGGGGTATGAGCAGGGTTCCAAGGGGTATCGTTTTTGGAATCCGGCCACCCGCTCTATCGTCATGTCCCGCGATGTGACATTTGATGAAGAGTCTTTCCCTGCACGAAAACTTCCTGGCAATCAACCTGTCGCCCCCAGTGATAATCCGTTTGTGAATGACCAGTCGGATGAGTCCTCGAACGACGACTCTGACTCGGTCGATCCCAACGACATCCTGGACATTCCCCTTCCCATTCCGCTTGATGTCCCACCACCGCTTGATCACTCTGTAGACGATGATGCGCCTGAAGCACCTGCTCCGGCTAATACCCCTGATCGTCCTCCAACACCACCGCCTGTTCCTGCTCCTCATCCTCCTCACCGTCGTGGTCGTAACAGACCAGTGGGAGATAATCAGCCTAGCATTGCTCGTGACCGTCCTCGTCGTGACAAAGCAGGCATTCCCCACCCGAGTAGGACTCAGGACAACATCTATGGTGACGAGAACCCGGTTCATGTTGACGCTCGGACAGATCCGGATGGAGATCAGTGGGAGGCAGAGACTTTCCTCGCTTTTCTCGCTGCTGCTCAGTCGAAAGCTGGTATTCCTCAATCCCACAAGGAGGCCATGCGATCGCCTGATGCTCCTAAGTGGCGCGAAGCTGAGAAGTCGGAGTATGACTCGCTCATCGAGAACAGAACCTGGTTACTTGTTCCTCGTCCTAAAGGTCGACACGTCGTCTCAAACCGCTGGGTTTATGACATTAAACATGATGGGCGGTATAAAGCTCGTCTTGTTGCTCGCGGTTTTACTCAAGTATGGGGTGAGGACTATCACGAGACGTTCTCTCCGGTTGCGCGGTTCGAGTCTATCCGGTATCTTCTTGCGCATGCTGCGCTTGAGGACTGGGACATCGAATCTATGGATGTCAAGACCGCGTTTCTGAATGGCGATCTCGAAGAGGAAATCTACATGGAACAGCCCGAAGGCTGGGTCGTTCCTGGGAAGGAAGATCACGTCTGTCTGCTCAAAAAGGCTATCTATGGTCTTAAACAGGCGTCGCGTCAATGGAATGCGAAGATTCATCAGTCGCTTCTTGACTTGGGATTCCAACGGACCTATTCTGATGCCGGGATCTACGTATATCGGCGACAAGGGGGGGAACACGTAACAATTGTCGTACTCTATGTCGACGATCTACTTCTCATTGGCGATCAGTCTAGTCACATCAAGCACGTCAAGCGCTCTCTCTCTAAGCAGTACAAGATGACGGACTTGGGACCAGTCAAGCGCTTCCTTGGTCTTCGCATCACTCGAGATCGTTCCACTCGAACACTCGACATCGACCAGGAAGAGTATATCCAGTCTGTCCTTGAGCGTTTCCAGATGGCTGACTGTAAACCGTCGCGTACTCCTCTCCCTGCTGGTGCTGTTTTGGTGAAAACCGATCAGCCCGCTTCCGATTCATTCAGGCAACGCTACCAGAGTCTTATTGGCAGTCTTTTGTACGCCATGCTCGGGACGCGCCCTGATATTGCTTTCGCTGTCACACGGTTATCCAAGTACAATGCCAATCCCTCTGAAGCGCACATGAACTATGCCAAGTATGTCCTGCGTTACCTTCAGGGAACAAAGGCGTACCGGCTGCGCTACAAGGGAGCGTCTAATGACGGTCTGATTTCGTACTCAGATTCGGACTGGGCAGAAGACCGTGATGATCGGCACTCAACCTCTGGCTTTGTCTTCTTGATGGCAGGTGGTGCTGTATCGTGGGCATCGAGGCGTCAGCCTACCATTTCGCTCTCCTCGACCGAGGCGGAATATAAAGCGGCCTCCGACACTTGTCGTCAGTTGGCATGGCTGAGGACCTTCGGCAATGAACTCGGAGATGACGTGACTGATCCGACGCCTTTGTGTCTCGACAACCAAGGCTCGATCTTTTTGTCTGTCAATCCAGTCATTGACCGTCGTACCAAGCACATAGAGATCCGTTATCACTTCATTCGTGAACAGGTCGAGATGGGATCTGTCGAGATCTACTATGTCGCTTCTGAGGACCAATTGGCCGACCCCCTCACAAAGAACGTGCCTTACTCCAATCAGGCCAAATTCGTTGAGGAGATAGGTCTTGTGTCCGTTGCATCTTGAACGAGTGGGAGTGTTGACATTCCGGATTTACGGCTCTACCGGTCCGGAGTTGTGCACACAACCTTTGTATGGTCATGTTTACCTATGTTTAGATAGCGCTTACTATAGGCTGTGTTTCTACTTACCATATACGGTTTTCTCTACGAAACTACTGTACATTCCCATGACCATATGGTTCCCTTGTCTTCCTGTGCGTTCTACAATGCACCGGAACATTCTAGACCTTATGTCTTACTCAGAATACTCTCGGCTCTTACTCATACGCCGAGTACGGACTCTTACTCATCGCTCTATGGTTAACATGTGACTGCTTCATTCGCTTACTCATGCACTCCTCTCTCCAGTATATAAGGCAGTCTGTTTGCCCCTCTGCTCTTCAGTCGTTCGCTCACTGACTGAAGAGTAAGTCCCACTTATTACTTATGCTCTACTACACTTTACTTACTAGTACTTGTAGTCTCTCTTTGTGTGACTTACAGGTACTAAACTATGCAATATAGTCGTTCGCTCACTGACTGAAGATCTCTCTTTGTGTGACTTACAGGTCGCTCCAAGCCTTCCAGGTTCAGAGTTCATCAGCTCTGTCTCACTTCGAGTGGTGTCCATATGCCACAATTGGAGGCCAAAAAGGTTTGAACTCAAGTATCAAACTCGCTGTCAGGATACGTCATGAATAGCGCACGGAATATGTTGAACGACGCACTATTCAGCCCATGGTGTGTCTGCGAGATCACGATCGGCAGCTTTCCACCAGCGGATGTGGCCAAGGATTTGTCTTGGAAGAGTCGCCGTTTCGTAGACAAGAATATCCTGGAGCTCGCCTACCCAATACCGACCGAAATGAGGGGTGTCCGATCGCTGCAAAACCATGACAAGGGAGTTTGGTGAGCATGGCGTACGACGAGCTGCAATATAGCGGGTGCCAGAGAGTACTGCATGGTCGTAGAAGTATGCAGTGTCAGTGACGAGGATGCTCGAAGGCGAAGCCTGGCTTGCCAGTAGCGAATGGAATTGGAGGGCTGGATACCGCAGCTGCAAGTAGTGGAGAAGTTCGAAATACAGCACTTCGGTCATGCGCTCACGGATGAACCGTGCACTCAACTCAAAGGCAACACTTTCTGAGTCACAGTATGGCAATGAGTCGGGCTGACATCGTAGAATTGGGGTTGAGAATCACGTACCATCTTCGCGTGCAGCATCCAGTTCCCCTGCAAGGTTCTGAACTGTGCCACGGCCATCCTTCGTTGCCTTGTGCATCAATCGGAACATGCTGTTGACACTTGGATTAGACAATACTTGACCGCCTTGGACTATCTATAGTGCAACACGCTTCGTGAGAGGTCGATGTCACGTAAAAGAGGTTGATAGAGTATACGCACCAACTGGTGAAGTCGTACCATGCGATGAAATTCCCTGAAAAATGTACATTCGAGCTCACCGCCCGCGTGTCCACTAGTCTTGTAGCTCTTCAGGATTTTGTTCATGCGTTCAAATAAGAAGGTCCAAAACTCGCGAAGAGGCCCGAAGTCATGCACAAATTCAGTGATATGGGTGGCGTAGTGATGGTTTGGTCGGATGACATCGGGCCCGTAGATCTGCGATCAGCAAGAATCAGAGGCACAATCCGTTACAGGCAAAGATCACGACTTCGCACCTCAAGTAACTCTGTGCAGTATTCACGCAGGAGTGTATCTGCCGTATTGACTTGCACCGCAGTTAGGTTGTCCATAAGCAGAAGGCTGAGCGCAGCGCATAGCTTCAGGAAACAGGGGGCATCACGGGGGTGCATATTCGATGACACAGGATCGTATGAAGTGTTCATAATGTCAGGTTCATCGAGCCACTCTTCGCCATCGTCTATCGGCACGGCACCATCGTCGTCCGAGTCGAGGACCATCTCCTATCATGCCATATATCCACTTCAGTACCTTCCGAATGACGCTGAAACAGCCCAGAGCCTACCTTGGCCCTCTGTGTCTGTTGTCTCTCTCGGGATGAACGTCGGGGCTGTTGGATCTGTGAAGGCGTCCCCTAGAAGCGGTTGCACTATACGATCATCAAAGAATTAATGTGACGTACAATGGTCGATTCCAATCCTGCCACTGTTTGCGTCTTGTGCCGTTGATTCCTACGTTTTCGCCTTGCGGCTTTTTTGTAAAGAATCTGCTGTCGGAGTTGATCTCGACGTTCTGCAAGTCGAATACCATCAGGATCAGGCAAAACGACCTCGCTCCATAACTCAGGTATCTTTCCCTTACACATTAGTGTGCTCACGGACGACGTGACATAATTGTGAACATACCAGAAGTGGTGCCACAACTGTGGCCAAAATTCGCCATTGATCCGCAGTTAGAGAGCCGCCGCATGCCTCTCCGAGGACACTGGGGAGTCTCCCCAGTTGGATTGGTAGGTCGAGCTACAGCGTGGCCGGGTCAGCAAGTCTAAGCACTTTAGCCCCAGCGTATTCAAGGTGTCACTTACGGATGCCAGCCGCTGCTGCAATACTTCGAGAGTTGATGACTTCAAGATGCCAAGTTCTATCCAAATGCGGTGAAAATGATGCTTCACAAGTCCTGAAACACTTCGGCGTAAGTGTTCAGTCTAAAAGAATGGATAATGGGCATGACCTACCGAGAAAGAGGTTATGCATGGGATCTACGGCAATCTGACGGCATAGATCGAAGTACGGGAGGCGAGCAAACTCTGACCACCGTGTACCATAATGCTTCACAAATGCCTCGCGTGCTGACTTGCCTTCGCACTTCAGATAGGCGTCCATCATTCTCCGGTGCTCGAGATTAGTTCGTGGCGGAAACGCTATGGTGGTAAATAGCTTCACATCAATTCATCTTGCACTGTTGCATGCAGAACTTAGGACGTACCTCCAGCAATAAACGCCTCTGCTGTCGCCTTCATAGCCTGAGTAATCCAATCCAGTGTGCACAGATAGCGATGTGAATGTGATGCAAACCCGCCCAACTTGTGTGCCGCAGGCTTGTCGCAGAAGACACCAACCAGGATGACTCGAACAAGCCGCCCCTCGGGATGGCTTGGGGTTGGGATCACAGCTCCGTGGCGCCATAAAACAAGAAGCTCGTTCACGAGCACTCTGATGAACCGTTGAATCTGGTCAGGATCTGCTTCGTTCGGGCCGGGGATGATCGCAGCAAGAAGAAGGAAGGCAGCGCGATACCTGAATACTCATAAGATGTTCATTGCCGTTATCAAGAGACGAGCCAACATCGCTGAAGACTCACCGCAGTTGCACTGGTAGATTGATGACGTTGAATGTGAGCGGACACGAAGAGTGTGAGGATGCATACTTGCTCCTCAAGTGCGAAAACCTCAATACAATGTCAGTCTACATTCATCGCTGCTGCGCGAGATGACCATGCTCACCAGTCACACCCCAGCGTCACTCCAATGCGTAACTCGCCATTCGGCCCCTCCTTAAGATCGTATCGGAAGAATGGCTTGCCGTCATGGCCGGGTAGCTGTCGACAGACACGACCGTCAAAGATATCCCTGAACTCCCCCACAATGCGTACCGCACGGCGCCACTCGTCCATTGCGGCCTCAATTCCCGGTAAGGCGAGAAGAGCTGCCAGGAGATCAACCAGTGACATGTGCGGGAACTGCAGCTGCGGCTTCCGAGCACGTTTCTTTGGATTTGATCCTCCAGCTTCCATCTTGAATAGAGGATGGCCGCACTCGTCGCACTCGGAGTCGAGGTCCTCGCATGTTTCGTCCGGGAAGGGCTTGAGGCAGCGTGGGCATACGGGGGAGATGCGGAAGTTCGGTTCAACGCCCAGGAAGGACATCGACCCATTGAGGGACATACGCATTGCAGGCAGGAGATGGCTATGGCCGAGTTCGTTCAGTATATACCCAAAGACAGCCAAGAGAACATCACAAAAGCGGAACGGGAGATGCGCTGCAAGATGTAGCCACACAGTGACAAGTGTAGCCATCAAGACAACTGGATGATGGATTGCGAGGGTAGTCCACGTCGGTAGCTTGATAGACGGTGTCAGACAGCTGGTGTGATCGTCTGATGCGTTGGACGTCGATGAGAGAGATGCATCGGGTGTAGATGACGGGAGCTGAGGGGGGTTTGCTCGACATTCTGGTTCCTCACCATCGTCTTCTACATGCTCTTCCTCCATGTCATCATCATCCTCAGAATCGCTAACATCGACATCCATATCCTCGTCTACGTTGCTTCGCCGTTGCTCCTCTTGGGGATATTCCTCCGTTTGTTCTGGAGAAGACTCCTGAGTAGCCACACCATATCATGACCTCGGTGAGTTGTACATGCCCAACTTTGTATGAGCACTTACGATGTTATCTGATCCAGACGGATACGCGCCTGCTACGTTCGAAGAGGCTACAAAGTTTGACACGACATTGGAGATCGAAGACAGCGTACCCAGGGGGGCGAAAGACCAAGCTGGCCATACCCCCCGGATGACCTGAGGTATGTTCCTTGCTGCTGATAGCATGAGATTCATACCGCTGAGCGTCGGCAGTCAGTCGCGACTCACATGTACTCGTAAATGACGCGTGGTCTGCAGTATCAGATATTGGATCTGTGTTTGCATGGTAAATGCCCCGAGTCTACGATGTGCACGTCAATCAATTGAGTTGCTCATTGCATGAAATCAAGACCAAATAAACTATACCTCCTCTTCTGCAGCTCTTGATGACTGTACTGCTTCGTCTTTGCCTGTGGTAGTATGGTTCACACCTGCATCGACAGTCTATAAGAATATCATCAGTCAGGGGGATCGGTATGGGCAGGCATGCAAAACTCGAACTTGTGACGACATGCTCTTCGCTCGCCGCGCTTGAGCCATGTGTCCCTCACGCGTTGAACGAGCTACGAATGATTGTCCTTTACATCTCGGACACCAACATTTGACGAGTGTTTTCGTTTGAATACCCTATATAACATTGAATCCGTGATTCCTCTGGAAGGAGGTGCGAAACTGACCATTTCCTAGCCTCTCCCAGTAGCCTACTACTCCAAGGGGAGACGGAGTTGACCGACTGCTAAGCTGATGGTGATAGTAAGAAGAAAAGGTGCAAGAACGTCATAGTGAGCATGCCCTTGGTGATCGCTCATCAGTTCTGCTTTGACCGGGGATAGTTCGGGATACCTCACCTAGTCCACCTATCCACACTGGGGCAAGGTCGTGACTTGTAGAAAAGCATTACCTAAGCTAATCGCGACCTGCGTATTCAGACTGGGTATCAGACTGGGTATGGATGGTCCATCCATCAGTACGCTCACGCAAATTGCAATGAAAAAACATGTCAATTCGACTCTCATATCTTAGCTCGCTGCATCTGGAGTTCTATGTCCTCAACGGTGTCGACTCCATCGCCAACCCTCAGCATTCCCATCCTATCTACCAAGTCATTGACTTGCTGCCCCAAAGCCGAACGTTGGCGCGGCCTAGGACGTGGTGGTAGGCAGCCCGTGGGACGGCGCATCTTTGAGCGTCGGAAGAATAACTGGGAGTGACAAGCTTGAGACATATGAAATGAGAGGGAATATGTATACTGCGCACCACAAGGTCGTCCATCTTTGAGAGAATCTCACTCCAAGCCTCAAGAGCAGAGGAGGAGGCAAGGGTCGGCATCGAGGTCAATGCGGCGGCGGCATGGGTGCGGAGCCAATGCGCAGACCGGGAGAACACGAGAGGACGGTCTCTTGTAGCGCGGACGTCTTCAGCCCAGAGTGGAGCCCCAGGAATGTCTCGATCGACTGCTACAAACTTGTCCAGTTGAGCAGTAACAAGCGGCCGCATAGGGACCGGCAACGGGGACCACACCAACATTGTGAGTACAAAAGTATCGGGATCAACGAAGCATCCATCCTCCTCGCCCTTTCGTGACCTAAGTTAGCGAGCGATGCATTGATGCATACAATGAAAACGCACCGGGATCACGTCAACGAAGAGATGGATCTCCACCTTGACGTTCAGCTCTGCCTCCTCCCCATCCGGCTTCCAGTCCTCTTCACCTATCAAGGCACGCACGAATATCTCTGATGACGACGAAGGTATTCTTGACCGCGGGTCTAGGCTTAAGCGTCGAAGTCGTCTAGGTGCAAGTTTCCGATGGTATGGGGCAAAGGACCGGACGGCGGAGGCATGGAGGATCGGCGTGCAGGTGCAAGTAGACTTAGGCATAATGATCGGGGTGGAAGGAACAGCAATAGAGATGTCTCTTTATATACCCAGCTCATGGTGACGAGGCCTATCGCGTCCCGATGGAGGGAAGGAGTCGAGAAATGACGAGGGCCGGAGATACAAGAAGTAGCTCAAGGACAACTTGAGATAGCCCAGACATAGCCTTGAGCGCGCCTACGGGCGCTTCAACTTGCTCAACATGGGCACAATTGTAGAGCGAGTTCCACTCGCGTACCCTTTGCTGGTTCTGCTTGATCTCGACTCTATCACATGCGGTATACCCGCCAAAATTGACACAAAGGCTCAGAAGGGCTTCTGCATAGCACCAACATGAACGGCGAGGGCTCGACTTGGAAGTCCCAAATAGGAAGATTTTTGCACACATGAAGCGCCCAGCCGCGAGTACGCTCGAGACTGGAGTTAGCTCAAGTATCTTCCGGTGCTACCTGAGCAACCCTGGCAATCCGCTGCTTATCCATGCCTAGTATAGTCTTCCTTGCAACTTGTGAGGTCAGCTGTTCCATATTGCATGTCCTCACGGGAATAGCTAACATAGATTAATTGTAGTCTATTCTATCCGAGAGGGGATACCGTGCCTATCCGGCCTGGAGGACACTCGCAGGATAGCTAGGATACAACGGGGCTATTTAGGATACTTGGCCTAACTTTCTGTAACCTCGCTGAGGCTACGTTGATGCTTCACGCAGTGTATGCTACACGCAGCGGCGACTTGGATCGTGGGCGCACACATACCGTTCAGCGGAAGGAAGATGCACGATAAGCATGCTATATCTTGCCTCGGAGGTTCCGAAAACCTAGTCGCAGAGCGTCTGAGAGAAGCCATGATTGTATTCTCGGACTGCGCTCGTCATCGCCCGCGCGCGCCGGCACTACCGTTACACTCATGCACGTTCTCCATCCTCCGTCTCTCGTCTGTCATTGTCCGCTGTAACGAATGGGAGTGCCAGTCAATACCGGTCACTCCAAGTGCGCAGCATCATGACCACAGCGCATAATCACCTCAGCGGAAATAGGGCTCCGGGCGAGGCAAGGCGCGGGTGTCCGTCGTGTCCATAAGGTCGTTCGTCCTCTGGTAGAGCTTCCGTAGGAGGAGTACGTCTCCGACGCAGAAGAGGACGAAGACGGCCATGAGGACGAGGACGCCGAGGACGTAGCCCGTCCGGTCCGCTCGCCTCTGAGGCCCTTCTGTCGGGCCCGGGTACGTGTCCTCCTTGGATGTGGGAGGTGGGGATGCGAGTGCGTCACGGTCCTTGTAGTCGGAATCCTGTGCCAAGGGCACATACTCGGAGTCTGTGGATCGAGACAATCACTGAGTCAGCACATACGGCACGAATATCTCGTCGCTCACGAGTGTTGCGTAAGAGCCCGGACATGGGGACGGGTAGGTGAATGGTGGACGGAGGGCAAGGCAGGTGCTAGTTATCTCGAAGCGTCCGGTAAGTAGGAGAAGCTCGCACTGGGGCCCTGTGTGGGAGGGTAGGACCGTAAGTCAATAATCTCAGGCTTCCGACCTGGACGGACGCTGGCTTGAGCTCACAGGATCAGTGTTTGAAGGGTAGCCTGAGGATGCCTCCCAAACAACCAAGATAAGGCTGTAGTTGCGCAAGATGGGCTACACCGATGCTCAGGCGTTGAGACTCTGTTTCTTCGCCCTCGTCTCCGCCACCCTCCTCAACGCGGCCCTCTTTGCGGGGACTGCGTACGTCTACACCTCTCTCATCCCCAGAGAGCGTACCTACAGTAAGCATCCACCCACCCTCAGCATCCCAAGCTGACGTTCTCCACAGCCTACATCGGGGACGACTTCCCCTCCCAGCTCCCGCTCCAACTCCCCACCGTCGGCCTCGAGCTCACGACCGACGCCGACCACTTCTCGATCTACGACGACGACGAGTGGGGCACGCTCTTCCCCCCCTCCGACGGCTTCACCGACCTCGGCCCGGCCAACCGCACCTTCCTCCTCTCCTTCGTCCACCAGCTGCACTGCCTCGACGTCATCCGCGTCGGCTTCGTCACGAACCGCACCGGCTTCGCGCACCACATCCAGCACTGCCTGCGATACCTCAGGCATTCCGTGCTGTGTGCGGCGGACACGACCCTCGAGCCGGACGACCCTGTGCTGAACGAGGATGGGGACTGGGTCCATGCGGCGGGCGGGGTGGGGTCCATCCATCGGTGCAGGGACTGGAAGGTGCTCTTCAACTACATGCTCGACCATCCTTCCGGTCCGGTCAAGTTGGAGGACGTCCAGGCTGAGAAGTAGTGGGCAATGTATTGAAGAGGGTACCAGTAATCGAGCGCGACGCACTGACTTGTACATTACGTTCTCTTCGACGGCAACATGCAGCGTCTCAATCTCTCCCTTGGTCGTCTCACATCCCGCGCGTCCTCTCTGTCCAGGCATATTGCTGCCGCGCGCGCTGGCCGATATGTTAGCGATCCCGTACGAGCTCACGCTGTAGAGCGTCTGTTAGCAGACGCGTCTTGCCGACAGATCTGAGTTGCCAATCGTGTGGCACTGACACACACACACCGGCTATAGTCCAAGCCTGCATCAATGACGACAACTGTACAACATAGAACGGTATCTACACTAGGTGAATATACACAAAACAGCACAACGACCAACACTCTCAGACGGCCTCGTCCGAGTACCGACTCGCCTGGCTGCCCTTCCTCAGCTCGACGATCTCCAACTCCGACTCCCCAGCGGGCACCTTCGTGCTCCCCGTCACCCCCGTCCGGCTCGTGAGGTGCGTGGAGGGATAGTCCGAGCGCGCGCCCGTCCCGCCCGTCGTCGTCGTCCGGTCCGAGACGTGCCATCCCCAGTTCGCGGTCGCGGTCGCCATCGTGCCCGCCGCGCGGTCCGTCGACTCGGCGGAGATCCCGAGCGCGACGCGGATCATGATCAGCGTCGGCGCGATGCCCTGTATCGCCGCCCCGTCTCAGTCAGCCCTCCTCTCTCCAAAGAGCCAGTCGGACACTCACGTATATCTGGACGGCAGCGACGGCGACGATCGCCTGCGCGGGGTGCTTGAGCGCATAGAGCACGACGAACACGAGCTGCGTCACGAGGTAGATCCCGCCGCTCTCGACGATGATCGCCATCGCGTTGTGCGCGACGCGGCGCGTGCTCGCGAGGCTCACCGCGTCCTGCGCCGGGCGGGTGAGCCACCAGATCTTGAACACGATCATCCCCGTCGTGAGCACGTTCGTGCAGAGCGGGAGCGTCCAGCCCGCCGTGCCGAGCGGCACGAACGACGCGGGCGGGACGGGCGAGGTGGGCGAGAGGGTGACGACGAGGTGCATCACTTGCATCGCGCATCCTGTGGGCGCGCGAGTCAGACGCGGGCATTCAGGGGGAGGGGGAGGGGAGGGGGCGATGAAGGAGAGAGAGAGGGACGCACCGAATCCGCCAAAGGCGGTCATGAGGGGGAGGACGGTCACCCAGTAGTTGTTTCCCCAGAGTGCCCAGCAGCGGTAGATGAGGATGAAGTCGCCGAACAGGTCGCACACGGAGATCAGGATGTCTGCCCCGACGAGCACTGGCGTTTCGTTCGCGAACCCATCGACCCCCGTCGCCCACTAGCAGTAGACGTTCAGCAGTCACGCAAAGACACGAACGAGTGGGGACGTACCAAGACGGTGTAGAAGTGGTTGAACTCGAGCGCAAAGTGGGTCGTGCACGCCGCGAAGAGCATGCAGCTCGCGAAGAGCAGGAGCGGGTTGAAGTCCCCCGTCCGCTTCCTGCGCTCGTACGTCGTGATGAGCGAGATGACGAACAGCACGGCGTACATCCCTGTGGAATGTAACGGAACAAAACCCGCGACAGACAGTCTATCAGCATCAGCCCCACACCCACAAGGATTCACGGACAGAAGCGTGGCTCCGGAGGGCGGCGGCGAAGAACGAGGAAAGCTGCGACGTACCCCACAACGCCGTCTCGGTCGCGAACCCAATCAAGGCCGCAATGTCGTTCGGGAGCATCGTGCGCAAGTCGTCGAGGTCAATGTCGAGGCCGAGGCCGAAGTCGACTGTCCGAGTCGCTGCGGGGTGAACGGTGGACGTCGACTAAGAGGACGAGCGCAACCGCGGCGAGAGAGTGGTCGACGGACAGGCTTTATCGTCAGCCCCGCCCAATCGACGTTGCTCTGGAAGTCCCGTGCGAGTGTTCGAAGCCCATTATAGACCGACGGGCGTGCCGCCGCCCTGGTCTCCACACGTGTTGGACCCTGTGAACCGTCACTGGTCAGAAGCAGCGGCGATTGACGGAGTCGCAGCTCGCCCACCTGCGCGTTATGGCATCTCATGCGCAGAGAGAGGAACGCCCGACCGAGACGCTGCGCTGACTGTGCATCCCTCTTCTGCGGAGCGCTGCTTCGGGACGTGCTTCTCTGCCGCAAGGTCGCGATTTGTTGCCGCTTTGAGAGGGAGATGTTCAGCGTAGGTTGGCCCATGAACTGAATTCGCCGGGTGTGTGACTTCGTACTGCAATGATGACGGACTTCGTCAATGGGTTCAGTTCAGTAGAGCGAGGATGGCTGCAGGTTGAGAGGTTGAGCAACCGCTCGAAGAGACGACCGAAGCATGCCATATCCGTACAGAGGCCGCGGGTCGATCTGTTTCCCCGTATTGAAGCCGCAACACGTGGAGACTTCAGCTCCGCAGAGTCCGCACTGGCAGACCGTACCTGTCTGTACCTTGGCCTATTAATCGTTGGACCGGAGGATACGGCGTTGACTGTTGGGCTCGCCGCGACCTTTGTGGCGGGTTCTGAGTCTGATTGCTGCCACACTGATCCACGTCTCTTCAGAGTTTGAATCTTAGAGCGGCCACCGGAAGAGCACGACCGCTTACCATAATCAGGATCTTGTCATAGCACGGATGGTGATGCAGATACCACCAGAGGCGGGTGACGTCCGAATCGCATCCGAGTCATGCTGGTAGTCCCAGTCCCTGAGGATAGGATACCTCTCAGCCTGAGACAGGGCCACAAGATTCCACCCTAGCAATCGTCGAAGCCAAGTCTCTCGTAGCATGACACTGGCAGTGATGTCGTGATGCTTGTCAGGAGTCACGCCCATGAGATCCAACTTTGTAAATGCTTACCGAAATGTGTCTGTACGATGGAGTCTGAAGTATGCATCGCCCGCACACCTCGAGGCAACGAATCTCGAGTGACTTGACTGACGTCTGTTTGATGGCATTCGGTCGTTGGCGTTGAGATTGCGGCCCATCTCGCTTGCTGTCCGCCTCCGGAATTTCGTAAGGCCCGTCAATTGACCCTGTCAGCGGATGACGCTCGGCGATAGCTGAGTTTGCTGGCTGTCCTAGCACAGCAGTATATCGGATATGTCGGATATGTCGGATATGTCGCCACCATTGCCGGATCGCGCAGCAAGTCCTATGTAGAACGAGTATAGCAATACATACCTGCGAGAGCAAGTTAGCGCACTACATCGAATCTCCACAAACCCGCACCTGTCCACTGACCGTCTGCAGTCCGTCGTCTTCGTCACCCGTGAGCCCTCCAAACAAACCCTGCTGAAATGTCGCAGCTCTTCCGAGATGTGCACTGTCCAACAGTCAAGTATACTCGAGGTTTGAGCGCCGAATGACCGGTGTAGGAGATAGTGGGTTGCACGCTAACGCCACTCACGCAAGGATTGGTTAGGTGGATCTGCAGTGCCCAATTATGAATAGTGATGAAACGTGTAGAGGAGGCGAAATGGTACCTGGCGTGACCGCTCTGGGGCGACTCTCGCAATCGCTTGGTAGAAGAGGAACAGGCTATAGAGTTCAGACGAACGAGCTCGTGATGCATAGCACCATCGAGTTCGGTGTCGTTCACATTAGCTTGATCAGATATCTGCGCATCGTTCGCGACACAATACTTCCGGAGGAAACGACCCAGGAAGCACCGTGGGCAGTGGCTGTCTGCCAGTAGTCAAAGACCGTCATCAATGACGACTGCAACAGTCTGAGCACCACGCACCGATGCAGAACCAGAGGGATGCGTCTTGACGTGAGTATCCTGCACAGCGGACATGGACTCCTGATGGACCTTCGTCATATGGGGACGCCCTTCTGTTCAAATCTTAGTACAAGGAATCAGTGGTAAGAAGGGTTCGCGATGTACATGGAAGATCACAAATTGCCATGAACGTACTTCCCACATAAATCACTGGCAAGGAACGCAGTGGATGGTATACCAGCCTTTCTCAGACAGGACAGTGACCGCTCAGCCTCATCCGCCGACTTGCACCACAAAGAAGGCAAATTGACACCAGGCTGATAAACTAGAGCCTACTGTAACCAGGAGCAGTATGTGATATGTGAGCGCACCCAGCGAAGATAATAGCATGACAACTTATACTCGCCAGTTCGTCGATCTTCCCCCTACAAGCGAGTGACTCCCACCACACAGGAGCCGCAGCCAGATTCTCCAGCCAACATGCGTTTTCTCTTCATCTCTATCCTTTCCGTGAGACTTACGCGTATCGCGATCTTCACCAACTGTGAGTTGGAGACCGTGGTTTTTGCGCTTCAGGCAAGGCTCACGTTTGGCCGGTGAGTGTCGCTATGCCGCTGCCCCTTGATATTGGGCAGCTCCTGTGATGCGTAAAGTCAAGTGGCACGTAACTGACGAGAACGTACAATAGAGCCTAGTGTACGAGTAGTTGACTTTTGAATTAATTCGAGCGAAGGAGGGCAGGGACATGCTGTCAATGGATCGTGTTGCATGAGAATCCATCGTAATAACCTCGTCAAGTTGATTATACTGCAGACGACCGATCGAATAGAAGGGTGAGCTTACTCGGTATCTTTTCAGAGCTGACGAAGCATCTGAGTCGATATCCTGCTGTAGTCACAATGTCCCGTAGAATATCGAATGATTGCATCTATGGGTACCACCACATTTCAGTTATAACACATGACCAGAAATCAAACAAATCAATTCTTCTTACGTGGAGAGAATCAGCCACTCGATAGTTTGGCGAAGCAGGTGTCTCGAGGAGCGTTTGCTGCAGCGGCACGGTCTGCCATTGTGATGGTAGTAGCCGATGAAGGATTGAAGTATTGATGACGTTACTTGACGGCCGACTCCGAGGGCCGACGTTCAGTCTCGCTGTCTTCGACAAACGCCAGGCGAGAGTAAATAGCGCGCACGAAGAACTGCTGCCGAACAAGAATGTTCTCAAGTCCTCAATGAATGTAAGTACCGTTGCTGACTTTGCTGAGGTCGTCTGGCGGCGGTCAACGGCCACAACTCGTAATACCCCCCAAATCCCTTGCGAGAACCGCGGAAAGCCCGTCCTTCGTTCAGTCATCACATCACGTCAGTGTCGTTGCCCGACTCGCTCACCCTGGTTGAAAAGACGGCAGTGAATCGCGGCATACACGGATAAGCACTATCGAGATAGAACTAGCTGAAACGTACCGCACATTTTTGTATGTAAGCGCTCTCAAGCTCGGAGCCTAAACGGTGGAACGTGAAGCTCATCTCTACCTTTCGCCCGGGGATTTGCTGCCCTGCCTGCCATCGGTTCTGAGGGTTAGAACAGGCCACCGCGCGACGAAGACTGGGTGAAAAACCGCCGCGTAGGAAGAGGGCTGGAATGCTCCCTTTGAAGGTCAGTTTCTCACCCAACGACACGATTGGGTGGGTACTAACAAATGCCATAGAATAACCAGAGGTGTTGCCTCGTCGGTAGGATGAGCATGCGGTCGATAACGTCAATACTATAGAGTCAGAGCAGCACACGGCATAAATCCACAAGCACATACTGTGATACACCAGACGTTCTCAGCAAGGCTTCTGCGCCGCAAACGACAGGACCAGGAAACTCTCGGACCGCGAGAACACACCAGCTGATCATGCGAGTGCCCGCAAGTACAGGACGCGGCCGTCACATCCGACGGCGGGACATGGCAGACTTCTTTGCCTCTTGCATCTACCCAACTGTCCACCTTGAGGAAGAAGCAGCCTAGAAGTATGGAATACTTGTCAGTGCCGGATTATCAAGACGTAGAGCAGACGGAGAACTGCCTCAAGTCGGAAGTGTTTTCCCCTAGACGTAGACACGTTGACTCGAGTCACTGCAGCGAGGATGCCCAGTTGAGACACATTTCCTAAACTACCTGAGGGAACCAGGTCATCCATCTCTTTGTCACGTCAAGTGATGTTCGAGAAGGTGTGCTTCGATCGTGTAGCGCAGTGGGCCTCGTCGTGGTTCATCTGCCATCTTCCTCGAAAGTGGCATTGAATCACGACACCCGCGGAGATAACAACATATGGACAAGAAATAATTAGATAGTACGCACCGTACACCTTCGTATAAATACCTCCCTCGGTCGTCTTCAGCTCTGCACTGGTAGCACCATCCAACTTCCAGACCATCCCGCACATTTTCCGACATGCAGTTCATCTCCATCCCTTTCTTGACCGTCGCGGCGATCGCGCTCATCTTCGACACTTCGGCTACTGCCTTGCCCACTACCAACCTGGAGAGCTGGAACAACAACCTCGTCAGAGCAGTCGAGTGGAACAACAAGCCCCCTCGTGCTGAGAACTGGAACAAGCCCCCTCGCGCTGAGAAGTGGAACAAGCCCCCACGCGACGACGCCTCAAACAAGGATACCAAGGGTGAAATCATTGACCCATGATACGGTCGAATGCATGCTGACAAACAACTCGCAACGTCCACCGCTACAGTGGCAGCTGAAGTCACGCCAGTCGAGGAGTGGACCCCGGATGAGGCTAACCCTCCTTGTTGCACAAGCATCCCACCCACAGGTGATCCAGTCGCCTCATGATACGCACGCACGCTTGCTGACAAGCCGCTCACCGCAGCTCCCGATGCAGTTGAAACGGCAGTCGCTCCCATGGCGCTGAGTACGCACTTCGAGTGGCCACATATCAAATCAACGACTGACAATAGATGAAACGTAGACAGCGTGAGGATGTAAACTCACAAGGCTTTCCACAGAGTGAGTATTCTTTTGCCACTCAGAGTGTAGTGAAGGCTGATTCATTCACAGATCATGAGCCGTGGATAGCCAGGAGCGCATGATTCTCGAGGTATCATAGTTGACCTTGACGAATAGTACTGGAGGGGGATATGTGGCTTGAAGGAGGTCATGTGACTGTAGCAGCAGCGGAAGGTTTGAACAGGCGCAGAAGTTCCTTGTACCCCAGTTAGTATCGCGAACTACTTTGGAAGGTGACAAGGGAGGGCTTGCCTGAGTGGTGCACTTCGATTGGTTGAGACTGCAGCGCGACATGCATATTCTTTGTCGACTGCAGTTGACGTGCATTGACGATGCAAACGCTAAGATAGAGTCAGTGCCGCATGCGATCACGATTCATGAGTTGTTATAAACGCGGCGACCGGGAAAGTACACACTGTGATGCATCATGGCAAGATCTCAGAATCTTCCAGGACGTGAACGACGAGAAATTGAGACCGCGTGATTAGTTGACAGTGATGATGTCGATGGCCACCAGATGGGGGAAGCCGTCGCCACATCCGAGCACGAGATAATGGACAGTATGCATAATGGCGGATCGCCCTACTCGTTTGCAGCGACCTATAAGACTGGTATTTCTGTCAGTGCCTCAGGCAGAAAATTAGATTTGATAGACGTCGAAAGTATTACTTATGCCAAATGCGTACGCGTTTACTAGTACGCGATCCGTTGGACACCTGACCATGCCAACTACCAGGCGCGGTACATCTCCTCCTAAGTTCGCGAGAAGACGCCTTCCATGTCCTTGCAACGTCAGATAACGTTCAATAATGAGGGCCTCGACTACTGAGTGCTGAGCATCGCACTCCACATGCCGTCCTCACGAGCAGAAACGGCAGGCAACTGCGATGCCCGCGATTGCAAGGAGCAACACATATAAGATGGAAAACGAGATGGGACGCACCACACAATCACCCCGCACATTCCGCCATAGCTCAACACTGGTAACATCTTCGACTCCCATAAAACCCCATACCTTCCAGCATGCAGTTCATCTCCATGTCGTTCTTAACTGCGGCACTCGCGCTCATCGTCGTCACCTCCGTTACTGCCTTACCTGCCGCCAACATCGAAAGTTGGGACATGCACAACAAGGATGCTCGTGACGAGAGGTGTTGCCTACGGTGCCCATGCTGTGCCCAATGCTGACCGCTTCCCACAATGGTGGTTTCTTCGCTTCATAATATGCGAGCACGCCTGCTGACGGACCATTCGCCACAGTCACAAATGCAATCGTCGCGCTGGGTACGCATGTTTGAGAACGTTCTTCCATTCACTGAATGACATTGAGGATAGACAGGGTGAAGAGGTGAACTCACAGGTCATGTCATGCAGAGCAACGACAGAGAACCTCAGTCTTCGACGAGTTTATCGTATTGGCTGCAAACTCATTTTTGGGGAGGCGAGGTGACTGTGGTAATGGTGCACGAGAGACTGTACTCGAGTTAGCATGACTCCTCTTGGAAGGTGACAAGGAATGGCTTGCCTGCGTCGTGCAATACGAGAGAGTACATGCCAAGATCTCGCTTCTGAAAGCTACATAACCTCGTCAACAACCGTACGAGCATTGTCTGTACACGGTGAGCGAAGATATCGATCTTGAGCTTCCGAACCGGCAGGGATTCACCTACAGGTATAACGATCGATGCAAATACTGAGCAAGCGTCAGAGGGATACGGGCGAGTGTGGATGTCAGTTCTTCTGCTCGATGTCAATGGTACATATCATAGTCCATCATCGCCAATCGGCCGTTCGTACGCGCACATACCACGAGAGGAGGGCGCCGCAGCGCCGTAGTGGGCACCTCTTCGTGTCTGTGCATGCTGAGAAGCCTTCCAAGTCTTGCATCGCGTATTAACTGAGTTGTTCTCGCGTCTCTTAACCGTTGCCTGGGCTCAAAGGGATTCAACGTCGTGTCGCCGCCTGCGCACAAGCATTTGGTGGTGGATGGAGCGGAAAACCTGTAACTAGACGCCCAGACGGGGCTAGACATTAGCGCTGGCTTGGTAGGCCTGGCGTACCGTACGCGTCTCGATCGCTACTTACCGTCCTTAAGCTTGTAGCTATGTATGTCGCCATAGTCGCACTGAGTCGGATTTTACATTCGGTGCTCCCAATGGAGCCAGCAAACTGCCAAGATTCTAAATTCTAACATCCAGCCACTATTCAGCCTATACACAAGTACATCGAAGGTTACCCTCACAGCCCACAACCCGATCTAATCCATCCATCGCTCGTCCAGAGCACCCTAACAGGCGTCCACCAAGTCGCCCAACGCGTCCGCCTTCCCTCCGAGCCGCTCAAACGCCTTCCGGACCTTCCTCAGCTCGCTATCCACAGCCTGGAACTCCTCCATGAACCCGCTCACCACCTCCGGGCTCAGCTCGTCAATGTCCATCTCGTCGTCCGTGCCCGTGCCCGTGCCCGTCCCAGCCTCCCCGCGAGCGTTCCGCGCCAGCATCCGCTCGATGCGCACCTTCCGCGCCTCGTACTGGTCGTACAGCTCGCGGTAGATCCGGTAGCACCCGCGGTAGTACTTGCGCAGCCCAGCGCTGTCCACGGGGAGCGACCGGGGCTTGAAGCGTGGCGTGTGCGTCACGGGGGGATAAGCCTTTGCAGGGGGCTCCGGAGCGGGCGAATGCGTCTTGGGAGGGGGACGGCGGACTGGAGGAACGCTCGCCTGGGATTCGGACTCGGAGGACGTGTATATCGGAGACCTCCGCCGGGGCTTGACGGATTCTGATGAGCGGGCCGTGTGCGCAGACTTGCCGCTGTGTGCGCTTGTTGACGACGAGGAAGACGGGATAGGCTTGTCAGCCGTAAGAGGGCGAGGAGGAAGAGAGGACCGAGCGGGGGTGGCTCGAGGTGGCGAGAACGCCGACGAGAGCAGCGGTGAAGCTTCCTTCTTGATGTTCATGCCAGGAGGACCGAGAGGAGATCCAGGTTTTTTAGGAAGAGAAAGATCTCTAACACGAGCCTTCTCCGAGCTGGATTGCTCCTCGATTTTGCGCCGCTTTGACGCACTCGCGCTGAGAGGGGTTTCCCGTTCGGAGTACTCCGAGTCGTTCCCGTCTTGACGACGCTTGCGCGTGAACGAAGGCAGAGAATGTGGGACTGGGGAAGCAGGGACTTTCGCCCGCGGCTTCTCTTCCTTGGGCTGATCTCGCTCATGTTCACGTTCTCGCGGACGCGCCTCCCGCCTCTCTGAATCGGCGCGTTGGCTAGACGAAGCTTGCGCCGTTTCCTTGGGCTTCTTCTTGATAGCAGCAGTACTAGAGCTCGTCCTGGAGTCCACTGGAGGCGCAATCGGTGGCATGGGCTTCGCCGAACCAGATACTTGTGGCCGGTCTCGCTTGCTTTCACGCGCGTCGACCGGCCCTTTCCTGGGTATCGGAGGTAGCGGAGAGTGTGCTCGAGGGTCGGAAATAGGCGGGGTTTCAGACTGCTTGACCTTGTAGCCTGATCCGGGCTGTCTACGTGCTGGTGGTCTGGTCGCACTTGTCGGCGTACTGGCAGCACCGTCGTCCAATTCGCGCGCCTTTCCCTTCATACTCTCGTCCTTTGCTGGGACCATGATGTCCGAGACCTTCTTCCGCGTACCTTCTGTCGTCTTCGCCTTCGCCTTGCTCTTCGTCATAACTAGTCCATTTTTCTCCGAACCCGCAGGCCGCGTGGCCGCCGTGGCATGGTTTGAGGATCCTGACGCTGACCCATCACCGCTGCGAATACGCACATGTTGCCATAGAGGGTCGGAAGACGGTATACGCAGCTCTTTGAAAGCTCGTTGAGCGGAACGGCATAGGTTTACGCGGTCTTCATCCCTCAAGTTCGGCCATTCGTACGGCCGTACCTCTCGCCATCCCTCCAGCGTGAGTTGATAGCGTTTTTGTGGGTCCGAGTCATTGTTGTGAAGGGGCGGAGCCAGTTCTGCCAGCTGCGAGCACAATGGTTCATGGCAGGACGACGTACGTGGTAGTGCGCCACTCACCGTACTGACCAGACCCATGAGTTCTACCTTCAATTCTTCCGTAGGGTCCTTACCTACGCACATTGCGGCAATTGCCTTTGTCGTTCGTGGTTTGAGCGCCAAGCAATGGATCAATCGTGCCCGAGTGGACGTGAAATCGGGTGTCTGAACTGCTGCTTGTGAAGTCGATGTATTATGCAACGAAGCCTTCGAAGACGAGACGGTGTCTCTAGAATTAGTTCCTGTAGAGGTTCTGGGGCGCGAAGAACTTGTGGCAGGAGACGGCTTGGGAGGCGGTGGATGGATGGGCGTGGATTGAGGAAACGCCTTCGAAGTCGACGAGGCAGCAGGCCGACGTGCAGCACTACTCTTCTTCGTTTTCGAAGGCTTACCGAGTTCTGGCGGGTTCTCGAGGTATATGGCCTTCCGCTCTGTACGCTGCTTCTCCGCTTCGATTGTACGGTCACGGACTGCAGCCACCTCTTTCTCTCCCAGCTCTCGCGTCACGGTGATCCTGCCGACAATGCTTGCGTGTGGCCTGAGTGGCGGATTAGGTTTGGTCGCGGAAGGGCAACGGACGTAGAGGTCATGGGGTGTCTCCTCGGTGGCGTTGAAGGGAAAGAAGGCGTTGCCAATGCAGAAACCCTGCGGAGCCGTCGAACGAGCATTCACAAAGATGACTCAAGGTACATACTGGTTTGTTTCCGAACTGCACGTCGAGCTTCCGATCTGTCTCCATTAGCTCCGACTCCAACGCCTCGAAACACTCGGCGGACATGCGAACGAGCATGGCGTGCTTTGTGGCCTTGGAATCCCCGGAAGCGAGGCCTGGGGGACTGAGGATGAGGGTGCTGTTCTCGGGAAGAGGCATGATGCAATGACGGGATGAAGGAAGGCGACAGTGGGAGTGTTTACTGCAGCCACTGCTGAGGGTGAGTGGCGTGCCGTGGACAGATACGGGATCAAGTATGCGGGTTGAAGCCCTCGCTCTGCCGGTGGTGATAACTATATGCGCGACACAGGTGAATCTGAGAACAAGGCGGACTAGTTCGAGGACAAGCTCAAGCCTAGGGGCGACGACGTCGAGGAGGGATGTCGACAAGACTCAGTGGCGGCTCGTGGCACAGCCGACAATAGATCATATCACCTCACGTGGCCCACTCGTCCCCTGCCAACCTTCGCGGAACTTTTCTTCCACCAGGCACTCCACCACATCCTCAGTACAGGCACGACCTACTCGACTACGAAGTCTACGCGAATCGGCCAGTATGGTTACAGTATAGTACATAGAGCCCATCTGCAGAGCGAGCCTCGAGGGTAACCATCGGCGCCCGTTAAACGTTTTGCGTCTCGGCAGCCTGAGCTGTAAGAGCGTCCCGCCGCATGCCTGGGAATCAATGCCTCCGTACCGGCCAAAGCATCCGAGTCGAAATCTTCAGCAGGAATGGACTTCTCGGTGAGCTGCTGCTGTCCGACGAGCATCGTGAACGAACGTGAGATACCCTGACAACGCGTACGGTGGAAGCATACATACGTCAAGGGAGCAACATGAACCGCTCCAGTATGAGCTTAAGGTTCGGCATCCCCAGTACCGTCACCGACCACAGCCCGGGTTGGAGCCCTCAACAATATCGTTGAACACACCGGCGAACAAATTCGAGTACAGCTGCACGTACAACCTCTCGTCATCCCTGCACCCGATGCCCATTCGACACTGACATGATACTCACCGCAGGGTTGAGCCATCCGACAGGACGTTTGCCAGCCGCAAGCCGCACATCGTTTACAACCGTGATCATCGCGCCGATGATGGGAGCCGATGCCGACGTCCCACCCTCAAGTGCGACCTTTCCACTTTCAACGACGAGAATGTCCTGCCCATTGGCCGAAGTATCAGGGAGACCCCTCCCAGTACGATTGTACGCCTTCGGTCCATACGCAGGAGCGTATTTCTCAATGTATGGCTTGACGGCACGGTTCTGCCACGCAGGACGGGCGAATAAGTTTGAGAACCCTCCGCCCGACCCAAATGTTGCGGCTACTTCACGCTCGCGGACCTGAGCAAGAACATCGGGGGTTAGCTTTATATGAGAGCGGTTCAAGACCAGGCAGTGGTATTCCGACCTTTCTGCCGTTAGGAACTGAGGGTTGTGGCGCCGACTCCAGTCACATATGGGCACGATGCAGGAAAGCTGGTGATGAAGTTTCCCGGTCCTTTGATGACCGTGCCGTTACCTGCCCGACAATATGCCCCTTGCTGTACGCCGTTGTCTCCGGAATAAGTCAAAAATGTCGTGCCCATAAGGCTGAGCTATCAAGGCCAGACAGTCTGTGAGATGGACCTGACGCGGCGCATTCATGAGGTATGGTATTCACCTTCCCAAACTCGGCGCGTTGCCGTCGGGAATAGTCAGCATCAGTCTCGTAGTTGCCGTACGACATGGAAACCACATTAGCCCGATACCCATGTCCGCAAAAGTCGGCTTTGCTAGCGTTGCATACCCTTGAGCAGGGTGTCAAAGTTGGCATCTGCATGCACAGTGAGAAAACGTCGGCTACAGAATTGCAACCCCGGTTGGAAACATACTGCCTCCGACCTCGTACAGGTCACCACTTGCTGCCTTCCTAACAAGCCCATCATGAGCTGGAAATCCCAGTCAGACTCCCCAATGTTTATCGTTTGGGACATGTTCGGCTTAGCTACAGAAGCGTCTCAGAAGTCAGTTCGACGTTGCTCTGGAAAGCCGCTCACCGCCGTCAACGTTGATCTCGGCGGAGCGAGCTCCCATCATATCCAGGACAAATGTCTTGAAGAACATGTCGAGGTCCACAGTGTTGTACGTCTGTGCTTGACCGCAACGGAGCTCATGCGAATCACGCCAAAAAGAGACTGATATCTGAAGTCGTACATCTCCCTGTCGAAGTCACAATCAGTACGCACAAAACGCTAGTCCGCTTATTCCACTTACGCCGGTGACCGGTCTACCTCGCTTGTTCAACGAGCGAACAACATGTGCAGCCCCCGCTTCTGGTTGTGACCGTCCCCGATGTACAACGGCTCTGCCCCCGCCAAACTCAGTCGTCGTGGCGATATCATGACTGGCGCTCCCAGAGAGGTAGCGCCTCACTGCCACTCGCTATCTACAACACAGCGCATCAGCAGGGAACGTAGAAGCAAGAATAGGGACTGGCGCGGGTATACCCGCGGGTGTCCAGGTCAAGACCCGTACCCGTACCCATGAAAAACCCGTACCCGCAGGTCGGGTACGGGTTTCTCGCGGGTACGAAACCCAACCACGGGTTCACGGGTTTGACCCGTACATATGCCCTCAGAACTCACCAACGAAAGGCTTAAACGCCTGAAGGGGGGAATGAAACCCGTACCCGCGCGGGTACGGGTTTTCATACGGGTCGGCCGAGAGGTACCCACACCCGTACCCGTACGGGTACGGGTATCAAAACCCGCGCAGGTCTGGCAGACCCGCGTTTTTCCCTAAGCAAGAATACTCACTCGGGCATTGGCAGAAAGGGTAGCATCCGAAAGTCTTACCTCGCAGCGAAATCACATCCACCAACATTCATAGGGTACCGATCTGATCCTCGAATTCACAGCATTACAGGGTACCCCACTACTATACAACACCATGAGATGTAATCGAAAACAGAGCAAACATTGCAAACTCAGTAATACACATCCCATTACGCTCTTCAATCCCTCTGAACGTCGTTGAGCAGACGCAAGATGTTGATAACTACGAAGGCTTAGTTAGGACAATGCAGACAACAGATGACTGCGAAACTTACAGAGGTTGATAAAGCTAGGCGAGGAAATACGACCTTTAGTCATCTGTCCACAATGAACAACCGATCGACTCACTCAAGGTAGAGACTAATTGCCGCAGCAATATACTCGTCATGGGACATTCTCTTCGTGATAATGTAGGTGTCGTAGATGACATAGCCACTGAAAAGCAGGCAACCGCACAGGGCAAATATGAGGTCCATCGTGCTGTTGAACGGGACAACCAAGCCGATGAGGCTGGTCGTCACTGTATTCGTGATTTCTTCAGTTCGTGTCATTGATAGGAGAACAATATGGGGATTACTCACAAAGCGCAAAGAGACCGGCGAACAGCCACGAGCCCATGCCAGAGAAGTCATACTGGGAGACAAATGAGGAAACATACATGATAGGAGTCTTCGCGGCTTACCTTCGACTGCAGGGTAAACAATGTAAGACCGAGGAAGACGCCAACCGTAATCAGCCTTTTCGAAGTGGTAAACCATAAGCTCAAGAGTCATCATGGAGTTGGGCAAACTCACAAGGCTTGATACACGATTACGGTATCGAAAAAGGCCGTCATAATACCGAGAGTAGACGCCTCCAACAGCGTGAACGTGGAAAGAAGGACATAGTTGAGTGGAACGTTGTGGCGTTTCCAGTAGAGGAGGCCTAGGTTGACAAGGGTGCCAAAGAGAGGAACATAGAACGACCAGGAGCTACCGGGACTGTGTAAGGCGCGCAGGTGAATTCATCGAGGAGAGGATGACGCACTGTGTCAGAACCCATGTGATTGTACTTGCACTACTCCTGATAAACCCTGCAACGATGGTCGAGGCCACCTGCGCGATTCCATGAGATTTGCGACACTCATGCGTCTCGTGTTGAACTTACAATTTGGCAAACTACGGGAGGGAACAAGATATGAGCGGATTACGACTGTGATATTGAGAGCACACTCACACAAAATGGTGTACACCTTACGCACGAACTCATTCCTGATCTGAAGGGCGCACTCTGCTACGGTCGCGCCATACTATCCCCTATCATAAGTGACAGTCCGATACAATATTGGGAATTGAACACACCATAAAGTCGTCCGGAATCTCTCCTGGGCCAGGTTGATGATAGATACCTGACCTCCCAGCAGCTGCGCTTCCAAGAAGGGGTTGCGAGGCTTCATCGTATCCTGGTGGGACATTCTTCGCAGAGTGACCAGGGTATGGCGGTGGTGGGTTGTCGTACTGAGACATATCGGAAGAGGGGTGAAGTAGATGGAAGTAGGGGAGAGGAAGGAGATGCTGTTCACTACGCAACTGCGGCAGTCTGGAGTCCCTCACATAAGGACCCTGGTAGGGCGCTTGCAAGATCGTGCCGGTTCTAGAAGGTGCCACGTGAGAGCACTGCTTTCCAATATCCGAGGACAGCCGAGGTTAGGGTTATCTCGTCAATTGACCGGACAAGCACGCAAACTTGCTACACGCCGCCATCGCGTTCAGTCCGCGACCTCGGCCAATGCTGCATCTTCTGTCATGACAAACACTCCGACCTTTAGGTTTTGAGAGAGAGCCCCATCTCACCACAAGATTCCCATGTTGGTTCCACCATAAATACACACAACTCGGCGACTTCCCCGCAGTCATCCCTCGATTCGTCTTCCACACAGCTACTGCCATGACTCTCTTGAGTTCGGGCGAGGCTGCGGAGCAAGCTACACCCGCCTCCAACGAACAGGATCCACTTCTTTGGAAACGCACAGTTACTCCTAACCCTCTGCCGAAGCTGCAATTGGCCGTCATATACGCGATAAAGCTCACACTGCCTATCGCCCTCACCCAGGCGATGCCATATTACAACGTTTTCATTGGGAAGCTCGCTTCCTCTGCTGGTGCAGACACTGGCTACTACAGCGGCCTCGCGGTAGGGGATGCCGGCGGTAGTCCACGAAATGAGCTCGCTGACTTGGTACACTGTAGGGTAGTATCTTCCATGGCGCACAATTCGTGAGCATGTTCTTCTGGGGTCGACTTTCCGGTACCAACTTTCGCGCTCCTCACGGTGCTATAGACACTGATATGAAGTCGACAGACAGCACAGGACGCATACCAGTCATCGTGCTGGGTACCGCCGGGACTGCGTTCTTCACGTTCTTGTTCGGCTTATCAGGGTCACTCACCGGGCTCCTGATAAACCGCCTCCTTGGTGTGTGTTTCTCTACATCCTCGGAGAGTGTTAATTTGACAAAACCTATGTTAGCTGGATTCTCGTATGGCATTACTGGAGCGATTCACTCAGTGGTGGGCGAGTTGTCTGACGAGACGAATCAATCCACGGCGTTCCCACTGTACGACATCATATCAGCTCTAGGATTCGTGGTCGGGTAAGCCCTCTGATACACAGGGTTACCTCCTTCTCTGAACCTATTTCTTCAGCCCTTGGATAGGAGGCACGTTCGAAAGTCCCGCGGACAAATGGCCGGGCTTGTTCACGAGCTCTCTATGGCATGATTACCCTTACCTTCTCCCAAGCCTTATATCCACACTCCTCTCCCTGTCTGCCACACTTCTCGCCATATTCGTGCTCAACGAGGTAGAAGTCAACGAATTGCCCCCAACGACACGCCTCGCTCATACAGCATGTTTTATAGACTCTCCCCAGCAAACAGAAGCTAAAAAGAGTGCTCATTGAAGAAGATCCGCTCATTGAAGCGTCAGCGATCGAAACGGTAATCGACGTCGAAGAAGAGGCGCAATCCCAGCCTCTGAGCGTGCACGAACTCCTTTCGATACCCGTGCTTCGAGCCGTCTTGACCTCGAGCGGTGCCCTCGGCTTCGCAGGCGCATGTTTCAACAGCGTCTTCGTCCTCATGGCCTACTCTCCTATCGAACAAGGCGGCCTCGCACTCTCGGTGAGCCCACCCACCTCCTGTCCTTCTCTCTCCTCTCCCTCCCGAACTGCCTGCTAAGCTAAATGGCCCCTTCACGACAACAGCCCGCACAGATCGGGCGCGCGCTCTCCGGGATGGGCGCCGTCTCGATCCTCATGAAGCTCTGCATGCCCGCCCTGCTGCGGCGCTTCGGCACGCTCAACATGTTCGACTTCTGCATGCTCGCCTGGCCGGTCACCTTCGCCGCCATGCCCCTCGCGTCCTGGGTCGCCCAGGTCTCCGTCCCCGTCGCCCCTGTCAACGGTGTCAGCGTGCACAACGTGAACACGGACGGGGATCAGGCGTCCACCGCCGAATGGGCCGCCATCTCTTTTGTCCTCTTCCTCTCCAGACTCGGCTGTCTCGCGTTCTCGTGCGTAGCTCGCGTCCCGCTCGTTGGACTGTTCGCTCGTGCTGACGCCACTGCATAGGATCATCATGATCCTGACCAGAGACCATACCCCTGGGTCTGCATCGCTCGGGACTGCGAACGGGCTCGCCGAGGTCGGCCAGTCGCTCGCTGCGACTTTAGGTCCCACCGTGGTCAGGTACGCACCCCTCTCCCCTATTTTGCCCGCATTGTCGCCATCGCAGCTCTCCATCGAGCTTCTTTCCTTCTCACACGCGTTCTGTCAGCTCTCTTTTCGCGCTGTCGGCTTCGAAGCACCTCCTGGGTGGCTACTTTTGGGTCGTGGTCATGATCCTGGAGTCCGGACTCGGCAGCTGGATTGCGAATCGGATCAGGAAGTATCGCGACTAGTGGATATATACGGTATGGATTTGGTTGGTAAGGAGCGGAATGTTGATTGGTCATAACAGGTCGTGATTCGGAACCCTAGAGATCTGGAATAGACGTGTATGTATGTACTTTTCCTATGTATCGGTCGTCATCTCGGGCGGAGATAGACGTTATACCACGTCTGGTAATCAGAGATACGCTTTCAATGCTCCCCGTCTGCAGGAATGTGGTGAGCGGGAGGTCGCTGAACAGCAGAGACTTGGAACGGCAGCGCCGACGCATATCCGTTCTCGTAAATCTCGCGCAGAGGAGCCGTCATCGGGTCCATGAGATCGCGCAGAGTCGACATGAGCGCGCTCGCCGTCATTTGCAAGCTCCAGGCGCCGACCGCCTTCACCCGCCTGTAGGTGTTTGCTTGGCTGACGTGGTACGCCATCGCTTCGTACACCTGCAGAGAGGTGTGAGCAAAGATGGAGGATCAGAGAAGCCTGGAAGCTTACCTTCATTGAGATAGCGTCGATGAGACCAGCTGCAGATCGATCAGTAAGGTCACGACACATAATCAAATTTTCACTACTCACTCTCCCACATCTGTTCATATACGAGCCAGCTGTCAGCAAGTGCAGGAAATGGATCGTGTAAACGTCACGTACCGTCCAAGAGCCGTCGAAGTCCTCCAGATTTTGGACCACCCGACACCTGATCGGGACCAGGGTTCGGTTTGCGCTACGCGTTCCGTGTCAAAACCATCATTGACACAAATCAAACAGCTGAACTCACTTCATGAACGCAACAATGGGCCTGATGAGAGCATTGTTCACATAGCTCAGGTCGTTGGTGAACAAGGGAACGGCCGCCTTGAGATCGCGAAAGCGCAAATCAATGTCCACGATGACCCGCGGTACATCGTCTTTCCCCTCGACGACCTCATCATCCACGTCCGAAGGGGCGCTGAGAGGCGGCTTTGCAAGTTCGCGCTGCCCGGGTATGCGGTCCGTGCTCGCCACTGACGTCAGAGCATCAGCGAGCTCGCCCCAGAGCGCGTTGAGGGAAGGCTCTTCAGATGGGTCCCGAGGGAACTTGATGTCGAGCACCGCATCCACCTTGCCGGAGGTGAGCCAAGAGAAAGGTCCGTCCTGCGTCGTCATGCTTTGTATGTGGTCGATGTTGAGACCGTCCATGCGGAAGCGAGACTGGGACGGGGTCGGATGAGTCTATCGCATACAATAGGTGTGCGAAACTTACCATGCGAACCCATTTGCCGTCCTTGAGATCTTGATCCGTAGTCCGCCCAATGCTCTGAGGTCGATGAAGACTGAAGAGGCAGTTGTCGTATTGCCCCACAACGTTCTCGGCACGTAGGAAGTCGTAGAACATCCACTGCTTCCGGAATGTACCGATGTCAGCACGGAATATTGATGCCGTGTATGGGCGGAAGTTGCCTGGTTGATAAACGGTAATGAGAACATCTTCGAGTTGGAGAGACTCCAGTTCAAAGTCTCCTGGGTGAGCCTTGTGTCTGAACGCGGCTGGGTCAAGAGGATGTTCTGGGTCCCATGTAACAGTCCGGCGGTCTACGCAACGCAAGAACTCATTGAGCTGCAGGTGAATTGAGCGAACACTCATACGCACCGAGAACGCCGCGCACACCCTTGATTACTGCATCTTCTACCAAACCCTTCCCTTCAAACCACCTTGACAAAGAGAGCGTGACATCAATGGAGTCAACGCTCAAGTCAAACATAGAGTAATTGAGGTCTTCATCTGGACCGTCGGGCTGTATAGTATGCGCATCCTCGTCTTCCTCGCCAATTCGCGTATGATATGAGGGGTGGTTGCTCAAGTCATACCCCGCTGCAACGAAGTGCCCAGAGTTCGCGAGGTCTTTCCGCTTGTAGAAGCTGTCCGGCCGACGAGTGATGAACACGTTCTTGAAGGAAATCCGGGAGTCTCGCCATTTTGGGACTATGGCAGACTCGAAAATGATGGTGATACCAGTTTCGGCCGTCATATAGTCACTGAGGGCGCGAGCGATGTATTCTGAAAGGGCTTCAGCAACACACTATGTGGACATCATGTAAATCGTCACCTTGGAGACGAAGACTATTCGCTGTTGCAAAGACCACAGAGAAGAAGGTTGTGCTGAGGAGCGATGAGACAAACTCCAGACGCTGATGCTACGGCAACAACTCACGTTCCAACGAACAGCCACAACATTTGGCTCATTAAAAGCCAAGTAAAGAACGCAGATATTTCGTCTGCGTTGTACTTCCGGAATGACCTGATAGTAAGCCATTTGAACCGGACTCGGGCGCGTTGCCAAAAACCATCGGCTGCCTTGAGGAAGTCGTCTCGAGTAGGGCGTTGCAAATGGGGCAGAGACATAGCAAGTCTGCGGAAGAAACGAGAATAATGATCGTACCCCAGATGTCCCAACTCATTATGGTGCGACGAAAACTCCTTGTCCTTCCCGTGTTCTTGCGGATCCTCGGTCGGTGTGCTCTGCTTTTCTTGACGAAGAGATGGATACGTCGAAAATGAACGGAGGGTGAGGCGTAGCCTCAGTTCATGAGGTGCAGCATGACCTCGGAATATGTACGACGGAGTGGATATGGGATGCTGCTGGCGAAAGAAGTCGCAGATGGTAGCATAGCGGTCGACGGCCGCGCCGTGACTGGAGTGTCGCTGCACAACGCGTCTGATAGTGTTGCGAATTGACATAAGAGAAACATGCGACAGAGAGTTCAAGTCATGAGAGGAGGACCGTAAAGCCGTTTGCTCGCACGAGCGGATAGAAGGGGAGCAGGGAAAGTCTAAACTTCGCGTGTATGCGTGCACGTGACTCGATCGCGACGACGCGTCCACGGTTGTTCGCGTCGCTGAGCGCAGTGAACGCGGCGTCCTTGACACCAATGGGAACCCATCACCCCGATCTGACGACGAGAGGATGCTATGGTCCCGGCATCCCCGACGTGGCCTTCTCACCTTTCCTTTCTCTCGACCACCATGTCCTCTGTCACAGACCGAGTCCTCGAAGTCGGCTACAGCCTCCTTGACAAGGTAAGCAGGGCCTATGTTTTCACTACCTGCGGTATCCTACTCACCACAAGCATTCGTTGGACAGGGTCTGGTGCCCGACTTTGTGCTGAGGCCTGTCATCCGCGCGCTATGCCGCCAGAGATTGCGCGAAATCGACGCCGGTTCGTTCGAGGCCAACTATGAGGCCAAGATGAAGTGGATCGAGGGTGTTCGTGCCAGAACACAGATCGCGGAATTGACTGAGAAGGCGAATGAGCAGCACTACGAGGTGCGCACTGCTGTTGTTGACAGGCGACAGCGTATCTCACGAATGCATTAGGTATCAACGAACTTCATGCTCTCTTGTCTGGGGCCGTATGCGAAGTACTCCTGTTGTCTCTATCCGACTGGTAAGGAGACCTTGGCTGAGGCCGAAATCCTCATGCTCGAGAGCTACTGCGAAAAAGCTCAGCTCCGAGACGGGATCGACATCCTAGACCTTGGCTGTGGTACGTACGTCAAGGGCTACTTCACTACATGCGCTCAATATGCCACTAGGTTGGGGAAGTCTGTCGTTGTACTTGGCGCAAAAGTACCCAAAGTCCCGTATAGTTGGGCTATCGAACTCTACAACTCAAAAGACGCATATCGAAACTGTCGCGAAATCGCGTGGGTTGACAAACATTGAGGTACATTCCTGAACTGCACATGTCGGTGAATATGATTTCAATCTCCCCTAGATCATCACAGCAAACGTAAACACCTTCGATTTCAACCAGTCGAGATAGTGAGTGGCCCGTCTACCGGATACATTGCCGCGCTGAGGCCTGAAGTCTACTGTCATAGTTTCGACCGAATCCTGTCTATCGAGGTAGGCCATGATTCCGCTGAAGCATGTCCTCGAGATTCATCCTGACATCTTGTAGATGTTCGAACACATGAAGAATTACAAGATCCTCATGTCAAAAGTTGCGTCATGGCTGCGCCCCAATACGGCGGAGGACTCTTTGTTCTTTGTCCACATCTTCTGCCACCGCACGACACCATACCACTTCGAGGAGGGCGACGGTTGGATGGCCAAGACCTTCTTCTCAGGTACGTAGAGGCGTCAATGCAGTGTATATCCGGACTCATTGTTCTGTATGCAGGTGGAACGATGCCATCGCACGATCTCTTGGTATCTTAGATCTGACTTTGTCCGGTGACGCTATATTGACCTCGCGACCACCACTAGCTCTATTTCCAAGATGAATTGACCCATGTACGAAGTTGGTTCGTCAATGGAAAGCACTATGGGCGCACGAGCGAGGACTGGCTCAAGATCCAGGACTCCAACGCGAAGGCCGGCTTGGCGGAGCTCGAGAAGGACGCCGTGTCCAAGGGCATGGACAAAGAAGAAGGGCGCAAGGCGTTCTACAGGTGCGGGCCTCTTTCTGACCTGACGAGTACTCTACCGTATGACTGATATCGCGAAGGTTCCGAGTGTTCTATCTAGCGGTTGCAGAGTTCTTCGCCTTGAACAATGGCGAGGAGTGAGTGGAGAGCCCATTCTTGCGTCGCCTATGCTGATTTACCTTTCGTTGCAGGTGGGGAGTCGGGCACTACCTGTTCAAACGCAAGTCATAAGTGTCGCGTTCGAGTTTTGATGAACAATGCGAGCGTGTATGGACTCATGATGTATTATCTGAATGCATGTTCGCGTTGAAGGTCACGAATGCGATGCTGAGGCGTGGCAATTGCCAACATCGATGCCGATAGAGCGTGCGCCCAACGCGCGCCGGTGGATGAAACGACGCCGGCGCCGACTGTTCAAGATACTTGTCAGTGAACTCTCCGCAGCAATACGTCCGAAATCAATGGTGAGCTATGTCATTCACGCCCTACGTGAGAGTGATGGCCAGTGATACTCGCGAACTCTGTGCAGGATCCTGCCGCCCTCTCCAAGGTGCTGTCGTTCGTGCAACTTGCGGACTGAATGGGTGGCCCTTTGCGTCGCAGCCCGTTCCCCGCCCGAGTGAGAGGTTGCGAGGATCGCAAGGTATAACGTAAGGTATAAGAAGCAGTCATAAGCAGTCAACACCCTCGATCTTCTCCCCTCACACTTCTCCGATAGCATGCTTGTCCCTTTCCAGACTTTCTTCGTGTTCACCTCGCTACCCTTGGTGCTCGGGACAGCTTTACGCACACACCTTTCTTCACGCGTCCTGCATAACCAACGCGACTCTGCTCCCCACGGTTGGTCTTTGCAACGTCGTGCTCATCCTGCCCTCAGCGTCCCACTAAGCATCGCCCTCCGCCAATCGAATGTCGATAAGCTGGACCAGTACTTGTTGGACGTCGCGGAGCCCGAATCACCCAATTACGGCAAGCATTGGACTCCCACTCAAGTCATCGAGACCTTCCGACCCTCTACGGATACCATCGATACAGTGCGTTCTTGGCTTGTCGACGATGGCATCCACCCATCCCGTATACGGCTCAGCCATGACGGTGGCTATTTGCACCTGAACGTCAGCGTCGCCGAGGCCGAGAGCTTGCTCGCTACTCAGTACTATGTTTACCAGCATAAGGAGAGCGGAGACGAGCACGTCGGATGTCATCAGGGTTATCACCTTCCTGATCATGTTTCTGCACATGTCGACCTCGTTTCTCCAACTATACAATTTAGCGGAACGAAGACCTTTCTGCAACACGGGAAGCGAGACGGCGTTGCGCACATTCCTGGCTCGTTGAGTAAGCGTGATGGCCTCGTCAAGGGAGTAAGTAGTATGCATGGTACGGCAAGTCGTCCTGGCTGAACTTTGATTACAACAGACGGTATATACCGATGCATCTCATTGCGATAAACAGATCACTCTGAAATGCCTCAAGGAGATGTACGACTTCGACTACAACCCAGTGGCGTACCAGGGTAATTCGGTTGGGATTGGTACGTTATCCTGCAGCATCTCCTCGCCGGAGGTACTGACTTCACATCCGCATTCGCAGTCGAACTCGGTCATCAGGTGTACAACGCTGCTGATCTGGACGAGTTCTTTCACCGGTTCGTGCCGGATATGGTCGGAGCTCGCCCAGCATATCACAGCGTTGACGGCGGTCAGTGACGACGTGCAGTCCCAGTCTGATAACACGCTCACAATATCGTACTAGCCATGATCAACAATTCACAAACTACAAGCAACGGAGAGGCGAACCTCGACTTCCAGCTCATGATGGGCTTGTTGGGGCGGCACCAAGTGGTCACTTTGTATCAAATCGGAGGCAGTACGTTGCTCGAACATCGGGTTGAGAACCTCCCTACTGACTGGAAGTGGCATACTCACGCAGAGGCCAACTTCAACACTATGCTGGAAGGCTTGGACGACGAGTACTGCAAGTCACAGCGCGGTGACTTCTGCGGGCATGCGTACCGCCCGAACGTCATCTCCATCTCGTACAGTTCCCCCGAGACGGGTGACTTTGACGCCATCCGGCGCGAGTGCACCGAGTTTGGCAAGGTGAGCGCAATGCCTGCTGCCTTACGATGCCGTGCGGTTTGCCTGAAGAAATGTCGTGATTCCAGCTGAGCCTGTTGGGCACGACGTTCCTGGCTTCCTCCGGAGACCAGGGAGTGCAGCAAGGGCAATCTTGTCTCGCGAATAACGGCACTATCGTCAAGAAGCACGGAAACTTCATAGTCGGATGGCCAGCCCTTTGTCCATACATCACCGCGGTCGGTGCCACAGAACTTCCCGCGGGAAGAAAGGTCAACGCTGGTCATCTGCGCATCATCATAGTCCCCTAATGTCCCTTCATTCTGATCAGGTTCACGACCGAGAAAGAGCAACAAGCACATTCGCCTCCGGAGGAGGGTTTTCCAACGTCTTCGCGCGTCCTAAGTGGCAAGACCGCGCAGTCAAGAACTACCTCAAGAAGCACGCCCCGAGCTACGGTGCCCACGTGTTCAACCGCACCGGGCGGGGTCTCCCGGACATTTCGGCCAACGGGCACAACACGCTCGTTGTGAACGGCGGGAAGGTGGACACGTCTGGTGGTACCTCGGCGTCGGCTCCCATTGTTGGCGCGATGATCACCGCCGTGAACGACGCGCGAATTGCCGCTGGCAAGAGTCCTGTCGGGTGGATCAACCCTGCGGTGAGCTATTGACGGACCATTGTGATGTGCGCAATGCGTTGACGTGGTTTGTGTGCGCAGATTTATTCGCTTCGCTTCGCTGGAGTGTTCAACGATATCGTCGAGGGTTCCAACCCGGGTTGCGGGACGGACGGCTTTCCTGCGGCTGTCGGGTGGGACCCGGTGACTGGGTTAGGGACTCCAAGGTTTAAGCGTATGCTCGAGCGGTTCATGATGCTTCCTTGAGACAGTGAGGTGTGTTATATGTATGTACCTCACGTAAGTCCGCCTTGATACCGACAGGATCAGTCTTACTGACGGACTCCTCCTTATTGTTACAGCCAGCTAGTATTGGACTCTCAAGAGTCGTACACGCCACTCCTTCCTACGTGCCTTCAATACGATCATCATATCATGTCAGTTTCACGCGCATGGATATCAGCATTTGTTCCGGTGAATCGCACCTGACGGCAGACAAACGCGCGATGATCATACAGTGTGCACCTGTACATTGAATGTCCTCTGGAAGAGGTAGTCGGAGGCGAAAGTGTTGCTACAAGTGGTGCCATGATTCAAGTTCACCAACTCCTCAATCTCTCGCACGCTCGCCGCTCAGGAGCCGGCCCAAAATGTGGGTGATCCAATTACGACAGGTGATATCTGCCCGTCGATTTTCCTGGGCGGTAGAAGAGCTCCTGGTGAAGATCGAAGAACAGATGCCTCTAAGTTCTATGACATCTATAGGCCTATAGTCCGCGACCTTGAAGTAGGCCAGAATGTGGTCACGGTCGGTCTTGGACATCGGTCCGTTCGGCAGCACTTCCTCGACGTACGCCTCTGGGCCCATTGGGTCAATTGTCGTCGCGGCCCAATGGTGGCGGGTGACAATGCCATCCTGGTCGATGTATATAAGAGCTCAATGGAAAGCGTCGAAAAGGAGAGGTATGGTCGAGATGTACAGGGAATTGCTATCCAATGTCACAAAGTGAGCCATGATGGCGGCGCGACACGGTGAGGGGGGCATTCTGGCCAAAGTGGGAATCACCAGGGAATCAAGGGCTCAAACGGTCAGTGTGCGATCAATGATACTTGGAAGAAACAACGAGGAATCGGTCGCCGAACCTCAATTTAGTGCTAGAGGAGCACAGCCTTTGTCATAAGGGACGGAGCTGCGCGATGGCTGTTATACGGTAAGTACTCTCAGTGGAAGTTAAACACGTTGAAAGTACACTATTATCTCAGAATCGCAGTCGTATTCTCTATGTGAACTAGAACGCAGAACTCTACAACAACTCCAGAGGATGGCTGATTCGGAAGGGGCCCTGCGGCGAGGACCTGTTGAAGTCAAGTCGTCGACTCATCAATCTTTCAGCAAGGTGCGTGATCTCGGCTTCCTACGGGTACAACATTCAACTGAAAGCGTCGAAGCAGGCGCTGCTTATGAATACGAAGCGTCATGGAAGCTTCACTGCAAATTCATGAAGAAACGCCGCCCAAAGAATCAGTTCACTCAACCTCGGGCATCGTCATAATGTCGCCGACGTGCCATTGTAGGCCTATGTGCAAATGCCCGACATCGGTATTTCTCATGCATTGCAATGAGTATAAAGGTTTCCCTTGAGCGTACGCTGTCTCCAAGCAGCCCTCTATTGTCAGAATCCCGCAGCACAACTACCACGATTCATGCCCCAAGCAATCGTCGCCATTCTCGGTGGAACTGGAGACCTAGGTCAATGTCTCCTCACTTTTTGTACTATCAGTTTACTGACGCGGCGCACATCACAGGTCTTCATATCAGTAAAGTCTTCCTCACAGAGTATGGCTCTCAGTTCCCCACCGTCCGCGTCACAACGCGCGATGTGAGTTCTCCCAAGGCGCAGGAACTAGCCAAGCTAGGGGCGGAGCTGCACTCGTTCAGCGATTCTGTCGACAGTCTCCTGGCCGGCGTGGACGTTGTCGTCGACTCTTTGCCTATTGCAGCCGATCCGGAATACAGAAAGAAGCTGTTGGACGCCGTGATACGTCACAAGATCAAGGTATACTTCCTAAGCGAGTATGGAGTGTGAGTAGACAGGCGGCTCAAATTCTAACTATCGAAGTCGTACTGATGCATACTCTCGCCAGGAACTACAACCTCAACGACTTCCCGGGCTACGAGCATCCAGAATGGGTCCGTAAGCGGGGAGTCAACGCCGGAATCCGTGAGACGCTCCAGGGAAAGACGAAGGTCATCGCGCTTCATGTGGGCATGTTCTTCGGCTGGTTCTTCCTCCCGGGCCGTACGTCGCTTCGCCTGATTTCCATGCGCGCTGGTGCTGACGACCGTCATGCGGTACCACTACTAGTGGGCATAGATATCGAGAAGAACGTCTATACTCCTCTGGGTTCGGCCAGTAATCACTTCGCAGCTACTGCGGAGTCCGACATTGGTCGCGCCATTGCGCAGATTGCTCTTCTCGTTTTGGACCCGGCGACTGCAGCGACAGTGCGTGACGTGCTGCGCATCGCGAGCCAGAACCCCACGTTTGAGGAGATCCGCGACGCCGTCGCGCGGGCTAAGGGTCTCCCAAAGGGCGAGATCCGTGTCGAAGACCTTTCAGCGACTAAGGAGGCGTTGCGCGCGAACCCTACGCGGAACATCACAGATTATGTCCGGTGCGTACCCAAGCCGTGTGGGCATGCCGGTGCGAGAGGCTCAGGCGGACACCGTGACATGATTGTAGCATTCTGATAGGCGAAGGGAAGCTCGATTACTCGCAGAACGACAACGAGCTGGTCAATCCTGGGCAGAAGTTGTGGAAATGGAAGACTCTGGAGGATCAACTGCGTGGTATGGCCTAGAAAGTAGTCGTACTGTAGCTTCCCGCATGGAACCGAGAGACGTGCATAGATAAATTTGACGGTATTTTGTCGAACCTTGACATTGATGCATCCCATGCAGCTGCAGTGGACAGCATCGATAAACGGAACGAGCGCTGATACGTGCTTGCATGCGGACATGGTCACTAACTTTGTCATGAGTTCACCTGGTAAGGGACCCCACCACCACTGCGTCGTTGTTGTCTCTTTCTGAGACTCGCATACCCCAGCACATCACACAAGATCTGGCGCAAGTCCGGAAAGAGCTCGGAGGAAAGCGACTCCGTCATGGTTCTTGCTTGCCCAACTAGTGTGAAGCTGAACTAAGTACTTAGTACCTGACAGTACTCCGATGTGTTCAGGAAGTATCCGATGTCGGAGAGTGAGAGGATGCAGGAGGGATGGCACCTTTCTGTTCATATATATAAATCCAGAGACCGATACGCCCGACGATATGTAAGGCTGTTCCTTTGTTCCAGTGGAAGTGGAAGTCCTCCTGATGCGCTATGAAGCCATCCCTCTACACGACGACCGTTAATGCTCCCTAGAATCTGACTCGACTATACTTCTGTCTCGTACCTTGATGTAAGGCTCGGCGTTCATGCGCTCAGGCTGGCGGTGCAGTCCACTGATCCACCGCTTGTTCTCCTCCCAAATGTCCAGAACCTGCGCTGCAAGCAAGGTAACAGCTCAGATAAAACCCCGGTCGAGGGTCAATCAGGTCGGCACCTTCACCATGTACTCGTAGGGATGTCAAGTATATCGTCGGTCCCATAGCGCGTGGTGGTTGGAAGCATCTGCAGCTCAGTCTCTGCCGTGTCCGAGAAGAGATGTAAACTTGATATCTCCATGCGACGACAAACCATCAGCCCTTTGTGATGTACCCTCTGGGTGGAACACACGTACCTTAAGATGCTCGTCCGGAACATCAGTTGGTGCAGACGAAATAATTGGGGATACAATATTCATGATGTCGCTGGAGGGAGCAGCTGGATCTTCCAATGCTTCTGGAGTTGCCAGCATGTTCAGGTTTGACACCGTGCTGGTGCAGACGCAGACGATAGGAATTGTGGGAGTTGTGAGTACGGTCGAAGATGAGCCTGTCAGGACTAACGCGAGGCAGAGAATCTTGCATTGTGGTGCTTTGATCAGGCGTTTGTCAGTTTCGTGGGTGATCCGCCTCTGATCCCAAACGTCCACCTCTCGACCATAGAGTAAAATGAGCCGACGTTCATAAACATAGCATAGTGTCCAGATAAAGCACGTCCACGTGTCGTATCTCACAAAGGCAAGAGCAAGGGAATAAATATAGCAGTAGAGCGTGTGCAAAGCGATAGTGACATGGTAAGAAACTCGAATATACAGAGAGACAGGAAGGACGCGGACCAGTAGGATATGAATGCTCAAGCTTGCTCGCGGGAGCGCTTGCTGCGTGCACTAGCCTCGTGCAGCGAACAATACAGAAAGTGGCGACGAGGACCAATGGTCGCGCTGCTGGCGACTGCGGCGACGCGCGCACCCAGAGGGGCTGTGTCTGTCCCGCTTCCACGTACGCCTAGCGAGAACATTCGATCGAACACTATGTGTTACAAGAGGCGTCAACTTTACATATACAGAGATGGGATGTATCAAGGGAAGACACGCACATGTCGCGATGAACGCCTTCGCGGTTGTCTGACAGCTGAGGTGTGTCAACGACAGTGGAGGACTCACGCCCTCCAGGGTGCGGAGGTAACGAAAGACCATTGAGGGCTGACAAGGACCTGTGATTCAAGCAAGAGTCCGTAGGGGGCATGTCAGCACAGTGTCAGACTGTAGCGGGAGGCACGCGCACCGAAGCGAAAGACGGCCTGATAAGCTTGTTTCCATTTCTCATCAAGAAGCCGCGCGCAAATAGCCGGGTCAGGACACGACTGGCACTGTCCATCGAAAGTGCGGTCAGCATGAGCAGAATAGAATGAGGGACAGAGACGTACACATTGGTATTCCTTTGCGATCTGAGTGAGGCCAAGCTTCAGCACCCGTTCGAGGAACCAGGTCCGCCTGAGGTCCAATCAACAAGCCTGCTCTACTGCAATAACTAACAAGGAGACGTACCTCTTCTCTAGTTTCAATAGTGTCGCTTGACTGAGGGTACTAAGCTCCTCTTCTGACCAACCACCGGGGTTATCGAGCACGAAACGACTAGACTCGCGATAGAGTTCCTCCTCCTCGAACAGTTCCGCGATACGCATCGCTTTGATGGGCCGCCCGGCAGCGTGCGTGAGGAGAAACGTCAAGCACTCGTTCTGCAGCGGGGGTACATGCAGCTTGTGCGAGATGTTCATCAGACCCTCGACGTTGTTCCAGGTAATCGTGCATACGAGACTAAGGAGTGGAGGTGACTGAATGCGTGTGTCATGAACGTCAGAAAACGTACTGCGGGTATACATATTTCAGGAAGTCATGAAAGGTGCTGGCCTACAAATGCGTCATCAGCGGACGCATAAACCATGATGAACCAAGGGCATCTCTCACCTTCTCCTCCTTCAAAACAATAATCGCATCCGGACGCTTCTCTTTTTCTCTTACTTGTCTCTTGGAGATTCGAGGACTTGTCGGGCTCGAAGGATCTGCGGGCTTGCCATCGACGTCTGGAGCCCTAGTCTTGCCTGAAGGCGTTGTAGGAGTCATCGGATCCAATTTCTCCAACTTGTTCAAGCTATCCTCACGGGCCTTTGCCTTGTCTTCCGACGTGACCTCATCCCTGTCGTTGGCAGGAGCAGCGATGTCCAAGTCCAGCTCAAACTCGTCAGGGTCGAGGTCGGGATCCATGGGCGCAAACGTGATCTCGGAGTGGCTCTCTAGCGTTGGCTTACCGCCGGGTACACTTGGAGGCTGAGAGATCGTGATGACCGAGGACACAGACTTCGGTCTCCCCGTTCCTTTCTCCGTCTCGGCCCAGCCGCCGCAAAGCGCGGCCTGAAAGAACGCAGATGCGAAGTATAGGACCTCCTTGTGCGCCCTTTGCAACGAACACAAGCTCAGTCTTGTCTCATCAAACGATGACCATACAAAATGAATGAACGGGGAGTGATGCGCACCAGAACGTAGTGGACTCTACGATAATTTTCACATTGCCAGGGAACTTACTGTTGCGCGTAAATGTCTCATCCAGTTCTATAGGGTCGTCCATATCACCGTTTGTGCTGAGGGAAGAGGCCATTTCATCGGACTCGAACTCTTCAAAGTGCCAGGAGGGAGAGCCGGCGGATCTGAATATACCAGCAGCTGCAGCGTGAGTCTCTGTGGGAGAGCTGAGGGAAGCAGAGGGGTTGTGGGTCGTTACACCCCTCGAGTTGCGTGCAATGAGTATATGTGGAGGATTCATCGCTATGCCCAGTACTTGGACGTAGACAACAACTACCATCCTGCTCCCCATAATCCGAAGTCAAGTGGCTTCCTTGGCCAGTAGACTATAGAACGTATAACAATGCTTCACTTATGGCGCTATAGTGTAGTGGTTATCACTTGGGATTCTGATTCTATCTTCCCAAAACCCAGGTTCGAGCCCTGGTAGCGCCTCATCGCAAGACGCTTTATTTTTTACCACAACGTCTGCAATCAACTCGCTAGAATTATATGTCCCTCCATAGTGCAAGTCTTGGATCGTAAAGAAGCTAGTCCTCGAGCACAGATGTATTAGTATATTCAAGGCGACATAATCTCGTCCAGAGTCATCTCATTCTCCATCTCTGGGACACTAGGCAGACTACAGCCTGAGTCCGAGCGCAAGTTCGAAGTACTCTGTGATTGCCCAGAGGACCGCAGAGCCGAGGATGCAGACGACGGTGCGTCATCTTCGGCGATAACAGAATGAACGCGCGCTACCCTAGTAATATGCGTCCGCGGTTTGTAATCCTGAGGGACGGCGACGGACTTGTATAACTCAAGTTCGGCACGGAGATCGTCATTGTCCGCTGCGACTGCCTCCTTGTCCCGTGTGGAGAGGAGCAATTTCTGGGTGAATAGACCTGTGAGATGCTATTCGCTCAAAGACAGTATAGGCACCCGTAGACTCACCTGCTTCGTCTCATGCAGTTCGCGACGAATGCGGTCGACGTACATAATGCGCTGGGCGGGGTTGTTGTGTCCTAGAATCTCCGCATTGAACTTGCTTAGGCGCGTCGCCTCCTCCTCTGCCAGAGCATTCTTCACGACGAGCGCATCGACCTCCGCGAGAAGCCCAGTGTACGCCTCCTCATACTTCTCTGCCTCCGCGAGGTCCGAGCTCAACCTGTACGAACACCTAGTAAGCGGAAGTGACAGCGCAGGAAAATCGCTACTTACTGCTCTACTTCGGAACGAAGGAACTGCTCGGCTTGCTTCGCCTGGTGGAGGGATGTCGCCAGTCGCTGGTTGGCCTGCTTCTCGTGCTGCAACCCTTGCTCCGCGCGGGCAACGTCGGCGAGTGCGTTGGCTCGAACAGCTTCCATCTCCTTCTTGAGGAACTCTACACGGACGTTGGACTCCGCCAGAGAGGCGGCAGACTCGGCGAGCATACGCTGGGATTCAGCATGCTCAGCCTGAGAGCGCTGCAAGCTCTCTGCGAGTTGAGCACGGGTCGCCTCTGCCTCGGATAGCTGCAGTTTATGCTGCTCAGCCTGGACACGAGTCTCCCGGAGGTCCTTGAGTACCACAGAGGCGTGGAATAGGAGCGCATCCCTTTGGGCACGGTCAAGTGAGTCCCATAACTGCAAGTCATCCCGAACCACGTCCCAAACTTCTTGATCAAAGGCGTGCTTCTCTTGGATAGCAGACTGGAGGGATTCATGCAGTGCGTGAAGACTCTCGGGGGAAGGGTTGTCATGGTGCGAGGAATCGCGGAGGAAGTCACGATATGCCAGGGCCTCTTCTTGAGCATCGCATAGCTGGGAAGTGAGGAGTGCATTCTCCTCCTTCACTTGGCGGATAAGATTGGCAAGCTCAACGACTTGAGCGTCGCTGTTACCCAGCTTCCTCTCCAACCGGTTGTTGCGCAGTTGCAAGGCAACAGCCTCTTGCTTGACGCGCTGGTGTTCCACGAGCGAGATTGTGGTCGAGGCGAGGCGACCGTACTCCTGTGCGACGCGGTTAAGTGCGTATCGGTGCTGCTCCAGCTGTGCGACAAGGTCTTCTTCGACATCTGCAGCGCGAGCCTCTGTTTGAGAGAGAGCGTCTCGCGCGGCTCGTGCATCCTCTTCTGCCATGCGCAAACGGGCCTCGACGTCCTGGGCAGCGTCACGCACCATTCGCACCTGGTCATCCGTCCTCGCCTTCGACTCCTGCAACTTTGCCTCGATTGCCTCCCGCTTCTTTCTCTCCATCCCCAACGACTTCTCGAGCTCTGCAATCTTCCGGTCTCGCTCTCGTAGCTCCTCCTTCCGCCTCGCTTCCACCTTCCGCACCTCAACGACATCGCCCTGTTTGGCGGCAAGTTGCGTGCGTTCGTGTTCGCTCGCGCGCAGCTTCAGACGGAGCTCGCGAAGCTCTGCCTGCTCTGTCGCGGTCGTCTTCTTCAACTCCTGAATGCGAGCATCGAGCGCCTCATTCTGCTTCTTGAGTTTCTCCGCACGCTCGGTTTGCTCAGTGGCAGTCCTCTGGGCACGACTGAGTTCGAGTTTGAGCCGTTCCTGCTCGAGAGTGTGCTGCGATATTTCAGGATAAAAGCATCTTTTGCGCGACAGAAGGAATACTCACAGCTTTCTTCTCCTCCACATGAATCCTCTCAAGCTCCTCTAGCTTACGTTGTAGAATGGCAAGCCTATCCGTTGACGTCGTGTTTGAGTTCCGCGTTGGCGGACGGTTCTGCCCCTTAGCAGGATCGCTATCGTATGCGCCAGGACCTAACACAATAGGTGTCACATTCGCTGAAGCCGTTGGGGATTACAACAGCGACACGCGACGTACCAGGAACGTCAGATGGCTTGTCCTTGTTGAATCGGTTCGTCTTCTCCAGGAAAGCGCCTCTCTTGTATGCGTCGTACTCAGGATCTAGGGTCAATGTGAGTTGTGAGCGCAAGCGGTCATAGTCGGAGAGTTCACACCCGATGGATTGTATGCGCCGGGTCCGGGGACTTCAGAACCTTCGGAGTTGAACATGTCAACCACGGCTGTAAGGCAGGTGAAGATAGTGTAAGACCACCTTTGGCAGCAGTAAATCGTGATCCTCGGGAGAACATCGTGCTTGACGGCCGTAACCCTCACGAACGAGAACTTAGCCAGAAGGGTAGGAGACCTAGATGTGGTCGTTGAACAGACGTGATACAAATACAACCACACAAGCGCGTCGCGTCGCGTCTTCCATGGGCCACGTGATCGAGTACGAGACTACGACCTCTCGCAGCGCCGATAGAAGTTTCGTTGTGGGGAATCAATATGAGCATCGTAGGAGTACAGCTAATCGAGTAGGTACAGGCGATGCCGTTCCAGTATTTCCTGCATATAGCCGCGTATACAGTACTCCGAGTCGAACCGGAGCAAACACAGATCAAAAGGTGGCGAAGAATGCTTTACCAGACTCTACCTGCTTGCACACATCAGTGCTCTTCGAGTACACCGGGGCGTACATGGTCACCGTGAATGGAGAGTGGGGAATGAGACAGTAATCGGCGTCTAACTCGGGGTCTTTCATCTCGTGTCTGGTGCAGCATGCAAGAGGTCAGCAGAGGATAATCACATATAGATCAAGCCACTCACGCCTCGCGGAAGTGCTCTAGGAGCCCTCTCTCTGGTTGTCGAGTACTGCACCACCCACATACGAAGTCTCGCCCGTAAGGGTCACGGTCGGAGCGCATGCCAGTGTATCTCTTTGTGGTATCGGAGGTCTCTACTACAAGAGAGGATACGAGCGCTCGGGCCTTGGAAGCATGTTCTTCGGGCATACGTTCCCAATATCCAGTCAACGGCTCCTCCAAGTCGTTCGAAGGGCAGTGGGGAGGTGTGTGTGTGTCGAGCGCATGTTGGATCTGACGGTCGCATGCACGAATCCTATGAGTATAGTACTTCACAATGAGAAAGATGGCGAAACTCACTGCACCCCTCCAATCGAATATTGTCTGCTTCGTCAACGTCGCGCACAGCCGGCACCTTAAACGCGTCCCACACCCATCCATCTCCCGCTGGGTAACTACGTCTGCGTCGTAGCCGCATGCTTCGATAACTTCTCGTGCGTATACCAGTCGATCGTCCATGTCGACGTAGTGTGCAAGCTCATGAAGTCCGTGAATAGGACCCGAGTACCGGCGGGGTCGTACTGCGTCCAAGATGATTGCACCGTATCGGTCCGTGACAGAAGGAAGTGTTCTGCAGCACGAGTGACGTACAATCTCCGGGTACTGCAAACCCTTGGCGTTGAAAGCGCATCTTCCACACTTGAAAAATACCATGGCGAGGTCGAGGGGTTCCGGAGCTCGAGCAGCAGGCGATCCAGCAAGCGCCTTGCGCACGAGAGCGGTGTATTCTGCTCTGCGATCCTCCATCCACTTTGCGATGACTGCTGGTAAGATCTTCATGAGTTTCGCGGTGACGACTCCTTTCGCTGCATCTTGAGGAAGGTTTTCCAGTGCTTCTCGAACATTCGGTGTCAGGGCGCAATCGGAGAGACCTGCACAAACAGGCCGAGTCTTGTCCAGTATGAACTGGGAGTGGTGGTATTCATGGATGATTTCTATCAGGTAGTCCATCAGGCGCGTCATGCGCGTAGTATACTCTCGGCTGAGTCGCTCTGCTTTGGTTGCCTGCATGAAGTCGAACACGGTGGCACGTATGGTCTTCCAGCCTAAAGATTCAAGTTGATATTCATGACGGCCCGAAGCAGAGAACCACGTACCTTTGTCAGTGAGCTTGGTCGGACGGGATACGGAATTCAAGTTGTATAGAGCCGCAGCCTGAGCGTGATCCATCCTATCGAGCTCGTCACCCCATCCTTCTTCACGGAGCTTGACAAGTACACTGAGATGACATGAGCAATGAATGACATGACTTGATTGCAGGATCACCTACGCATCGTAGCGTTCATCTCTCCGCGATTCGTTATCTGCTTGTACGTTCTCCTTGACAGCTGTTAGCCATCTGTCGAGTAGTGATGCCGCCTGATGTGTCGGTCATTTTTTGTTAGTATCGGGCAGTTCTGAAGTTGCGAAAGACACACATCGCGGCATTGTACAACGTATGCCTTACGGTCTTCGAGGAAAGCACTTATGGCTGCCGCATCGGCCCCTTGCACGGTCTTCCACTGCGCCTGCAACAGGTCTAAGTCTGTCTTATGGTAATACTGGACTCTGCGACGATTCTTCTTGCTAGAAAGAGATGTACACAGTCAGAACGGTCAGTGAGATACTCGTAGCGCAATGGCTCACTCGTTGGACAACATCACAGTATTGGCCAGTGCACTCTCATCCACTGTGTAATTGAAATATTCTTGTATGGGGTTCAAGACGCTATATGGAATAGAATAGAACCTGTCGCGCTTTGTCAGGATCTTTAGGCAAGACAGTTATAGGAAATATGCGCTTACAACTTGGGGGTGCACGAGGTGCAGTAACGAACAAAGAACATGGAGCATATGCTCGCGTGACACGTCTTGAGACAAGCCTAACCAAGAAGATGTGAGCGTCTCCGCTCGGAAATGTATCAACGAGAGGCGACTTACATGGCAGTGATTGAAGAAAAGAAGGTTTGCATATGCAGGCTCACTCATTCGAGGAGGTAGTGCCGGAAGGCCCTCAACGTTCTTCCTGGCCTCCTTCCAGAATGGTGCAGATTTGCGGCTCATGAGGAATGCTCTAAAATCCTTGCTGGTTCTAGCAAGATTGAGGAGGTCGCGCGGATGGAAGAACGCGAATATCTACGTTCTCCCATCAGACTGACAAAGAGATATAGGCTCAGCCAACGCTTACCTCTGCTAGCACATCCAGAGGCATATCAGGCATGCTCTCCAGCCCACCACGCCTCCCTCGCAAGTGGCGGTCGCGACGCGCCACAGCGGGTGCATCTGCTACAGCTGATGTTGAGGCAGTAGGGTCATTTAACGTGGTATCGGTGTTCTTCGCAGAACGCTTCTGTGTAGTCCTGGTCCTCTTTTTGGGAGGCATACTGGGAAGACTCAAAATGTGGGGAGCTATGAGGAGATGGTTGCGGTTACGATGAGAGGTTCCAGCGCCAAATACGGAGCGCCTTCTCGCGATCCTTAAACAGAGGCATGTGGCTGTGCAAGCAGACGTCCATATTTGGAAGCTCGAGTCATGCAGGACTTCCGGCTACCAACTGCCCTTGACAATCACCCTGTATATCGCCAGAGATGATGTGCAGCGGCTACAGTCACATCTCAATAGAACGGCCTCGCTTCAACGACCTACAAAGTCGAAACTCGACACCGCAGGTTAGAAATTTCTGGTAGTACTCCCGCGTTCAACTGTCAGACTTTTGTGCATCGTTCCATGCAAGTTCTGTGTAAGTTTCATCTCACCAGTCTACAGGCGGGCTTTGATCTACCACAGACGAACGGGCTGGTGCACTACATAGACGACGACACCGAGTCCGTGATTCCGTCCTGGCCTCGGAGTGCTTCGGAAGAATGGTTTCGGATTGCGGGGTATAGACGCCTCCACGTGGGCTTGGGCCAATGGGAGGGCAGAACTTTAGTCATGGCCACTCACGTGCGGTGAATAATGCGAGGGAGACGCCGAGTAAGCGCGGGGTAGAGGAGGGCTGCAGAGTGCGTGAACTCGCAACATCCTCTCCTTTTCCCTCGTCTTCATCCTCCTCCTCTCCTCTGCTCTACTTCGTCGACATAGGACATGTCTTTCGCAGCACTCAGAGCCTCCGCACGTCGCGCAAACGTCGCGGTCCCCGCCGCGCGCGTTACCCGTGGTGCCCTCCGCAACCCTGCCTTCCGCAAGTACTCGACAGAGATCCCTGGTGGCTCCGCCCCTAAGAAGAGCAACGCGGCTCTGTTCGGTGCTCTCGGCGCTGCTGCCCTCGGTGGTGCCGCTTTCTGGGTCTACACTTCCAACTCTGACTCAGCCAAGGAGGCTGGTACCGCATTGAAGTCGGGTGCTCAGTCGGCGAAGGTCGCTGCCAACTTCGTCCCTTCGAAGGAGGACTACCAGAAGGTCAGTCCCATTTATCCGCCTCATAGAAGCATAACTTACGAGCTGAACGTCTTACCATTTTGTCCGACTAGGTCTACAACCGTATTGCTGAGATCCTCGACACCGCTGCAGATAAGGGTTACGATGGTACGTGTGTTTCCTTCCCACCACCAAGCGACCCTGCGTTTACCTTGCGGCAATCCGCACCAGATGGTTCTTATGGTCCCGTTCTTGTCCGTCTCGCCTGGCACGCCTCCGGCACGTACGATAAGGAGACTAACACTGGTGGCAGGTAAGTCTTGCCTTCCCACGGCTTCATCCACGTTCATAGTACATTCCGCTGTCAACGGATGCATCGTCCTCTCCTCTCCGCCTACCTGGGCTATACGATTCACCTTCGACTGACCTACAACCGCACAGTAACTATGCCACCATGCGTTTCGAGCCTGAGGCCAAGCATGGCGCCAACAATGGTCTCAATGTTGCCCGTGACCTCCTAGAGGACGTCAAGAAGGAGTTCCCCTGGATATCCTATGGCGACCTTTGGACTCTTGCCGGTGTATGCGCCATCCAGGAACTTGGTGGCCCCAAGGTCCCTTGGCGCCCTGGTCGTATTGATGGCTTCGCGGCCCAGTGCACTCCCGACGGCCGTCTCCCCGACGCTGCTCAGGGAGCAGACCACGTCCGCAACGTGAGTAAACAAATTGTACACGAAGAGTGTAATCCACTAACCTACACGGTGATAGATCTTCTACCGTATGGGGTACGTAGCATCTCAGGTGATGCCTATAGTTCCGCTGTATTGACGCAATTGCGATAGTTTCAATGACCAGGAGATCGTCGCCTTGATCGGTGCCCATGCTCTGGGTCGCTGCCACAGGGATCGCTCAGGCTTTGAGGGCCCCTGGACGTTCTCGCCCACCAGCGTAACGAATGAGTTCTACAAGCTCCTCTTGAACGAGAAGTGGGTCTGGAAGAAGTGGGATGGGCCCAAGCAGCTCGAGGACAAGAAGACTCACTCGTTGATGATGCTTCCGACCGACTACGTCCTGACGCAGGACAAGAGCTTCAAGAAGTGGGTCAAGGCCTACGCCGACGACGAGGAGCTTTGGTTCAAGGAGTGAGTGTCTCTCGGCTGGCCCCGATCATTAGTGTACTGACTTCGATCTGCGTGCTGTAGCTTCTCCAAGGCGGTCGCGACGCTCTTCGAACTTGGTGTCCCCACCCAGCAGTTCGTCGCGTCCGAGCCCTGGATCATGGGTTCGGAAAACTGAGCGCTTTCAACGTGCGAGGGTCTCCTGGGGCCAACGACATCCTTGCCGCACGAACCATATAGATCTAGAAGTAGACCATAGATGGTTTAAGGATGACCGATCCGAGTTTAGATCATCGGGAGAGTAGACGCGTGGCGGGCGAAAGCAGTGGGTGTCGGTGGTGGACGTCGATGTGGAAGGGGCGCGCGTCAGTCGAAGAGGGTTCGCTATATCCAAGACTATAAATGCCCTGTTGCTCTTCGTGTTACACATTACATGTTACTTTGCTGCCTATTCGAATCGCTTGCTTTCCCCCTGCGCCCTCCTGGCCAATGGTCGTGCTGGAAAGGCTCCGCTGCGCCGGTGCTTGCGGGTTCTTCGTGCGCGCAGCGGGTCACACACCCGTCTTGGACTGAATGAGGGCGGTGCGTAAGTCAGGGGACGAGGTCGATGGGGGAGGGCACGGGTCCTGGAGATGTCTTCGAACGCGGCACGGGTATCAGCAGGTGCGTCGGCGTGGGTTTTGCGTGGGGCGCCGCGTCAGTTCGCCCCCGCGTTGGCAGGCACACTCAAGTGAGTGGGTCATCGCCGCTTCCTATGAACTCTGCCCGTTGTCGATATGGACTCCTGGAGGTCAAACATGCGCTCTGCGTGGCCTACCAGGTGTAGAGTGTCGGAATGTTCACTTGAGCCCTGGCGAGGGGTGCGCGGCGGAAAGAAAGCAAGCAACGTTGACCTCGGCTGTCGCACTGTGACAGAGAAGCATGCTGTTTGAATATGTTCAAAAGCTCATGCTGACATAACACATACCCTAGACACGCTGTCGTTGGCGGCCATCGGGGGCACTGGATGGTCCGTTGCGCGTTTGGTTTCTATTATCGCGTCCTCGTCGCGTACGGTCCTGTCGGTACCTATATGGGAGCGCGTGGACTGCCAGTGAGGGAGAAGCCAGCCTCCAGTCCGGGAAGTTGCAGTGTGCGTTCACCACTGCCTAGAGGCAGACGGAAGTTCAGAGAGGACGCTAGGATGCGAGCCGGGGTGGAACTGACCTCGATCTAGAGCCGCAGGCGCGTCGGCCGCGCATTACCAACGAAAGTAGCTGAACGACCGGGGCTCGAATCTGTTCGGTCGTGTCCGCTCTGTCGTGTATGTCATGGAGCTGAGGCTGACTTTTGTCCTGCGTGAATGGAACAATAAGTACCTCCTACTATACTTCGTTGAGCGACTCCTCCAGGCAAAGTAGAGTGAGAGTTCATACCTGCCCTGGGTGACAGTGGCTCCACTGGAGTACAGTTTGGCTACGGTGTTAGACGCAGCCAACTGGAGGCAGATACGAGGGTTCTGCTGGCACGCTGTTGGACTTTAGCCCGGCCTGAGTATGCATCAAGGAGTGTACTACTACGAACATACTTGAGCATGCGATATCCGGTGGCTTCAGGGTAGTTACAAGCAGCAGAAGATACGGCCTATTGTAGTATTAAGGCATTCGGATACTACCGCGTGACCACTTCCATGAGATTTGTGGACGGTGTTCAATTCAGAATCACAGATGGCGCTTATAACTCGGAGTCCGAGTAGTGTGCTCGGCCATCACCGAACGTAATACATACGCCTTCAAGTTCCTACACTGCTTCCCTCCTCCCCCATACATACCTCTGACTTGTACGACCACTCCGCCGAATCTCTCTGTCGCGCACCGCTTCAAGGCCGAATTGATACTTAACTCCGTAGACAATCAAGTCAACGTCCTACCAATTGGCAATGCGGTCTCATTTGATTTCATGATGGACAGGCGCCCTGCTGGCCGCGACGCGTATGTCTCGCGGCGTCGGTTTCGCGCGACCTTCCTCCGTACCAGTCTGACGCGTGAGGTAGTATATAACAATCGGGCCCTATGTGTGCCCCAGAGACGCTAACATCGAAGAAACTCTCTTTGTGAGGATGCCCCCACTCGTAACCGTCCGCGCGGCCAACGCTGCCCTCTCGTTTTCCTACCTCCCCGTCGCCGTCTTCGTCGGAGGCACATCTGGCATCGGCAGAGCTACTGCTCAAGCCTTCGCCCGCTATACGAATGGAAACGCGCACATTGTCCTCGTAGGGCGCAACAAGGTCGCAGCCGACGAGGTCATCGCATCCTTCCCCCATCCCACCGTGCCGGATGCTAAGCACGAGTTCATTCCATGCGACGCGACCCTCATCCGCAATGTGCACTCAACGACCACCGGGCTCCTCGAGCATCTTCCCAAGATCAACTTCCTCGTCCTGTCCGCAGGCTTCGCTAGCTTCAAGGCCCGCGACGAGACCGAAGAGGGCATCGACCGCCGCCTTGGCTTGCATTACTACGCGCGCTGGAAGTTCATCTACGATCTCCTGCCACTCTTACGCAAGGCTAAAGATGCAGGAGAGGACGCCAAAGTAATCTCCGTTCTCGGTGCGGGAAATGGCGTCGCGCTCGACTTGGACAACCTTGGCTTGAAGAGGAACTATCTCTCATCCAATCCCGGCAACACCTCTCCTACGTACACGGACCTGATGATGCAGGTGCGTGATCTTTAATATCCTGGCTGAGGACTATGCTCTGATGAGACTCTTCTCTATGCAGTCCTTCGCAGAGCAGCACCCCGGCATCGCGTTCGTACACTCCAACCCTGGCCCTGTGCGTACCGACCTTGTCAAGCGCGCACATTGGTCAATGCGACTTCTGAATCCCCTCCTCATGGGTCTATTCTACCCAATCTCGCATTCTCCAGAAGAGAGCGGGGAGTTCACGCTTTACTCGCTGCTCCAGAGCACGGATGGGGTATGCCGGCGGGACAGGACAGGGGAAGACATTGGAAGGTCGCCGCTTTACGAGGATGAGGCCGCCCGCCGGCGGGTATGGGAGCATACAAAGGAGGAGATCGAACGTGCGATGAACGCTCCCGCTTGAGTCAGGCCGCTTGCGAGCTCAGCTCTAATTCCCCCTTTGCGACTTCCAATACGCGTACTGTACATCATCCACTTGGCATATGTTTCACTGCATCATGATGTGTACACTGGATGACCAGATAGTATACTTACGACCGGTACTACTACAGTAGTAGTAACGCTGATACAGTACACTTGTTGTACTCAGCTGCACCAGTGTCCTACGTTCCGCCTCCCAGTCCCGGACTCGGACGGCTCCTCAACCTCGTAGTCTTCTTGGTTCTATCGCAATGTTAGATGGCTTCATTATCGAAGTATCCACTTTCTCAGCATCGAAGTATCCACTTTCTCAGCATCGAAAACGAGCAGATGCATGCGACGATGATACGAGAACGACTCGAACGCGCGCCCGGTATGTTTATGGCAGAACACGAAGGAGATTGAGCAAGTATTGCAAGCCTGTGGCACAGGCAAGCTGGAACTGACTCTCGACCTCTGCCTCGAGTTCGAACCTCTGCCCTCAACCTTGTCCGAAGAGGACCTGCGCCACGCCATCGTCGCTTACACTCGGCTCCTCTCAAACTGTCATGCCCTCCCATCCCTCCGCCGTCTCTCCTTCAAAGTTCAGTACGTCAGTTTCTTGCGTCGATCCGCACGGCACAAGTGGCTGGTTGCGGGCGGGCGATGAGCTGTGGCGCAAGTTCGGACGTGCATTGGAGTCGCTACCGGTGATCGAACTCATCCGCTTCGACTTCACCGATATCGACTTTCCTTCACCAACCGGCGAATTCCGCAAGGATTGCCCTGCGTTGAACTACTTCCGGGCCTTCTGCGAGCAGTACGTGATGCACGAGGACGACCCACCGAAATGGAATTTGTACATGTTTAGCGAGACCAGGGGCTGGGGTAACCGCTGATTTGAATTGGCCAGTCAGAATGGTAGAGGCCCTAAGGCTATATGATCCGATTTCTTGAATGCTAGCACGCACGTCACGAACTTGGGATGTAGCTAGAAATACAATGTCATGCAGCAATGTACAGGATCTGTCATCATCAGCGTTGAAAGCTTTTCATCCTCAACTCACATGTACAACCCACAACTCATACCTCAATTCCCAGTGCATGTCCGTCCATCGCGATATCCGCATCCATCATGTCCGCTTTGAGCAGCCTCCTCCTCCCCTGATCGAACCTCCTCAAATACTCTCTACACCGATCCCCAAACACGTCCAGCCCGTCCAAGAACCCGTTCGGCAACTTGTCCTTCCGCTGGTCCCACGGCTTGACGTCCACCAAGTCGCACCGGTCGAGACAGACGAGGATCATCCCAAAGCTGTACGCGTCCGCCAGCCGCGCGTCCTGGCACTCGCCCCGCAAAATCTCCGGGGCCGAGAACGGGCGCGTGCCGGGGTATATGCGCTCCGTTCTGCGCGGCGCGTACGCGGGCGGGAGCGGGGTCGGCGGCGGGCGAGACGTGAAGCGCGAGTGCATGCGCGAGGGCGTCGGCGGAGGTGGTGGCGGCTCGTCAAACTCGTCGTCCGGGGACGCGTAGTCCGAGTCGGCGGAGACGGACCGCCCGAAATCGAAGAGCTTGATCGTGTCCGATCCGTGCGTGACTTGCACGTTGAGCAGCGAGAGGTCGCCGTGGCTGAGACCGTAGGAGTGGAGGTGGGTGAGGCCGTCGAGGAGCTGGTTGTGGAAGTCGACCTTCTTCGCGCGGTCGAGCCCGCCTGTTTGCTCCCGGATGACGTCGTAGAGCGTTCTTCCCTCGAGGTATTCGAGTACCATCCCCACGTTCTCGAGCGCGCCGAGGAAAGCACAGATGTTTCGATGCCGGGCGACGGTGGTGTATACGCGGAGCTCGGCGAGGAATTGTGTCGTCACGTCCTTTGCATTCGAGTGCATATCTCCGTTGATCTCCAGCTGCACCACGTTCGGCTTCTTGACAACGCATTTGAACAGCTCAGACGCAGACCCCGACGCGATGGGCATAAGGCTTTGCGTAGGGTTTGGCGGGGCAGAGTAGGACGTCGGTGTCGGGAATGAGAAGATGGCAGTAGGGTTTGTGGGTGGCTCATAGTTAGTTGCGGATGCGTGTGGTTCTGACTGGTACGTGCGTGGAGTCTGACGGTGTGCTAGCCGTGGGGTTCGCTGGTGGTCATGATCTCGACGCTGGAGGTCGATACTAGGTATCTCGTTGGAGGACGTGACCTGAGATGCATTTCCTGAGGTCTGCTCTTCCTCATCATCGAGCTCAACTATGCTTTCGCAGGCATGTGAGCGTGCAAAGCTCACAGATCTGGGAGATCGAAAGCAGGGACTCACCCATCCACCAATTCTTCTTCGAGGTCAGCGTTACCCTCTTGACATGTCGCGACATCTCTTTGGTATATCCGTCTCCTAGAGCTACGTGAGGGTATGAAGGCGGTCGCCGGTGCAGGTGTTAGGACTGCTGGTGGATGTAAGAGTAAGAGCAAGGCGTGCGCGGCGAAGAACTGACCGACGCGCCGCGCGATGCCCCGCGAAGGCTTCGGCGCCAATCTAATCTCAACAGCAGCCTAGCTACTGGTAGTAGTACATTCTCGACCCATGATGATGTAGAGTATCTACATACTGCTCCCATTGTATTGATTCTTTTTCACCTCATGAGAGAAAGAGAACGCTTCTGATTTCGACCTGTCCATCTCCGAGGAACGTGTGCTTTGGATTTAGACTCGTTCTCATGCTATCGGACAACATTCCATAATTTGACTCCCATCGCCCTACCAACTCGGACGCATGACAAGGTCACCCGGCTCCCCATGTTGAGTATAAAACGCATGTGGCGGACCCTATCTTTCGAAGGTGTAGGAGGCATCCAAGGGTGACGTCTCTGAACATGTCACATACGTGGACGTGTGAGCTGCAAATCAACTACCGACCCAAGCATTGCTATACACACGACTTGGCTAAGCAACGAAGCTGGCATTTCTGACGTCAGGGTGCCAAGCGATAGAAGTGGGGGAAACTCCTGAGATGATTCACATGATGATAATGTACAAATGAGAGAGGTAGGACCTCGGGGACACTCCTATACGCAAAACACAAACACTGTCCAGACACAAATGGAAGTTCCAAGCTCACAACACGCTCCGCTGCCACGACGCCGGGCACCCATCGCGCACAGCGAGGTATCCCATCAAGTCGCTCGTCAAGAACTCGCTCGGCCACTCCTTCCGCACCTGCGCCTTTAGGTACTTCGACACGATCTCCAAGTTCTCTTGCGTGAGCGTCGCGCTCTTCAGCGTCGGCGCGATCTCGTCCGTAAGGCGGTCAACGAGCTCGGCCGTGATGACTTCGCCGCTATCCGCCGTGCGCATGCCGTACTTGACCCACTGCCAGAGCTGGATGCGAGTGATCTCGGCCGTCGCAGCGTCCTCCATGAGCCAATTGAGAGGGATGCAGCCGTTGCCGCTCAACCAGGCAGCACTGTACCCGAGCGAAGTCGCTATGTTCGACCGTACACCTTCAATGGTGATCTGGCCTGGCACCTTCGTGTTCAAGAGATCGGCAGCGGTGACCTTGACGTCCTCTCGGCGGACATGGTACTGATGACACGCAAAGTCAGGTCAAAGTCTATTGACAACCGGGAGGTGGGAAACCGACCTGGTTGGGCCCAAGCATATGCTTGTCGAAGATCTCCATGGCAATCTGGTTGATAAGCGGGTGCGCAATCCAAGTACCGTCGTGGCCGTTGGTGACCTCGCGAAGCTTGTCCGCGCGCACCTTGTTCATCGCCACCTCGTTCGCCTTCGGGTCGTTCTTAATTGGAATTTGCGCAGACATACCGCCCATCGCGGCCACACGTCGCTTGTGGCAGGTTTGGATCAAGAGACGCACGTAGGCGTCCATGAAACCGACTTCCATCGTGACGTCTTTCCGGTCAGGCAAGACGGCACTGCGGTCAGCGCGACGCCGCTTGATGAAGCTGAAAATGTAGTCCCATCTATATGCAAAGTTAGGACTCTGTATGCGACTCTCAATGTACGTAAGACTCACCGACCGCAGTTCAAGCCGGCAGAGTGTGTGCGAAGCTCGAACAGGATCTCCTCCATCTGGAACGCGGCGGGGAGCGTCTCAATAAGGACAGTCGCACGAATCGTTCCGTGCGGCATGCCAATATACGATTGCGAGAAGTTGAACACGTCGTTCCAGAGGCGGGCTTCGAGGTAGTGCTCCATTTTTGGGAGATAGAAGTACGGGCCACTGCCTCGCTTGACGAGTTCGTGCGCGTTGTGGAAGAAGTACAGTGCGAAGTCGAACAGGGAGGCAGACATGGGGGCGTTGTCGACAGTTACGCGGGGTTCATCTAAATGCCACCCTCGCGGGCTGAACGCATATTGTCAGTCACAACGACAAGAATCCGCGTGAAGTCTCATATTTACCGTACGATCAAGACCGCGGGCTTCTCCGAGAGCTTGTATGCCTTTCCTCCCGATTCGAAGTCGATTTGGCGGCGAATGGCGTCACGAAGGTTGACCTGACCATTGAGCATGTTGGCAAATGTTGGCGAGTTCGCGTCTGATCATCGCATAAGCCTTGCTATCCCAAGGAGCAGGAAGACGAGCAGAGAGCACACCTTCAAAGTCAGCCATGAAAGTCTTAGCACCGCTGTTCAGTGCGTTGATGACCATCTTGCGATCAGTAGGGCCGGTGATCTCGACGCGCCTGTCCTCGAGGCCAGGGCCGGGAGGGGCGCAAAGCCAGGAGGGGTCGGCGCGGATATGCGCGGTCTCGGAGGGGAAATCGAGGGGCTGACCGGCGTCGAGACGCTGCTGAGCGGCCTCGCGTGCAACGAGAAGGGTCTGACGCGTCGACTCGAACGTCCTGTGGAGGGCAGCGAGGAACTTGAGCGCATCCTCGGTGAGGATCTGGGCCTGGGCATCCTGTGCGTTGGTAGAGTGAATCTTAACGCCTTGAACCATGGTGTGTATGCTTATGGTGGGATGAGAAGCAGGAGAAGAGGAGGGATGGAGAGGAGAGGAGAGTTTTGGAACAGAATACGGACCATTGGGTATAAGTAGTGTGGCGGCTCTCCGCAACACCGTACTCGCCTTCACGCTCTGGACGTCATCTCTCATTTCACGTGCCTTCCCTTCCGGGACAAGGACCCCGGAACCCCTCCTCCGTCGATCCTCCCCAAGGCCGGAACACCCATGGGACTCCGTCTTGTCCTCCTTCTTGGTCCTCCCCGTCAGGCCTAGTCCGACGCTGTATATCCGGGGCTCCATCCGGGCCACATCTGTTCTCACCTCTGCGCGCATCTCGTGAACGCTATCCACCCAGTCACAGAACTTACCAGCAGGCACATCATGCTCCCAGCGATTGGCAGCGTCCACGGTCGCGTTCCCAGCCATCCCTCGATAGCGTGTACATACGGCCCATGTACATGGCGGTCCGTCTCAGAATAAACCCTCAGCTTCACTCGCTCTTATCGGCGCCTCCTTTCCTCGCTTCTTCCGACGGAACGGGTCCCGCTGTTCCTATTGCACACGACCAAACGTAAAACGGAAATCAGCCTCTGCTCTTTCCTCAATCAGTTCCGTCGGACTCGCCCATCCGTCCCCTCCGAAGAACGTGGCAGATCTGGATTGCACCCCATGCTGCCCCGCGTGGCGCCACGACCACTCTAGGCGGTCGCGGAGACGGAGACATCCAGATAACATGAATACGGAGATGGTCGCGTCCGTTTCGGGACTGGGCTTACATCCCGTACGCCATCCGCGTCCAATCGAGATACCAATCCCGCGAGCGGCACAGGAGAAACCACGAAGACGGCGTCCAGAAAGCAGCACTCACCCTGATGGGGACTTGGTACCATCACCTCCTTCACCACACGCTCTCCAAGTTTGATTACACGCTTGCACGCCATTTGCCACATCCCGCAGCTCACCGAGCCTGCAGGCGCAAAGGGGAATGCCAGCCACCATGTGACGGGCCCGAACCATCCTGGGGGGAGGTAGAACACGGCCGCCTTGCGGTACCACCAGCCGATGACGAACTGCAGGCCTGTGGTCATGATCCACAGTGCTGACTTGAACTGCATGGAAAACGATGTGCGAGCGGACGACAGCTCACTATCTGTTGCGGGAATGTGGTCAGTATACCCTCGCAATGCTTCTCTAAGGGGACGAGTTCAGGGGTACGCTCTCTTGTCTTGCGAAAGGGGGACGTCGCCTGGAAGTCGACAAAGGACGGTGATTACTCACTGAGCTTCTCGAGGTCCGCCATACCCTTGTCCACACTCCTCCTCAGTTTCGCCCACTTGGCGAATTGGTCCTGCGCACTCGTCTGCAGGAGCTCCTTCTTGTTCACCAACAAGTCAGTCTTGAGTTTGCGTTGGCGCGCCACCGTCGCTCCGTAGAATATCCGCAGGTAAATAGCGTAGAACTGTGTCCAGCGCATCACAAATACACACGATGTCAATGGAACAAGTAGAAACCCAGCAGCAGGTCAGTTTCTGAGACGTAGCTACAGGCCCAGCCACGTACGAATTCTAGTAGGACGCTCTGTCCTATCCACGATATTAGCTCGGTCACGAAAACCAGCACGAATAGCATCGCCATTAGAGTCATTTTGGGTTAGGTCCAGTTGTCCGTATAGTTCGTGAAAGCCAAAGATGCTACAGCCCAGTGAATGCCAGCAGAGAAGGCCCCGGGACCAGCGGTGGAGGATATACGTGTACAAGGATGGTAGCCGCAAACGAAACACGCGTGGCATGTCATAGGTCGATATATCTATCCCACGTGCGCGAGGCGTCTCTCATTTTCCCCTCGTCGACTCGGAGCAGTGCATGACATCGATGATTTTCAAGAATTGCCCCATGGACCAGGGACATAGGGCAAGTTAGGGCGAAGTCAGTGTTTACAGTACATGGCTTTCGGACTTGACTTTTCCGACGACGTTGACAGACTGCTCTCCCCTAGGCAGACGATGGATGTACCTATTGTATACAAAATGGACGGACATACACTGACAGATTGGCCATCGTGCATATACGCAGCAGCGCAGGTCACTCCTTCGGATACTGTGCAATAAATGTAGTCGTTAGGGACGTCGCACTCACCTGCCTTTGGAGTGAAGGAGGGAACACGACACGAGGGTAAAATGCATGTGTGTCATAGCGCATGCAGATCTTTTGGCGGGGATGTCATAGGCCAGTAACAGAGCGATACATATGAGCGTGTGCGTGGTGCGAATGCGAGATCTGGATGGTGGTGCGTGTGGAGTCCGGCGTGCTGTCCAACCGCCCTCCCGGGTCGTACTCTAAGCCCCCGATACAACTACAACAGCGAGACAGCTGTGGAGAGTGCGAGGTTCGTCTGTATAGACTGCTTAGATGTTGAGCTTGGTGCGCCTCCAGTGGCGGCGCTTGGCGTTGTACTGAGTACATTGTTTGTGAGAAGGAGTATCCCATGGGGAAACTGTTCATACGGGACGCACCTGGATCTTGGTGTCCGACTTCAGACGGAACCACTGGGGGATGGGGCTACCACACACATCTCAACATCACCTGTCCACGACCCGTGAGCCATGCTCCTGTACTCACCGGTTCTGGCGCGAGGCCTTGGCGAGGATGCGCTTCGTGCGGAAAGTCTTTTGGGAAGGCTACAACCACAGACATCACGGAATTAGCATCTCAAATATAAGGCGTTCACGACGATACTTTGGGCCGCGGAAAGGAGTAACATACCATCGTGCTTGATGTCGTACGCGGGGCGGCGGCGGTTGGTGGAAAGGGAAGGAGAAATAAGGTTGACAACGAGGAGAACCCTGTACAGTTCTGACTAAGCACCTAGTATGGAAGGTAAGCACGTGTGGAATCCCACGACTGCTATATGCGAGGCGGGCGTGCCGACGTGTCGCGACGCGTCTGGCGCTCGCTGCCAGTGCTACACGCCACCTCCAGGCACCTCCTTGTCCCACCTCACTCTTCCACGACCTTCATCATGCGCATCCTCAACTGTCTCTCTGTCCTTGCGTTTGCGCTGGTTGCTGTCGCCGAGGAGACCCCCACTGAGCTCATCATCGACCGCACCTACGTCCCCGCAGACTGCAAGGTCACAGCGCAGAAGGGTGACAGGCTGCAGGTACACTACGTGCGTATTCCTCACCTGAGTAGCTCAAAACCATGCTGATGAAGAACACAGACCGGGAAGCTTTGGTCGAACGGAAACAAGTTCGACTCCAGCTTGGATCGTGGACAACCCCTCCCCTTGACTCGTAAGTCCACTGCCTCAGCTTCGTATCTGCGACGCTAACCGTGGCCATGTAGTTGGCTCATACCAGGTCATCAGCGGATGGGAGGAGGGTCTGTTGGGCATGTGCGAGGGCGAGAAGCGTACTCTTACCATCCCACCCTCGAAGGCGTATGGTACGTACCACAACCAGTCCACAAAGTCCATGACGACTTACCAGTTCACAGGCTCGCGCGGCTTCGGTAACGTTATCCCGCCCAACTCTGCGCTCGTCTTCGAAACCGAGCTGGTCAAGCTGGACTCGGTCAACGCGCACAAGGAGCTCTAAGCGCCTATATACAGTATATTGAGCCCCGACTCATAGGTATACATCGCGTACTCGCGGAATGCTACCACGACATGGCGTACTCTCCCTTGACGACTTTGTGCACTTATGTGCACTGTCATATGCTCCAGGTACGTACGCCTGATGACACACACTAATGCAAGGACGTAGCCATGTTCGCGTGTCTCGTCTAAGTCACTGGATTTGAATGTCCGCTTGGTCAGGAATACCTGGCTTCGTTGCCTGGCCGCGCAAGGATGAACAAAGGCCAAACAAGCGTTGCTTCTTCTCCTGGCGCTTGGCGCAGTGAGATCACAGACGGACTGCATGCCATGCATGGACTGGTGCCACCTTGGCGCTGTTGATTCCTGGGTCAGACAAAGGAAGGGGCTTGGTCCACCATGATCGTGCCACTCGGCGTTGTATAACAGTGGCTATCTTGGGACAAGTGCCGAGGGCACAAAGGACATATGTGGCAACCCCGTTCAATATATAAGGCGTACGTCTTCCCTCGGGATCTCAAGTCACACACACCCCACCATCATACACTCCCACAATACACTGTCGACGCGAGCCGTCCGGTCAAACCTGTCGCGGGTAAGTGGATATTCAATTGTAGACGGCCAACTCTCATCAGATCTGTTACTCTAGTATGAAGCCACCAGTTACCCGACTTCCAGTCGTTGTCCTTCTCCAGGTGTTCAAGGAATACCGCCAATGGGCGCACGTAGAGGCCGGCGCCAACGGAAACGAAGCTGATTGGGTCAAAATATTGCATGTCTGCAAGTGCTGGCGCGAAGTGGTCAAAGGCGAGGCTATGCTATGGAGAAAGATCAACGTCGAGAGCAAGGCGGGCTGGCTCCGCTTCGCCTTACCACTCTGTTCGCGGTTGGTCTCGAGGGTGGAGATTTGGTTCAACGCACCAGACTTCGACCCAGCCAACCTTGCCCTGCTGGTGCCGTACCTGACGAGTCTACGCGGTCTGCATTTCAGATTTACCCCATCTTGGACCCAACACCTCGGGAAGTTGTTCTCAAACACAGTGCCCGTCCATGACCTCAGCCTCCAGCAAGTGAGACAGCCTTCGGGTGAAGAAATCGAGATTACATCTGAGCTTTTTCCCGAGCTCCGGACCCTCGACTTGCTGAAGACCGTTCCCCCCACTGATCTCGGCTTGTACGCCAAGTTGCGCTCCCTCACTATTACATATGGCGATTGGGATATCTCCTACCTCCGTTTGCTCGACATCTTGGGGGCCTGCGTGGAATTGGAAGAACTGGAACTTAGGGGAGCCCTGGACGACATCGCAGTCCCGGATACTGGACCACTCTGCGGGCGTCAAGTACGCCTCCCTCGGCTACAAGAATTGACCATCGACGAGCTTGCTTGCATCATGCCCCAGCTACTCGTCAACCTCGACCTGCCTCGGCTGAAGTGTCTCTCCATGTATATTCCTCCAGATGAAGTGGAGTTGGACGATCCAGGGTGCCACCGTGGGATACTGGCGCCCTTTCTCCTCCCTGAGCCGACCGACGAGGATGAGGATCCCTCTCGTCACCTCACCGTGGACACATCCAACGGGACGCTTCAGCGCAGTATTTCCCCCCTCACCAAGCTGTACTTCCTCTGCCTCGGGTATCGGTACAGCTTTTGGCTCCGAAGTGAAGACTCAGGCGAGGTCCCTCTATGGTTCACCATGTTACCCAGTCCTTCCAACGATCACCCCAGGGAGTTCCCCAGCGTGCGACTCGATATCGACGTCTCCAGCGACATGATACGTCACTATCCACCGTTGACGGCCGGTGTGACGCGCTGCTTCCGCTCGGGCCTGCGCGACATCCTCAATATCTTTGCGCACGCGCAGCTCACGACGCTCGAGCTCGCGGGCGACTTCGACGTCCTCCAGCCGGGCGACCTCGAGTCCGTGTTCAGGCACTTCACCAAGCTCCAGACGCTTGAACTGCTTGGCGCAAGCCGCCAGAACCTCGCCTGCGTCTGGACGGCACTCATGCCCTTCCAAATCCTGAACGGGAATGCGCCCGTGATCACTATTCCCTGCCCACGGCTGAGAAGAGTGGTCTTCATGCCACACCAGTTTTACAGGTTTCCGGCATCTCGCCGTTTCTTCACCGTGATGATAAAAACCCTGCGGGCTCGCGCTCATTTGCATAAGCGTCTCCACTCGCTCGACGTCCTTCTCAACTACGAGAGTGATGCGCACTACAGAACGATGTATGCACAATACTTCCAGATGCTGGAGGAATTGGTCAAAGAGCTGGTCATGTACAACGCGATTGATTACGCCTTGGGTTTCCCAGACGAGGTAGTTGCAGCTTTCAGGAACGAGTAAGGAGAGGAGTGAGAAGTGCCATATCGCATGTAGTAGAATCGTGGTTGCAGACATGATTGTACGGCCGTGCAGTTGTATGAAATCCGGAAGATATAAGTAATGATCATAGTCACGACCACCATACACAATCTAGTGATGAGATGCTAAAGACAATCTCTCGCGTAATAGCGCAAGGCATTGCGCGCTCGCCAGGAAAGTTGAACCCTAAGCGCTTGGTTCCTGCCAGTGCGGCAGTGCCCGGAGCGGGCACTGTAAGTTGCTGGCCTCAAGACGTAACCACTAAAACTTACGCAGCCTGACTCAGGCAACTTTGGCACTGCATAGCTGCCGGTACTTGATCTCTTAGAAAACAGGTATGTACACTGCAGCAAGTTGTCTCTAGCCGTGAACGCTGAGAGTTTGACTAGTCATGATGGCAACTCGAACTCGGAACTTCGGTGAGTCCTCGCAACTGATACTCTCTACGCTCGACTATTTCTTTCGATGTCATTCTCGATCTCTCAGGAGATAAGTGTTACACTGCAGGTGACGATGCAAACAACTTCGAGGCATTCTACTTCTTGCTAATTGCGGGGCTCAAACACAAACCTGCAGAGAGATAGAGCCATTAGTAGGTGATCCTCTCAATACTCGTGTACACAGCAGAGGCTCACCCCGACGAAGATGCCAACGGGGAGACAAAAGTACCCTTCGCAGCACGGGTCGCTACCCAGAATGTTGCAAGATGCGCCCTGCGGCTCACATCTCTCCGGCGCGAGCTCGGAGAGCTCTCCGACGGCTGAAGAGGCGGAGGTTGCCGCCGGGAGAGCAGAACTCTCCGCCACAGCAGGAACGAGGGTACTCTCTGCCATAGCCGGAACGAGGGAACTCTCTGCCACAGCCGGAACGAGGGTACCCTCGGGCGACGCAACGGCGACGGCCTCTACGGGCTTGGCGAGAGCGGGTGCAGCAACCAACATGGCAGCAAGCACGATGTTGACGATGGTGAAGGGCATCATGGACGATGAACTGGAGATGGTGCGGTCAGTATCTGGATGACGGTACTTCCGGGTACCACCGCACATACATGTGTGAGTTGACTCGGGTGAGTGCAAGATTTGCGGTGGGAGTGCTCGATGCTGAGTCCTGCGTACTGTGGACTCACCCCAGCCGCCTTTATATCTTTCAACAGCAAGCTCCCAACCCCACTGAAAGGCCTGAGGCCGCCATGTACTGCGTCATTGGTGACCCAATGCACAATTTTCTGACAAGGAACGAATGGCTTCCGTACCATGCGATGGTCAATTGGGCTGCCTGCTTTGGTTTAAATGCCTATTCAGTGCGAACATGCGCCTCATGAAATGGCATGACTTCATATACGTCTTGACTCCGCATACCCGATACACGGAATGGTGCCCAGTTGAAATCGGTACGGAACGCTCCAGTTCACTCGAAGGATTGCGTCAACCAAGACTCTCAGACTGCATGGGTTCGCCAGGATGACATAGCAGCCCATGATCCAAGTTCGTGCGTGTGTATACCAGTTCATACTCTCACCATAGCTACCATAGTACAGACATCATCAAGCCCACGCTACAGGCAGACGTTCAACCCGACGTTGCACGAAGCAGATGCAAAGTTCGGAGCTTGGGATTCTGAGGTGAGCCCAGGTTCCAACCCCAGGAGACGATGACCAACTTGGAGACTTGTATCGGATCCTGCGAAGAATGCGACGCATCGCGTCCGAGACCGACTGCTCGAGGCGAAGCTCATGAGGAAGTATGTGAAGAACGCAGGCGATTGGATGGTGGCTACCACTGTCCTACTAAGCTCAACGCTCCGCGGTCAGTTGACTGCCTGACCACGGTCATTGATAAAGTAATCCGACGACTGTGCTGGTGCGGATTATACGTCACGTAGATACTCTCAGTACTTGCATGCCCCTGCACATCCCCTTGCTCGCTTCATGACGACTTCCCTATTCATGTCAAAGGGCAGAGAGCCACAGTCGCCGTGCATTTGCCGATGTGAGCCTCAAAAGTGACATCCTCTTCGACTATATATGGTCATCCTATTGGCAAGGTCGCCTCCAAGAAGTTGTTCTGAACAGGGAAACGTCCGGTCTAGTAATTGGGATCTATCCTGCGATGCGTGGGCGTGAGCATTGACGCCCTTGCTTTACAGGTCTCGCACAATCCATCGTCTGAGGCAGGATCCCGGAACGCGTTCCACGAGTCACAAACTTCAGAAGAACGTTCGGCTTTCAAAGCAGTGCAGGTTAAAGCCAAGAGGTTTAGCAGGGAATTATGCAATGCATCATACCATCAAAGTCACGATATGAAGGACACTAGGCAAGGCGGGGGAGTCCAGAAGGGAGCAAGGGGGTGAAGTAAGAGTCATAACAACGGTAGATTGTAGGTTGATTAGTGCGAGTTTTGCGTAGTATTGAGGTGTGAGTCAGAAACATGCGAAGGACCAGCAGCAGGCGGTGCCAATTTGACCCCCTTTTCCTTCTTGATCCGAGTGTAGCTGGGGAATTCACGAGCGATGACCTGTAGGAATCCAACGTCGAATGCGACACATCGCATGCGATAGACGAGCATAGTCTGCGTTCGGAGCACACAGTGAGTCGGGAGGACTCCATGTGTATAGCCAGAAACATTACCTCAAGGCCGTCTGCGTACGCTTGAATGATATTATCCTCGGTCACTGCACTGCACTTGTCGTCGGTGTCCAACGCCGTGATCAATTCGACGTCTGTGGGTTCCCTACCCAGCTTGCGCCTCATCATGACACGACACCTGATGTCGCGATGCTTTTTGGTGGGGCGCATGATGGTCCGTGCCCAGTCGTGTCTCGCCTACCAACGACTATTAACGTCACACTATAGGAGACAGAGCACGCTACACGATACAGACCTTCCAGGGCCATGCCTTGTACTCCGCCGCGGACAAGGAGAGGGTGGGCGAGATGTCGTAGTCACCGACATACCAGTACTTTCCCTCAGACAGTCCGACGAAGAGCTTCTGCCTGCCCACTTTCCACGCGCGCTCCAACGTAGCAGAGAACAGGAGACCGGGGGCGCCAAGACCAAGAGGGAGATGAGGGTTCCCGGCTAGCGGCAAATAGAGCAGATTATCTCCCGTGTCTGAGATCGTGCCCACTGCGTTCGTGCCCCCTCCGAAGATCTCGTGCAGGAAGTTGCGCGGCGTGGTGATGGCGCGCAGTTCCGTTTCTACTGACACTTCGTAGGGCGGACATCCACTGAGCCGGTCTTCTCTGGCCTGTTCGCTCATCATGGGTGGCATGAGTCGAACCCTGACCCCGGCCACTACGACCTGCATGTGACGCTGTGGACGGCCCTGAAACACAGCCTGAGGACGGGCATGTCGCAAATTACATAAAAAGGAGCGTACCTGCTGTTCGTCCGTATTCTCCGTCATTGGCTGAGATGCACGGGAAGTCGTGGGCGTAGACTGTGACGGATTGGAGGCATATGACTGCAATATAGGTGGAGATGCGCTCGTTTGGGCTACAGGATTTGGCGTCTGGGGCCCCAATTGCGCGGCGGGGTCCTGCAACGGCAATTTCGGTGTCCCCGCAAGCAAACTTGGCATGGTGTTATATGAGGAGCTTGGTGATGCAGGGGAGGCACTGGCATGTGAGGGTGCACGGGGGAGCGGCTGTGAGGGTGGAGGCGGGAGCGGCGTTTCGATTCGAGCCGATCGGGAGGCAGGTGACGAGACTTCGGTATCCTCACTAGACGGAGGCTGCTGTGTCTTGTTGGAAGAGACGGGGTCCATAGGTGCGGGTGTAGGCACACGCGGAGCGGTATCAGTTGGGTCGAAGTAAGACAACTCCCGAGACGGTGAACGCAGATAGTACACCTTGCCACAGGGTAGAGGAGCAGAGACCCGCGGCTCCTCCGAGCGGGAAGAAGCTTGCACAGTTTCATCCCAAGCGGTTCTAGGAGCAAGCTCCTCGCCGGGGGATCTAAGTGTGTATGATACGCGTCGCTTTTTTGCACTCGCGAGAGTTTGTGGGTCCCCGTCGTCATCCGACCTGTCGCTGACATTCTACCACAGGACATACATGATGGGCGCATACATAAAAATTAATGGAATTGTGTCACTCACCACCGAGCGTTCCTCGAGATCCTCGTCGCTGCTACTATCTGGGGCCGCGCGCCTATTGGACGCGCGACGCGACGCGTTCGAGCCCGCAGATGAAGCCCTCTGTGCATTGGGAGGCGTCTTGAGGCCATGATCCCCCGCACGCTTGCGCTGAGACAACACATTCGGTCGGAACAGAAGCTCATACGCGTTATATCCAACTCGACACATACCTTCACTGTCGACGCGCCCCCTGTATCATTGGGCGCCGAAGAAGGGTCGCTGTTCGTCGCGACCCTGGCAGCGCGTTCTTGCTCGAGTTGTGTCTGACAGAACCCGAGGTTGACTCTTAGTTGGACGATGTCATGCGCCTGCTGCACGACCTGAAGCTTGTACTGCCTGACGAGTTCTTTGAGCGCGGCGGGGTCGTCAGGGAGCTCGGCGTCGGTCATGGCCGCTCGCGCCAGAGATATATCCGTGGGAAAATGTCGGTTTCGCCCGATTTTGAAGCAGCCACGCGACGATCGGGATCATACAGAAACGCCGCATATAGTAGTCGGCCACAAATGTTAGCCGCTCGCCTCCGGGGTGGTGTTTGGTAGATAACGGATTCCAGTATCATCGCACGGCACACCTCCATCGCATGCCAAGCAACGACCGTGATTTTCCGACAAATGCCCAATGCTATGAAGATGAAAAGTCAAGTTATGAAGCATTAAGACCACCGCACGGACGAGGCGTGCTCCAGCTGCCGCACCAAAGCGACGCAGCCTTATAGAGCACATACCCCACCGATCCCACCCTTCATCTCCTCCATGCCCTGCTTGTGAAGGCTAATAGCAAGCACAATGCAGACGTGCCAAATCGCATGTGAACCGCCACCCAGCCAGTCAAGCCAGCGCATGGACGGCCAGCGCGAGGCCAGGACGCATTCAGGGAAGTGCGTCGCGTAAAATACCAGTCCGACGATGTAGGCTGCGAGCGAGGGCACGATCGGGGAAATGAACGCGATCGCTCCCATGAATGAGTGCAGCCGAGACAGCTCCAACAACGGCGCAATGCTGCTGAACGCGAGTGACACGAAGAACGCTATGCGATAGTTCTGGCCAAGCGTCAATGCGCGGGAAGACGGATACCGGCAGAGTATGACACACCTTGTACTCGCGATGATTGAACCAGTTCATGAAAGGGAATATACTACCGGAGACGCCGATAGCCAAGCAGAGTAGCAGAAACGCGTTGCGTGCGGTATGTTGGCACTGGAAACCGTAGTAAACAACTGTCCCGACGCTCGCGCTGATGAGCCTGAACGCGAACATCGGTCATGAATTCCCAATAGACATGCCAGTCAACCACTCACCAGCCGATGCCAACGTAGTCAACCCGAGCGCAGAGCTCCATGCCCTCTGGATGAGCGCACCCGGCCATGGTATGCCACAGGGCGCTGGTGAAGAGGCATAGAAGAGCAAATACGGTAAAGGTGACCTGAGCGGGCTCATGTGTGTCGGACAAATCGTAAGATGGGGAAATGCGGAACCATGCGAAAGACCAGAGCAGGAATGGTATCAAATGCGTATGGATATTCACTATTGACCATCGTGTAAGCAAACACATAGAGCCAATGGGATTACACGTACGAGTCTCGTTGTGCAGAGCAAAAAGCGAAAGCAGAAGACGGGGCCAATCGTGTAATGGGATAAATCTGCCACGACAGACTCGGGGTCAGCACATGTATCATGCAATTCTATGCCATAGCGCTTACCTATACCCGCCTTTGACGAACGGGTTGTTACGCCACTTTTCGGGTAAGTCGACATACTGGATAAGCCGTGAGCCATTGAGGGACCGCTTCATGGCCCGCGCTATTTCCAGCGCGGCCTTCTCTAGTGTCTCTTCTCCGTGTCGTAGGTCCGTTGAGATATCGGCCACTAGGTCGGACGACATGACCTTGTCCAAGAGTGTAGACAGCGTGGCACTGGGGGCGAAGGATGATAAATACATGCTCGCATCGAGCTCCATCGAAGAGAGATGTGCTTGTAGTGACTGTAGACGGCTGGAGAGGGTCGGCACGAAGTTGAGCGGTTTATTGAAGTCTATGTCGGAGATGCAAGAGCGAACGTCGTCAAAACGTGAGCGGACATCAGGGAGCGTGAAGTCGGGGAGGTGTGAACGGACGTCCGGCATGTCCGGGAGGTGAGCACGCATTTCCGGCAAGGTGGGTACGTCCGGCATATGCGAATTGACGAAATCCTCCACGGAGGGGACGCCTTCGAGAGAGAATACATCCGGAAGATGAGAGTATACGTCCGCACGTATTGACCGCAGCATCTCCAGACCATCCCGAGCCCACGCGCGGGCTTCCTCCATCGTGAGTTCCCCTTTGGCCACGAGGGTTTCCGTCGAGATGGGAGATTCGAGGAGAGACAATCGAGTCTCAAGATCGGCGAGATACGAGAGAACATGGAGGCGCAGCGACGCAAGGGTGGGTGGCAAAGACGTGAGGGAGAGGTCAAGGGCTTCCACGGAGTGCGGCAGCTGGTGACAAGGCTGTGTAACAGAACGCCGTCCTGCTTGAGTGGAAAGCCTCCGCCTCGAGGTGACTGGGCGACGGGTGTGGGCATCGGAGGAGTGCGTCGCGACTGCGGCGGCGGTGGAAGTCATAGTTGTTGCCATTGTATGCGTCGCTACCGTCGTCTTTGGACGTCGTCGGGAGGTAGAGATTATGGGAGGAGGTAGAGTTACATGAACCGGTGTGGGACGGCCGAATGTATATGGGCTGCCAGACGGCCGTCACTGGAGCCGCCGACTCCCGAAGGCAAGAAGGTGGAGATTGTCTGTCAACCGCCGGCGGCCCTCCTCCATTATGTCAGCATATGTCATGTGATCGTGACGCGCTACACAGTGAGTGACATCAGGTGACATCCTGGTGACACCCGACCTCTTGTGTCTCGACCGCCAGGTCGACCTCCCGCAGTACGACAACTCGCAGAACAAATTGTATGTCGAATCTTATCTCTTGTCGTTATGCTAATATGATGTTTAGCAAAGCAGAGTTTTCAGAATCTTTCGAGATATGGCCAACGTACATTTTCTCGTTGCCGGTCTAGGAAACATTGACTTCCCTATGACGAGACATAGGTGAGTAGCTCCTTCAACCCGATCATACATATAGAGTTGCCACTATGCAGCATGAATGGTATAGAGTCACTCTCACCTATTTATGTACCTGGTGGATGTCATACAATCAATGACTATCCTGTTGCATACCGACCCCATTGCGAGTGGGGCTCAGGTGAATGTAACTCATCAACCTCTTTGAATGAGCCATACTTGTACCATTTACTCGCTACGAGACAGGCACTGCCAGCGAAACTCTTGCAAGGAACTGACGCCTTCCACTAGTATAGGCCATCTAATGGTTGACGTGCTGGCAAATCGTCTTGGTAAACCTTTACATAGAGATAGGACTGGCTTTTCCTCCACAGCGCAGCTCCCTGTGAATGACGACTCTGTCAAGGTGACGCTGTTTAAACCAAGTAAGCTCGGGCTCTTTGACTGGTCCAGCAATTAGTCTCACTGTATTCGCTGTCTAGAATCTCTTATGAACATATCGGGTGGGCCAATCGCTCAGATGCTGAAAACAACTGCGGTCAATCCTGCTCATATGATTGTCCTCCATGATTCACTCGATCACAAACCTTGCACACTGTCTCCCAAATTTGGCGGCTCGGCTAACGGTCACAACGGGGTTCGCAGCATCATCACCGCGCTGGGCAACAAGAAGGATTTCCATCGTTTGCGCCTGGGCATTGGCAGAGCTGAAGATACTGCGTCGTATGTACTCGGACCGCTGTCTTCCCAGGAACGAGCGTATTGGAGCAGTGGTCCGGGTGCCGACCTGGTTCTAGAGGAAATAACGAGGATCATAGCGAAGTCCCTGAGTTCACGATAACGTCGCCGCCTTACACGTCAAGTGAGTGCGCATTTATAGCGGCTTTGATTCATGTGGTCTGCATCTGATGTTACGATACGCCTTTGCGCCCAGCATCATGAGACCTCGTAGTCGGTGTCATTACGAACGATATCAATACCTTGTCGGGACTGTTAGAACTCCCGCGCTCTTCTGATGGCCCGCTGCTGCCGAAGCCTATGACGGAATGGAAGTTGCAGCTGTCCGATAGACCTGCCCTTGCGCTTCTGCCGCCTCTTCCTGTGCGGTCCTCTGCCGACACGGGCATCCATCGTGCGCGTCTCGCGGGTCAAATAACCGCCAGCTGCACGAAGGTGGGATCACGCGAGCACATGTCCGACATTCTTCAGTGCGTGCATGTGCTGCAATGGCCTTCGCGACGCCGCGTATCGACATCTTGTTACCTGATGAGCTCTCCAGCGGGGGTACATAAGTCGTCGGAGAAGTATCGGTCCAGGTGAGGCTCGTCTGGCTCTCACATCACATCCGTCATGGCCGTGTTGGCGCGCTGGGTCCTCGCTGCCATCGTCTGCCTCGACATCAGCTTTGTTCACGCTCAACCATCTCCTGAGGTTCAGAAACGCATTTCAGCAGCTATCAAGGCGGCCGGTAACTCGAACTCGACGTCTATCGACTATACCCAGTTTGTGAACGTCTTCATCGGTACCGACAACTTCGGAGATGTCTGGTAAACTTCGTCGTCTCGACTGACAGAGTCTATGAACTCACTGCATCGCATATAGTCCTGGCGCCTCTGTTCCCTTCGGCATGGTGCGTCTTCCGTCATCGTGACAGTGCACTTTTGTGAACTGAAAGTCGTTGCTATACAATAGGTTAAGTTCTCAACGGACTTAACGGGCTATGCCCCGGCTGGTTCGTTCTCGCGTGATCTTTCCCCGGCACGATGAACTAAGATCTTCGCTACAGGTTACATCACCGATCCATCCGAGAAGATTCGGGGACTAAGTCCTATGCACGATAGTGGAACCGGATCTTCTCTCGGTGAGAGCGACGGATAAACCAAAGCCTCGTTTGGTTAGCGTACTCACTGTGTTCCATAGGAACGTACGGCAACTTCGAGATTATGCCGTTGCTCTGCCCGGGCGGTTTCAACTCTTGCAATGTAACCCTGGCCACGCGCGAGCGCTTCCGCAAGAACAACACCGATGTGCGTCACCGACTTTCGTCCTACATGGTCAGACCCATCGCTCTGCCTGACACTCGCTTTCTAGGACGCGTCCCCCGGGTATTTCTCTCAGACCCTCGACAATGACATCAAAATGGAGGCCACTTCGACACGTCGTGCCGGTTTGGAGCGGTTCACGTTCCCTAAAGGGTCTAAGCCATACTTCGTGCTTGACCTCGCCAACGATCTTCCTGCGTCGTTCATGGGTGGTCGCATGGACATCGACCCGGAAAAAGGCAGGATCACTCTCGGCGGTCGTTGGGGTTCTAGGTAAGATCGGCTTGATGGAATGAAGTTCGCACTTAAACGTATCGCTCGCAGTTTCGGTCCAGGTTCGTACGCCTACCAAGCATTCGCTTGCTATGACATCTTGGATGGCGGAAAGCAAAAACTGAGCGAATTCGGAGTATGGACCGGAATGACTTCGTGAGATCCGCGTCCACCCAATTCCCCACGCGCGATGTGCTAATACCCCTCCTATAGCGAGAACTTTGATGCCAAAGGTCTTGGACTTACCTCGCTGAACTTGACCAGGAACCTCATTGGTGGCGTCTACGAATCCGGGGCGCTATTCTCTTACGAGGGCGATCCGACCGAGATCAATATGCGCGTCGGCGTGTCATTCGTATCAACTGAGCAGGCGTGTGCCAATGCTGAAAGTGAGGTCGGCGATGCTAGCTTCGAGGACATCGTTGCACAGTCGAAGGCGCTCTGGAACGAGAAGCTGAGCAAAATTGAACTTGACATTGCGAACACCCCCGCAAATGTTACCGAAATGTTCTACTCGTCTTTGTACCGTGGTTCGCTTACCCCGGTGAGCAGCCATCCTGTACTGTTCGGTGCTTGAACGACTTACCGTACGCCCAGAACAACGCTACAGGAGAGACGCAAGGTCCCTTCGCAGGCACCACGCACCCGTACTTTGACTCCTTGTACTGCAGGTATGTTCGTGCACAGGCTCACAACGCTTGATTGCTGACGGACATGCAATCAGCTGGGACACCTTCCGCACCTTCTATCCTCTTATGTCCCTCCATTCACCCGTAGAATTTGCCGAGATCGTCGATAATTACATCGACGGCTGGCGCAAGCTCGGTTGGATGCCCGAGTGCCGTGCCAACAACCTTCCCGGGTGGACGCAAGGTGGCTCCAGCGCGGACAACATCGTCGGTCATTTTGCCATGCTTTACCACAACGAGGCAGCATCGTTGGGTATTGATCTCGAGGAGCTCTACTCCGCTATGCTTGCGGACGCCGAGATCAACCCACCCGAGTGGAACACGCTCGGACGGCAAGTGGATGTTTACAAGTATGTTCCTTGCTATTTTGTGAGTTCGTTGACTGACGGTTTTCGTCAGGCAGTACGGCTATGTTCCATTCGGAGTGCTCGATACGCACAGCGTCGGGCGGCAGACTCGCGAGGGCAGTCGGACACTCGAAGTAAGAAACCTGCCTATATGTGCGTCATTACCTCATGGTCTGATGTTCCTTCGTTTGTAGTATGCGTTCGAGGACTTCGCGGTACGTCAGGTAGCCCTGCTGCTCAACAAGACCGACGACGTAGTCAAGTACACCAATCGCTCCCTTGTGCGTGCCAATCCTGTGTGTAGCGTCCACCCATTTCAGGCTGATGAGATGTACAGTTCTATCGCAATGTCTGGGACCCGTCTGTGAAGAGCGACGGATTCCAGGGTACGCGTCAGTATTTGTCATTGCTCTATCACCTGCTGAATGCACGAACAGGCTTCGCACAAAAGCGCGCTATGGACGGCACCTTCGTGAACACGAGTCCCGTAGATTGCTCCCCCAACGACAGTAGCCAAAATCGTGAGTGCTCGCTGCAAGGCGACAACGTCGTTGGGTTCTACGAGTCGTCCTCGTGGGAGTACAGCTGGTGAGTGGTTACCGCGATACTCGACCGACTTACCGACCTTCCCGCAGGTTCGCACCTCATGACACTGCACATCTCATCGAATTGATGGGCGGGAACGTGAGTATTGCTCGCCTCTGTTTGTAAAGACACTCGATTGAGCGCAACATGACCTCCAGTCGACTTTCGTGAAGCGTCTCGACCATTTCTTCGACGCAGGTTACTACCTCGCTGGCAACGAGCCCTCCTTCCAGACTCCCATCGGATACCACTACGCAAATAGGCCGACAAAGTCTGTCGAACGCGTCCGCGAGGTCGTCTTCACCAACTTTGACATCAGTTGAGGTCCTCCTTACTTTGTCCCGTTGCGCACTCTAATGTTCTCCTTCTCTCCTCCCCAGCCCCCGCCGGGCTACCCGGTAACGACGACCAGGCCGCGATGGCCACCCTGCTCGCGTTCCATATTCTCGGGATATACCCAGGTACGCATTCCAAACAGCGCACAGCTAACATCCCTAACCCGATGGACCCCAACCAGTACCCTCGAGCTCGCAGTTCCTCATCCTCTCCCCCTTCACCCCCAAGTACACGATCCACAACTCCTACCTAAACGTGAGCACGACCGTGATCACCAAAGGCTTCGACGCTCGTTCCGTTCGCAAGACGATCCCCAAGGGCGCCGCCGCATACGTGAGGAGCGTGACCGTCAACGGCGTAAAGTCCGCCAACCGCTGCCACTTTGACTTCTTCGACGTCTTCCGCGTCGGCGGAGAGGTCGTCATCGAGGTCACTGCTGACAAGAGCGCTGTCGATAACTGTGGCGCTGATGTGCCCGAGTCGATCTCCACTGGTGGCTTTGCTGTTGCTAGGTAGAGCTGAAGGAATCCAGGTTCGGAGGCCTAGATGGGGGCAGTCAAGGAGAGAGAAGTCGTGGAGGACATCGAGATAGCATTAGCTCATAGCAAATCAATCGTACACAGTGCGAAGCGATAGAACGGGGTACTACACAATCCGATACATGACCGAGAAAGAGATCCGAGCGAGGTAAATCCAAGATACACGAGAGAGAAGGCGTTAGGAGGGCGTAGACCGCAAGTTGGGGTTCGAAGGTGGATGTATTAGCAGCACGCCCGAGTTATTCGGGTCTGTCGAGCAGTCGAGGCGGTGACTGCAAGAGGATCGGTCAGCTCTTGCGAGGATAATCACGAAGATCACAACATACTCTTGTATGCAACCAATGATAGCAAGCTTCAAAGCGGGTATGCCGTTCTTTGAGTGGTTGCCCCGACCAGTGATGATGCGTAACTCGGGGGTGTTGGTCACAATGGCATCGTACAAGGCCTCTTCCACCTTTTCCAGAGCTTCGGGGACTTTCAGTCGGTGAACGTCGATAGTCTGCGGCTGCGGCTTCAAGTTATGCGCTAGAGGTTGTACTGAACATGCGAAGCGAAAGACGGAGGTGAAGATCGAGCGCACCTTGAAAGAACCTCCTGGCCGCCTTGGCGTGCAACTCCCTCCTCTCCTTCTCTGCCCTGTCCATCTCGTGCTTCAACCTGAACGCATTCCAATGATCCCTCCGTCTCCGCGCGTCCTCGTACTCCCGCTTCAGAGCGGCCCGACGCTTGTCTGCCTCCTCCGCATCGTTCCGGAACGACTCGGCACGATGCAAGAGCCGCGTGCGATCTGCCGCGTTCGAGATCACGCTCCCCTCTGGAGTATTCTCCTCGATCGTGCCAGGGGTCGGCTCGTACGCAGGAGGGGGCTCGGTCGTGCTCATCCTGCTCGTGCCAATGTCAGACGCGAGCTGCGGCTCCGGCATTCGCATTGAGGCCGGATGCTTCTCGTCGACGGGACTTGGGAGGTACTGCGCGGGGGGGACTAAGCCCGGACTCGGCTGGGGGGTGTTGATGTCAGGAAGAAGCTCAGGATGGAGAAGAGACGCTTTCACTTGCTCAGCGTCGTCATCACCTGGTCGTTCGTGCACGCGAATGGGGATCGGGATGGTGTTGACGTCGGACGCGTCTCTCGTGACAACGCTCGGCGTAAGCGCCTCGTCCAGGACAGTGACTGGCGGAAGGTCGGGGCGGAAGTTGGAGGGACTGTGGGCTGGAGTCGTCAGGCCAGAATTCACGGGCTCAGGGCTGTAGACGTTGATCGGGGGCCGGCCTCGGTCACTGGTTGGGGTCGTGAGGCCTGAGCCCTCTGACTTCCCTCTGAGGTCTGATCGAACACTTCGTTCATCGTCGGAGAGAACGGGTCGCACAGGATTTATCTGTTCAATGTTGTCGGGAATCGCGGGAAGAGTAACATACTCCAGCTCCGACGGAGTACGTGGGCGGGCAGGAGGTGAGGTAACGGGAGGCATGGGCGGAGAAAGGATGGAACGCAGGGGTACGGGAGGAACAATGGGATATACACCGGGGCTGGGAGGGACACTCATAGTTGATACACTGGCATTAGGTCGTGAACGTCTTGATGCTGGTTGTACTTGAGCAACGAGTTGGGGAGAGAAGGTGACTGAAGGTGTGCGGGAGCTCGTCGAGCGGGAGTTCACCGAGCCTTCTTGTGGGGACGTAAGCGAAGTTTCTCGCGACATGGATGGGGGTGCGGCATCAGTGTCCGTCTCAGAGCGGTCGGAAAACATTCCCGGGACATGCAGCGGGGGACGACGTGAAGGACCTGGTGTCGCTCCAGCGTTACGAACGGGCGCGGACGTATCGCTCACGGTACGCGAAAGTACGGGTGGGCTGCGGACGGCCGGGCTGCGAGCGGTAGAGGATGTCGATGTCGTTGCGGGGATCTGGAAAAACTGCGCGCGTGAGGGTGCCGCCGCCGCAGAAGACCTGCTCCGCGAGACCTGACGAAGAAGCGGGTAGATGAGCGTGTGGCGGATAGTGCGCATGAACCTGCGAAATCGTCGATCGGCAGCAAGGTCGAGCCCGACGTCGGAGAGCAGTATGCCCATGAACGTCCACAGCACCACTATCACAAGTCGCGTCCAGCTAGAGGTCCATATGAGGTCAATTAGGAGTCGGAAGCCATAGGCGAGGTAGGGGTCAAGGGAGGCGGGATATTTGGAGATGAAATGACGGAGGACAGCGCCCTCCCAGAGACCGACGAGGGAGCCGTCGACTCTATGATTGTGGTGAGTGACAGTGTCTATGAGTGCGCGTAGGCCAAGCCCGATGCCGATGGCGAGGAGGTTGTCCATGGGTCATGCCCGGAGAATCTGAGGTCGGTGAGGAAGATGAAAGAGATGACGAGCTCATCGTCCGAGACGGCGACGCCTCGTGTCCGTTCTCAATTTTCCCACGTCGCGCGCGCCTAAGGGTCCTTCGCGCGCACGGACACCGTTATTGTCTTCGACCACTTCAGTCGCTCGCGAGCACGACATCGGGGTACCCAGAAAGCTGGAATGGTTCACAGTGCGTGGTACAATATATATACATAATGTTAAGTGAGCACGCCCGATGCAGTCTGCCCGCGACCACACCACGCCCCTCATGCAAGATCGAGTACTTCCACCTTTCCCGTCACATCGCCCACCGCGATCCGCCCAACAGTATCTTCCAGCGCCGTGGACGATACCATGTACTTCTTCCACAGTATCTCGTGTATGTTGCACCGGCGAGTGTACAGAGGATCCTTCGATATCTGCAGGTGAGTCGTCGTCGCCTCACGCTGCCCCTTCGTCTCCCTCTCCGGGGGGTTGGACCGAATGGTGAACCCGACCAGGCATCGCGCGGGAGTCCGAGCATGTCGCAAAGTGATATTCCTGGTTTCTGTCCAGAACCCCTTCCCGCTCGGCCCTACGCGGAGCTCACAGCACGACGGAGCGATGCTGACCGTCCGGGTACATTCAGAAGGAAAGATACACGGTGAGCGGTCGGCGTCGGAAGCTGAAGTCTTTGACTGGTCCAATCCCGTGGCCTTCGGATTTGGAATCAAGTCGAACTGGTGCAGCGTCTCGAAGCCTTCGTCTGAATATCGAGAGAGGACCGTCACCGGTTCAGCGGGCCAATCCGGGAGGTCGTCTGCAGGTGTATACAATGGATTGCGGAACACAATAGTCGAAGCCGCCGCCGGCACATCCATCTCGATGCACGCGTTTACCGTCACCAGTGAGGCGTAGGGAGTACGGACTCCGTTCCATACCGGTGCAAGGAGAACCTCAAACGCCCTTTGTCGTACGACTAGGAGGTAGCGATTGATAGGTTTTACAGCAAGTATGTGATTCTCCTGCAACAAGTCAGAAGGCTTAGGACGCCCGACAGCACAAAGAGAAGAAGTGGACTCACTGGCATTTCGGCTAACGATGTCCGACCCATTGGCTTGACTATCGTCGGTGCGCTTAAGTAACAGACATGCATAGGATCTCCGAAGACCAAATAACCGTCGTGCAGTGTGTGGAGGGGAGTGACGACTTGGCGGTGGGCGCGCAACTCCATACGACAACAGAATTTCCCGTGGAATTTGTCCAGGGAAAGTGCTCTGCACTCCACCACTCCAGGACTGATACAATATATGCGTGAGTATCAAGGGGAGCAACTGATATGCATATACTGGACTCACGTTACTGGATGCGAGGTGGTGTACGCAAGGACCACGTCCGCCTTCGGATCGTCATTCACTATGACTTGCTCGATGCTCCTCGAGGACACCCACTCCGCTATCTTATACGCCTCCGATTCACCCAAAGGGACCTCCCAGCACGTTAGAACGCGCCCCACCACGGTAACGAGGAAACGCCCATCTCGGCCTGGGAGGAAGGACACATGGGAGACGGAGGTCCGGTATTCGTCCGGTAACTGGTCGTCGAGGTAGTTCAATGCGGAGAATTCCAACGTCTTCCGCGCGACGGGGTGGTTCGACGTCCAGTTTTCGTGGAAGCTGGCTGCATGCACTGCACGAGCCTCGATCTGCTCCACGGTGAGGGCCTTGAGGTCCGCCACGGTTGCGGCGGGTACAGGGAGCCCCTCCTCTATAACATGTCGCTTGATGGCGTCGTACCAGACCCAACGGAGCCTACTCATTGAGCAGAGGCGTTTCGACGTCTGAATTGTTCGTTTTGCGTGAGCAATCTCGACATGAACGCGCCTGTGGCTGAAGGTGGCGGGAACGGTACCTTACGCAGTGAGAGGATATCCTTGACGTCGACGAAGCTCATGATCAGCAGCAAGACATCGTCGGGGAGGTGAGACATAGCGGCACGTCGAGATGAGGACGACATTGACGAGGGCATGGATGAGGGGGGAGGAGGACGATGGAAGTACTACCCGCACGCCTTGAAAGCAAAGCACAAGACGGGCACTGAACAAGGACTTCTATATATGGACGTCACGTGACTGACATCGTACACACCGACCCCTGGGGCGCGTCGCGCGGCGACTCGCGCTGCCTCATCGTCCGACCCCTCGCCCACGCGAAGCTCAGAACTCTACAGTCTGCCTTGTCTACAGAACTCTCGGGCCTTACTGAACACTTTCAGCTGACACTTACAATCTCATCATGGCTGCGAACCCACCACCGAATCCTAATGTGAACCCGAACCCGACTCCGGCTGTACCTCCACCTACCGCCGCCCCTACGGCTAACATCATCACTGCGCTCGGAAATGCCTTCAAGTCTCAGACGGGAGACCCGCTCCCCCAAGAGCACATCGCGCAACTACTCATCGCGAATATGAGCCAGTTAGGAGAGCTAGCGAAGCAAGGCAAGCTGTCGCAGCAACAGATCGTTCAGGTATGTGCCAGTTGTCTCTGTCTCTATTTCTCTTCTTGTCGCTCGTCGGACCTCGTGCGCTTGGAACAAAGCACTGGAGGAACGTGACCATGTGCTGCCGACGTCATACTGACACGACCTACAGTTGAAACAATATGCCGACAAACACAAAGCGGCCACAGCGTCCACATCAACTGTGCCACTCCAAGTAAGTCATCCTTTCTCTTGTACACGCAGACCGGGTCTCTAACCGTCCCCCATGTTCAACCAGTCCCAACCATCCTCGTCCGCCCCCGGAGCCGCAACACCCACCGCGGCGACTGCAGGAACAGCGGCAGCCGTCGCCGCCGCTGCATTCAAGAACACCACACAGGGCACCTCCCCATTCCTCAACGCCTCTCCTGCCACCGACGGCTACCCAATCAGCCAAACCCCATCCGTAACCGGCCAAGGGCCCGTGCCATGGCAGCCAGCAACACAGGGCAGGCCATCGCTCACCGGTGGACTTCCCTCCGGTCGTGTCACAGGTGCGTCGCCCTTTCTTCATAACCTCATCCCCGCGTGTTGTTGAGGTGCGGTCGTCTCGCGCGAATACAGGTGCCCCGCCGCAGGTCGCAAAGCCGGAGGACTCGACAGTGCTCACGCTTGACGACAACCGGACGCGGCGGAAGAACACACCAGGCGACCAGAGCATGCGCCGCTCAATACAGGACCTCGTCTCAAGTATCGACCCGAACGTGAAGATCGAGCCTGATGTAGAAGACGTGCGTGTACTCTCCCGTCGCAAAGGCATATCGACCTGACACTCTGTCTCTTTATGATTCAGCTACTGCTCGATATCGCGGACGAGTTCATCGACTCGGTCACCAACTTTGGATGCCGGCTCGCGAAACACCGGGGAGGTGATACATTGGAAGTGAAAGACCTCCAGCTCCATCTTGGTGCGCATATATCCAGCACTCGCCTGGTCAGTGTCAACTGACCGATGTCTGATGCATGCGCAGAACGCAACCACAACATCCGTATCCCTGGATTCGCGTCGGACGAGGCTCGAATATCGCTCTCGCAGACTGCCATCGCACCAGCCGCGGCAGCGACGACGGGCACGAAGAAGGGCGCGCTAAATCCACAGATGACCTTGCGCTCTCACCGGCTCTCCCAAGTGCAGTTCGCCAAAAAGGAAGCAAAACTCATGTAACTCTTACGCATGCACTCGCCCGTCATCCGTCATCCGCTCGCTGCTGTCTGTGCTGTGTAATACTGTCACCACACGCCTGTATTAAATTATGCTGTAGTTGTAGTATAGATCCTGATGCTAGTAGCAACTCGTCTCCCTGGTAGACCCTGATACACAGTCGCTGAGACGTTCCTTCCTAAGCTACATTCTTCACAACCGTAGTCTTGTCCACTGGACCAGTAGCCTTGGAACTGTCCACTTGAGTCACCGTTGCGACCTCCATCGTCGAGTTCACCGGGAGTCCCGAAGGGACGAGGTCGGCCTTCTGTGTCACTTTCGGCTTCGGGAGTTCCCGATTGCTGTCGATGTTGATGAACCCAATGTTCTTCTTGCGTGCGGCCTCGCGGGCAACGTCCGGGTCCGACATGTTCGCAGCGGGATCCGGAGGCGAAGGCAGCAAAGCGTCCGTGTTCAGCTCGAACGAGTGGCGCGGGATGAGGTCTCGCGCCCACTGGACCGTCCGGCGCACTGACGTTGTGAGATAGCTAGCAGGGGCGAGTACACGGCGCTGTAGATCGTGAGACATCTTCTTGCTCGTCTTGTCCATGTCCATGCGCATCTTCTCTGCGTCGGTCATGCTGGGAGTGGCATCGCCGGTCTTGTTGCCGATGGTACCGAGAAGCTTGTGCACGATGTCGGACACGGAATAACGCTCCCTGCCCACCTGTGCGATGGCCATTGAAGCTGCGCGAGACCCCGTGGAGAGATCGGGCTTGACAGGGATATGATTCTTGTCGATATTGGTTGGGTCATCGCTGAGACCAACGGGGTCGGCGCCAGTACCTAGACCTGAGCCAGCGCCGGAGCCAGGAGAGTTGCCAGAGACGTCCGGAGCCAAGGAAGCCTGCGTGACGGGCGCAGCCGGAGAGGGTGCTGCGTCTACCTCGGCGAGGTTGTTGTAGCTGTAGTCGTCCGCGTTGAGGTGGTTGTCCTCCCAGTACTGTTCGTTCGAACGCCGTGCGGCAGGGGCGGCGGGAGCGGCGGCTTCGGTGGGGGTGGCTTCAACGCCTTGGACGGGATAAAAGGCAACGAGGGTTGCGTTGGGGCTGGCTCCATAGTCGGCCTGGCGGAAGGAGACGCCACGAGGAAGGCGAGGCGGCCGAGCCATCTGCTTCATGACCTGCTTGTTTTTGGTGCTGTCGGTAGGCATGGGGAGATTCGGGATCTCGCTTGCTCCGTTCACAATAAGAGTGAAATCCGAAACGACCGGTAGGATGTGCAGAGTGGTCGTGAATGCAAGGGGGGCGGCATGGGCGAGGGGTGCAGCGACGCAGAAAGCAACTAGGAGTGAGGCTCGCATGGCGAGAGGCGATACAAAACGAGCGTAAAGTCGTAAAAGTCGTGAGGCCTTGCGGGCGTGTGGTAGCTTGTTGGGCGTGGATGCGAAGTGGGCGTCGAGGACGAAGGGTGGAGAGATGGCAAGTTCTGTTTGCGAGATATTTGAACCATCGGACATGTCAGCCGCCGAGCACGCCGTCACCTCTTGTTCGGCTCTCCATGTTTGCCCCGCTCGCAGAGAGTTCGCGACACAGCACGTGCGTGTGCTTGAGCACGGAACTGGATATCTGCAGAGATGCCCGTGTGAGCTCGCGATGTTCGTTGAGTTGCTGCAGCAAATGCACATGGGAGTTCCTGTGTCAGCTCAGTATAGAAGGAACAGACATCGCGCGGGACTCAGCTGGGCAGTCCGGGAGTTTCGGACGTGAAGGTGCCACCCGCGCACTGAAGCTGAACGAGTGCTGAACTCGAAGGCTGCAGCAGACCGACGGCGAACGGGTGCCGGCTGTGGCAGGCGCCTAGAGGAGAGAAGCGACACGGACCAAATATGGAAATGCTATTGTGTTGGGCGGATGGAGAAGAACAATGAGCACGGAAAGCGACAGGCGGGCTCACAACCGAACACAATGGCCACCTGCGCTCTCAAAAGCATGCTCTCGACCGCACGGCACGTCCACCACTTCCCGCCGGCCCTTTTCTCTCTTTTTTGCGGATGACTCCCGTAGACGTCTCCTCATCGTCGCCGGTCGACGCCAACTGGACGCACGATGAACGCCACAACCACTACACGTACATCAACGATTCCCGCTCTCTTAACAACGACGACACCAACTCAGGCTCCATCGATTACACCGGCGACATCAGGCCTTACCTCCAGCTCCCTCACCTCTACTCTCTCTCCTGGCTCGCGTACCCCATCATCTCTCTCCTCTTCATAGTCTTCCGCTTCCAGATCTCGTCCCAGTCTGCGAATGATGCGGTGGCGAACGTCAAAGCAGATCTTCTTGCCAGCTGCAAGGCTGCAGAGCGTGCAGCTACGTCCACCGCCAGCATGCCTCGGTACCTCGCAATCGCTACCAACGCCCAGATTACCGACGCCGTGAACGGAACTATGCACGCCGCTCGCGCGACCATGATCCTCGCCCTGACTATCATGGAGACTATCATCAACTTCATCATCGACCTCTACCGCTCGACCTTTCTGTGCTTCCTCGAGCTAGTCGTCCGCGGTGCGCTCTCTATCCTCCTCGGCGCGCTGGATGAGGTGAGTCAATCCATGTCTCTTTCTCCATCCAGTCTGTCCGGGTCGTAGAACCACTGCACCCCGGTGGCATATTAGACTGAACAGCAACTTACGCCTTGCTATCTTAGATCAACAAGCTGCTCTCGACTACCTTTAGTGCTATCCGAACTGGAATACAGAACGACGTCCAAGGCATCAATAAAGTCATCGCCACTGCCATCGATGGCGTGAACGACGTCATCCGTTTCGTTCCAGGTGTACCGCAGATCACTCCTCCGACAATCGACGTACCGAGTCTGGATGCTCTCAAGAACGTTCAGCTTCCTTCGGACTTCACCGATGCGCTCCAGAAGTTGAACAACTCACTCCCGACCATCGCGGACCTCAAAGACAAAATCGAGGACATGTAAGTGACGCCCATGTGCTGTTCGACTTGTAAGCTCATGCAGAAACAGTGTTGACAAACCATTTGAGCTTCTCAAGAAGGATATCAACGACACCTTCTCGGGTCTCAGTTTCGAAGTCGACGCACTCCCGCTCCCGAGCCAGAATACTGTGAAGTTCTGTGACCAGATGGATACGTCTGTCGTGGACGACCTTGCCCGAGACTTGGTCAAGATAGTCAAGATAGGCACCGCCATCCTCGTTGTCCTCATCATCCTCCTCATCGCCGCAAACTGCGCTCTGGAGTGGTACAAGTGGCGTGCGATGAAGGCCCATCTCATCCTCATCCGTGATGGCCTCAGACTGGATCCTGCAGTGACGACGGTACAAGTGAACGGCGCGCTGTACGCAAGGGCGTCCGAACATGACCTCATGACCATCGAAGGAACTATCGGCCATCCTTGGGTTTCCAAAATGACGAACTGGATGCAGCGGCGGCTGAAGATACGACAGTCTCGCAAGGACCGACTCATCTGGTTCTTCCACTACGTCTTCCACCCTCCTGCCCTCGCATGCTTCCTCATCGGAGTCTTCGGCCTCCTTTCGGTCGAACTACAGCTACTCGCAATCGGGCCCATCCAGCACAAGTACGAGCAGCAAGCCGCCGCGTCTGTATCGAACTTCTCCAGCATGATTGCGACATCGATCAACGCGAGCATGTACAACGACTCCGCGACGTACGCGGGCGCGGTCAATGCGCGCGTCGACGCCGTGCAGTCGTCGATCAATGACGGCCTCTTCGGGTGGGTGAACGGGACGACGACGACGCTGAACAACACGATCAGCGCCTTCTACGCGGACGTACAGAGTGTCGTTGACACCGTCTTCGGCAACACGATTCTCGAAGAGCCCGTCCAGGAGTTCGTACGGTGCTTCATCGGCTCCAAGGTCGACGCGTTCGAGAACGCGCTCACCTTCCTCCACGACAACCTCCACGTCGACATCCCCCGCGTCAACAACTCCGTCCTCGTCCTCTCCCCCGAATCGGTGAACGAGGCCACGCAACCGATCGCACAGGCTGCGATCGGCACTGGGAACGGTCCCGGCAGCGACGACGGCGGGCTCGTTGGCCGCGTCGTGAACGTCTACGTCCGCTCGCTCGAGACGGAGCGGATCATGTTCGCGATCTTCATCGGCCTCTGGTTCGTCGTCGTCCTCATGGCCATCGGGTTCCTCCTCTGGGAGCAGTGTCGCCCGCGCAGGGGCAGAGTCCGTTCGGGCGCCCCTGCTGGCGTCTCGTTCGTGCCCTCCCCAGGAGCGGGCGCGGGGGCCAAGATGAGCTTCGAGAAGAGCACGTTGTACGACATCCCCCTGCGCGATGAGCCAAAGCCGACTCCGACAGCCTCTCGGCCGAAGCTGGCGCTGAAGATACCATTCGCTGTTGGGTGGCCCAAGAGGATGCGATCGAATGCGCCGGCGCAGCCGTCTGGCTTTGATAAGAAGAGCGGCCGGTACGCCGGGGACGAGGAGCAGGGCTTGCCGTACGACGGTTCACACGAGCAGGAGCAGGCGCAGAACCCATTCTCGGACACGCACTCGATCGAAGGGCATGCCCATGCCTATGATGGGTATGGCTACCAGTATCCGACCGTCGCGGACTCTCGTCCCGCTTACCCGACGCCAGCGCACTACCGATGACCCTCGACTGGGACGTCATTCACTCATGGCCATCACGACCCTCACGAACAGGACATCACACCTCGCACACCACCACAGTGACTCCAGCTGAGCTGGATTTCTCTTGAACGCTTCGCCGCACTTTGCTTTTTCCTGGGACTGTCTCTCCGTTGTAGCCCATAGCAACCCTCTTGTATTGTATTCTACTACATATCGCGTCCCTCTGCGCCCATTAATCTGGCGACGTCATCTCGAGCTTCCGTATACAGTCCGCTGTCGTTCTTTGGCCCTCTGCTATTCCCGGCGTACCGGCCGTGTACTCTTATTGTGATCAGCATGTAGCGTACGTAAACCGTCTCTTGTTGATATACTTGCAGCAATCGTAGCTGTCATTCTTGGACCTTGTCGCAAGAGCGCGAGTGCTTCAACGTTACCAACGAGACGTGACAATCATATACTGTGTAGATTATGAGAGAAGTAACGTAGTACAGCCCTACAGTATACTCTAAAGTCCCAGAATTCATCCCAGAATACACCAAATGAGTGTGTAACGCCATGATTGAGCTCCGACACCCACATGCACAAGAGAGAGACTGACGGCGGGAACTCAGGGAAGCATCATGAACCGCTCGAGCATCTTCTTGAATCGAGGCGTCCCCAGACCCGTCACCGGGTCCCATCCTGGGGCAGCGGAGAACCCGGGGAGCCCGCAATTCGGGTTCGAGCCCTCCAACACGTCGTTCCACACATCCGCGAACAGGTTCGAGTACAGCTACATAGTATCAGCATCAGCATCGCGTCAATGGACGTCCCATCGCCGAGCAAAAAGTTAAAACGAGCACTCACCGCGGGGTTGATCCACCCGACAGGTCCCTTGCCAGCCGCGATCCGAGCATCGTTCACCGCAGCGATCATGGCCGCAAAGATCGGCGCGGACGCGGACGTGCCCCAGCCGTACGTGGCCCGGCCGCCGGTCTGCAGCGCGACCTTGCGCCCGATGGCGGACACGTCCGGGATGCCGCGCCCGGTGCGGTTGTACACGTCGGGCCCGTACGAGGGCGCGTGCCCGGAGGAGAAGTAGCGGCCGACGGCGCGCTGCTGCCAGGCGGGGCGCGGGAAGACGTTCGAGAAGCCGCCGCCGGACTGGAAGTCGGCCACGGGGGCGACCTCGCGGTTCGAGTCGGAGAGCTGTGGTTCACACGACGCGTCGTCAGTGTCCGACAGTGCGGTGGGGGGAGGGCCCTGTGGTTGGGAGGCACACCTTCTTCCCTGCCTTGATCTCGGTCGCGCCGAGTGCGGTGACGAAAGGACATGTAGCGGGATCGACGGGGAGGAAATTACCCTTGTCGTGAACGGGAGTGCCGCCAGGTGCCAAGCAGTAGTTGTCCCTGTTAGACGCGACGCCGTTATCGCCGGTAATGCCCACGACCGTAGTGCCCATCAGACCGAGCTGGGAGATATCATTAGATGGATGCACATGCGGCGAGAGTGTGGAGGCTTTGCGAGGACGCACCTTGCCAAACTCGTTGCAGGACCGACGAAGATAACTTGGGCTCCATGACTCGGCCTCCGCGTATGAGATGGATATGACCTTTGCTAGGGGGCGCGCGCCCGTGCCGCATGCGCTCTTTGGGTCACCTGGAGTGCAGTAGGTGGCGTCGAAGCCTTTCAACATGGCCTCAAATCCGCTATCTATGTCGCAAGCTCAGTGGGCTAGCCCGACTGCATCAGCTAACGATGTGACGCACGGTGGCCGACCTGGTACAGTAGAACCTCCTGTTTCTTGCCTAGCAAGCTCATGACCAGCTGGAAGTCCATATTCGATTCGACGAGGTTATTGCCTACAGTGGAGTTTGGGTGGATCTCGCCTGGCGATATTATCGATACCAAACTTCATGGATACGAGAGATGATATGATGCTCACCCTCATATATACTCACTAGAGTAGGACGTGCGCCAACCATATCTGGAGCATACCGGAAGAAGAATGCGTCAAGGTCGGCAGCATTGTATGTCTCATCCCCGAACTCGACTGCAACAAGCATAGCGAGTGAGCGGAAAGAACTCTCGGTGCACAGTGAAGTCGGGCTCTATGACTTCACTCACCAACGCCAATCGAATTCTTCTCCGGCACTTTGAGTTCGTAGTCGAAGTCGTATAGCGCGCGGATGCATTCTGGGGTCGTCAACGTATCACAATCATTCAGGCCTGTGTAGTCCGTCTGCGAGCGATATGATGAGCCATGGTGATCGTACGGATGACAACTTCTGTTGACCGCTGGGCAACGTACCTGCACAGATGCGAATTCTTTCGCAAGTCTAGTTGGCATTCCAGGCTTGTTCTCGGCGTCCTGGCCATTATCTCGCTTGCCAACCGGTACTGCAAGCTTGGCACCTGTGAAGTCTACCGTAGGTGAGACGAGGTCGACGTGGTCCAAGACATGTTCCGGGAGGTGGTATCCGTGGTGGCAAGCGACATGCTCCGTCCCACTCTCGTCGTGTTTGTAAACGTAGTATTCAGCCGCAAGGAGGTCCTCGGCCTCTGCTGCAGTCAGATTGACGTGAACATAGCTACCGTCGTGGCTCAGACGGATGCGGGAGACAGGGATGCCGTCGTTCACGAGCCAGGAGTGAACGACATCGACGGTTTCCGACGATGGGCGGAAGGTGTCCAGGATCTGAGTAGCTGACCAGTGTTTGCCATAGTTCGCCGAATCGGGGTGCGCAACTTCGAGGAGATAATCCTCTAGACGATCGATGTTAGATTGACGAAGAGCGATGCTGAGAGGAATTGGGAAATTTGGCTCTGCTCGCCGGTGCAGGGACCACCCGTTAGGAACGGTTGACCGTCGCTCATGTAATACACGCCGTGACAGAAGGAATCGTGAGCTTGTGGCAATAGTCGAAGAGAAGAAGTTCAGTAAGCATATCAATAAGCCAAGAGGAAGAGAAACCATGGAGAAGTATGCAAAAAGGCAAACGGGGAAGGGGAAATTGTGCAGGATGGACTCGCCCCATACTGACGTCTTAAATATGCTGACCCGATTGCACCGCAACGCGGTCAAAGACTGCCGGCACTCCTAGGCGACACTGCATGCCAAGGTCAACAATAACTTGTATTTTCGCGTTGAGCGCCGTGATCACTGGGAGAGCAGGATCGACCTGGACCGCCTCAACGAGTTATTTGATTCGGCGTGGATTGTTGCAAGAGAAAATCACATCACGGCCACGTACTCAACTATCAAACACTGAATGACAATGCAAAGCGGTGCCATGGGCGCATAGGACGTTACTCACCGCCGAGCTAAGACTGCGAGATAGCAGATAGCAATACAATGTACGGGCGCTCCGAGTCCCCCAGTTTCAACCATTGTTCTGCGGGTGTCCCTCGAGTGTCATAGAATCGGCGCGCACCGGTGGCTGCTCGGAGCTAGACATTGCGAGGCAAAGGGCCATACTTCTCCTCTAGTTCCGCCATGATCCTCGCGATAGCTTCGGCTTCCTCCTCCTCCCATCCCCTGCGTTCCTTGTCGGCCTTCACATACATGAACCACTGTGGCGCAGGACTCAAGGTGTCCAATGGACCATCCTCATTTCCTGAGATCAAGCGGGACGCGGCGGACGCAACGTGCCCCGCGGCCATGGCGCACTTAGTGTTGTCGATGGAGATGTCGACTACACTGTAGCCCTTGGGGATGTCTTTCATGTCGAGCTCGAAGTAGGGCACGCCATCCAGTCTGTACCATCCATCTGTATAACACAGCATGACCACGCATGCAAGGGTGGTATATTAGCCCTCCGGGAGGAATCGTAAATATCAGGTGGCGTACCTGAGGATCTGACGCTTCCCATGTCACTGTTGCTGCTCGGGAGACCGCCTCGTTTGGCCGGGAGCCACTTCCCTTCAACGTCCCACATGCAGAATGCGGTGATCCATCCAGTTAGATCATCTCGTCCGCAGATGCTATCATCGCGGTGAACGACATGGGACCAGAATGTGATGTCCGGTTCACCGTCAAAAGCAGCCACGAAGCGGCGGAAAATGGGGCGGAGCATGCTTGCCCATTGCGCGGGTTCGTCGCCGAGCTCGGGCAGGCGATCAAGGCGCGCATATAGTCGCTCCCAGTCGCTCTTCTCACCCTCGAGCGTGACAGAGGGGATACCGCAAGTGATACCGCCTGCATATGTGAAGTAGCTGTGGTGGAAAGGAGCTGTGAATTTTATATGCTCGAGATCATAGACAGGATGCATACGCTTTCAAAGTCGACATGAGGACCATAGAGCATATAGTCATGTCATGCACCGTCGACGTGGTGAAATCGGGGAGAATCCATTCGACGAGAGTCTTATCCACGACCTGTGAATGAAGGATCAGCAGGTCGTCTCGTCTCGTAGTAGCATGCGCGGTACATTTTCGTGCATCAGGCCTGTCATCTGTCTCGCAAGATGGGCGAAGTCTTCCGTGCCGGCGGTGTCCATCTCAATTTTCAACTCCGTCTGGCCGTCGTGAGCGACGAAGTAAGCGCGCAGCTCCTCGGCATGGGCATTCACGCTACCAAGCGTAGACTAGTCAACATGGTTAACAAGCATTCACGCCAAGATACTCACTAGAAGCTGAGTTGGGTGAGTACAGCAATCCAGACGTCGTCTGGCCTGTGTATGCGTGTGAGTAGTATGATCACGCGTCGAATGCCTCACTGACCGAATCTTGAGATGATGGTGTTGTCCATAGGCACTGACTATAGTATGTACGAATCCGTTCTCTCGAGCCAGGAGAGGAGAGCGAGCATCATGCTTCAATGAAGTTTGGACTATCTCTCCACTCGACTTCCACTGCTTGTAGCAGGCAGCTTTGAAGAACTCTTCAACATTGAGCTCTTCAGGAATCCGAGTTATGTCACCGTCGAAACGACGTTGAAAAACTGGGTTTGCTTGATGTGACGCGACCTGGAAAGTGGTGGGCATGGTAGTGGATGCGGTGAGAGATGAGAGGGTGTGGGAAGAGGAACCAACCTGGATTGGAGGGAATTATCAGGGCACCACGCAACTGTCGAACTTTGTATGACAATGAGCAGGTGGTTCGCCTGCGGCACCGACGAGATTGAGATACACCTAAACTGACTCGATTGACCGATGCTGTGGGAAGATAAGGACATCGCCGATATAGATTTGGAAAGTCGTTGAGCTGCGCAGTGAATTCCAGCTTCTCTTCTGCTCAGCAGGCTGCAATGGGCTTAGGGAGGACATTCAGTGACTCACCTTATACACGGCATGCTGGATCTAGAGTGCACGCGAGTGGATGTTTGATCGGAATCGGTGCTATGGGCACAGGCGCCTATTACGTGAGAATCTATCCCACTGCCAGTCTCTGCCAGTGGTTGCCGGAGGCCCAGCGCCGGGGACGCCCTACGAGTATCTTTAACTAAACCTTCAGCTTCGAAACACATACTGCAACTCCTAGCATAATTGGGCTCCCTGGATTCCCATTTAGACCTCAGGAAGAACCTGAGATGGCCCATGGAACAACATTGTACATCGTGTTGTGGACCCTGACTCCGCATATTCGCGCGCGTCGTGCCATACTAGGTGAGTTCTTTCGCAATGCTCTGCATGTTGATTTGAGTCATGCGGCCGAGTCGAAACGGCGCAGAGGGAAAAAGGCGTCCTCGCCCCGGTACAATTAGGTTCGCGCGGAATGCCGTTACGTGACGGCGCAGGTATGTCTATACACATTTGAACGTTGTGGGAGCATTGCCACGGGCGACTGACTACTGCTCTGCGCTTCTACAGAACTTGGGCTACTCTGCCCATACTTATGTTTTAACCCAAGCAGCCACGATCTCCCCGTCGTGGTGGCAGACGGTCAATTTCTGCACATCCATAACGCCAGTGGCAGTACAACAGTGCATTCAACGCGAGGTTGTGCCAGCGCATCAAGAAGACAAATTCCGTGCACGGCGGGACGCTCCGGGATGGATGGTAGCAGAATATAAGAGTGTACCACTCACTCGCACCCCACGTGCGAACGACTAGTGCTCCTCCTGCCTTCACCCGACTTACCTTACTCTACAGGCTTCCGGCCTTTCTCTCCGACAACGACACCACAGGTCCGATGGAGCCTTCAGAAAACACTGAATATATCAGGAGTAGCACTCCTGTAGACAGCGACGAAGTTATAGTCTATCTCGAGAATCCCGACCCGGAGTTCAAGGTACCTGACTATGCGGTAGGTCGACGCCCTAACTGGATCTGTTGTATACAGCATTGAGTACTGGGTCAATTCAGACCCATTGGGAGGAAGGGAGGGCTAAGTCGTTCACGGATGAAGATCAGACTGAGGCCTGGTCCAAGATGGCCGATACGGTGAGGGCATACAGCGACGACCTTGTCGAGCGCTGGAACGGGGAGATTGACGCACTTCTCACGTATGTATGTGCAATCATGCGATGCTACTGTATGTCGTTTTGGCTGATGAAAATCTTGCGCTTAACAGGCGGGTCTGTTCTCAGCAATCCTCACTGCATTCAACGTCCAGTCTTACCCGCTTCTCGTGCCATCGTCCCCGGACCCGGTTCTGGCCACACTCCAGCAGATCTCTACCCAGATGAAGAGCTTCTCGGTCAATCCTCCTTTCGTCAATGCTACCACCACACCTGCGATAGAAGTGCCTGCGACACCCCCTACAGAGCCTTGGGTGATCTGGCTCAATGCGCTCTGGTTCTCGAGTCTCATCTGTAGCCTATCCGCGGCGTCTATCGGCATCATGGTCAAGCAATGGATCAGCCAGTACAAGTCGGGACTCTACGGTAATTCGCGTCAGATCGCACGCCTGCGACAACAACGCCTGGATAACCTTCTCAAGTGGCACGTCGCTGAAATTGTTGCCATTCTCCCTGTTCTGTTGCAAGCCGGGCTTGTCCTGTTTTTTGCGGGACTCCTCGTTCTTCTGTGGCAGCTAGACGGCACCGTGTCTATCGTCGCATCCTCTCTTATCGGGGCTTTGTTGGCATTCACACTCATTACGACAATACTGCCTTCCTTCGCGCGCAGTTGCTGCTATCTCTCACCACAGTCGCTTGCCGTCTTCTTCATGAAACGGTATATGGGATTGTTGCTCGCGCCAATGACGAGTCATATCGGCGAGAGGATCAAGAAGATCCCTGTGGCCTCCGGCCTAATCACGAGCTGGAGGAAGTCGGCCGCCCAGGGGGCTGAGTCGGTCGTGCAATGGCTGCGCACACGGCTCATCCACATCGGCGACTATCGGAGATTGGAGTTGAGCCACGTCGAGGCGTCCAGCGCCGAGCTAGACCTGTCCACGCTCGCTCATGCGCTGCCTGCTATCGTGGACCACTCTATTATCGACAGCGCCACTGCGTGTTTCACGGACTTGACGCCGGACCAGGTCCTGCGCTGCTTCCGCGCGTTCGCGGAACACCACCAGCCCATTGGGGAGAGCCTTCGCCCTCGACGCGGCGACTGGATTCACAAGCTTCCACTGGACTTGTGCAGCGACGTCCTCGTCGCGCTCGAATGCGCTTCGCCTGAGACGCTGCAAGCTTACCCTGGCTGGATCGAAGATGTCCATAGCATTATTTCGCGCCTGGACGTCGTCTCCCCGATGGGAGATGCGAGTCGCTTAAACCTCCTCCTCCTCAATCTCTCTGTCCTCCTGAAAGGACACTCTCGGGCTCCAGACAATGTGGTAGATATCACAAGCGCGCTCCACGACCCGGACGCACAGCGGATTTACCTGAGAGAGATGCGCCATCGTTTGTCGCAAGCGCGAGACGGCAAGATTCCCATGCGATGCATCACTCGTCAGTACAGTGAGTTCGTCCCCAGGCCTGTTTGAAAACGCACGATCTTGTTGACGTGCGGGCAGTCGCGTCTGTTGCGCAGGATATCGTCCAATGCAGCGACAACGGGAAGGATGAAGATCGCTTCGTGGGCATGGAGCTCTTGCTAGGTGCTTGCATCGTGCACGATTCAGCCACTGAGAAGAAGCATGGGAGGCTCTCCGGCCTGGCTGTCTCAGAGTTTGACACAAGGAACGAGGTCGAGGCCATTCGCGAGATCCAACGGACCGCGCGAGAGACCTTCACAGCCGTCCTGACCAAGATACCGGCCACGACTGACTGGATGGCGCTTTGTGTCTGGTGGGACAAGATCAACGTCCTGCTTGACATCGTTCGGGTATATGGGGAACGTGCCGGATTGATAGACGAGGAGGTGGTCGCTCACCTGGTGCGCCGACTCGACTTCTTTGAATGCATGTCACCCGGGACATACATCTGGGCGAATGCGAACAGGCAATGGATCAGGACACTGCAAGAGGAACATGAGGTTACGCACCGTGACGACGCGGCGTCGATTAGTGGGGTGCGCCATGGTAGTCGAACCGAATGAGAACTAACCGGCAGTGCGTTGCAGGATGGCACCTCGATAGGCACACAGCACGGACGAATCTCCGAGCATCCAAGAGAAGCCGCTCTGAGTACAGACCTAGACATGCTAGTTGCATCCGAGTCCGGCGGCGCTCGTGAGCTGCAGGAGGGGACCAATGGCCGAACGGGCTATGAAGGATAGACAATCAGGCATGTTCTGAGTCCCTAACTTGTACTCCGTACATATGATTCTGTTACTGGCATAGGTGGTTCAGCCACGAGCGGGTACACATGAGAACGTACACATCGTATCACTAGCTCACCTGCTGCTCAAGCCGGTCGTGTCCCCTACACATCCATCGTACCAGACACCGCCGCCTCTGCCGCTTCCACCGCTGTCTCCATCCACCCCATAAGCGTGTCCCTCTCCTCCAGTCCCACACTGATCCTCACAATCCCCTCCTCGACGCCCCACCCAGCTGCCCACTCGAGCTCCCAATAGTGCGCAAGGATGGTGTACGGACACGAGAGCGTGAAGTTCGTCCCAAGACTCGGGCCCTTAGCGCACGGGAGCGCGTTATAGAACGCATGCGACGCAGCCATCGAGACGAACGTGAGCGTGAGCAGCCCGCCGTACCCGCCGTCGCGTCTCCTGCAGATGTCGTAGTTCTCGGGCGTGACCCACTTTGGATAGAATATGTCCTTGATCGCGCACGAAGCGCTGTCGCGGGTCAGGTCGGCGCCTGGCGGAGTGAAGGCGACCGAGCGCGAGCGGAGGTATTCGCAGACGGCGAGCGCGTTGTTGTCGATAGCGGCGATGCGCCCTGGGAAATCGCGCGAGTTGGACTCCATGTGGAGCGCGTCCTCGTCGAAGTAGGTGTCTTCGAAGATGGCAGTGAGATGTGCCTTCATGCGGTCGTAGTGAGTCCCATTGGGGTTGAAGACGAGGCTGTAGGGGCGTGCTTGGCTTCAGTGTCCATATCTGGGTGGAATGGAGATAATATGGGGCGTACCTTCCACCCATGACATTCGCCGCCCCGCTGAAGATTTTGCTCAGGCTGCTGACGACGACGTCAACATACGGAAGGACGTTAACGTTCACAAAATTCCCTATCGTCTCGTCTACTATTATCGGAAAGTCGTATTCGTCCGCGAGTTCCCTGAGACGCGATAGGTCTGGCGAGCGCAAGCGCGGATTCGATGGGAACTCGGTGAAGAGCGCCGATATGGGTGGGATGGACGGATGTCGCTTGCGTTCATCTTGCAAAACCCTCTCGAGTTCAGCCAGGTCTTCCTCGCCGGCATGTCCGTAGAAATAGCATCCCGGACCCCATTTTTCCATGATCTTGACGGTGTCGCAGTACGGAAAACTATGAAGAGTCGCATCAGTGCAAGAAAGCTCACCATGGCACACACTGAAATGCGAGTGTGAAGACGCACCCAAAGCATACACTCTTGACGGGAGCCTCGACACCGAGTATTGTCTGGTGCGCGTGCCAAATTGCTGACATCCCAGTAGGGAACAAGAAAACATCGTCCTCGGCGACGTGCCGCCCACCTCGCGTGGTCGGTTCCTTCGCATCCGCTGTCCCGTTTGACAGCGAACATGGACTGGGCGAGTCTCTCGAGACAAGGTCGGCGATGCGCCGGCGGATTTCCCGCTTTGCTTCCGCACCGGACGTTAGCAGCGCGTCCGCGTCACCCCATTTTCCCTCAATGACATTTCCGTCGTCCCTGATGCGTAGCTGCCCACCCGAACCTGCAGAGGCGTTGCCTTTATCGTAATGTGCGCTCGCACTAAAGGAAGTACGCTCGCGGGAAGCGGTGGGAGCATTGCACAGGCCGTTCTCGATTCTGACCGCGTGGGGTGCCAAGGCGAGAACAAAGTGCTTTGAGGTAGACGTCTCTTCCCCGAGTAGACAGAGGCAGAGGTCCGCCCATCGAGACGAGATGCCAAGACCAGTGTGTTGCCAAAACGTTTTCGCAAGCGGCTGTGCTTCTGGAGGATAGAAGACGATATACAGCACCACTGCGGCCGTCGGTGGATCGGTGATTGCGGGGCGGACGGTGAAGTCAACGAGGCGTGTTGCGATAGGGGACCCCGGGGATTGGTCGGCAAAGAAGGCGGCGCAGTGTTCAGCGATTCTGCGAGAGGGACAGAGTAGGGCTTGTTCTTCGGCCACACCGAACCGCTGTTGGCACACCTTTGCGAGCTGCACGAGCACAGATACAGAGCTGAGTAGGAACACAAGAACATGGTTAGTTCGACTCACTGCTTGAACGTTCAGAGGTATGACAAATCGAGGATATCCAGAGAGCATATTGTCGACAACACGCTTTTCTCCATTTATGTATCCGACGTTGTCTGTCCAGGATGGAAAGGAGACTGAGAGCGCATGAGGCGTGAATGGAGGCACCGACGCGCCAAGTGGTCCTTGTTGGTTGATAATGGCATGAGGTGTGATCGTCATGACACAAGACGAAGATGAGGAGTCAATCAAAGGGGGCTAAGGCAGAGGTGAAAAACAGAAGTCACGGGCAGAGACAACGGGCAAGTCGACGATTGGGGGACAGTGGGGCATCCAACGAGGCGGACAAAGCGCTAGGCCAGGTTCGGAAGTGTCAAGACCCTTCATGGCACGGTTATCTCGCTTCTCCGCATTGTACCCTAAGCGCTCCCACAGTCAGAAGTGTAGGATCCTGCACCGTAATGTTCGAGAGTTGATAATCCTCGGGGCATGGGAGACCGTCGATAGGATCGTCTCGTGGCCGAGGGTCGCATAGAGCTGCATGGATAGCTGGCAGTTGGAGCAGAGCATCGAGGAGAGCTTGCACATAGCAGAGCCGATCTACGGCGGCGATTGTCGTTCGTCAGCCTTGTGGTCGAAGTCTAGTTAGATCCGGAGCTGGAGGAGCTGGCCGCGGCATGGTTCGCAGCGCTTGCATCCCGAAACAAGAAGGTGACCAGCAGCAAGAAGCGTTATAGACACGTTGTATAGCAGTCAAAGCCCGTCTGAGCTGGTCAATAGTCGCAGATGCTAGACGTGCCGGTGTCAAACAAGCACGAGTCGCCATGCTCCGAGTCACCGCTCAAAATACTGGAAGTGGCTGTGCTACATGAGGATTACGTAATGCTTATCATCCCGCCGACGCCCTTTCTCTATACTGTCTCGTTCAACGATATCCTCACAGCTCCAAATGGTACAACAAAGTATTTATGGTCACATTGCGACCACTGGTGTTGAGTCCTCCATGTGAACAGGTACTGAACTTCATGACAGGCATTCGCGAAAGTCTGCACGTTACTCGTTTAGTGACTATGACTGTGCACCTTGGTGTGTCTCCATGTGAGTCGCCTGTCTCCGTAACAGCTTTGATCCCTCAGACGTGGAAGTCTTCCTGTGAGTCTCCTCCGTCCTGCTTCCAATTATGCCGCATGCATAGTACTAACTTAAAGCTGGGGTATTTGCCGCTTTGGTTCAGATCATCGGAGCATGTATTATATGTTTAATCGGATTACAGCTCCAAGCTGCATAGCCTCAAGAATACAAACTCCGCGCACATTCTTAGTCCCTGGTGCCTGGGGCCGTTACGCGCAGAAATTCAGAGTGGGCAAAGGGCCTCATATAATATAACAAGCTCAAGGTTCAAGTCGGCAGCGACCCCCAAGGCCCATAGGATTCTCATATCTGGGAACCCGATCGCCTTGTATGTCCCTTGTTCCTTGTACCACTAGGTACCTCACCACGTCGCTATCCACGCCCGACGCGGATCTTCCAATGCTGACTACTCCGCCCAGAGCAAGTCTTGATCATGTCGGAGACCCAGCAAGTCCCAGACGAAGCGATGAGGTACCTAACTTTATACTCGTCATTGGATCGAGACTGATGTTGAGACCTTATAGATGTCCCCGACGGCTCCAGATATACCGTCATACATCCAGGATTGGCCAGAGCTTCCCTTCTGGCTACCGAAGTCCGTGCATGTGAGTAAATTTCTCTATCTCCTCGAGATGTGGTCATCAAGCTGGCATGGTGGTCGTTAGGACTACTGGGAGAATGACAGACGGACCTTCTTCACCGATGCAGCCAAGTCCGAGGCATGGTCCAAGATGGACAGTACTCTCAAGGCTTACAGTGATGACCTCGTTCAACGCTGGAACAGGGAGATCGACTCTCTCCTCACATATGTGAGTCTTGATTTTACATACCCATACAAGCGTGGATCCCAACCGATCTCCCTGGTTGGACAGGCAGGACTGTTCTCAGCTATCCTGACAGCGTTCAATGTGCAATCGTACCCATTGCTCGCTCCATCGCCTCCTGATCCCGTCCTCGCCACACTTCAGCAAATCTCAACACAAATGCGAAGCTTCTCCTTCCCGAACGCCACCGATACACCTGCTTTGCATCCCGTTCCGGTGCCCTCGATAGAGCTGTGGACAGTATGGCTCAACGCACTCTGGTTCTCGAGCCTCATCTGCAGTCTGGCAGCGGCGTCGATTGGGATCATAGTCAAACAATGGCTCAGCGAGTCCATTTCTGGGCTATACGACAACTCAGGTGACACCGGACGTCTTCGGCAGTACCGTCTAAACGGCCTCCTCAAATGGCGCGTTGGCGAGATCGTCGCCATCGTTCCTGTCCTCCTGCTGGTGGCGCTCGTCCTCTTCTTTGCAGGACTTCTAGTCCTCCTCTGGCAACTCAATCGCATTGTGTCCATTGTCGCATCTCTCCTCATCGGGATCCTGATGGCATTCACCCTGATCACGACGTTACTGCCCTCATTCAGCAGCACGTGTTGCTATATCTCTCCTCAGTCGCTCGCCACCTGTTACAGCAAGCACTACATACAGGCTATATTGTCTCCGCTGGTGCGCTCCACTGTCAGGGCAGTCCTTGCTGCGACCGCCGTCGTCTTCGTCAGCTGGCAGAGGTCGGGAAACACGGCAGTGAAGTGGCTCGGGGCGGTATCCCAAATCAGCGGCATCCGGCTTTCTCCTCCGTTGAACCATCTCTCTACTGCCGCGCAGAGGGCATGCAGGCAGACTCGACGGCTGTTGACGTCCGCTATCAAGCTCGCCTGGCGATGCCAAATACTGGTCAAGGAGCGGATGGTGCGAGTCGCGTCGTGGGTCGAAGCCACCCGCGCCACGGTCCCCAACTACAGAAGATCAGAACGGAATCACGTTCAGATGACCGCTCAAGACCTCGATGTGTCCATCCTGATAAGGGCTCTGAGCACCAGCACGGATGCCTCTCTCCCCGACCACGCTACTGCATGTTTCGCGGGCTTGACTCCGGCACAAGTAGTCCGCTGTGTCGAAGGGATCATCGCCGAACAGAACGGGGGTGTTACGGAGGGAACCGACTGCCGCGACTACGATGACTGGCTCCGTAGGATGCCCCCGGATTTCTGCAGCGACGTCCTTGCCGCGCTCTGCTGCACCTCCCCACCAGACCAGCCCCAGGAGAGATGGGACACGCACCTTCTAGCTCGATGTATGCTGCGTCGGCTCGACACGCCCACTATCCCCTGTCAGCTCGACGCGGCTCGTTCGAACCTGCACCTCACCAATTTGTCTCGAATCGTGCCGTGCACGCCCGAGGCCCAACGGCGGCGGAGGCGAACCGGTTACCGCATGTACGAGGAGGACGGGCTCAGGGCGGCCTGGAAAGCGATCGACGAGCATCGAGACCTGCAGACGTTGCTCCAGCAAATGCTCCATCAGCTGGGCAGCATGAAGAGGTGCGGCATCGTCCTCACGGACTCGGCGCGCAAGTATAGTGAGTTTTGACGTAGGCCTACTTGGTCATTGAGACGCAGAGTTTGGCTGACCGTCTGATTCCGCAAGTCGTGACCGTCGCGGACAGCGTGGTGCGCGGGCAGATCGGCCAGGACAATCCGCATGTGCCTTCTTGGTTGTTGCCGGGCACGACGGTATACCAGTGGGGCGTAGAGTTGCTCTTGAGTGCTTGCAGCACACCTGACACCGAAGCGGGAGAACGAATGGACGGTACCATACAGACAAGACTCGCAGTCGGGAACCACGACGATGCGAACGTGCACAGGATTCGGGAATATGCGCGGGAGGCGTTACCTCTGCTCTTTTTGAGGTTCCTCCGTACGTCCTCCTCATTCTAGAGTTTTGACGACACAGTATGATGGGTCATCTCGTGCAGGGGAAAAGTGGCACGTTTTGGAAAACGTGGATGCCATCATCTCTAGACTCCGGTGCGAGGGAGAACGTGCCGGAGTCGTCGGTCCCAGGCTGGTCAACGCTCTGACGCGCTACGTGGAGTCCAAACCAGGACGATATGAGCAGCATGTGTTGGAACGGAGCAACGCTTGGATATCGGCATTACGGCAAGTATACAGGACGGAGGCTACGGAGTGAAAGCAGATAACATGAAGGTGCCGATGGTGCGTGCGCTCTAAACTCGTCTTGCTCATGTATCATGCATTGGAGGGATTGTATCTGTCGAGTCTCTTCGCTAGACGACAAACACCGGAATGGACGACAGCTGTTACGAGCGAGTCCCATGAGTACGGCTCTCGAGATGGTACAGCATTTTGGTGATATCGAGGTCCTTGTACGCGTTGCCGCTGAAAATAGGAGTTCATTTCAATATGACCCATGACGCGAGTTCGTAGAAAAGGCTGTCTTGAAGTTCATATATAGCCATTCTCGTGCGCTCGCGAATCTGACTTTGTATGCTTGCCATGGTCTATGCAGCTCAGTGGGTATGTTGAATCCGTATACATTCTATGTCGAAGGATGAGGCCGACGCTCACCGGCGGCCGCGGCGAGAACTCCCACATCCCCATGAGTTTCTTCCGCCGGTTGGTTCAGACCAATGGGTAGCCATGTATTTGATTCGGTCCACACATTTCGGAGGGATGTCGAGTTGGAACTATATACTACATCTTCTTGACTTGACTACAGGGAATCGCGAAAGGAACTCGTAGACAAAGTACGAGAATAAAGAGTATCGTAAAATGACTACCTCCCAAAGTGGATCCGACAAGACGCAGATGCCTTGCGCTACGCGACCCATGACAACATGTACAGGCGTGATCCCCAGAAAGCGACATATATGTTTGACTGGAAAAACCAACTGTGTCTACACGTCACTTGTTCTCTTGACCGTCGGCCTGTGCCTGATCACGGCTCTCCTCGTTCCTGCCTCCCTGTTGATCCTGCTCCGCCGACGGATTCTGACCAGGAGGTGGACCGTTTGTGCCGTTTGTGCCGTTTACCGCACCGGGTGCGTTGGGATCAGGCATAGGAATGTTCGCGTTCGGATTGAGAGCCATCAGTTGGGCTTGGGTGGCCTGCAGCGCAGCACGGAGCGTCGCATTCTCGATCCGGAGCTGATCAACGATCGTCCGACACTCCTCCCATCGCCTGTTAGCCTCGTCCGCAGACGCCAGAGCAGCATCCAAGAGCTGAGAGCGCGACTCGAGCGTTTTGACATGCCTGTGCGAGTGGCGGGACGCGCATACAGTCAGTGGTTCGTTCTCGGACGATGGGGGAAAAAGACATTGGGACGCACTGATCTCGTCGTTCTCGGAACGCACGTTGCGCTTTCCGGTTCTGTTCGGCTCGTTTGCTCTGGCTGAGAGTCCGGCCTTGGGACGAGCCCGCCTGGCGTGACTGGTCTTGCTGTGGTGGTGGAGGTGCGCCTGGATGGCCTGGGGGCGGGGGTCCCGGATGTGGTGGGGGTATCCCGCCCGGAGTGTAATCTCCAGGAGGCGGCGGATATGGATAGGGCATCGGGTGGCCTGCGAGATGGGGGTGCGGAAGGATGAGCGTATGAGGAGGGGGCAGCGCGTGTGGTTGCATCCCTGGGGGCGGGGCATGCATCGCGGATGGTGGGTTTGTTGGTCCCGCCGGTGGAGGAGGGCCTGTTTCTGTGGGGGCCGTCGCGGGCGATTTACGCTTGCGGGATGCGCGAGGGGCTTGTTGCGTTACGGAGGGAGGGTCATCTCGCAGCCGCAGAGTCTGGAATGTGCCTGGCGGCTGGGGCTGGGGCGGGGCGTGGTGGAGGGCATTGGGGTCGGCCGTCGGGGGCTGAGGCGGGGGCTGCGACTGCTGCTGCTGTTGCGGCGGAGGCTGCTGGTAGGCGGGGGGTGGGTGTCCCAACATGGGCAATATGCGGACGGTAGACAATCGTCGTGTGTATTAGTAAGAAATCCTCGCGTGGCGGAGTTCATTCCCTCGCCCTTCCGTCCATCCACGTGACCGTCCCTCTCCATTCGAGTCGCGCCGATTGCCTCTGAGTCTTCGCTCTTTCCGCCTCCCCGAGCCTGGGCCATCGGCCGTCCACGCTCGCCCTGCACTGTTCTATGTCGCGTGAAGCACCCTCGCAACTGCATTCGCAGGGACAGAGCTACGTTGTCCTCGAGAAGCGTCGGTGTGGTCACTGCAGTTGCGCGCAACCCATGGCTCATCCCCGGAAAGACATTCGCGCACAGATTGCCACGCTCCCGTCAGCGTACCCGGGGATGACATGCTTTTGCCATTGCCTCCCAGTTGTGTCATATACCGCGTGGGACTTCTCTTCGGTGAACAAAGCGGTGAGTAAGCAAGTATTGAACTGGACATCGGAGTTTATGCAGATCTTGTGTAGCCCCACCGTTGCCCGATCACATCGATATGAGGCTGACCTCACGTCTTGCGAGTATCATTCAGTATACGTACAGTCCTTGCGGGTTTTTTCCTTCGCTTTGGGTGTCATTAAGCCCAGGGCTAGTCAAGCATGCTTCCGCAAGTACCGATCGGTCAGGTAGTAAGTCTCTCCTTGTCATCACCAACGAACAGGAGATAGGTCCCCTGGGGTTGGTGTCACATTGTCCATATGTGCATGCCTATCCCGCTCAATTCGTCGTATCTGATGAGCCACTGAACTCATTGTCTGTGACTCATGGCTGCACAGTGCAAGGGCCTCAGCACTTCATGACAATAACGAAATTATGAACAGTTCCAATAATCTGTCGTTCTCCAGAGCTTGGCTCCCCTGTCCAGAAGATGGACTGGTTCCAATGAGGGAATGAGGGAGGACGTACCCCAGAGCTGGCCTTCAGTCGATACTGCATACATGCAGTTTGACCCAAGTATGGAGCACGCCGAAGCTGAGGTTGTCGACATTCCACATGTGTATGGCTTTCAACATAATCTTCTCTTCGGAGTCGGGAAGGGTTAATTGCAAACAATAATTTCAGAGAAACAAGTGGTAACTTGTCAAGCTATCGCTAGTGACCAGTTTGGTGATTCTATTGCTTTCTTCATTGAACTCGTTGATAGCAAGTTGCAGCTCTCCCTCTACTGCAGTTGTGCAGCGTGCTCACTTAGCGCTCCGCAGGTCGTGTTTCGCCCTAGTGTTGCCTCTTCCGGCCTCTATTATCGTGCTGGATGGTCAGTGTGTGGTTCTTGTGTAGAACAATTGTACGCCATGCACGGACGGATCGAGTAGGAACGTTGTCGAGATGTATGAGAACAACAAGGCCAGATGAGCGCTTGCCTTCGGGTCGTCGGGCCACTGCCCGGCCAGCCAATAAGCGAGAGGGAAGAACGAGGTGGGCCGAATGCGGCCAGAACGTTCACACGCAAACACACTGCAACGCGTCGACGTCGAGCTTCCTTGTCGTTCTCGACCGCCCTCATACCCACTCCGTCCCCCTGCAGAGCTGCTCACCCTTATGGCCACTGCAGCCTCTCCGGATATACCAGGATCCCAGGTATGTCGCTCAGTTTTACAAGCTTATAGCCCCTCTCACCGCCAGCAGTCCGCGAAGGGGAAGGAAGTCGCGGCGGAGCCACCGAGTGTCCAGCCTGCAGAGGGACACAGCGAGAGCGGAAAGACCAGTCCAGCAGGTGAAGATTCCCCCCACGACGACGTTGCCAACGGAAACGTCAGCTCCTCCGACCACACAGAGGTCCCTCACCCGCGTCCATCGCACTCGTCCTCGCACTCCCCATCCGCCTCCGCAGACGGCGCAGGGCAGGCCCCTCCGCCTCCTTCCACGCCTGCCGCCGTGCGGTCTGCGGACTCGATACCGACTGCCCCAGACAGGACGGACGAGAACGGAACTGTACGTAAAGGCCAAGGTTCCCTCGAGTCTGAGCAGACGGGTTCACAAACGTTCAAGGGCTCGCCCCGCAAGGAAGCGAGCAAATCCGTTTCCGAGGCTGCTCATACATCAACGACCGAGGCTGAGCGTGCGGACAGCGCTCGCGCACGTCGTTCGAAGGGGCTACTCTCGAAGCTTCTCAGAGTGCTTGTTCCTTGCGTAGGCCCCTCGTCCCGAGCACACCCCATAGACCTTGATACGACAGCAGTGCCGTCGAAAAGCCAGGAGGACTCTCAGACCGTCCTCAAGGAGAAACAGGTCGCGAAGGAAGCGGAGGAGCTGCCACCAGCACCCCACGATCCCCCAAGTGACGCCCAAGCGTCTACCTCTGACGCAGAAGTCCCACCACCTCTACAACCCATTGAGATTCCACAACAACCTGACGACCCGAATGTGATCATTCCACCGTCCCCAGCGAAGACCCTGGACTTTGAGGAGACCCGAGGGGTGACGGCAGGCGCTGTACAGCCCGTCGGCGCGACGGGTGAGGAGAGTCTACGCAATCACCCAAGGAGTGGGGACAGCATACGCAACCACTCGAGAAGGAATTCAAGGGACATGGGAGACGAGACCGATGGTTCAACGAGTTTCACGGAGGACGAGGATTTAGAGGAGAGTACGCCCATGGACGAGGTAGAGGACGAGGAGGAGAGACTCATCATGCAAGGTGGTGCTGGCATACCCATTGGACCAGTGAGTTTTACACCCTTTGCTTCCTGCTACGAATTTTCCCGACATACCGTCTACAATAGGATGGGGTTCCAAGACCATTACTTCCTCCCGTAGCCCCGAAGCACGCGGGCAGGAAGTGTCTTGTTCTCGATTTGGACGAGACACTCGTTCACAGTAGTTTCAAGGCCATACAGCAAGCGGACTACGTCGTGCCTGTGGAGATCGAATACCACTGGCATAATGTATACGTGATCAAGCGGCCAGGTGTTGACAATTTTTTGAAGAAGATGGGGGAGATCTACGAGGTTGTCGTGTTTACGGCAAGTCTTAGCAAGGTTCGGACCTAGCATTGTCTCGTTTGATCCCGGCTGACTGGATGTTTCTATAGTACGCTGACCCCGTATTGGACAAGTTGGACATCCACCGCGTCGTCTCCCATCGACTGTTCCGTGAGAGCTGCTACAATCACCGAGGGAACTACGTGAAGGTACGTGTACGCTCGCTCCTATGAAGAACCCTGCCTCATATCCTCGCCTTAGGACCTCTCTCAGTTGGGACGACCGATTGCCGACACCATCATCATCGACAACTCTCCTGCCTCTTACATCTTCCACCCCAACAACGCTGTGCCAGTCTCCTCATGGTTCAACGACCCTCACGACACGGAACTTACAGACCTCTGCCCTTTCCTTGCCGACCTCGGACAGGTTGACGACGTCCGCGGCGTGCTTGACGGAGGCCTATAACACGAGGGTTGGAACTGAGGCCTTGGGGACGGGTGGATGAGGTGGGATCCGTTTGGCACGTCGCGGCCATGCATTTGGCTACATGTATGCATGCTGTCAATGTGGCACATCTCAGTGCGTTGCATGCGTCAAACGGCTATGTGCATGTCAAGCAATCGTCCAGCGCTTCGGAAGATCGCACCGTACCATTCTTCTGTTCGTGCAGTCCGTTCCTTCGTGTGCCTACACAAACAGATCATTCACAACACCATAGTCCACCTTAGAACCATCGGTCCGACCTCATCTTCGACCCTGTTGCTCACGCCCTCCTGTCGGCCCGTGGACCGAGCCTATGTCTGTCACCGTTCCTATGTTCCCGTATGTCGTCGTCTTCCTGTTTTGTGATTACCTCTCTATACGCAGTCGCTTCGTCGTCCAGCTTTCGTATACCCACGCAATCCCGCAATGCTCGTTATGGTGCACGCTACCCTCCATCTACCATACTCCCGCAATCCCAACACATGCCCACTTGCAGCAACCCTCGTCATAAACCCATACTACTGCAGATGTCCATGATGATAAACACCCACAAATACCGAAATCGCCCAACATCTCCATCACCACAGTTCCCGCGCTCCCACTCCACCTCGGACATGCCTCCGTCAATTCCATCCGACAGAATCTCCTACAATTCCACTCGTACGCTATCCCGTTCTGCTTCCCCATATCGGCTTCTTTCGCTAATAACTTTCCCTGCCTATCTCCCCCTGTAGATATTTGTCAAGTTTGCGCGTTGGCGTGCATGCATGTTTATTGCGGTCCGGCCCTGTTCGTGTTCGCGTTCGTGTTCGTACCCTCATATCCTCCCTCTTTCGTCTCTCTATCCATGCTCATACACGGACTGGTCTCGCATATTCCAGGCTCGGAAGCCTCCACATTCGTTCTCGCAATTTCACTGGTCGTACGTTTTCTGTCCCGGGGATTTCTATCCCCGAGCTTCCTGCCATCACCGATACACATACACGCAATCTGGCGTGTTTCGCGCTGCGTTATCAATTTCCTTGCTCAGCGTTCTTCTTCTGCTGTTCAACCGGCGCCTGCGGACGTTTCTTCTCTCCTATTTACCGCGGTGGGTCGGGTCTTGTACATGCGTTTGCGTTTTCTTCAATCTTTCCTCGCGGACTTTGACTCGGACTTTCAGATTGTCCTTTTTCCCCTTCTCCCATTTCTTGACTATTCTCTCTGCATGGACCCTGGTGCCGAGGTGGGTCGTTAGCGCACGGGTGTTGCTGCAATGATTCCACGCAAAAACGAACTGTCACGCACCTATAGCTAGCTTGCTGCCCGTCTATAGTCCATACTTACGGCTGACCCCACGACGACCCTGTACGAAATTCGATGACTTTGACTTGCTATACTTAGCGCTGTGTTGTGTGGAAAGATACCGTGGTTCGCGTAGAGATGCGCGCGGTCGCCGGTGATTCTGAGGTCTGGGTTCGTGATGGAATAAAGACTCCTTGGTCGTCGGCTCGGCTGCACGTTGTGGGAGAAAACGATCAGGATTCCGTACTCAAATAACACCGCCCTAAGTACTGCCGGAAGGAAGCAGTCCCGTCCACGTACCACGATCAATTCCTGTCAGTGTCAAAAGAGTTGTGTTCAGTGTGATTCTACTTCAGGATTTGCGATCCGTGCGACTGCCCCACGCTCCACCGAGGTCTTCGTTTACAAAATCGGAAGCGGGACTGCAGGGTTGGGATCCGGCTAGAGTCGATCGAAGCACCACAACGTTCAAGCGAAGCTGCGGTTCCTGAGGGAACGTTATGGATGCAGTCGCCGGTAGCGGGGGGCGCTTGGCCGAGTACCCCCCAACGGCGATTTCGCGCCAAGTCCACCCCGGCCGAAGCATCGGGGAGCAGTCTTGACGCACCGCGTGCTCTTCGCAGTCGAGGACACAACCTGGGGTGTGCACGGTATGTCGGTCGTACGGAGGACAGCGGGACAAAACGTACTATGACAAGAGTCTGGTGACCGACGCTTGTGCATCCGGATTGTTACACACGGTCCCAAACGGAGGTAGTAAGTAGACTGAACTGATGTGGAATCCAATCGACTCGCCTGTAGGCTGTGGCAGTACTAGTGATCTGAGTATCGCCAGCGAGGTTCTATGTAAATGCGCCAGGGGGTTTGGAGACAAGCAGAGGATATGTGCGATAGTGAGGGCTGTATTGGAACACATATAACGCTGTTGAAGAGTGAACACGAATAGGGACTCGGAGGAGGGCAAAGGGGACGAGCGCTCGCACGCGTTGAGCGTCTGTGGGAGAAGTGATGGGCGGGGAGAGGACATGTTGGACGATCTCGTCCTTGTCGCCATCCAGCATTGCGCCTTCACCACTTTCTCGCTGTCCCCCTTTCCTAGGCTCCGGATAGCCTTCGCTCTCTTCTTCCTTCCACCATCATCCCCAACCTCATCTCCGTCGTGTCCAGCGCAGGACGCGCGACTTTCCTCGGTTGCCTACACGCTTAGTTTGCGCCCCTGCTTGACTAGGCCACCGACTGCAACCTACTGGCCCTGGATCGTCGCATCCTCCTCCACATCCATCCACACCTACCTGCCCAAGCCCTCAACAAATGCTCGCGGCTCTCCAGCCCGCACATCCCACCTCGATGGCCGACTACCTCGAGGGCCAGAACGGGTCTTCTCAGGCGCTGCTAACGGAGGACAGGATATGCCCTGGCTGCAAGAGGTCTGTAGTAGACGAAAATGGAGGGGTTGTGGTCGCGTTTGGGTGAGTGCTAATTACTTATTGCCTTCCATTCTCCCGCTTTCGAAGGCCCTGTTACCGTTCTTCCCGTCTCCGATTGCCCAGCATTGTCCCTTAGCGCTGGTATCCTCCGCCTAACAACTGGCCGCTGCGTCCGTCGTCCCTCTATACTGCTCTTCGCAATACTAGGCTCTGCGCGTCCTACCCAAAACTTTCGCGCTATGTTCCGGCCGCCGCTTCTCGGTGATTCAGGTTGACAGACCAATCAATGTTCTGTGCAACTTTCGCATCTCCCAGAAGCTCGGGGTATAGCCCTGGTTCAGAACGTTCGTATGATTGTCTATCCAGACGTTTGTTCTGTGCCTGTTCGTCCCATCTGCATGGGTGCTTGTCATTGGGGGTTTTCAGACGTGCATAATCAGACGTTCGGCAAGTAACACCCTACCGCACGACCCCACTATTATGCAGACGATCTCGCCAGTGGCGCACTCAGCGCTCCTGACATTCCTTCGCGTCACGCCGAGTGTGCTATAACCTTCGCATCCGTCGTCTTCCGTCCGTATCCCTCTTGTGTATCGACTCCCGATACTGACTATGATCCCGTTCCTTAGACAATCCTTTTTCCACGTCGATTGCTTCAAATGCGCCAAGTGTGGAAATCAAGTAACGGCAGACACGAACCTTCTGTTGCTCTCTGACGGATCCCCTGTCTGCGCCAATTGCTCCTATAGCTGCAATGTCTGCAAACAGCCCATCCTCGACGAGGCCATCATGACCGGCGACGACTCGTATCATGCGCATTGCTTCAAATGCAAAGTGTGCAACAACCGCATCGACGAGCTCGTCTTCGCGAAGACCAAGCATGGCATCTACTGCATGAATTGTCACAACGAGCGCGTTGCGCGCAGCAGGAGACATCAGGCGCGGAAGCAGGAGAGGGAGCGTGCGGCGCAGGGGGGAGTGGCGGATGGAAGCGTGAATGGTAGGCAAGGTGACTTGCCGAATGGTCAAAATGGTCCGCCCCCAAACGCGGTGAGTCCTGTCGACATGGTAGCAAACAAGAGCTGTGGTCTCTCATTCGTCAATCTCAGCAGGTCAACAGCGAGCAAGGACGACCAAACTCACAGGCGAACTCCGCGGAGGCGTCATCCCCCGACACATCGCAGCATGGCGGCCTATCCCGTTCGAGCTCGAACCGTGTAACAGACACCGTGGAGAGCTCCTCGGGCCCATCTTCGGCTGGCGCAAAGCGAGGGTCGATATTGGCCAACCTGGTAGCATCAGGCTCTCAACCGCAAGGACAGCCTCCATCGGGCCCGTCGCCATCGTCACAAGGGCTGCTGGGATCGCCTGTCGAGAGGCCTTCCGTGCCACTGTCGAAGCGACACTCGGGGATGTTTATTGGCTTGCCGTCCTCCCCTTCCATACATCGATCAGCCTCTACCGCCGGCAGGCCGTCCACTGCTGGTAGCTCAGCTGCCAGCTCACCCATTGACCTCTTCCGCTCGACCACCTCGCCCACTGGCGGAATGGGAACGCTCACAGTACCCAACGGTAGCGATAGTGCCAACGCCCTCAACAAGCGCAAGAGCTTCGATGCTGGAATCCGACCCCTGAACCTACGCACCGTGGCGAGCAGCGCGTCTCTCAACATTAGTAACGGCGCTCCGACCGAGCTTAATCGCTCTTACTCAAACACACCACCTATCGCCTCCAGTGCACGCGGACGAGACTCGCCACGACCATACTCGCCGCTCCGCGACTACTTCAGTACTCTTGGCGACGAACGCGACAGTGACTTCCAGGAGTCCCCGGTATCGCCGCCGAATGGCCGTGACTATGACACGCAGCGAGCTGCTGCAGGAAGAGCGCGCTCTGCGTCATCCAGTGCGTACATGACAGACGTAGGGTCCACACGTGTACCCCCTCAACGCCCGACACTGGACCTGGACCGCATGCCAACGCGGTCGAGCAGCCTCGCCATCCCGTCGTCCTTCGAAGCGCTCGAGGCTGAGTCGCCATCTAATCTTGTCCTCGACCGCAGCCCGGACCAGCACCGCCCGGCGAACTTGACCCTGAATGGCAGCAACTTCCGCTCCCAGCGCGGTCCGTGGGAGCGCGCGAGCCCCGATCTCATCCGCCACAGTGCGCTGTCCGGAGTCGAGTTTGAGCTGCAGCATGGAAACGGGAGCTCAGTGCCGCCGTCGCCGTCGCACTTTGTCGACGTACCGCACAGCATCGAGAGCGGGACGGACACGGAGGCGGAGTCGGAGGAGAATGGATATGGAGGCAGGTCGAGCGAGGACAGCTTCGACCGCCCGCCTTCCTTGCCCCCGAAGGAAATCCCGCCGCACATGGTTCGACGGCCAATCGACCTCCGGGTAGACGTCCCGCAGCGCAGCTTCACTCCAGGCGAGAGCGAGGGCACTCCAGAGTCCTCTCCTGTTGAGCGCACGTCGCGCGCGACGTTCATCACGCCCGCTATCCCTCCCATCCGGATATCCCTGGGGAGCGGCGACTTTGCCGACCTCATGAAGACGATAGAAGGCAAGGAGAAGGGTGCCGAACGCGAGCCGAGCAAGCTCAAGCTCGACCTGAGCCTCACACCGCCCGATTCTGCGGGTGGTCCGACAACGCCGAGAAGCGACATCACCGTCATAGGCTCTGCGGACCACAAAGTCGACGAGACGCCGATGAAGCGCGGGCCTGCGGTCGTGGATAGGAGCAACGCCACGAGCCCGACGTCCTCGGCGTCGACTGGCGGTGTCGACTACTTTGACGGACCCCGGCGGTCAATCGACCGGGAACGCGCCCGGATAGACCCCGTCGCGCGGTCGGGCACACCTCCGCTGAGCATTGGGCGGCGGCAGAGAGTAGACTCGGACGCGAAGGTGAACGGGCGTGGGAACGGCACGGCGCGCATCACTGTCACTGCACCGGGCGACGGCATTGAGGGGCTGAGGAGGAGACTGCAGGAGGCGGTGGGCGCTGCGGCGGGGCAAGGCCAGGGACAAGGACAGGGGCAGATCGCGCTCGACGCGAGTTTGGTGCAGGCGATCATGAGTGTGCTCGAAGAGCAGCAGAACCAATACCAGGACCTCAGGCGGAACTTGGACGGTATGAAGGTGGGTGGATCATGACCGAAATGGCCCCCTTTCCGCCGCATTCCTGATTGTATTGACGCGCATGTTGGACAGCGGGCGAGCAAGCAGTACATGGACGGCCTCACCGTCGCTCAGACTGAATACGACCGCGAGCTCAAGGCGAGGCGCGATGCCGAGGCGGAGGTTTCGCGTCTACGAGTACTCCTGTCTGGACAGGCCGTCCGCTTGACAGCCATCACGGGCGAGACGAAACGACAGGAGGTCCACAAGCAGCTAGCGCAAGAGCTTAGCGACAAGGTGTCTACCCTCGAGCGCGACCTCTCGAAGCTTCAAGTCGAGCGGGATATGACTCTGGCAGAGGTCGAGCAGCTCTCGGGGTCACGCAGGTGCGTCGTCATCGACTATGACGTAAGGGGGGGCGTATGTGCTCATTCTCGTAATTTATGCAGCAACTCGACCATCGACGGTGAGGAAGGAGGAGCTTCGCTCACCCGTGCGCTGTCTATGCGCTTCGACAACATCAAGGTCCAGTATCAGCACGAGCTCGTTCCACTCACCGAGCAGCGCGAGGCCCTCTTCCGCGAGATTGCTGAACTCAAGGCTTCGCGTGACGCCATCCTTGAGGAGACGACTGTGTTGAACAAGCGCAACGAGGAGCTTGCACAGCTGAACGCGCAGTATCAACGCCGTCTCGAGGGTGCAGCGGTTGCGAAGGAGGAGAACGGGAACATACTACAGGAGCGCCAGAGCAACTCGTTCGACCGCGCACGGTCGCCACCCATGCTCAACGCGTCGGTGTCCTCGACGACGCTCGCGTTGTCCGAGGACTCGGCAGAGACCAAGGTAATCAAGATCGTGAAGCCGGATGTGCAGGACACACCGGTGCCGCAGGTGCGGGCGCGGATACTCAAGTGGCCCGGCTCGAAGGCGCCCAAAGAGAACATCGCTGTCGCCCCCCAGAATGTCGGTGCGGACCAGGCCAAGCCCAAATGGCGGGCGGAACACGTGTTTCAGCAAGTCAGTGTCCTGAGGGTCGCGCGGTGCGATCATTGCGGAGACAAGATGTGGGGATCGCAGCTTCGGTGCACGAGTGAGTAGCTTGTATCTTCAACTTGAATCTTGGGACGTGGGACGTTGACACCGACGGCGATGTTCAGACTGCAGTATTGCGGTGCACACGCGGTGCATACACAATGTGAATGTTGCGTGCGTACAGCAGAACAATGTCATGCGGGAAGAGTCTCAAGCACCCTTGGCTCCGCTTCGTGAGTCCTTTCTTCCGGCATGTCTATGGTGCAGTGGACTGACGTGGGCGCGCGTCTTGCGTAGCACCATCTATGTTCGGCCGAGACCTCATCGAGCAAGTGCAAGCGGACGCGAGGAATGAGGACAGGATGGTCCCAGTGATTGTCGAGAAGTGCATAGATGCGGTCGACAATATCGGTGCGCTGAGTCTCTGCTTTACCCTTCGATATGCAACCTGATTCTTCTTCATTATAGCTCTCGAGTACGAGGGGATCTACCGTAAGACGGGCGGCTCCGGTCATACGAAGATGATCACCCAGCTCTTCGAGCGCGGTGATTATACATCCTTCGATCTCCGGGACTCCGAGCGCTTCAATGACATTTGCAGCGTCACATCCGTGCTGAAGTCCTACTTCCGCGCGTTGCCGAACCCGCTACTGACGTTCGCGTTGCACGACAAGTTCGTTGGGGCGGCGACCATCCGCGACCCTGCGCTAAAAGCGACAACGTTCACCGATCTCGTTCACGAGCTGCCTGCGGAGCATTACTACACGCTCAGGGCCCTTATGCTTCATCTGTACCGGTGAGTCGGGTTCAGCGTCATGGAGTTTCACATTACTGACGCAAGGATCAACAGCATTTGCGAGAGGAGCGAGCGCAACCTCATGCATGCAAGAAATCTCGGCGTTGTCTTCGGACGTGAGTCGGCGATCTACACCTCTATCCCGTACATTTGTCTGACTCGTTGCGCACAGCGACGCTCATGCGCTCGCCGGATCCCGGCGCCGAGTTCAGTGACATGGCAGGCAAGGCGCTATGCATCGAATGGCTGATCGAGAACGCGCCACGCGTCTTCGACTCGCAAGGTTCGGCGTGATCGTCTCTCTGACCGCACTATATGTTTTATTCCGTATTTGTCCTACGATCTGTTTCCTTCCACCCCTACACGCTGTTTCAGTGTGGTTGTAGCCCTGTAGAACCCCCTTCGTCCCGCACCGTGTACCAAAAGTCACCGCCATCTCTCGTTCGTTGTTTTATTCTCTTGTTTATTACGTATACGTGTCCCCACTTTCCTCATTGTCTTGATGCATCTCCATTATCGTTGGGTATTCTCTCATATTACTTCTCGCGGACCGCATTTGGGATACTATGCCTCATTCACGTTCACACTCGACTATACGCGCCTGCGGAGGAGCCGTCCAGGCCGCGACACTCAATGCCTCCTGTGGCGCGCATAGAGCAGCCCCGACCCGCAACGCACGACAGCTTCATGACCGTCGGTATATAACTCCACACGTCGCAGCTTATCTATACCCGAGCTTTGATCAATATGTATACCATGAATACTTTATCTTCAGACTGTGGTAGTCGACTCTGCTCTGTGTCAGGCGTGCGCGTGAATCATTGCGCTGCAGGTGAATATCCGTAGGCAGCGGCAGCTTTCGCAAGAGTCGGAGACGACGACGGGAAGCTTCAGGCGGGCGCTTGTCCTTCTTGCTCCCTCTCATCATCTACACCAAAACCAATTCGCAAAGCCAAAGTGACTTCCTCCCCCTGTTCCGGCTTCTGTATCCTTCGCGTTCTCGCCGAACACTTCTTGGCCCAATACACACCTGTCACCGGTCTTGATCAGTGTATCATTGAGTGCAGCCTTGTCATCGAGACGCGTGCAGCCAGTGCTCCCTAAGTTACACGCATAAGACTCTCTTGTCTTTGATTGGTAGGTCGCGACGCTGGTGGTTGTCCAGGCATGCGGGCGGCAGATGGCAAATTGTAGACGGCAAGGCACGGCGGTGTGTAAGACCCTGGTAAGTCCGGCCGCGGTACTTCAAGTTAGCCATTCTTCTTCCGTATGATTCAGTAATGTTACGCTTCCGCAGATTAAGTTAGAACGAAGGTGCATATCTGCTGAACATAGTAAGAAAACTTTTCATTGAGCCTTTGTCTCCTTATCGAACAATGACGTCCTGACAGTGATTTCCCCAGCACGAAGAGCAGTAGGGAGCCGTGCCGCTGCGGCATACTGCAAGGTTTGGCAGACCGTGTCAGTTCACGGATACCTCAACGTTGTCGGTACCCCGGGGGAACCAGCTGCCCATGAACATGCAAAGTTCGACAGATTCCTGATGTCCTGATAGCTCCTTTCAATCGACAATGGAGGCGTTTCTCACAACCACACCTCTCCCCCCGTCCACCACCATGCCCGTCACTTTTCAGGTCGCATCTCACAAAGCAAACCCAGTCTTCCGTGGCCTTGGCGGTAACATAACCAATCCTTCAAAGCTCAATGTCGAAGGCTTCTTCAAAGCGGCCTGCTTCAAGCAGTGGAAGCCAAGTGGAGGGATCATTGCGACCTCCTTGAAGCACGACCCTCGCTCTCTACTCATAGCTCAAGAGAATGGATTCGTGCATACCGTCGTCAAGGCTTATGGACAACACCATCACCTCAAGATCCGGTGAGTGAGACTTCATCCGACACACAGTCCCGGCTCACATATCGATAGGCCGGACGACGTTTGGATCGCTGTACTCACTCAACTCAGTTTCTAGTGGGTATTTCGCAGGAGTACTGTATGCATATGATGACTCGTCTACTCTTCCCAGCGTCAATGCCCACGCCGAGGAGCTGCGCGCGTACTTTGTTGCCCACGAAGGCAAGAAGGAGCTGAGAATTGAGACCGGAGGCCATGAGATCGACTTCGCCCGAATCGCACGACAAATGGCAGGCTTGGTACACGTAAATGTACCCCTTATGCTGCTACATGACACGGCAATGCGCTGACTTCATACACAGGTCGTGGATAAGACTCTCGTTGAATGGATTCTTCCCGACTTCACCACGTCGACGGTGCATGATATGACTATATGCTCTATGGTTCTCATGTCGACGATGAAAGCGTAAGTACTCGCACGCACAGCTCTCTGATCTCGAGGCTCCATCGTTGACGGGTCTATGCCACTACAGCTACTTCACATATGGCATCAATATCGTTTGCGGTATCCCGTCTGTTACACTCGAAGGTGAGAAGAACGACTGGGAGCGACTATATGCTCGTCTCGACCGCCTGCCGGAACTCGGCGACGAACCCGCGCAGTGGGCGAACATGCTTCGTCCTATTTTCCGCCGCTTTGTTGCTGCTTTCGATGGCGTACCAGACATCACGTTTTGGTCCCACATCGTTCACCGCGATAATCGCCAATGCGGGGTGGATCGCCTGAGCGGATGGATCACCGCATTCTGCATGTGGAACGTCGACGGGAAGTGGCTGCCGGCTGGCAGACAACGCGGGCCCTTGACCGATGTCATGGGCATCGTTAGGTCAGGTACGGCGCTGTATCACTCCTTGACTGCTCGGAGGCTGATATGTGGCACTCCTGCGTCTCATCTATATGAAAATTGTCTGTGCAGGAAGGTCGTACACATTGGATGGGGTGCCCTACTCCGTACTCGACATGAAAGATATTCCCAAGGGCTACAGTGTAGTCGACATTACCCTCGACGGAATCAGGTGCGCCATGGCCGCAGGGCACGTCGCTTCCGCCGCGTCCCGCATGGATCCCGGTGATGCAGACGGCCCATTTGACACGTTGAGTCCTGCGCCTCAGTGGTTTATGTATGTGAGGGCGGACTGGAGGAATTGGGGGAAATGGAGGTGGTGGTGGAATGTGAGGAAATGGAGGACATTGATGCATGGGTAACATGACCGATTGTCCCCCAGGGGTATCTGGCTCAGACAGGCGAGGCGGCGTATATGCGAGAGTACTCCTTCCACTGGTACGGGTTGATCATGTGGTACTGGGGAGATTCCTACGGAAAACTGTGTGCAAGCTTGTAACTAGCTGAGGCGCAGCACCCATGCATTGCAATACTTGGAGCTCGACATGATCCCCAAAGGGTACAGCGTTGTTGACATTGACATCCTTGTCGACTGAAACGAGTGCGCTATAACCGCGGTGCATGACGGTCGCCTCCGTCGTGTTCCCGCACAGTGTCTACAGGCGAGGAGGACGTTCCATTCTCCACCCTGAGGCTGCTCCGCAGTGGCACATGGCATGTATGTGAAGGCAGAAAGTGAAAGAGGAGCATATGAGGAAGAGAAAACCGAACACCTGGCAAAGCGAAGGTACGCAGAAGGGCGCCCTACACCATGATTGAAGCTCTCAGCTGATCTTCCTGTGAGAACCCGTAAATATGACGTCGTGCATGATGCGGTAGGCTCCTAGGGACGAGTATGTAACAACAATATTCAGAGAAGGTACAACTCTGCGTCACTCCAGCTTCTTCGCCGAGAACTACAATGTCCAGGCGTGAGACATGATACAAAGAGGTAGAAAAGACAAAATGCCCACCAGTGTGACAGTAGTTCCATCTGGGAGCTTCTCCTTGCGTTGGACCAGCTCGTATCCAAAGTACTGTGGCGCGATTCGCCACGCAGCCCAGTACACGACGCCAAAGGCCATCACCCCGATACCTACCAGGCAGTAGAGATAGTATGGCAGCGGTGGAGTATCTCCGATGTGATTAGCGGGAGGTAGGAACGGAGCAACGATCACTGCGTACGGCCTCGGGTTATAGTATCTCGGCGCGATATTGACGGACCCGACTCACAAAAGATAGCCACGATGAGGAAAAACACTGCGAATGGTAGCCACACTGCGTATCAGGCATGTCAATCATCTGATCTGTGAACTCATGACGTGGAAGACGTGGAAACGCACCCTTGAACGGACGAGGAGCGTTTGGCTTGCGGTACCGAAGCCAGAAGAGACCGATGACCACGAATAAATTGATGATCTGCTGTGGGTATCCCTCCACGTCGAGTATGAAAGGGTATGCTACCGCAGGAGGCGGGGCGATGATAACGATGATCGAGGGGACCATGTGTATGATGAGACCTGGGAGGGGAGACTTGCCCGTCGGCCAGTTCGACGCCCAGAAGCGATTTCCGAAGGGGAGGGGTATACCCTCCTTTGCGAGCTCTTGGTTCAATCGCGCTGCTGCAAAGGTCTAGGTATATATTTGATTTTCCCAGCCTGATCGTGACCGATAATTGTCCACTCGTACCACAGTAAAGACGATCTGGACAAGAGAGCTTAGCGGATCACTACTATGCATTTTGTGTAAGTCACTCACCCTGTCAACACGCAAAGACGTTCAGTCATCACAACTTCAAATTCCGAGTGTTGTGTGCATTTGAACGGCAACTCACCCGAGAGCACTGGGGCAGAAAGAAGCATCGTCGATTGTCCGAATGAGGGGTATCACTCACCTCAGAGCTATAAAGACCGTTAATGCTTTCTGCGCCTTCTCCCCGAAGACGTTACGGAAGAATAGGCTGGCAACAGTCACTCCCGTGTTCGTGAGCTCTTCTTTCGTAGCAACACTGGTGTCAATGGTCAGTTTCAGTTATGGCAACATGGAACATAGCGCTGAACGTACGCAAAGTAGGAGACATTAGCCAGCACACAGAGTACGGCGCATATACCGAGTCCGAGGGGGCCTGCAATCTTCAGAGTGCGCACGGGGTCCTTGACATTGTTCATGACGTAGTTGACATTCGACCATCCGTTGTAGACATTGATGACCTTGAACATTGCCGTAGCATACTAGACGAGACGCGACACGGGTGATCAGTGAAGCATAGTTCAGTAAAGCATAGTAGACCATATCAAAGCCCCATGAGCATTTACGCACATCGTTACCGCTACGGGAGCTCCCCTCGAAGGCGTTTCGAAAGTTGACGAAAGGGTCTTCGATGTGGGTTTGTCCAGACAGGACTACCCAGCCTGCATAGCATGTCAAAGAAGGCGCATACACGCGAAGAAAAGGCGGAATCTGTGTGACGTCTACCTGTAACAACCACAAAGGCAAGGATGGCAATCTTAAACACACTTATGCCCTGAGACATATAATGTGGGAGATTGAACGGAAGAGGCAACCTGGGACTTGCGTACATTCATTATCCAAAGCCCAAGCCGAGGTGTGAGGCCGTGCATAAGAGTGACGAAGACGATGACTGTCGATAGAATGTGACGCGTCAGATTGCGGATGTGGGTACTAAGGACGAACCTGCGATGGCGATTGCACGAGAAAGCCAACGATCTGTAGTATGCCCAACGGTGACCAGGATGCTAAGCAATGAGAATCAGCATTCATCCTGAGACTACGTAGCAACATGAGCAATATACTTCTGCGCGAATACCTGAAGTACAGAAACATTAGCACCTTCTGCGTCACAGAGATGACAGCTTATCGCTCACGACACATCCAGAGGCGGTGAAGCCCAACAGCATCGCGTTCGCAGCATACAAGACAGTGGCCAGGTACTTTGGCTTCTTGTACACAGCCTCCAGATACACCTTCTCCCCGCCCGAACGTGGAAACATTGTCCCGAGCTCAAGCCATATGAAGAGTCCGCAAAAGGAGAGGAGGAACCCAAGGACCCACAGCATGAGTGACGCACCGACGGAGCCTACAGATCCGAGAATTGATGAAGGTGTGGAGAAGATACCAGTTCCAATGATACGACCAACGCTGTGGAGACTGGTCAATAAGCGACCCAGCAACATGGTTCTGTCCGAAGGACGGGTACGAACATTAACAGCGTACAACTGAATACACCAAGGTGGCGACCCGCACCACCAGCGGTATCTAGAGTCTGCAACGTTAGTCTATTCCATCCGGGGACTAGTCAGGATCGGCGACTCGCCTTCCTCAAAAGAGAGTACTCCGGGGTTCAGGTCGGGATCGATGACGGTCGTGAGTTCCTGCGATGCCTCATCGTCTAGCTCAGGAGACTTGTCACTCTCCACAGTATCCACCATCGTCATTGCAGGAGTATCGTCGGAGGCAGCCTTCCGCCTGAGAGAGGGTACCAGGTATGGCGAGGTAGCTAAACGCATGGTCGCCATGGGAGAAAGGGAGAGGGGGTCCGTCCTGAGAAACCATGCTGAAAGCCCCATGGGTAGTTATGTGTGAGATCAGTACCGACACCATAGGGTTGAGAAGGCCCGACGCTACAACGCGGGTCTCCGCATAATCCCAAAAATGGATGAGAACGGGAACGAGGACCTGTGGAGGCTTGAGCATATGGCACCGCCTCTTTCTCTCGGCTTTCAATGGCTCCGATTGAACTCCCGGTCCGTTGAAGGCACCAAAGCAGGCTGTAGCACGATGAAGGATTATTCTTGTTTGACTCACAAGACTTATGCGGGGCGCGGGATGCACGTCATGCACCATGAGACGTTCTATTTACGATGCAAGGAACACGCCACGTTAATAGAGCCGCAGCAGTCTCATCCAAGTCGCAGTGACGTAAAATATCAGCGCGCTCATGAGACACCCTGCTGCAATAATGGTACTGCAGCCATAAGTGTCCATCGATGGATTGTTGACATGTGGAAAGAGGTACATACCTTGTTCTTTCATAGGTGACATACGTACAAGTCTGACTTCCTACCCAGTATCTGCGGGCACACCATCATCTCCCAATTCCCTGTTGGTCCATGGATGGACTTGGTGATCTCGCGCCGCTTTCGCCTTTCTTGAATCCCTGGAAGTATTTCTGTCTGAAGTCCTTATGGGCAGGAACATGCGTCTCGATGTTCTCCGTGACCGCATGCGCAGGGTCGAAGGACGGCCGCGGGTACTTCTCACAGGTCGTCTTGCGAATTGTGATGAGCTACGTGGTCGAGGCTGTGTTCAGACTTGCAGCAGCGCGCTAAAGCCATATACACGCACCCTACGACCCCAGGAGCCGAAGTTCTGCAAAGAGTTCGCGATGACCTCCATGCCCTCGCATAGCATCGCTTGGACGTCGAGTTCTTCGTACTCCTCCGTCACTGTTGGCAGGAAGAAGACGAGTCGCCCGCGAGGCTTGAGCAAATATCGAGCCAAGACAACTAGATCTCTGGCGAGCTCTGACAACTCGTACGGTTTTGTCGGTGGGATGTACGGTTGGTCGTTCCTATGATGACACCTGAGTTCGTTGCAGCAGCACACTCGATGGTTGTATACTAACGGACGTTCAACATGGATTGGTGGAGGACCGTCCCGTGGTGGGCGATTATCCTTGCGTCCCAGACGTTTTGCGCCCGCACGAACGCCGTCTAAGATGGGGCTCTTTGAGCCAGATGTCCGATGAGTATATGCGGATTCCGCGTAACAACTCACAAGGAGGATCGGTGATAATGGCGTCGAAGAGTTCGCCACAGCGCCATGGATTCTGGGTGACGTCGAACGTGCTCAGGTCCATGATGCGATTAGCGACGCCGTACTGTGCGGCAGCGCGCAAGATACCAGGAGTTTTGGCTGTATTCATGATGAGCCGTCATTGCACGGGGGGAAGTTGGGAGACGTACCCTTGCCTCTCATTTGTCGACCGTCAATGTCCGACCCGAAGACAAACGCGCCGAAGTGTGCCGTTGTCTGCGAAACATCAGCGCAAACCATTACAGAGTGGGCAGAATTCTTACGTATGCCATGCTACCCGTCCCTATGAACGGATCGTAGATAATTTTACCAGGAGAAGCCTAATGGCCGTATCAGTAACAAAAGATCGCGGCGAACAGTTCCTACTTACAAGCGTTTGGTTCGCCATCAATAGGGACATCTCGGCTTCCATGCTGGTGTTGCCGTAGTAGACACGTTTCTTGACGTCGAACCTTTTGGCCAGCGGACGGGCTGATCCTACCTCGATCTAGGGATATCATATGCTCAGGTCGTGTGGGTTCATCGTGAGGCATGATAAACGTACCAACCTGCCGAACCAGACCTCATCGAAGTCTCCGTCTCCTTCGATTTTCTCGCGAGTGGTACCATGCTTGTCAGGATCTTGAAGGAAATACATTGAGTGAGCGTGAGACCATGGCACCAATGCAGATCAAGCTCGAACATTCTTCGAAGCACGTAAGAGTGATATCCGGGTGCTTCATGTCGATCTTCCCTCGAAAGTCCATATATGAGAAGCTTTCAACGACGTCTTTCTGACGCCATTGGGGAATAGTATGGTTGAACGCTGTGACAAGAAACTTGAAGGAGGTATTCTCGATATATTTCGCCCACTGGTGAGACCGTTGTCGATTGCGTGCATGAACTTCGTCATACGATTTCCCTCGCGCGTAGAACTCGCATACATATCTGCAGTCCCACAAATGAGTCGCCTCCCAGAGCTTTCATGAAAAACGTGATACGCACTTAATCAGGATGCATCTCCTCGCAAGCAGTCGTGCATGTTCCTCGTCCTCGAGTTCGAGAATCATGAATGGCCGGGATGTATCCTTGTCTTCAGCACTTTCGGGGAATTTGATCTGGAATCCATAGAGTTCGGATACCGAGAGTAGCTCGGGTATCCGAAACTCGTCGTGAACCTGCGCAAATACGAAAAGATACTGGGTCAGCATGGATGGCTGTTCGCGTCCAAGTTCGATGTTCGTGGTGGCTGTGAGCTTTTTCTCGAGGCGCTTGTCACCGACTCCCTCGGGCGGCTACCCAACTGGAATCCATCCACCTGACTCTCAGGCGGGTCATTCCACTGGCGGTCAGTCAAGTCCGCAGGGTGATACATCAAACATTCTGACATGTAAGACTTGGTTTTCAGATGGGGCTTGGTGTGTAGCTACTTCTAACCCATCATGCACGGATTAAGCCACTGGCAGTCACGGTGCTCCCAGTCGCGTATCCTTGAACATGCCTCCCTCTTCCAAGGTCATGGCTATACTCGACGATGTTCTCGAGGGCTTAGACATTGAGACGTGTAAGCCATGAATACTCTGGCATATGAGATTGTGAACTCCAATATTGGTTACAGTCGAAGACTCCCTCGAGAAACTCCGATTCTTCTTCCCAGAGACGTTGCTCTTAGGTGCCCTGGATCTTATCGACCGAGACGGTGGTGAGTAGGGAGACATTCCTGGATGAGTAATGTTGATAGCTCATTTTTGATGGTCAGTCATCGTGCACAAGACTCCTTGGGGGAGACCGCAATTCGAAGTCCTCGGCTCGACAGCAACGTACACCGTCTTCCCCGGACTACCTTCGCCAGGCGGCCACGCACTGGCATATTGCACCTGTCCTGCATACGCGTACTCTGTCCTCCTCGCCGAGACGCAAATCATGGTACGCAGCTCAGTCCACCCATTTTGCCACTGCTCCGAGGGCTGAGAAACCTTACAGTGCAAACACGTCCTCGCAACGCTCATGGCGCAGCGCTTGTCGCGGTGTATAGAGCGACCAGTCACTGCGGACGAGCTCGTTTCCATGATAGAACGACAATGCAAGATGTAAGCGACCAAATCATATAGTCGGTTCAGAAGTTAGTATACATATGAGCGCGAATTGAGTGATGGTCCGCACGGACGGGAAGGATGTCTACTAGCAGCGAGATACCATTAGTGATAAAACTAAGACGGAGTCCGTCAATTCGCAAACATGCGGATAAGGAAAAGGACATATGGAAAAGCGTAAGAACGCATCACTTGGCATAGAATGTAGAAGGCGGGATCGGCTCTGACGTCCTCGCCACCGCCTTTCCTTTGTCCAGCGCTGTCTCCACCTTGTCATTCTTGTCTCCAGAGCCATCCTGGCCGCCTTTTGTAGCACGCTTGATGCGCCACTCAAGCAGCTCAGCGTAGTCCTTCAAGCCAGTCGCCAACGCACGAAGGTCGTTCTTGGTTGGCACAGGCTCTCCGCGACGGTCAACGCGCATCTGAATGTCGCCATCGTCGTCGCTCCCGTCAACGTCGCTTCCGTGAGAGTCGGACTCTTCTTCGTCAGAGGACGAGTCCTTGTTCAAGGAAGCGAACTTGCGTGGCCGCGAGGTACTGGCCGCCGAACTGGCGTTTGAGGGGCGACCACGAGCTTTCTTGTCATCAGCTGGCTTTGTAACGTGACCGGTATGGTCGACGTCGACGACCGTAGAGTCTTCCGAGCTCTTCGAGATGCGCTTCGCGTCTAAGTCGATCCCATACTTCATCGCGACCCATTCCGCGAGCTTCACAACCTCCTCAGGCTGCCAGAACGCCCACCAGCGCTCTGCGGCCCCGTCCTCCTGATCCTCAGTATCACCGCCATCGCCATCGAGCTTAGCTACTTCAGCTCCTTCGGGCTTGCGTCCATAGACCGCGACGAACCACGACCAGTGCTTCATGTACTTGCGATCCTCCAGCTCTGCGACGCGCTTCTTGCTGAACTTGACCTCGCCTTTACCGCCCTCCAGTAGATCGAGCGCAGCGTCGCGTTCAATTACACCAGGAGTGATCGCGTAGTACACCCTCCCCTCCGTATCGCGCCCGATAGGACCAAAGCGTGGGATGCACTCCGCTGACGCGACCCGGTATGCGTAGTCAATCTTGGCGAGCTCCGCGTCGTGCGCCTCGCGGGCGGCCCTCCTGACCTCGAGGGGGATCTTTCCCGCTGTTGCCTTGCTCTTGCTTTGGTCACCAGTCCTGGCGGCCTTGTCAGCCTTCTTGGCCTTGCCTCTGGACTCCGACTTCGCTGCCTTAAGATCGCGGAAGCGTGCGTTCTCCGCAGCGGAGAGGTCACGAGCAGCACGCGAGAGTTCCTTCTCCTGGGCGGCGGCCCGGTCGAAGTCTTCCTGGACGCGATTGGTTCTAAGAGCGTTCTCAACGAGGGCAGCGACCACAGGAACGAGTTGAGATGTAGTGACAACGGGGACGGAATCCCGAGCATTAGCGCCGCTACGGGTATGACGTTGGGTCGCGCTGGCCGGTGGAGGTAAGGGGTCCGGGAAATCCAAATCCGACTCGTCCCTGAGGGTAGCAAGAGCAGACCATATCTTGTTCAGATTGGCACCGCTACCTTTCAGCTGCTGAATGGCCCGAAGATACACAGAGGTGGCTTCGTCTTGCTCATGCGCGTCCTTGCTGAAGAGTGTCACGAGGCCGATGAGAATAGCCCTCAGAGCAGGTTCGCCGATCCAGCCTATCAACCGACCCTCAGACGCCTCGTCGTCATCCACGTAGGGGTCATCAGTAGCAAGTTCTTCGAGCTCCTCAAGGTGGGAGCGAGCGATATCAGCTAGATGTGCGAACCGCAGGAGAAATTCACGAATGTTCATCCGCTCAACCGCCCCACCGAAAGTCAGAGGAGTAGGAAGAGTAGACCACATGGGTTTAGGCATAGGTTTCGGGGGAGCCTGGAGAGTTGGCTTGAGGGGACGCGTATTTTTCGCTTTGAGAGAGCCCGTGAAATTCGTCTTGATCTTATACGGAGACGGCGGGACGAGCACATGTGGTACGACCTTAGACCCACGAGGCTTGATCTGCGCAGAGATCCTCTGCCTCGACACCGCGCCTGCCTTCGCAACATTCTGAGACTTGCCAGTTGTATACGGAGTCTTACCGCTCGACGGTGTGAGTTTGGCGCTCTGGCGACTGGGACCTGTCTGTTGTGCGGCTAGTCAGACAGTAATATCGGCGAGGAGGTTATTGCACACGGACATTGAGCTCTGGACCAAAACCATCATCCTCGGTTGCTCCAGGGGCAGGGGGAGCAAGGTCTTTGCGGGTACAAGGTGATAAGTTGAGATTACTACGCATATAGTCAAGTTCGAGTTCTTGCCAGCAGATGTATACACGCACCCGGTTGCTGGTAGACCCTTCGCCCTTCGACAAATTCTACAGTTGCACAAGTCGCAGCAACGAGGGCACCTGATACGACATCAACGGTTATCGTAGGGATAGGCGACGGCTCCACTCACTGGTACAAGTACTCTGTTCCCTCTATATGCTTATCCTGCTCCGCTTGTGGGAATGATGAAGGCGCGCGGCCTTTAATCTCTTCTATGTTGTGGCCGTATCGATTGCGCAGGCAAGCTTTACAATACCTGAGAACGCAGCGTTGACCAGCCCGACGCTTGAAGGTACAGTGGACGACAGCTGTTATGCAGTGTGAAACGTGCCTCAACATTAGGTAGAATCCGCACGTACCCTCTGGGTCATAGAGCCTTGCGCACTGGTGACACCTCGGGAGGCTTGCCTCTGGTTTCGGAGCGTCTCCAGCCTTTCCTGTATTCTTGACGCTCTTGCTGGGTTTGTTGACTATGGAGTCTTTGGACGCGTTCTCGGTTTTCGCCTTTTTCGCATGCGCGTCGTCCTTCTGCATCATGTCGGCGGGCTCCTCCAGAGTTTTTCTCTTGAGTTGGCTGGAGGTACTAGGCGGAGTGGGAGGGTCGTTGACGTTCATGACAACTGCCTTCAAGGGCGTGTTCCCCAGGTGGCTTGTGCGCTCCATTTTGCTAGAGCTCGCAGAATACGGAGACGGGGGTATTTCAACGAAGACTTGAGACTTGCGCCGGCGCGCAGCTTGAGGAGTGTTCATAGTTGCAATCAGAGTCGTGGTGGTTGGTGGGAGAGAGACTATCTCGATCAACAGGAGCCATGGCAGCTCGCGCGCGGCGCGTCGGGCCGTCACATGCACCGTGTCAGTGCCGGCACGTGACTGGCCTGCCCTGAACCAAGAATTTCGGGCGTCTATCTGGGACGGCCCTCGGCGCTGACGGTGACAAGGAGTCTGACGAGAGACGTCCAGGAGCTCATCCACTTGTGCACGACACCGACGACGACACGACATGGCTCACGCTGATCACACCAGAGATCCATGGTAAGCCCACAGCAAACCGAACGATCGTCTCTTGCTGAGCCACCCCGCCTCGGTATAGCCCTTGGGTCATCCTCTCCGACTTTGGTAGCGCGTTTGCTATGGGTGCTGTCGGTGGCACCATCTGGCACGGCATCAAGGGTGCACGGAATTCACCAAGAGTACGTTTGTCACATACGTTCTTCAGCCAAACACACTGACCGCGCTGCTCAGGGTGATCGCCTTGTCGGTGCCCTCTCTGTCATCAAGGCTCGGGCACCAGTCACTGGTGGCAACTTCGGTGTCTGGGGTGGCATGTTCTCGACGTTCGACTGTGCTGTTAAGGGCTACCGACAAAAGGAGGACATGTGGAACGGTATCATATCCGGTTTCCTCACCGGTGGTTGTCTTGCCCTACGGAGTGAGTTTCCCCACCCTCCATCCCGCGTTACCCCTTATGATTCCCTACCCTTCTGAGTTGGTACTAATCGTCTCGTTTACATAGGCGGTCCCAAGGGAGCTCTCACATCGGCAGTGGCTTGTGGTATATTGCTCAGTGTCTTCGAGGGGGTTGGCGTGCTGGTGTCGAGAGTATTCAACGAGGGTACGCGTCCACAGCTACCACCAAGTAAGTCCATACTATCGTTCGTAAGGCCTATCCAACTCAATATCGGCTCCCAGTACCGGAAAACATGCAACCACAGTAGTGACTCGCAGTTTTGCCCATTGATTCCCCTCTGGACTCTAGATGTACCTTGCATTTCCTGCTGTTTACGCTCCTATAATGTCCTGCGTTCTTCCTATGCTGTATTGCTTGGCATCCCCCACTCGTACATACCAAGAGCTAATATCATCAAAAAACATGGAAAACATCCTACATCCTTGTGCCTGTACATACGGGAGACCGCTGAACACTCACTGGTTGACGTTTCGTGGGACTCTGCTTTTGTTTCAGATAACTCTGTCATTGCACTCAAGGACAATGCAACTATCCTGGGTGTGACTAACTCGAACGATTCAGCATATCATACACATTTAACCGCAAGATGTGTCCAATACGTAGCACAAACTAGACACTCAGCCAGAAGAATGCAGGCGTTGGCTCTGTCAAACCCGTCTGCCTCCTCTACTCCCTCCACCCACAGGTACTTTGCGTTTCTTGAACAGACTGCCTCCGGTCGGTGGTGGTGGTGCAGGGGGTTCGATAGCCTCTTGTTCGACCTCTTCCGTTTTGACTCCAGCAGGTGGCTCCTCGGGCAGAGGATCGCTAGCGAGCTTGTCTAGAATCCCATCCTCCGACTTCAAACCTTCCTCCGACTTCAAACCTTCCTCCGACTTCAACCCTTCCTTCGACTGTACTGCCATCTCTGCCTGTGCGGGGCTCTCTGAATGTGTCGATGAGGACGCACCGGGCTTGTTCCATCCCCTCGCGGACCACTTCGGCTTCTCGCTACCCACTGCGCCCGTACCTGCGCCGGTTGTGCCACCACCGCCCACCGTCTGCTCCTGCACCTCCTCCTTCTTCGGCTTCAGTTTGATAGGAAGCGCACCAGGGTCGTAGAGATCTCCCAGCCCCACACTAGCGGTCTTCCGCCTCAGCTTCCAACCCCGCGCGTCCTCATCATCTAGTGGTACCTCGGCAGGCCGCTTCTCTCCTGTTCTTGCCTCCGTCACCGTTCCCTGCGCCTGCGCCTCTCCTTGTCCGACAGACCCCGCTCCTGTTCCGCGATCTTCGTCTCCATTATCTCCAGGAGGCGGGGGTACGATGTCCACAACCTGCCATTCCCCTGCCACGCCCTGTGTGCGCCGACGTTCTGCCTCGGCCTTTGCGCGCTCAGCGTCGGGGTCTGTGTACCCCAGCGACTCGGCCGTAGTGTAGTTCGCAAACGGATTCGACGGCTTGGGCGCTGCGGCTTTTGGGCCAGCAGCAACAGTCAACGAGGACGCCGCGACGGAACTGCTGCTCCCAGCCTTTGCGACGCCCGACCCTACGTCTTGGGCAAACGCAGCGTTGGCAGCCTGTAGATGTGAGAAAGAAGAGGTTGCTGGTGTGAACCCGAAACTACAGGCGAGATGAGATAACATGGCTCCGTACCTTCTCTATCCTTGCCATCTCGCGCTTCTCCTCCTCTAGATCCTGTTTGCGCTTTTCTCCGGCCTTGTAGAGCCCGCGTACAAACCGCTCGACGTTGCCCTTGTGCCGGAGGCCGGTCTCATGTTGCCTTCGTGAAGGTGCATCGTCCGCTATATAGATGTTACAGTACTTGCAGAAGTACTTCTTGTGGGCCACCCAGTATTCCGACATCGGTAAGTGAATGGGTGCAGAGGAAGCCTAAGTGTGATAGAGAGGAAACGGTTCCCAATACGACTTTGTCTAGGGAGTCGGAAGTCAAGTTGATTCAGGGCTAAGTAGTATCGCCCCTGTGCGCGCCTGTGTGACGTCACCCTCACATCGTCACAAAGTAACGCGTCACAGTCTACTCAACACTTGCTGTGGTGAAATGGATGAAGACAGTATGCTCAACGATATTGCAGTGTAGTGTGTGTAGTATAGGGCTACAAAAATATGATGAATCAAAATGTCCCCAAATAGATATAATGACCTTGTAAAATCGTCGATGACGATCTGTCAATCCTTCTTCCGATACCTGAACAATCCTTCTCCCTGCCCAGAACCACCCGCCTTACTTTGACGCGATGTCGACTTGCTTCCCCGCCTCTTCGACAGAGAAAACAAATCTTTCGTACCATTACTCGTGGATTGGAGAGACGCCGTCTGAGCCTCTTTGATTGCCTGCTTGCTCAAACAGAAGTCGACGTGTTCGTTAAGGCCCTGGTTGTCTGTTTCTAACATCTTGCCACATATCGGACATTCCAGAGCAGAAGCTAGAGGTTGATCGGCCTCGTCTCGGTCATGCTTTACAGCCGATACGAGCTTCCGATGTGTCGCAGAGGAGACCGATGCTGATACGGACGAGGAGGGTTTCAACGAGTCGCACACTGTTGGCGCTGTTGATGACGCAAGCTTCGTTATGGTTCCAGGTTCCAGCTCGTGCTGAAGTATATCAGTCTGCTCTTCGTCCGCGTCGAGGCCTCCAGCGTGTACGTCGTCGTGATATCCAGGCATCGACATGGCGAAGCCATCCTGCGACATCTGGGGGAGCTCGTCATCATGCTCTTCAGAGTGCGAAGTTTCCACCCGTCGTTTCTTGTGAGAGGACACGGGAGAGGCAGTAGCGTCGAAGAACTGGTAACGGTGAGCTTTTCGCATACACTGTGCAGAATCTAACGCACCCTCTTGATCCCACGAGCTTTAGACTCGGCCTCGGCCTTGAGGTCTTTCAGTTTGGTCACCCGAAGTCCTATAAGTCGGAGAGTCAAAGGTAACTCGGGTTTGAGCAAGTCTTTGCCAATCTGAGTGAGGCATGAGACATATGTATAGAAAGGTTCAGCAAGTCCTCTCACCGCTAGCAGATCCTCCTTCCTTGTCGACACCCATTTGTCGAATGACTTGGCACGGGTAAAGACTTGAAAGTTGTCGAGCTTGTACTTCAGCGTTACAGTCTTCCCTGTCCATCCACCTTCAGTCATATCGTCGGAGAGTTCAGCTGCAACCTCTTCGAGTTTTTCATGGATCTTGCTCGTGTCGGAGATCGAATGAAAGGTCCTAAGGAGTATTCGTATGAGCAAAGTTATGCAAAGACGAGTGGTACAGCCAGACCGTTCCGCCCCAATACTCTTCCGTTCCTCCCGTTGCCACGGCTCGACTATATTCGAAGCGATACCGAGGTATGTTTGGAGAAGAAACATTAACCCGAACTGCTTGTCCAATAGTGACAGCACCGCTCTCTGAGTGAATATATCGCCGCACGTCTTCCGCGGGGCTGGTCAGGAGAGCATACCATATGGGACATTGACCGCGTACCTTTACCCCTATAGATTCGAGTAATCTCTCGTTTACACGACCTACGCCTGGCACCTTCCGGATGGACAGATCGCGCATGAAGGCTTTGATAGCCTCTGGCTCGAAGTCCAGCTTGAACTGCCCATTAGGCTTATTCTAGCTGGCGAGGTTAGCCTAATCTCTGTCGAGAGAGCGGAGATTGCCAAGCACCCTATCTGAACAAATCTAGGATATTTCGGTGACAACGCACTAAAGGGCCAACTCCTTGTGGCTCACCTTGGCCAACATCTTGTCGTGACAAACGAGTCACTGTCAGCTAAATCCAATGATGGGAAGATGCCACGTACTTTGTTCGGTGCAATTCCAGCACTGACAGTCAACTTCGTCTCCTCGTGTACAACGCGCCTCATTTGCAGCACACATTCTTCAGGAGTCAAGGAATGCTCCTCACAGTAAGACGTGATACTGAGGACAAGTCAGCACGTCTCACACGAGGATATACGTGGCCAACTCGCTTCAAATATCCTTCATCACAGCCAGCGGCGCACATGGTGGGGTCATATCGTCGGAAGATAGCCATGACTTTCTGCGACATCTCACTGTATCGCTGAAAATGGTTTGAGATGATGATCAAATCAGGGCAGAGCTTCTTCGCAATGAACGCTGCTCCATTGTTATAGTGGATTATTCGCATACCAAAAGACTATCTCAGACTTACTGGGCATGCCGGACCGAGCGCCGTACCTGCGTGCCTCGTACGAGGCAGTTGTTAGGACTCCGTGGCCCACCTGTCGAGAAACTTGAATACGCGCATAGACAATCCGTCGGATCATAGAATGCTTACGGCAAACGGCTTGGAGGCTAGGGAAGGGTTGTCCAGTAGCTCAACACTGGCGTAGAACGCATCCATGTCTACATGAACGATGAATTGAGAGAGGTCTCGTTGGGATTCAAGTTGAGCGAGCTGTGTACATGAAGCTCATAAGGACATAGTGTAGACGGGTATATTGACTACTCACCAGCTTGTCCACGCTTTGCTCGACTTTGGCTGGAGGATGTGAGAACGCTTAAGGGACTTGAGCGAGGGACGTACCGAGGTCTACGCCTTTCATCACCTCGTCCCGATGTTTGAGTATTCGCTCAATCCTCTCCGTCAAATCCTTGTCTTTCCTCTTCTCATTCTAGTCCAACAGCTGTGGGCAAAGATGCGCGCAAACCATGAGTAGCACTCACCTCGTAGAACTTGGATCCTTTCGACGCCTCCGCGATAATCCGGTTGATCTCGGTCTGGTCTTTCGCGAGTCTAAAACCCAGCATTATAAGCGCCTATCATCACCGTGAGCAGTCTCGCACTGAGATTCTAACCCAGCCTTAGTAGAAGAAGGACCCGCAAGACGTCGAACCAGGCTATCAGTGTCTGGTGTCGATGAGGGCGGCTTCAACGCCGGTGAGTTCATCTCTCCAAAGAAGTGGCGAGTTATAGACAAGATCTCTAGAGCATTCCGGGAAAGCAGGACGTGGTGGTGACGGTGGTCGAAGCAAAGCCCCCCATGCCGTCAGAGTCGGACCCACGCGCGCTCGTAGACGCGACGCGCTCGCGTGACTCGTTCAGTCAGGCGTCTCCTCCCAGTCGAGTGGGTCTTCAGCTCAGCACCGACTCCACCCTCCTTCCCCCTTCACGGACTTAGCGAGCTCACTGTCAGGGACAAGCTAACGAAGGCAAGGAACAAGAATGAAACACCATCATCGATATTAATCGTATCGCAGCCATCGAGCCAGCCTCAGCCCACGACAGACCATAAATTATCTGTAAGTTACAACCATATATATGTTTGACATATAAATACGCTGCGTGTGTGAGGGGATTGTAGGACCCTGTGTCATGACATGGAATTTCATATGTATGACACCACTCGCGCCTTCTTGCCAACTACAGCGGCAAGCGCAACTTCGAGGCGTTTGGTTTTCTTCTGTTTCTCAAACAGGTCAAACCATCGAAGTTCTGCGATAGAGTATAATGGCGTACCTCTGAAGCCTCCCTCAAGTCCTCAAATTCTTGCACCAACATGTCCAAGTCGGTCATCAGCGCGTCCACGCGTTCAATCAAACTATCCCGTTCAGCAACAACCACGCGCCTCTCCTCCTCCTTGGCGTACAATGCAGCTTCCACGACCTCGACACGTTCTTTCAGATAGCGGCGAACATGCTCTAATATGACGTTTCGATCCTTCATGCGCCCTAGTTCGCGACAGAGTGTGCGGTTCTGCTCGAATAGCCTCAAGCGCTGGGCGGCGAGTTTGCGCACGTACTCGCTGCCAGGTAGAGGTGGAGAGCATCGCGTAATGGGCTGTATTACACGTCGCACGTCAGCCTAAGGTGCCATAATAGCTTCAGCTCCGTTGCATGAACACGTACCATGACCGGTCGTACGATCGACTCTCGGGACGAATCGAGAGCACACTTGTGGCAGCGGATGTTCCGCCGCGCCTTCGTTCGTAGCGCCATTCGTGAAGGTCTGCGAAGACAATCACGCTTTGCACGGCGTACCGATGCCATTGGCTTAGCACGCGAAGTCGTCTTCGGGCATGGCCCCGTAACTTGTGGGGAGGATACGGAAGCGGCACGAGCCTGAAAGACGACCAAGGCAAGAAGGACACCGAGGATCTGACATCCCCAGGACAGTGAGCCGTTATAATGCCTCGCTACGGGCAATAGCTTTGTGGCAAGGACGATGAGGGAGGAGATGGCGTATGAAGTGAGGATGCGCGCGCATCGTTGGAAGTCTGGAGTAGCGAAAGCGGGAGACATAGAGAACAATGATACGACGAGAGTGATGGGAGGTGCCCGAGCTACAGAGAATGGTGTTGGGACGTAAGATGCTGAGCGGCCGTGAAAGACATACCATCTCGTTGTTCGACATACGCGTGCAATACAACGTGGGGTGTTCACGCATGCCTCGCGATCTTCCGCGGGGGAACTGGGCCATGGGTTCTGCAGAACAAGCCTCGAGAAGCTTATTTGAGCTGAGATAGAGTGTGCGCGGGAGTAATGCTGGTTCCGCCAAGCATATGGCCTTGCGTTATTCAGTCCTGCACGAGAGAGACGTCCTGCAGACACATGTCCGTCAGCGGGTTCATGCCACGTAAAAGTACCATATGCACGCAGTCTGGAGTATCATATGGCCTGTTCATAGAACGATCCGAATTCATTGAGCACAAAAGTGTTACATACTGAGAAGGACTATATAGTCTGGAACATAATTGTCCAAAATGGCGACATAATAAAACGATACATGCGGGCAATAGAGAAATAAATCATAGTTCGAATCGCCGAAGCCAACGAGATATTCCCAAAGGCGTTGCCCCAGGACTAACTATTTGGCTCCAAAGCACATACATAACGGTTGTAACGTAGAGAGGTTATCAAGTTCCTTTGTCCAAGGATAGTCATGTGGGTATGTGCAGCAAGCAAAGGAAATTCAAGTGTCAGGTCCCGATGGCGAGCATTTACCACGCAACACTTTCTGCTTGAATGGGAGCAGGAGGCAGCATCATCTCGGTGGGGGCCCACGGATACGTAGTGACGACCCGCGACCACGGACGAAGGTTTCGGCCCAAGCCCGACATGCGCGTTGTCGTAGACGGCAGCCCAAGCCGAGCCAAAGGCCTTTTCGCCGTAGTCAGTTTGCGCGAGCCCTACATGCATTTGAATGTCAGGACTGCGAAGCTGACCAAGGGGCCATGCTCACCTTTGCCATGAAGGGTCCTTTGCGGTACAGGCGCGCAGAGAACTGGGCTGCAGTCTCGGTAGCTGCGAGGTCCGCACGCAAATCTGGGGCTGGAATGTCCAGGTTCCGGTGACCATCCGCAGAAGTGAGCTCGTCAGACTGCTGCATGACGATCTCTACGCTCTTGACGTCCTCCGTCTGCGTGACGCTAGCGCCGTTCTTCTCCGTCAGGCCTGACAGCGGTCGTCGAGGGACGTTGTCGACGACGCGCGAGCGTCCGAAGAAGGTGAACAGGGACTTCTTGACGTCGGTTCGAAACGGGCCCGGACCGCTCCCTCGCGTCACCCTCGCCCATCCGTCGCGGTGCACCTGCTTCCTGGGCGTCTTCGGCCGCGCGAGACACCACGTTGGGAACACGAGTGTCGCTACGTAGGTGCCCAGCAGGGGATTGAGAGAGCCCTTGCAGTTATGCGAGTGTACGGCGAACTCGGTGCCTACCGAGATGCCCTGCACGGCCCCCACGTCCACCCGCATGTGCTCCCTGTCATGAGCCTTGGCAGCTACGTACCGACTATCGTGCGCAAAGGGGACCCCGTCAAAGAGGATGCGATCGATGTTCGCGCCTGCGCAGGCGGCATGCTGGTGATCGCCCATGTAGGGGAGGAGCTCGGAGATGAGGTCGGAGTAGGTGAGTTTATGAATGGGGCGTGCGTCCTTGAGGGCAAGGAGCGCACGGGTGAAGTTCCCTCCGTCTTTCCGCTCCGTCGCAGCGCAACCTGCAGGACAAGCAGCAAGGACAACATGAGAGTTCCCTGTCACGGCGGTGAAGCCTCGGTTCCCGGCAGGTTCGGCCTGGTGGGGCGCTGCAGTACGCCAGAGGCCAACCAGCAAGTCCTCGGGGATGGCTTTACGTGTAGGGGCAAAACGTGTGTAGCGGCGCTCCTTAGAATCGTCGTCATTGGTAGAAGGGAGGCCAAAACAAGTGTCGAGAATGAGAGTGATGTTGTCGCCCTTCACTCTCGCGAGGTCGTTAAGCATAGCGCGAAGGGAGCGATCGGATATTCCCGTGTTCGTTTGCCCTTTGGGGAGCTTCGTGTCGTAGTCGTAGGTGCATAGGACAGATACGGTACCCCGCCCGCGCATGTACCAACCCGGTGGCGCGCGAATGCTGCTACCATGCCCGGCGAAGAAGACGATGATCGCGTCGCCTGGTTCAATGGCGGAGTTGTTGAGCAAGTGGCTAGTGAAACGCTCCTCAATGTTTCGCTTGGTTGCTTGGGAGTCGAGGAGGGTGCAGATATGGTCTCGTGGGACGCGGAGGTCGGTGGTGAGCCATCGCTCGATACTGACAGCGTCGTCCACGGCGGCGTTGAGGTTCCATATGCTTCCGGATTGGTACTTATCGATTCCAACGATGAGGGCGAAGACTTGACTCGCCATGACCTGCACGGCACCAGTGAGACGTCGAAATGATACTGTGCGCAGGTACTTACAGGAAACGGAAAATAAAGGTCTTATGACCTGACGGTGTTGGGGCGAATGCGTGTTGGTGGCTGGTGTTGATTGGGGCAGACGGCCTGAAGACCATCTTATATACAAAGACTGCGTATATGGCGGGGCAATTGTGCAGCGCGCTCGAGTATGGCTCCGTGCCATGATTGGCGGGACGCAATGGGGCGGAAGCGCATTCAGCGAAACGACCTCGCCTAGGATACGGATCTACGAGCTCTGGAAGGTCATAGTTGCCGATGCGAAGTTGCTTCGAGCAGAGAGGGTGACAGTCGCGGAGGATCTACGGATAGCCAATGAAATCATGTTGACGACTCACTTTGAGCGATCGCAGTATGTCGCAGGTGAGACGAGAAACTTCGACAGAGATTCCGGGATTAGCACAAGTGACAAGCCCACTCAACGATGCTCGCTGACACAAGAGACCTCGTTGCCATGGAAGGCAAGATGCAAAGCTGCAATAAGGGTTTCAGTTTCTTGGAACTGCAAGAGCATCGCATATACGCCTCACCTGACGTAGGCTGTTGGCGTGTGCCGCGTCATCACAGTCTTACCTGAGTAATATGGCCCCCCATTGTATGGTCAGTAAGTATTTGAACTGTCCATTATACTCCTTGGCTGAAGTAAGTACACAATAAAAGGTCATGATGTGGTCGTGAGTCGATCCAGATCTCGAGATGGGCGTTGTGCATACCACGTGGCTGAGTGCCGCACCTCGTGACGTGATTGGCCACATGCGGTGCGCTCCGATTCGCTTTTGTCCTCCAGCCACCACACCAACCAGTAAGTACAAGCACAGTTAACCGCACCAGCTGGATTGCGGAGCTACCACTCATCTCCCTTCACAACTAAGTATCAGATTTCGTCACGTTGGGTGCGGATAAGGGTCATCAAGAGACCTGTCTACGCCACCCACTATGAACTTTGTCTGTCAACAGTGCAAGCAGCCGCTGCAGGTGAGTCTCGACCTTCGATAGTTGTGCGGCGGGAAGCTCCCCATGCACGTCGAGAAAGGCTTTTCAGGGTCAGAGGTTATCCATTTGTCAGCTCGTACTGCGTGTAAGACAAAGGGATGACCTCGCACCCTGATACTTAGTCAGGTTTCGACTGTCTGTGAATGGATCCTCGTACTCCGACCGGACACAGGCAAATTCTCATTGTGATGCTTCGATCAGCTTGATGCCTCGCTAGTAGACCTCACGCCATCCGCGTACGACCTCGTCGCATCGTCCCTACCACCTGCACCCTCGGCCGACCACGGACGGCAGACCTCAGGCGCAGACAAACTCGCCCAGCTCCCTTCACCATCCTCTTCGAAAGCAGCATGGAGGAACTCAGTCCAGGGTGTCCCATCTACCCCATCCTCGAGCTCCCTCTCGTCACCCACGCAGCGGAAGCAGCCCCAACGCGGACCCGTCCATCCCAACGAGTCGTTCGTGCTCCTGCAGGACAGCGTAATCCGCACCATCCCGTCCAACCTCCCCGCAACGCCGTCTGTCAAGAAGCCATCGATTTCCAAAGCCCGCACCGCAGGCTCAGGCGCAGCGGCATCAGGGCCCGCGGCGCCCCCGGAGGAAGCCCCGCATCCGAACCCCTCGCCCCTTTCCCATCACTTGCGCTCGTCGCTGCGGCTCTTCAACCTTCTCTCCAGCCGGACGGACCTTGATCACCCGCTCTGCGCGGAATGCACGCATATACTGCTCGGGACGCTCACCCGTCAACTCGAGGAGACGAAGAAGGAGCGGGACGGGTACATCGCGTTCGAGAAGGAGGTGCGGAAGGAGAAGGAGCGTGAGGGCGCAGGCGGGGCGAGCAGCAAGGCCGAGGCTGAGGCCAAGATTGAACGGCTAAAGGAGGAGGAGCGGCTTGCGATCGAGCAGCTCAAAGCCGCGGAGCGCGAGCGACAGCAGCTTGAGGAGGAACTCAAGAGCCTTGAGCGGGACGAGAAGGCGCTCGAAGAGGAGGAAGCAGAGTGCGTTCATGAGCAGCGACGATCCCCCGCTTGCTCGCTCTCGTTCGCAGGCACATGAAGACTTACGTTGTCTGGGCAGGTTCTGGCGACAACATAACGCGCAGCTACTCAGATCGGCTGAGCAGGCGTCGCAGCTGGCCTCTCTGCGCGCCGCGTACGCTGCAGACTCGGCCGTTCTGGAGAAGCTGGAGCGGACGAACGTCTACAACGACGCGTTCTGCATCGGACACGATGGTGTGTTCGGCACCATCAACGGCCTGCGCCTCGGTCGTGTTCCAGGCGTGCCAGTGAGTGCATCGGTGACGACTCTGTGACATGTACTGACCGCCTTCAGGTGGAATGGGCGGAGATCAATGCCGCTTGGGGACAGACACTTCTTCTGCTCTACACGATCGCTCGTAAACTCGATTTCACATTCGAAAAGTATGTAGCGACCGTTTCTCCGAACAGCAAAGGCCGACGCTAAAGATATGCCGTCTATAGTTATCGTCTCGTGCCGATGGGCTCCTTCTCCCGTATAGAGAAGACGACGGGTGACAAAGCTACCTACGAGCTGTATGGATCCGGCGATCTGCACTTTGGACGTCTCCTCCACAACCGCCGATTCGATTTTGCCATGGTGGCGTTCCTGGATTGCCTGAAGCAACTCATGGACTACGTCAAGTCTCAGGATCCACAGGTGGACTTCCCACATCAGTCAGTGTCGCTTCTTGTTCCTGGTGATCTGCGCGAACGTGCGGACTAATGCGTCATGCGTGTTGGTCATCTCCGCAGGATTGTGAAGGACAAGATTGGCGAGGCGTCGGTGAAGCAGCAGTTCAGTCAGGAAGAGGCATGGACGCGCGCGCTGCGGCACGTGCTCCTTGCTTTGAAGATCCTGCTCAAGTGGGCCACAAACGGTAGCAATGGCTGAGGGCATGGCGACATGAAGTCGTCAACCCGACGAGCGGGGCTCCGAAGGTGAGGGAAGAGGACAAGTATCAATACTCGGACAGACATTCGCGCGGGATGTCTCAGCTCAACCTCGTACCCCATATCTCATATGCTACTGTTGTCGCCACAGTCGATGTTCTTGCTGTTCCTTGCCGTCTTGACTCGAACGTTCTGCGAAGGAGATACACTCACCCTGCATCGTGATCATGTGCAGCACGTCACAAACTATTAGGCTCCTTAGCGTACACAGCGCGTACACCACTCAACAGACCACCTGAGTTGCTGTGACACGATAGCCCGCATCTCCCCCAGTCTTTTCTTCCCTGGCGTTTGGCCGGTATTATATTAGTGCCAAGCAATTTAGCTGCAAAACCGCGGCAGGGTGTACGTACGCGTCGGGTGACTCGAGGTTACAAAGTATACCGACTGACGATTCGAAATGCTCTGTCAGATGTATTAGGTAGTGGTGTCTGCAGCCCAGTCGAGCGCTGGTCGCAGCCGCGCGATCGAATCTAGCAGGAACGCATGCCCGCCTCATGGTTACGTGTTGACCGCGGCGTCATGTCGGGAAAGGCACTCGTCTTCTCAACCACCTCGTCCTTCTCCCCGAGTGCTTGCCCAGGTCCCGGGGACAGCAGTGGGAGTACCTGGAACGGCGCCCTTGCTCGATGTGCAGGCTCAGGGTCGGGCAAGCGGACCGGTTCAGCTCTTTGTGGTGGACGCCCATGGCGGGCATGGCGAAGAGTTACACCATAGCTGAGTCAGGCTAGCCTGTTCTTCCCAAAACCCGCTCTTCGGCGGGTTTGTCATCGCCGTCTTTCTGGACGCTATATCGACCCTCTTCCCAGCCCAAGCTGCACCCGACATCTGCCTGCGTTATCTGGATTCTGTCTCTGCTTGACTCTCTCCGATCACCATGGGCCTCCTCTTCCTCGGGACTCCTCTGGGCTGGGACGAGGCGAAACCATACGCTGATCACGTCCGCACGCACGGCATCACTCAGTTTTTGCATATCTGGGATCGTCTCAAGGACCGGTGCGGAGACGAGCTGCTCTGGGGCGACGAGGTACTTCCCTTCATCTCTCTGTGCTCCTCGCGGACACCGTGCTAATGAAAAGCATGCGTCCCCCTCTTCCTCTTCCCTGCACCCCAATCGCGATTTCGCAATGGCTTGGCGCATATATGAACGCACCTATGGCGGTTCTCCCGCTCCCGGAAGATCGAGTACATGGTCGCGGTGTTCGACAACGAAGAGAAGAATGCCAAACTCTCCCTCAGACAGACAGAGATCCTCGCCAAGCTTCAGTCCATCGTAAGCGACATTGCCTCCGATCGTGGCGAGACGTAGGTCATCCTCGCCTCTCTTCCACCCCGAGCCCCGCTGTACGCCTTCCTTTCCGCCACAGACTTTCTGTGCCCACCTTTCACCCTGAATATGGACGATTCATGCTCGAATCCACTCCAGGCTCTCCGTACTCGGGCGAGATCCGCGACCTGCTCTCCGTCGAAGAGAATATGCGCTACCGGTGAGCAATGCGCGCACACACGCTGTCTCATAGAACTCTCCCTCAACACTTCCCTTCGCATAGACGTCATCTCGCCCGCAAACACCTCAAGCCGAACGAAGTGCCCTTCACCATGACGTCGTTCCCGCGGCTCGGCGCCCCTGGCGTCTTTACCGAGCCGTACTACGATCCGGCCAACGCGGTCTCCAGCCACAGTTTCTTCCTTCCAGAGGAGATCACAAACCCCCATGCACGTTTCCCGTCGGTGATGTCCTCTCTTGTGGCCAGTCTCGCGCTCAACTAGCTTCTCCTTGTCTTCACAGGACGCTCACCGCGAACATCAGGCGGAGACGAGGCCACAAGGTGGCGATCAACCTGCCGTTGTTCATAGACGAGCGCACACCCAGACCGTTCGTCGATCGGACTATTCCATGGCAGCGAACGCTCTATCCAGAAGATCCAGGTACAGGGTCTGACATATATGAGTTTGACAGTTGGCTGAACCAAAACAGAGGCGAAGCAGGGCGCTGCGCTTCTGGACCACATCTACATGGACGCAATGGGCTTCGGCATGGGATGCAGCTGTCTTCAACTCACATTTCAAGCATGCAACATCACTGAGGCAAGACGGTTGTATGATGCGTTAGTCCCGGTAGCGCCCCTCATGGTAAGCGGTCCCGGTTCCCACAGGAAGTGTTCGGTTAGATTGACATGATTTTAGCTGGCACTGTCCGCGGCGAGCCCCTTATGGAGAGGCTACATCGCCGACGTCGACTGCAGGTGGGACGTCATATCCGCCAGTGTGGATGACCGGACTGAAGAAGAACGCGGCTTGAAGGTGAGAACGTTGTTGAACGTTCCATATGGCCTATCTAAGGGTTTGCACACCGTCTAGCCTCTCAAACATGACAGATTCAAAATCCCGAAATCCCGTTATGCCAGCGTCAGCTTATATATCTCAGAGTATTGGATGAACCGACCAGAGTATAATGACATAGAGGCTCCGCATGATCCTGCTATCTTTGAACGTCTACGCCAACATGGTAAGTCCCACGATTCCTTATTGCAAGCTGACCTGACCTACTCTACACAGGCGTTGACGACTTGCTATCGAGACATATCGCACATTTATTTATTCGCGACCCGCTTGTCATCTTCTCGGAAACTATCCACCAAGACGATAAGAACAGCAACGACCACTTTGAGGTGCGTCGACCGTCACGTTATCCTTGCGGGACATATTCTGACATTGTGCTACAGAACATCCAATCCACCAATTGGCAAACTCTGCGGTTCAAGCCGCCCCCGGTCAACTCCCCCATCGGTTGGCGCGTAGAGTTTCGTCCTATGGAGGTACAGTTGACAGACTTTGAGAACGCGGCGTTCGCCGTGTTCATCGTCCTCCTCTCACGGGCCATTCTCCATTTCAATCTCAACCTCTACATCCCCATATCCAAAGTACGTCTGGAGTTCCCAGCCGACCTCTTCCTCGCACATGGCTCACGTACGGCTGTCGTATATCAGGTGGACGACAACATGGCCCGTGCACAACGACGGGACGCGGTACGGTCGCAGAAGTTCTACTTCAGGAAGGACGTCTTCCCGTCGGCATCGTCGCAGCCATCGCGCGCGTCGTCGGTGCCTAGCTCGCCCATCAGCGAGCACGGAGGCCCGATACATGTGAACGGGATCAATGGGAAGGAGAAGAAGTTGCGGAACTGCTTCCCGTTGCCGCCGATGCCCGACGATGCGTATGTGCCGGGGAGCGTGGCGGACGAGTATGAGGAGATGACGATGGAGGAGATCATGAATGGAAAGGTAAGTTGTTTGGGGTGTCGGGCGGTATGCGGAGGGGCATCTGCCATCGTCTGCGGAGATGAGAGGCTGATGCTGATTGAACCTTCCTCTTGCAGGGCCCTGAGTTCCCAGGATTGTTGAACCTGGTGTACATGTACTTGGATACGCTCGATGTCGAGGAGGCGTCGCGGAGAAGGATCGAGGAGTATTTGGATTTAATACGTCGTCGGACGAATGGTATGTCGGAATTTTGCTTGACGCGTCTTGCTATTCTCAGTGACGTCGGCGTTGACGGCCTGCTATGCGTGAACAGGCTCTCTTCGGACTGCGGCAAGCTGGATCCGGGACTTTGTGCGGTCTCATCCAGCGTACAAGTTTGACTCGGTGGTGTCCCAGGAGATCAATTACGACCTGATGGTGGCTATTGATGAGATGTGAGTACCCGTTTCTTAGCTGCTTTCTTTGTGGTGCAGTGCGATGGAAGTATGCTCATTGTGGGGTCTGCATTGCCAGAGAGCGCGGGGTGCGCAAGGCGCCAGACTTTTTGCCGGCAAATTGCCTGCCTAGAGAGTAGACGTTGGCATCGCGTCCATGTTGAAACGCCCATAGAGGTGAACATAGAAATCAGTGAGACTTGGGAGGACAGTACGGCGAGCGTTCACATAGTAAGCAGTTCTACTCGGTGTATTCTTATTTTTCCTATCTTCGGGCTGTCGAGCTATCGAATGCAATTGGTTTGCGCACGTCAAGCGTAGCTCGCTGAAAAGGTGGTTGCGGTGCGCGCTGTCAGGAAGTAGGTGCGTTTCTTGATGGCGTCGTCTCGGATCGAGCTTTGAACTTTCCTCCCGCTCCTTTCTTCCCCTTCTGTCCTCTCCACACTGACGTCCTGCAGTCGCATTAGTTTCCATTGAGTATCTCCTCTATTGCACTTGCTTGTCATCTCCCCCGTCTTTTCACGATGATCCTGTCCCTCGCACTATGGTTCTCGCACTTCTCTCAGATGGTTTCGACGACCGCTTCCATACATCTTTCTTTCTTTCCCGCAAGCGTTCCGTTGGCAGTTCGCTCTCCATACATGCACTACTGGCATGACAGCGCAATTGGTTCTCCCCCACTCTCGAACGCTTGGCCGCACTTTTGGGACTTATCGGTGAGTGATCCCTCGGATGAGTACAGTCTGCTCTGATGCAAAGCATGGGCTCTGGTGACTGCAGACGCATATAAGCTGGAAATACGAGTGGTTTTGCGCGATGCTACATATACAAATATGTTGGGGCTTCAGAGTAGGAGACACAGCCTCCTTGTACTGGAGTACCAACATACCCAATACGGCAATAAGGAGGCAGCGCGTAATGCGTTCGCACGCCCCATTACGCCAGTGGACTCTTGTGGACGACCGCCGTAACGCAGAGGTTGGGGAACTGATGTCGGCAACGCACTGCGGTTCGTCCCTCAATGAGGTGCTTTCCGCTTCTAAGATTATGCAGCCCGCTGACGCCAGCCTGTCGTGCGTGGACAGGTCCAATCCCACTCTCGCGAGCTGCCAGTGGATAGTACACTTGCGGTCACATCCAGCGTATGGCCGCCATATTTTCATCGCAGCCTTCTCTCCTGCAAATTGCACCCAGAGAACAGGCTCCAACATTGGCTCCGATCAACGTCAGGCGGATACAGTGGATGCTTCTCACTCGTGAGCAGTTGTGTAAGAAGGGTGCTACGAGCTGCGACTCGGAGGCTGATACAGTGGCTTGAGCCATACTAAGGATTCAACAGGCTGACGAATGCACTGACCAGCAGTCCACGTACTGTTGAAGGACAGATCTAGAGTGCTGAAGTAAGAGGATTTCATGCGAGAAGTCATCGGGTGCGTGCATCTACTGATAAAGTTGTGTTGGTTGCACTTTGACAGATGCATCTTCGCCATGAATAACTCGCACGTAAGCACTCTCCTTTTTCTCGCCTCTCTTCCCTCCTCACGTCCCTCTGCTTTCGTATCCCCCCGAACTCCCCCCTCTGTCACTGGCTTGCGCGCGCACATGCTGCATGCTCGCCCCTCTTCTACACTTTCCCTTATGAATCATTTGCTACTATGGCCCATTCTCGTCCTCTCTGTCTTCACCACTCTGGCTCGCACACAGCAAACGTTCTTTCCCGCGAGCATCCCGTTGGCAATCCGCTCTCCATACATGAGCTATTGGCAAGTCAGCAGGAATGATTCTACTCCCCTATCAGATTCTTGGCCGACCTTCTGGGACCAAAGGGTAGGTGATTCTTGTCTTTGCGGCTGATGCAAGCACAGCCTGATCGAGCATCTTTGCACATGCCGGGGATTGTAGTCGATCATTGGATGGGCAGGCAAGATTCGAGTCGACGGCCAGACGTATGCATGGATGGGGAACGACCGCATTGGGAACGGGCCGGCAAATGTCACCGACGTTCAGATTACCCCAACACGATCCATCTTCAATATGCAGGCAGGCCCTATGAATATCACCGTCACGTTCCTTTCACCTATAGAGGTCTGTGCACTTATTTTGCTGCATTCATGCGATGTACTGAACCCTCTCAGCCTTCCGACTGGATTAAGCAGTCGTTCCCGTTCTCATATCTGTCTGTCGAGGCGGTGTCTCGGGACGGAGCACAGCACTCAGTTCAGATGTATTCAGACATCAGCGCAGGTGACGCAACAGATGCTTCTTTTTATTTACACCCCGCTCATGCAGCTGCTTGGGTATAGAGCTGCTCTCAGGGAATAGAAGCGCATTGGCCAAATGGGCGAATGCCAACACTGGCAGCAGCGTCTACCATGAGATTGAGCTCCAGAATCCCATCCCCAACACCGAGAACACCAACTCCCAGTCACAAGACGGGAAGGCGTACTTCGGAATGGCGTTTGTGAGTATATGCGTAGCTATCTCGAACATGGGCGGCATTCATGGTCCGTCCTACTCGTAGCGTCCGGGCGTCACGTGGCAAATCGATATAGATTCGAACACGCGCAACCAGTTTGTGGGCCAAGGTACTCTCGCTAATTTTGAGAGCATAGCGTCTGGTCCTATCGCTAAGTGAGCATTTGTCGTGTCGGGATGTATCTCTGTTTGTTGACATGGGGGCCAGTCCTTTTCCTGTGTACGCAATTGCCCTCGATCTTGGTAATATCCAGTCGACGTCCTCTCCAGTAACATGGGCGATTGGGTATGTCCGTGATCCGAGCGTGCAGTACAAGACCCCTTCCGGAGAGACGCAAAACCGCCGTCCTTACTTCGTGACACAGTATGAGGACATCCGTTCTGCGGTAGGTCTTTGCTTCGATGGTGTTCCACGCGGTGTACCGAGTTGGACGATATGTAATCTGCTCACGCATGTCTCCTCTGTCTAGATTGACGCCTTCATCCAGGATTTCTCAGCCGCGAAAGACAGGGCAGTTGCGCTAGACCAGAACATCATGAGCGATGGTGCGCAAATCTCGAAGGAGTATGTCGACCTGGTGTCGTTGGCTGCGCGACAGACCATGGGTAGTCTGGACATCACCGTTCTTGCGGACGACAAGGGCAAACCCGATCCGTCCGATGTCAAAATCTTCATGAAAGATGTCGGATACTCTCAGTGCGTGTACGATGGGAGCTTTCACGAATCCAGGGCTAACTGATTGGCACATATAGACGCATTAGCCCTGTGGAACGCATGTTCGCAGCGTTCCCCGCATATATGTACCTCAACGCCTCACTTGGAGCAGGGTTGCTCGCGCCACTGCTCGAATCTCAGGACGCGCTCACAGGCCAGGAGTATGCCGCCAAAGACTTGGGGACTAGCTATCCGATCGCTGCCGGCGTGCTCGGTTCGCACAGCGAGGGCATCGAGCGTGAGTCCACCCCTCTCGAGTCTCGACGAGCGACCTCTTTGCTGACGACTATGTATAAAGAGTCCGGAAATATGTTGATAATGTCATATGCGTATGCACGATTGTCTGGTAACGGATCACTACTTTTACAGCACGTAAGTCATGACTTATGCGTGTTCGGATGACCTTCAATTCACCTCCGTCGTAGTACAACTTGACAAAACGCTGGGCTGACTACCTGGTCACGAACACTCTTACGCCTACAAGCCAGTACGAGACATCATCCTTGATTTCATGGGACTCAAGCTCAATCAGGTGTGATCAGGAGCTCAGCGGACGGGGAGAACATGGCGAACATGACCAATCTCGCGATCAAGGGCATCATTGGTGTCAAGGCTATGGCAGAGATCAGCCGTGCTCTTGGTATGGACACTGAAGCTCAGCAGTACGACGTATGTCGAATACCTCTTCAATGATCTCTTATGCATTGTGCTGACTGGGATGTGAATCAGGGACATGCGAGCGCTCTTGTCAGCTCATGGCAGACCCTTGCCCAGTCGACGGACCAGAAGCACTTGCTGGGTGAGTATGACAACCAGCAGTCATGGGCTATGCTGTACAACATGTACGCCGACAAGCTCCTGGGGACGAACCTGATACCTCAATCTGTGAGCTAGTAAGCGCTTTTGGCAGCATCCCACATACCTGATTGCCTCTCTAGGTGTATGATGGACAAACGCACTACTACAGCACCCTCCTGGAGGCAGGTATGTGCAAATATACTTGGCTGTGCTTTGTTCTAACCATTTTCCCCCAGCTCCGGTTCTCGGTCTTCCTATTGACAGCACCGCCGGAGCGTCCAGTAGTGCCGGTGCATTACGCTCTCATTGTACGAGTAGATATATGAGACTGACGACTCTACAGCATGGTCCCTACTCACTTCGGCTACCGTCTCTGACAATGGAGTGCGCAACGAGCTGATCCAGGGCGTCTGGTCCAGAGCGTCATTGAATACTACATCTGGTGCTTTTGCGGACCAGTATAATGATCTGACTGGCGCTGTGCTTGGTGGAACTGCTGGGTGAGTTCCATCTCTGCTTGTTTCCAATCTCTGCTTGGCTGACGTACGTTCGTGTCGTTTAGGCCAGGGCTCGGTGCCATGTTCTCTCATCTCGCCTTGACGTGAGTGTCTATCCTTTCTATACGACCAGCAGGGCGCAGTATCTCTCTCAAGCAACTTCACATCCGAAATCTGATCCACCGCCCACTAGTGTTCCGGCGCAAACCATCAATGTCTCGTCAGGATCAACCGACAGCGGTAGTGGTAGCAACACCAATAGCGGCGGCGCGAACACTAGTTCAAAGAGCTCGAGCTCAGTGGGTCCCATAGTCGGTGGCATAGTCGGCGCAATCGCTATCATTGCCATCGCCGTAGGGGGGTTCCTGTTTTGGCGCAAGAAACGGCGCGCGCAGGTCAAAGCGGACGACGGAGAGAAGATCGTTGACTTGGAGTACTCGCACCGTCCGACCCTCGCCCCTCTCCCCTCACAACAGCAGACCCATGCAGACAGGTCCATGCAGCCCCTTGAGCACAGGTCCGACTATGCCGACCAAAGCCAGACAGGAAGCGCGAGCGAGCATACCACGGACCCTAGAATCACGTCCTCCGAATTCCATGGACCTGCCCCGACATTTTCCCAAACCTCAAAGGCGCGCGAGGTGGCGCGCAACAATCGCCAACAGTACGCGCCGTCTGCGGTCGGCTCACAAGCGGCGAGTGCATCGAGCCAGGAACCGCTGTCCCCTGGGACTGCTGCGTCGCTGTCGTCTACAGATGTGGTAGGGCTTCGGGCGGAGGTGGAGAATCTGCGGCGGGTGATGCAGGAGCTCCGCCAAGAGAGAATGGAGCCCCCACCAGAGTATGGCACGGCGCAGTAGAGTGTAGTCTCTTGACCTGTATCAGGTCTGATGTTCGTTTCCCTGCCTATTGTATATCACACCCCCTTCGCATGATCTGAGACTGTTCTGCATTGCGCATAGTACATACATCTCAGGAATGTCTTCAACTCAAGTGATATGCTCAGGCTTCCTTCCGAATGCCATGTCAAACGAGCTAGTGACTCCTTCGTGGGATCCGCACGCCCTCACGGTTCGAAGTTCACGGGGGACACATCTGCTGCGAGTCGCCTTGGATTACTTACGAGTTGCGCTGCCGGATTTGACACTGCTTAGTCAGCGCCAGCACTCTCTTTTGCACATCGACATGCATATGCTTCATGCAGCCAATCCAGTTGTGCTATCTGTCTCTCATAGGGGATAACATTGCGCTCCTACGGTCTTCCTCAGGTGACCTCTACTCACGATACAAATATTCAAGAGTCACAGACCACCGCTCGAACACCGCGCGAGTCGACTCATGTTCGTTTCTGGTCTTTCTGGCTGTTTACCGGGCGAGATAAGACGGATCACATCCTGGTGGCTCCACTGCAACGTTGTCTCCCGTAGGCAGACCTTACGGACCTCTTTGACGGGCGGGATTGACGGTCCAGTAAGGTCTGCTCTCAAACGCGCCCCTGGAACCGTAGGGTGGCAATTGTGCTGAGTTTGAACAATGCCGAGTGATCCGGGTATCCATATATAGTCTCTGCCTTTGTATAGACTAGCGTAAAATCCAAAAAAGGTTTACTACTCGTTCAGGAAGGCTCTGCCACCGGCCCATTGCAGCGCTACTTGTGCGTACTCGTCGTTTCTGCGGTCCACCGCGTCTTCTCTGTAGCATGCCTCCGCCGTCCTCGACACCCTTGTCTGGGGCCACTACGACACCTCTGCGCTGGGACCACGAGAATCCTCGGAAAGCTGCGCGATATTACGGACCATCCTTCTCAGCACACCCCTCTCCATCGCCCTCATCCAAAGCAACACTCTTATCCTGTTCATCCGCTCTGGGCTACGAGTCTGTCGAAAACTGGCCACGAACGGAGGGCGAATGTCTTCAACAGCTCAGTGAAGCAACCCTTATAGAGCATGTGGCCACAGGTACGCCCGCACATGCTGATCCAGCCAGGTCCCAACCGGGACGTCCTCCGCTGTCTGTCTACCCCACGCCTACCACGATCTATCCGTAAGTGCATGTTCCATCTTGCAGTAATGCAGCGCGACTTACCAGCTATTTAGAAACCAGCGTTCATCACGGAAGCGCAAGCACGATGAGAACGACCCGCCGCTCCTGGTTATGCCCAACATGTACTCTTCATCCCCCGGTACCCGTCCACCTTCCTGATCCTACGGCAGCGCGTCACCCTCCCCTTATCCTCTCCATTCCATCCCATCCCTTGGCAGCCCAACTCCAGACCGATCATCACAGCCGCAAAAAAGGAGATACCGTCGGGATCCGGAGAAGTTTAGTGCAGTTCTTCACTTTATTCATGATGAGATTGGGTGGACTATAGGGCATTGTTTAACTTCGGAAAGGATGTACGTCGTGAAAAAAAAACATGCAGCTTGTGTAGCCAGTTTCCTGCAGAGCAGCATGACGCACACACCTGCTGAGATAGTGAACCTCTGGATGAGACATCCCGATGGCCACGTTGGAAAGGAATCGGACGAGGCACATATGATGTTCTCCACTGCAGCAGCAGATTTGGAGAGAGCGAGATCCGTTCGTGTTGTCCTCACATGCTTCGCAGCTCAGACGGTCTTGAAGAGGCTTGTGAAGGAGGCCAACAATGCTATCAAGCCGCGTAATGGACTCCATGCATGCCGGAAGTCACGGAGGACAGAATCACGGACAGAACCAGCAATTATTCGATGGACCGACATTGGCGCGACAACAATGTCTCAGGCGGCCAGTTTTGCCAGAGCCAGTCGGCGTGATAGCCAGCACGTCGTTCTGGTCGAGTGCCCTGCATATCCCTTCCAGTTGGTAGTCATGCGGGCCATAGCTCAGCTTCTCAGCTATCAGTTTGCGGCAGAGGGCATAGCCTTGTGGAGAAGAGAATGTGTGAATAGTTTGTGTTGCCATTCTATTAAGTGCGTAGTCTAGTATTAGGGGCACATAGCGTAGCCTGACGCGTGGGCAGGAGTCGAGTACGAGGGTATCGCAGGAAGAACGCGAGCTGAGCGCGTGCGCGACGCGTCGACGTGTAGGCGCGTATAGATCTCGACGCGTGGTCGGAGATCAAAATTCTGCTTACAAACTCAGAATTGCCACCCTACGGTTCGAAGGCTCAATTGCGTGCAGACTAACTGCAACGTATTGGCGACCATATGGTGGTTGTCATCCAAAGGTGAGTACTCCGATCTCAGTTGAGTGTGGTCGAACTTTGCTGTTCAGCAGGTGAGTTCCGCATCACGGAAGCGGGGGCATTGCAGTTGGATCTGAACGATAGAAGTTGGCAGACGGATAGTATGTCGAAGTTGAGCGGCCATCTCATTGACGGTCGCGGACGTTGAAAGTGGTCGCAAGATACCAATATAGCCCATGATGGTTGCCGTGGACAGCTTGTGGGTCCCGCGTTCTACGAACTCTGGCACGAGGTGCATCTGACATGCCCGCAGCTAGAACACGGCGCAAGGCCTCAGAATACCTACCTGCGGGTTGTGTACCTAGGATGTGTGCCTCGACATTGAGTATGATGAACATCAGGTATGTACAATGTGTTCTCGCGTGCTGGCTCTTGCGAGTGTAGAAGATGGACCATGGTAGCCTGCTCCTCAAAGACGGTGCACTAGCCATCCTCGGATAGTCTGTATTTAAGCTCGGGCTGTCGAGCTACCTCATACATTTGATACATGCACAGGATTAAGGAGCTCTACGGTTCGATTCCTATGTTCAAACGCAAACAGGTGCGTCGCGCTATTCATAGAGTTGTGTTGTTCGGTATTCGACAGATGATTGTTCGGCCATGGTGAGACCATGTACACATCGACTCACATATGTCTTCGTCTCCGTCTTCCACCTTTCAATTAGCAGCTCTTCAGCCCCTCCTCTGTACATTGCATGCCCTCCGCTTTCTCCCGATGTCTGTGTCTTCCGCGCTGTAGCCGTTGCTTGTCCTGTCTGTCCTCTTGACATCCACTCATGCACAGCATTCTTTCTTCCCTGCCAGCATCCCGTTGGCAGTTCGCTCCCCATATGTGAATTATTGGCAAGTCAGCACAAACGGCTCACCCCCACTCTCAGACGCTTGGCCGAACTTTTGGACGCAAGGGGTGCGAGTTTCCTTATTTGATATTAGACATGCGTAGAAGCTCAACAAAGTCACCGCAGGGGCCCGAGACGATTATTGGCTGGGCAGGCAAGATACGAGTTGACGGGCTTACGTATGCATGGCTGGGTAACGACAGGATGGGGAATGGGACAGCGAACGTTACGGACGTTCAGATCACCCCCACACGATCCACATTTATTATGCAGGCAGGCCCGATGAATGTCTCCGTCACTTTCCTCTCTCCCATAGAGGTGAGTTCGCTTGTTGCACAATCATCAAGTATTCAGTCGAGCCCTTTCAGCCCTCGGACTTGGTCAAGCAATCTCTTCCTTTCTCATACCTGTCCGTGGAAGCAACGTCATTGGATGAAGCACAGCACTCCGTGCAGCTGTACTCAGATATTAGCGCAGGTGACGCCACTTACAGTTCATCCTGTTATCACACCGCTTATCGAGGCGTATCGGCACAGAGCTGCTCTCAGGTGACCGTAGCGCTCTCGTCAAATGGAACACCCCGATGACTACCGGCAGCAGTTTCTACCACGAAATGGAGCTGCAAAACCCCATTCCTTACACGGAAAACCAGGATCAGGCGCAGGATGGCAAGGGTTACTATGGCATGGCTTTTGTGAGTATCTGCGCATGTCATATCGAGCTAGCAGTCCTGATCATGTTCGCCGAAGCGACCTGGCCTTACATGGGAGATTGACATGGATATAACCACTCGCATGCAGTTTGTAGCGCAAGGGAACTTAGCTAACTCCAAGAACACATTGTTTGGGCCTTTGAACGAGTGAGTCTCTGCGGCTATGTGAGCATTGAATGTCTATGCTCACACAGGAGTCAGCCCCTTTGTTGTGTTTGCAATTGCGGTCGACCTGGGTTCTATTCAGGCAACCTCCTCTCCGGTAACGTGGACAATCGGGTATGTTCGTGACCCGAGCATACAGTACGCGACCCCTTCCGGCGAGACACAATTTCGCCGCCCTTATTTTGTTACGTAGTACACGGACATCTCTTCAGCGGTAAGCCTTCTGAGCTGAGATAACATTGTGTGGCATGCTGATTCTTGCCTTTCACTCGACCATGTAGATTGACGCATTTACTCTAGACTACTCTGCGGCATACAGTAGGGCTGTAGCGCTTGACCAGCACATAATGAGTGACGCGGGGAAGATCTCACGGGAATATGTCAACTTGGTCTCCTTGGGTGCCCGTCAGGTAATGGGAAGTCTTGATATCACAGTCCTCGCGGACTCGAAAGGCATTTCCGACCCGTTGGATGTCAAGATTTTCATGAAGGATATTGGATACTCTCAGTACGTGTACGGAAACTGTACAGCTTACCGAAGCTGACCACATCGCGCATGCAGCCGCGTTAGTCCTGTCGAGTGCATGTTTGCAGCTTTCCCTGCGTTTCTGTACCTGAATGCTTCACTTTGCGGGGGACTTCTTGCACCCCTACTCCAACACCAGGATGCGCTATCAGATCAGGAGTACGCGGCCAGCGACCTGGGCAAAGCATATCCAGTTTCTATAGGGGCTCTTGGACCTCACGACCAGGGCATTGAACGTAAGTCTATGCATCCCGGGGCCTTATTAGCGAACAACGCTAATGTGTAGGTTCCCAGAGTCCGGCAATATGTTGGTTATGGCGTCCGCGCACGCAAGACTATCCGGTGAAGGATCGCTACTCGCTCAGCACGTACGTTCTGCACTGACATGCACATTTGCAAACATTGGTTGATCCACATGCGTTGTAGTACAATTTGACAAAACGCTGGGCCGACTATTTGGTTGATAATACGCTTACTCCTTTGAACCAGTACGTAGCCTACTATCATTTGATTTCTCCTTGTGTTGCTCATGAGTCCAATGACGGATGGCAGGCGCTCGGCTGACGGGGACAACATAGCGAACATGACAAACCTTGCTGTGAAAGGTATCATAGGTGTCAAAGCCATGGCCGAAATTAGCCGGGCCGTCGGCGAAACAGAGGATGCTCAGCGCTACGATGTATGTCGCATATCGTCTTACTCGTGTATAGACTGACTAGTTACCCAACAACCAGAACCATGCAAGCGCCCTCATCAGCTCATGGCAGATGCTTGCAGGCTCGACACAACAACAACATCTGCTCGGTGTTTACGGCGACCGACAATCGTGGTCTATGACGTATAATATGTATGCCGATAAGCTGCTCGGGACTAATCTGATTCCCCAGCCGGTGAGCTTCAGCGCCTTTGGTGCACTTGCACTCGTTCCAATCCCCGAGTCTCCAGGTGTATGACGGACAGACTAGGTTCTATAGCACGCTCCTCAAGACAGGTATGTGCGACGTTGTCCTACGCTACATTTAGTTAAATATGCCACAGCTCCTTCACTCTGCCTTCCCATTGACAGTGTAGCCGGACAGACTAGCAGTGCGGGTACGTCCCCTGAAGCCCCAATTGTAAGGCGAAATGCTAATAGCATGACTGATTCCCATGATAGCATGGTCTCTGCTCACCTCGGCCATCGTGTCGGACGACAATGTACGCGACCAGCTCATATGGGCGTTTGGTCTAGAGCGTCCTCGAACGCTACAAGCGGGGCGTTCCCGGATCTGTACGACGATGCAACGGGCGCAACATTAGGTGGAAGCGCGGGGTGAGTCGCAATACTTCTTTCCGCTGAGTTTGCTCGTCCCATAATTTGTGTTTGGCTGACGTGCGTCCGCATCATTGGGGCAGGCCTGCGCTCGGTGCCATGTTCTCTCATCTCGCTTTGACGTGAGTAGATGGGGCGCAGCGTATCGTAGTTTGCTATGCGCGATGCTCAATCATTTTCATAGCATTTCGGCCAAAATGATAAACACCTCGTCAGGGTCAGGCAGCGGAAATGGAAACAATACTAGCAACATCACTGGCAGCTCTGATAAGAAGAACTCGAGCTCCGTGGGCCCTATCGTCGGTGGTATTGTCGGTGGAGTTGCCAGCATCGTCATAGCCGTTGGGGCATTCATGTTTTATCGTAGAAAGCGGCGTGAGCAGCAGAACGTGACCACCAACAGAAAGAAGACGAAGATCTTCGACGATACCCGCCCGTCACCATATCAACTGGACCAGCATGTCTCGGCGAGCGGTTCCCTGACGCCACTTGTATTCAGGACCGACTATGGTAATCAAAGCGACACAAGGAGCAGAAGCGGATACACGACCAATGCTGACGTCTCGTCGTTCAACCTGTCGGGGCCATATATCCCATCCTCGAGTGACGGGGCTGGCGCGCTATGGCGGTCCCCGCAGGGGCGCGAGATGGCGCGGAGTAAACATCACCAGTATGCGCCATCGACAGTCGGCTCCCATTCGCAGATTGCGTCAACCCAGGAGCCGTTTCCGCCTGGGACGGTCGCGTCATTGTCGCCGACAGAAGTGGTTGGGCTCCGGGCAGAGGTGGTGAGCTTGCGGCGGGTGATGCAGGAGATCCGTCAGGATAGGATGGAGCCTCCGCCAGAGTATGTTGCGATGTAGTCCGGCTTCTTGGGTATTCTACAAAGCTTTCATGGGCATCGTCAGGGGGGACATGGCCGTTTGGGACGACATGCGAGTGCCCAGTGCTGATTCCTTCCTTGCCAACTGATGCATGGTGGGAGCCTCGTGCGCTTATGATAGAATTTGACTTGCCTGGGAGTGCGGGGTGTCAGTATGTATAGGATGCCGACGTCTTGCCGGAGAAGTGTCTCCCTCGGGAGAAGATGTTGCACTGGTTCCGATGTCAGGCAAAGCGTCTGGCACGAGCGACAGAACGTCGACCCCAAGGACACGACGGTAGCCGAGCTGGAGGGAGGAATATGAGTGAAGTCGCGATCGTAGTAATAGCTGAGAGTCGGCGAGTTATCGAGGTGTACTGTACATACATAGCAATGACTTAGAAGGAGCGCCCGAGCGCTGAAAGTTGTGGATGCGTTCGGGATGCCGTTAAGAGTGTGTGTCTGCTGACTCCAGAGTCGTGTCGGATGGTCCTTGACAGACGGTTGTGCGCTACTCCTGTGAGGTGAATGATGGGCTGGTCCTGGACCTCAATTCATCATAAGTCAGACTCGAACGGGACGTCGCGAGTGGATAGATATGGCGCAAAGCGAGTGCGATGTTCGGCCATCCAGGAACCTGAGAGGAATGAAAGTCACTTGTCAGCCCACCAAAGATGAACTCAGGTTGGAACTTGAACTCGGGGTAGAAGGCTATTGGGCATGAGTATTACTAGTATTACTCACTAGTCAAGCCCGTAGATGTCTCCGTGAAGCTCCCTCGTCCATATCATAGCTGTTTGCAGACATTGGGGGTCTGTTACTCATTTGGCGCTTTCACCGACTGTCGGAATGGTGATGGTGTATAGAAATCAGAAGTAATTATGCTGTGCCGCCGGTGGGATAGACGCTGGCGACGCCTCCTTGATGGAGGAGGGAGATGCTGTGCTGCAAGGTTGCAAGCGATCACTCACTCTCTCCTCCTCAGAGTCATCACGACGCGTCCCGTTGGTGAGTGTTTCCCCTCATGATGGACCGTGAGATGATTGCAGATATCATCATTCCATTATGCCTGCTCGGGACGCGATGTACGAGGACAGACGAGGGCCGGGACTGCTCAGTGTAGGTGGAACCCGCCAGTTCTTGGTAGAGGCCGGATGCAATGTACCTTTTATACGGCTTCGCAGGACCTCAGACTCTCCGTGAGTCCGAAAATGATAAGCTGAGGATAGAAGAATCAGTGAGTAAGTAAGATGACGGGCAAGGTCTCCCCTGACCTCGAGATCTGCCGAGTTGAGATCGCAGCACTCGCCTGTCAGTCTCTCTCTCCTCGTCCTTTCTCTTTCTCTCTCATCTCCCTCTCCTTCCCTTGCTCGCGCACGCGCGCCTTGAATGCCTTCCCGTTCCCCTCCCTTTTCCTCATGATGTCTCTTTCTCTTGCGCTATGTCCCTTGCTCCTTCTCTCCATCTTCTCAGGGCTTGCTGGCGCACAGCAGTCGTTCTTCCCCGCCAGCATTCCCCTCGCAGTCCGCTCTCCATACTTCAACATCTGGGATATCAGCACAAACGGTTCTGGGCCGCTCTCCGATTCATGGCCGCACTTCTGGGGGCAACAGGTACGAGCTTTCTATGACTGTCCGAAGGCGAGCACGACTTGAATGGATATCGTCACCGCGCGCGGGGGTTTGTAGTCAATCATTGGCTGGGCAGGCAAGATTCGGGTCGACGGGCAGACTTATGCATGGATGGGGAATGACCGCATGGGGAATGGGCCGGCGAATGTTACCGACATTCAGATCACTCCGACACGATCCATCTACACCATGCAGGCAGGCCCTATGAACCTCACTGTCACTTTCCTTTCTCCCATAGAGGTGAGTCTACTCGTTACACTTCGGAGTAAGCAGCATGTCGACCCCTTCCAGCCCTCCGACTTGGTCAATCAGTCGCTACCATTCTCCTACCTGTCTGTCGAAGCGTCGTCTACGGACGGAGCACAGCATTCTGTGCAGCTCTACTCGGACATTAGCGCAGGTGACGCATTTGTCGCTTGTCCCGGTGACCCCGCCGCTTATCGAGGGTTTCCGAAACAGAACTGCTCTCAGGAAACAGGAGCGCTCTTGTCAAATGGTCCAATGTGAACACCGGCAGCAGTATCTACCACGAAGTCGAGCTCGAGAACCCCATACCAAACACCGAGATCGCCAACCAGGCGCAGGATGGCACGGTTTACTTTGGCATGGCACTTGTGAGTATAGTCACTAGTCTTCCTTATTCTATGACCCTGACTGTATACCGCCCTAGCGTCCTGGTCTCACTTGGGAAATCGACACGGACAAGAACGTGCGCAATCAGTTCGTGACCCAAGGGAGCTTGAACAACCTTGCGAGCACCGCATTCGGGCCTATCAACAAGTGAGCAGTATCTCCAGGGTGAAGTATTCCGGCCCACTCACGCGTCGGGTCAGCCCTTTCTATGTGTATGCGGTTGCAGTAGACCTGGGACAAATACAGTCGACCTCTCCGCCAGTTACATGGGCGCTTGGGTACGTCCGTGATCCTAGCGTACAGTACACGACGTATTCCGGCAATGTCCAAAGCCGCCGCCCTTACTTTGTGACTCGGTACCCGGACATCGGCTCTGCGGTAGGTGTCTGCTTCGGTTTATGTGGTGCTGAACGCTCAGACTGATGTGCGATCGCCTACCGCACTTCGTTAGATTGACGCGTTTACCGGAGATTTCTCCGCCACGAACAACAGAGCAGTTGCGCTAGACCAGAAGATCACGGGGGATGCTGCCAAGGTCTCGAAGGAATATGCGGATCTGGTCTCATTGGCCGCGCGCCAGACATTTGGGAGCCTGGACATCACCGTTCTTGCGGACGACCAGGGCAAACCCGATCCGTCGGACGTCAAGATATTCATGAAAGACATTGGTTACTCTATGTGCGTGCACCGCAGCGGCAATTACTCAAGAGCTAACTGATTGGGCACACAGGCGCATCAGCCCAGTGGAACGCATGTTCGCGGCGTTCCCCGCATATTTGTACCTGAACGCTTCGTTCGGTGCAGGGTTGCTTGCGCCTTTGCTCGAGTCCCAGGACGCGCTTTCAGGCCAGAAGTATGCTGCCAGAGACTTGGGGACCAACTATCCGGTCGCTACTGGTGCGCTTGGAACGCACAACGAGGGCGTCGAACGTGAGCCCGTTTATAGCCAATGACAATCAATTGTTTGCTGACGTTTGACCATACAGAGACGGGAAACATGTTGATCATGACGTACGCATATGCAAGATTGTCAGGCGAGGGCGAGCTGCTCTCTCAGCACGTAGGTCTATGTGTCGTTTGGAGAGTCGTACATTTCGATTGACTCCGACCACAGTACAACTTGACGAAACGCTGGGCTGACTACCTGGTCGCGAACACGCTTACGCCTACTAGCCAGTACGAGACTTCATTCGCTTCGGCTCTCTGCCGGGCTGAGCTGAGTCGGAATGATCAGGAACTCGGCAGACGGGGAGAACGCGGCGAACATGACCAATCTCGCGATCAAGGGCATCATCGGTGTCAAGGCCATGGCAGAGATCAGCCGTGCTCTTGGTGAGGACACTGATGCTCAGCTTTACGACGTATGTCGCATATCGTTACCATGGTCCTCTATGCGTTGTGCTGACTTGGGATACGAATCAGGGTCATGCGAGCGCTCTTGTCAGCTCATGGCAGACGCTCGCCCAGTCGGCAGACCAGAAACATTTGCTCGGTATATACGGCAGTCAGCAGAATTGGGCTCTAATGTACAATATGTACGCCGACAAGCTGCTGGGCACGAAACTCATTCCCCAATCGGTGGGTTCACATGCGCCTATTCAGCGATTCGTGTACCTGATCGCCTCTATAGGTGTATGACGGACAGACGCAATTCTACAGCACGCTCCTGACGACGGGTACGTGCGACTTGTCTCTACGCTACTACTTGACATACTCACGGTACCGCAGCTCCTGCACTGGGCCTTCCTTTTGATAGCACCGCGGGGCAGACCAGTAGTTCCGGTACGTCCTCTATTGCCGCCGCCCATCGATGATGCCCCGTTGACGTGCTCTTACAGCATGGTCCCTGCTCACCTCGGCCACCGTGTCTGACGACGGGGTACGCAACCAGCTAATCCATGGCGTGTGGGCGAGGGCGAACTCGAACGCCACTCTCGGAGTTTTCCCGGATAAGTACAACGATGGGACAGGTGTAGTCGAAGGAGGGAATGCCGGGTGAGTCTCAGTTGCTATCTCCCTGCATTGTGTGACTGATGCGTGTCGTCTAGGCCGGCGCTGGGTGCGATGTTCTCTCACCTCGCGTTGACGTGAGTGTCTGTTCTTCCCGTCCCAGTTCCGCTGGCGTAACGCTACCATCATTGGAATCATCACTCACCGTCCTCTCTCCATAGCGTTCCCGCCAAGTCTATCAACGCAGCGCAAGGATCTCCCGGTAGCGGCAGCGGCAATGGAACTGATGGTAGCGGCAGTAACGGTGGCAGCAATTCGGGCTCTGACACGAAGAGCTCGAGCTCCGTAGGCCCCATCGTCGGCGGTGTCGTCGGCGCGGTCGTCATCATCGCCCTCGGATTTGGCGCCATCTTCTACTTGCGCAAGAAGCGGCGCGAGCAAGAGAGGGAGGACGACGGCGAGAAGATCGAGATCTTCGAGGAGCCGCACCGACCGACGCTCAAACCGTACTACTACAACCAGCAGACTCGATCCAGCAGCGTCCCGTTGGCACGAGGGCCCGAGTCCGAATACGCCGCTGACCAGAGCCAGGCAGGGAGTGGGAGCGGGTACACGACGGACCCTGGTGTGGCGTCGTTCAACGCGCAGGCGATGTACCACGACTCGACGGACGTGGCGTACGCAGGGTACGAGCCTGCCCCCATGCCAATAGTAGCGTCCCAAAACTCGAAAGCGATGGAGGTGGCGCGGAACCAACCCCACCAGTATGCGTCGTCGGTGGATGCGACGTCGGCGGTGGGCTCGCAGGCGCCGAGTGCGTCGAGCCAGGACCCGCTCTCGCCGGGCACGGTCGCGTCGCTCTCGTCGACGGACGTGATTGGGCTCCGGGCGGAGGTGGAGAACTTGCGGCGGGTGATGTTGGAGATCCGCCAGGAGAGGTTGGAGCCTCCGCCAGAGTATGGCGCGTAGGTCCCGGCTTGTCTCGCGGTTCGTCGTATGTATGCCCCCTTTCACGCGCCGTGTCTCGTGTCCCAGATGTTGTTCTTGCTCTCTGCGTCGCGGCTTGCTTAATCTCTCTCCCGTACAGTATATATGTATCTCCATCATTTAACTTCTCGGCATCTCATACTTCAGCTTCATTCTTCACTTCTTCACTAGCGTCTCTTGGATGGAATGCTACATACCTACCTGTCTTATTTTTTACGTGTTTTGCTGGCCGTCGGACGCATATACTTCCCCCTTTCATCCCGTGGTGCCTCCGATGTATAGTATGTATAGACACGCGCGTACGCTCCTTTACTTCCTTGGTCTCTGTCTCGCGAGCGCGGTTCACATGCGCCTCCCCCACTTGTCATAACGGCCGCTTACTGGCAAGCCCAGTCTCGGCCGTGGTGGCAGGCGGGGCTCGCGCCGGGGTATTCGCGCGCGCACGACGGACCGTAATGATACCGAACCTCTCCTTTGCAGGTTGGGTTTGAATTCTGAAGTTTACTGTCGCGCCTTGCAGGCGTTAATCCGATTTCAGGGCGAACTCATACATGGCCAGTGCGCGCGGCGGTGCCAGGAGGCGGCTACAGTCGAGATTTGCAAACGCCGTCAATTGCAATTGAATCGTCGTTTGTCATCCCCCGACATGTGCGCATGCTCTACGTTCGTGCACCGCACATGCAACGGCGGTACATGATCGTGGGTGCACGACTTATATCGCTAAACGAAGGCTGGGTCGAAGGCGTGCGATTTCAGTGGGTATATGCAATGCATATATAGCTTCGCGCAGCTTTATGGCCCACTCTGTCCGTTCGGAAGTCGACTTGCCTTTCGCCAGCGAGTCCGACTCACTGTCAGCCCGCGAACTCCAAGCTGCGAACTGCCAGCTCAGAGTTGCTCGAGAGCGTCAGAAATCAGGAGGCCATGTCTGTCATAAGCTGTAAGTACGACCAGTCACCTCCGTAGGACGCGCTGAGAGAGATTACTGACTGGAACGGGAACTCACATTGGTATCAGATGCGTCGCAGTTCAACACGGTAGGCGTTCGTCTACATGTTTATGATAAAACCGCTTATTCTGCAATGTGATATTCAGAGATCGTCCTCTTTGCCTTTCCAGGCTGCTGAGGAGCACAGCGATGCCGTCAAGTGTCCATATACTGACCTACAGCGCGCGGAAGCATGGGAGCAGTGCGCTACCACCGTCAAGAACCACAGCGACGAGATGCTAAAGCGATGGGAGGACGAAATCAACATGCTCTTGACATTTGTGAGTGTCGCTCCTGGCCGGTGTGGAGGCCAAAATCTCGGGTCTAACGCCAATGTGCAGGCAGGTCTTTTTTCAGCCGCATTGACGGCGTTCAATGTGCAATCGTACCTCCTCCTCCAACGTGATAGCGGTGATGCAACCGTCCAGGCGTTGGCACACATCTCCGCGCAACTGACGAGCTTCTCTGCTAACGAGGCGTTCATCAATTCGACGCGGCCAGCGTTCATGCCGCCCCCGGACTCGGCTTTCATCGCGCCCGCCTACGCCATATGGATCAACGCACTCTGGTTCCCGTCGCTCATCTGCACGCTCTCGGCATCATCCATTGCGGTCACGGTCAAGCAATGGCTCTACCAGTACAAGCAAGGTCTTTCCGGGACGTCGCGCGAGATCGCCCGCCTACGCCAGTATCGCTACGAGAACCTCCTCAGCTGGCGCGTGCCGGAGATCATTGCCGTCCTCCCCATTCTCCTACAGATCGCGCTCTCCCTTTTCCTGGGCGGCCTCATCATCTTACTTTGGAGCCTCCACCCGCTCGTAGCGATCATCGCGTCGGCGCTGGTGGGCATGCTAGTCGCGTTCCACTTGACGACGACGCTCCTGCCTACGTTTCGCCCCGATTGCTCGTACCAGTCTCCTCAAGCACTCGGCATGTTCCTCATCCTCCGACCTATCCGTACACTCTTCATCCGCGCGTCGAAGGCCATCACTCCCTACTTCACACTGTCCGCACTCGCACGCATCAACAACGCGCTGAACAGCCTACGCGCGGCGCTCTCCTCCCTCGTCCCCGTCCCCGCCCCAAAGCGGGGCAAACACCGTAGCAGCTGGCACGCGCGCGAGAAGGCCGCGGCGGACAGCAGGCGCGCGGACCTCGACCGCGGGCTGGTCATGACCGCGTACGACGTCACGCTGATCGAGACGGTGCTGCACACGGCGCTGGGGCCGTGTATGTGGGACATGCAGCCGGGCTGCGTCCGGCGGTGCTACGACGACGTGTTCGGCACGGGCGGGGGTGCCCCGCGCCTCAAAAGACTGCCGTGGCTTGACAAGGAGGACTGGGGGCCCGCTGCGAGCCTTGTGCTCAACTTCTCGCTCCTTGCGACGCGCGATGGGCGGAGGATGCATGGGGTTTCGGGAGGAGGGGCGGCGCCGCATGAGGTGCTGTTGCATGAGACTGTGTTGGACATGCCGACGCCGGAGGTGGCTGCCGACTCGGAGGTCGGGGGCTTATTCCTGCAGACTACGGCGCGGTTGGTCTTGCAAGGGACGTGGGCCAGGCGCGCATTTGACAAACTCGTTTGGTACTTGTACATGACGGGGATCAGAGACGATGCTCATGTAAGGCTAGAAGTCGTTCACGACAGTAAGTTGTATTCAATTTCACTGCCAGGCCGAGGGCTTACCTATGTCGGCCTAGTCATCGTCGCGTTCCCCAAGACTGTCAAGGACTTCCGGAGAGTCATCGACTACGAAGACTCGCACTTAAATATCCCTTACCTCTCCGTCGCCGAGTGCCTGCTCCGATACCTGACACACCACAAGGCCGTGAGCTCAGAGGATGCACTCGCCGGAGAGAAGAATGTTGAAGACATTCTACTCTCGGTCCTCGTATTCTCGCGCTTCCCCGGGTGGAGAGGCAAACGGTCTAGGCTGCAATATGTCCTCTGGGAACTACACGACTCGGCCATTCTGCCTGCCATCCTGAAGCTACGAGAAGATCTGCAGACAAAAGAGCTTGTCCCGCCCCGACTTGCACAGGCGTTCCGTACCTTGTTGGGCTTGGTTGACGAGGAGTTGCTGTCGGATCAGTGGCTTCGCGAGTTCTGGAAGGACAAATATGACTCTGTGAACGGCACCTTGGTGCGTTTGGAGGCGCTGTATACCCAGGAACAACTTGCGGTTCAGGATATAGACGATGGCACGTCAAATATCTTGAATGGCCCGAAGCCACTGACAGCGGCTTGTTGATATTTCTTTGCTGATGCCCGTATGCATGTAGATCTACACCGAATGGATGAACCGTCAACAGTTGGATCCTCCTCACACTGTCCCACGTCCTCTACCTTGTCGCCCTTCATTAGTGGGTATCTCTCAATGAGTGACAGAGGACCATGAAATTGACTACGAAGAATGCAGCGTACCCTTCGTACGGCCTAGACTGCGGCAATCATCTCAACAGTACCCTTCTTTCCCCACCTCCCATCGTTGCATCTCCTGGCAGCCTTACCTGCCCGCCCATGGGCTCCTGGGAATATGGACCGCTCACGGCTGCTCCCGAACGTGTATCCGCGATACCTCTCTCATCTTATGCGACTTCTCCACATCCCGAGAGTGAGCCTACCTTGCTTATGGACAGACGAGCCTGTGAGTGAAGCGAATAGTATCATAGCGGTGTGTGCTGACTCGGTGGAACAGGGTTTCGACAGGGGAGCATGACGGCTGACTTATACATACGGGCACACTGACGAATTGTATTGAGTAACGAGCAGTATGAGACTTACGAAGACTTACGTGTTACAGATATAGATATCAAACTTCACCATTACTTTCCCCGGTGCTTCTTGAATGTCTCCTGCACCGTCTTACCTGCCTTGATATCCTCCATGCACCGCGCATCTACCTCTCTTCCATTGGAAGCCAGAGAGATAACCTCGTCTGCTTTAGCGGCGGGAACGCAGACGACCCCATCCTCGTCAGCAACTACCCAGTCTCCTGGCTCGACACGGACGGGTGGGAACTCGTCCTCAGACGCATCCGGCGGGCGTATCACGACAGGGACGTTGACCTCTGACGGCCGGGTGAACGGTGACTGTCCCAGTGTCGAGTGCCCGCGTGCAAAGACAGGGAAAGACGCGTCCCGGTGCTCGGCAAGATCCCTGCAGCGTCCCGAGATGACGACGCCTCGCGCGCCCCGGGACTGTGCCCCCGCAGTCATGAGACCTCCCCAGACCGCGTTCTTTGTCCCTATTACAGGAAAGGGGTGGTAGTGAATACCGATGAGATTCTATGAGTAAAAGAGGTTACTCAACGATCGGGCGCGTTGATCACAATGACAGAGCCCGAAGGCGCGGTGTCCACGAAGTGCGCCGACAACTTGGGCGCGTCCTTGGTTGAGCCTAAGACCATCTGGACGGTGTAAGCGGGCCCGCATATGCGCGTGTTGGCGTCGGATGGGGAGAGCATGTGGATGTCTGGAATGTGCCCGCCGTTGGGAGAGCCTAGTTTGATCATGGCGTCGGAAATTTCGCATGTCGAGAACGCGGCCAGTTTGGCCTGAATGTCGTTCCCACTTGATGACATTTCTCGTAAACAGACGTGTCTGAGGCGATGGGAGGTGAGTGTTTGTGCGCGTCGCCTCGCGAGGTTGAGGATATAAAGAGACATTGGACTTCGCCGTCGGAGAGCCGACGCGGGCGTTATGCGGGGACAATGACGTTTTGGGTTATGAAGACTTATCTGATTAGATTAGTACTTACCGCGGACAATAACGTCAGCGTGAACGGATAATTCACCGCCAGACATCCGTGTCCTTCCACTCATCCTTGCTCTCGTCCTTCGTTCGTCCGACCCTCTGTCTCGCCCGCCCTACCTTCGGCTTGTATTACCTTCAACGCTCTACTACGCCTGGGAGATTACTTGATTCAAAGCGTTCTCAACAATGCCTCGCCTTCCTGACTCTGATGAACTCTCTGAGCCGTTATGGACACGGACCGCTCGGACGTCGCGCAAAGCTGTCCGCAAGATTAACAAGTCTGTAATGCGCTCACATCACTTCCAAATCCCAAAATATGACATGCCAATACGTCTACGACCTGTATGTTCTTCCTCGAGATACGCTGCAATGTTGCGTCTCATCGACTGTCCCTTGGCTAGTGGTTTCTGGTCTTCACCTGCATCATACTCATTGTCCTAGCACTGCTTGGCTTTACCAACTTCGTGCACTCTCTACCCCTTAACGACAAGGTTTTGCACTTTGTTTGCATGGGCCTCGCTACTGCTGTCTTCTACTTCATTTTCGATGTCGAAGAGCAAGTCATCCTCTACTTCATCCGCATATTATCCCTAATATCATGCCATTGCTCAGAGACGCGCGACGGATATGGTTCTGGCGTAACTCGCCACTCATTTTTACGGGGATTGTGTGTTTCTTCTTTGGGGGCATCATCAGCGAATTTGTACAGTCAATGCTGCCGGTAGGTCTCGTTGCCAGTATCGCCCACCCCGCTGTCACTGAGTGTATTTATAGTACAAAGAATTTCAGGTCGGAGACGTTGCGGTCAGTAATACACAATTCGTGCGCATCATTACCTTGAAGCTGATAAGTTATGCATACAGGCGAACTTCCTGGGCTCGACCATTGGACTATACGTTGCTTTCCATCTCGAGCGGTATTACAGGCATAGACGCGAGGTATGCCGTGGATTCGTCATAGTCGGCAAGACATAAGGAATCTGACATTCTGTGCTTACAGATATCGCGCCTTTACCGCCCACTTGACACTGAGGCTGTCTCGTCAGACGATGAGGAAGACGAGGGCAATGTCGGAGGTACACAGCTTCTTCCGCTTCATTACCAGCCGAGGGTACCCCGGACGCCCTCGAAGGGTTCCCGGCCAGGCCCGGCGAAACCTACACGACTCTCCGACGTGTGGGATGAGCGGGAAGAGTTGTTTGATATCGGAGATGAGAGTGACGATGAGGAACCGAGAACTGGAGGTGCGCCTCCGCCTCCGCCTCCGAAGATTGTCGTCACTCTGGGGGAGTGAGTCTGGGTAATCTACTGTAATTACGCACAGTCGTGTAATGTGTACGGGTACGTCGGACTACATTGCTATCTTATTTGTCAGGACCTATGTCGCCGCAGTGTTGCTATGTCGAGGTGGCATGAACGCGGGAGACATGGCAGGCCAATGAGGCCATGGCACCCGGGCTGGCACGCGTCAACGCGGCGCGTCTCGCTATGATTGTCACTCTCATCCATGCCGACATGTCTGGCCTCCTCCTCAGGCCTGCTTCGCTCTTCCACACAACAGCATAGCTCAGTCGTACCCGCTCTCGTACGAAGTGCGCGTCGAGCTTGTCGGGTCAGCTCTCAAGTGCGACACGCGTCGACTACGAGTGGACTTCCAGCACAACATGAAAAGCAACGGGCGCATACTCTGACGGTCCTGCACAAGACGAAAGCACTTCTGCCCAGGATACTGCCTCGCACAAGTCCTAACCCTGATGGCGTGTCTCTGAAAGAATCGCTGACGTTTTGGGAAGAGGTCCTGGGGAAGATGTATGAGGACTTGACGCTGCCGTCTGAGAAGAGAGAGGAGGACAGAGTGCGGATAGTTGGTGTGTGTCTTGCTCACGCTTCATACTTTCATTCGTCCCAATGTGTGTTGACGATGCACTCGCTTGGTAATCTTGCATAGTCTACGGAATGGACGGGACCTCTGGAGCGGACGAACTCGTGACCGCGCTCCTACAGGACCCTTTCGCGTCGCAGGAGCAGAAAGAAATCCTTCGGTCGCGGTGGCAGGCTCGACCACAGGGAAGCCGTACAGTCAGGTTGCAGTACGTCTGTTTCATTTTCACCAAGCTTTGTCCCTAAACTTCTTCAAGGTATGGTACCTCTCCCTCCGTGGAGGACGACGTTGTATACGTCCAGTCCTCATGGCTTCAGAACTTTGGTGTTCCTCTGGAAGTAACCGAGTTCAGCTCTCCCCCTTCCGCCTCGTCCCCGAACTCGCAAAGTGCCAATGCCCTCTTCACCGCGGATGTTCCCATCGTCCTTTGCAACCCTGTCTCCGTCCCCTTGCCTTCTATCCTACCCGCATCCATAGATCCCACGCTTCCTATTTCGCGTGAATACACCATACTCGCTATCACCTCGTCCTCCCCAAGTCTCGCTACCGCGGCTGGACTTACCTCGCGGTTAACAGCATCATTGCCAAAGGATTCTCTGCGAGTCGTGTTCATCGACCCCGCTCGAGCGTTACACGGCCTGGAAATGCTCAAGGACGGGGTCGCGTCGCCAATAGCCGTGCAGCGGTACCAAGATGACGTATCTGGGTCGAATGTCTCGAGCATCACCCACAGTGTGAAGGACATCCTCTCGCGCAGTCTAGCCGAACCGAAGGATGGCACCTCGCCATCCGCACGGGTCCTCGCGGTGCATACAGAGACCAGCCGCGCACTCATCAAGGACGCGCTCGCGACATGCCGCGCCGTGCTCCACAAAGCAGATCTCGAAGCTGACGCAGTGCTCACAGGCACAAGCACGCTCCGCAGCCAGATCGAAGAAGCAAAGGCCAAAGTCCACCTCGAAGTCTTCGGGCCCGCGAGTGGCGGCAAAGACGGCGACGAGATCGCCAAAGCTGTCGCGCTCGCCAAGAAGCACGTCCAGCCGACGCTCGACGCTCTACAGTGGTACAAGCTCTTCTGGCGCGTGGACGACGTGCGCGAGGTCGTCACCGCCGCCGTCGACCGAGCATGGTGCAGGGACCTCGAGCGCAAGCTCGTCTTCCACGCCGGCCGGCTAGCTGCCCTCCAGGCGTCCTTCACCGACTCCGCGAACGCGCTCTGCCGCTCGTACCCTCCAACATCCGCGTACCACTCCCCAGTGCTACTCAACAGCCTCGCGCGCATCGCATCTACGCCATCGTATCCGCTCCCTGCAATGGCCCTCACTGACCCGCTGCATGCCCGTCAGCGACAGCTCGGTTTTCCCACAGAGCGCCTACACGTTTCCGCTCAGCGTGCCGTCGTCGGCATGAGCGGGAGCGTCCTGGGGGGCTTGAGCGTCGCGTGGGCAGGATGGGCGACGGAGCTCCAGCTGCTCGGTGGGATGGTCGACATCGGCATGAGCTCCGAAACCGCGCTAGGCGTCGGACTGCTCAGCGCAGCTGCCGGCGTGCGGTGGGCCGTCGGGCGGTGGGAGCGGGCGAAGAGGAGGTGGTGGAAGGACTGGGACCGGATCGGACAAGGACTCGAGCGGGACCTCCAGGTGAGTGCACATGATTCACTATCGCCTTGGCGTGCATGGATCATTTCCTGACACTGTCTATGCCAAATGCAGGGTGCTCTCGTACATACCATGGATGAGCGTGTTGTTGTTGTGCCAGAGACGGTCTGCACTGGACTGGAAACGTTAGTCACAAAGAGGAAAGCGGAGGTGGAAGAGTTGGAGGAGGAAGTGCAGTCTCTAGAAGCCAATATACGCTGACTTCGGGACAATACCATGTTGTCCAGGGATGCCATGTGGTGTCTGCTCACACATAATTCACTGCTTCTTACGTTCTCGGATGGCGATAAATGTGGGCGGCGTGTACGAAGCACCTGCAGGGTTTCTTGGTGTGCTTGCAAAAAGATGTCAGATTGCCAAACAAAAACTATACACTGAGCGGGAGTCGAACCCGCGCCGCTTGCTTGGAAGGCAAGCATGATACCGTTTCACCATCAGTGTATAGCGGAAGATGACGGCATGCATATATGACTGTCCAAGGCCACCGGCTGTGCTCCAAGCTCTATCATGAAGACCCTTATAGGTACCTTGGAGTAGGGTACCTTGGAGTAGGGATGGGCGATGGACTGATGACACCGGGGTCAATGCGTCAGAAAGTCCTTGGTTTACTGGCTAGCTGATCCCCATACTTTCAGGCATTGGCAAAAACCAGAAACTTGAGGTAGAAATGGGTTGGAGACCTTGCTTCTTGAGAGAGGTAACCGCTGCCGAGTTCCGGGGTCTGGGGTCAATGCCCATCCCTACCTTGGAGTAGTCAAGGTGTGGTGAGGTGACTCCTTACCCGGCTTCAGCCCCTTGCCCGTCGTGGCACTAGGCTTGCTCACAACGGCAAGCAAAAATGGGAAAAGACCTTTTAAGTCTGGAGAACATCAAAACATTTGGCCAACGCCGGGATCGAACCGACGACCTTGGCGTACCCTGCTTAGTCAGCAGCTATTAGCACCACGCTCTAACCAACTGAGCTAGTCGGCCATATTGGTGACAATATAGTGTGCAATGTCATGGCGTGAGGGACCAAGCCTGTAGCACGAAGCTGGGTTTCGTCCGCTGCTTTCAATTGTTGCCGCTTCTTCCCGTCAGTAACATCGAGTATCCGACCACATAAGCAAAAGAAATCAAGAGTGTCAACATAACTCAGGAGCAGTACAAGCCGGTCGTGCCCAGACGTTGAACGCGGTGTTCATCATAGCGCATGCGCCTTCTATTCCTCACTTAGTCTAGTACAGCGTATTTCTTCAGATGTTCTGGTATCGCGGACTCGAGCCCTTTCGTCTTCAACCAGGCCTTCGAGAACAGCCTACTCTGATACCTGTATGCACCATCACAGAGAATGGTGGCAACAGTTTTGCCTGAGAGGGCGCATTAGACAACCGCTACAGCACGGAGGTAAAGCACATACCAGGACCGAGCTTTTGTGCCAGTTCTACGGCAGCTACGACGTTTAGGGCCGAGCTTGCACCCAAGTACAAGCCCTCAGTGTCCAGTAGTTCGTAGAGCATCGCGATTGACTTCTCGTCGGCTATGTGCAGCGCCCCATCCACATCCTTCACGAACGTACCCAGGTTGTTGGTGATGCGTCCCTGGCCAATACCTACCCAGCCACAACCGTTAGCATGCCGTCTCTCTGCAGCACAATTGATGGAACAGCAAACGCGCACCTTCAGTGATCGAGCCCCCGCTGCGCTCCTTCAGCTTCCCCCCGCTCGTGATATAGCTATGCAGCACACTACCAGGCGGATCCGCCAGCCACACCTGCGTCCTCCCGTCGCTCTTCTCCTTCAACGCGCGCCCGACACCTGCGAGCGTGCCGCCCGTGCCCGTCGCGCAGATGAACGCGTCGAGCTTGCCCTCCGTCTGCGCCCAGATCTCGGGGCCTGTCGAGCCGTAGTGCGCCTCCGCATTCGCAGTGTTGTCGAACTGGTCCGTCCAGATCGCGTTTGGGAGGCCCTTGGCGAAGTCGCGCGCCTGGTGGTTGTAATTCCGCGGGTCCTCGTACGCTACCGCCGGAACGGGGTACACCTCCGCCCCAAGCATGCGCAGGAGATCGATCTTCTCTTGACTCTGCGCGAGTGCGTTGCCGCATATATGCGGTTAGACGATGCGTGTACGCGCTGAATGGACGCCTACCTGGGTGTTGGGCATGAAGATTACGCAGCGATACCCCCTCGCCCTGCAGACGTGGGCGAGCCCGATACCGGTGTTTCCAGCGGTGCCCTCCACGACGGTTCCTCCTGGCTTCAAGCTGTAACGCCCCTCGTCACCGCCCGCCTCTCGAAGGAAGAATATTCACAAAGGAGACTTACAGACCCTGCTTCTCAGCATTACGCACGACACCGAGCGCAGCGCGATCCTTCACGCTCCCTCCCGGGTTCTGGAACTCGGCCTTTGCGACGATATTGCAGCCCGTCGCTTTCGAGAGTTTCTCGAGGCGGATCTAGTGGGTTATGCCGGCAGATAGAGTACTGTACTGAGGATCGAGACGTTGCGTTTTACCGAGTCATTTACGTACCAGCGGGGTGTTACCAATCGCTCCGACGAACCCGTCTACGGGACGAGAAGTGAATCCGCGCGCAAAGCGTTGGGCACCTATCCGGAAGGCAGGCGCGAACGACATGGTGGCAGGTGGGGAAGAGGGAAGGAGACGCGGACGGAACGCGTCGCTCGAGAGGGTGCGAATGGTCGTGTTGGAGCTCATGGCTGAAGCGCATCCTTTTGAGTGGCAGAAGAGTGAAGGCGTCATCATGAGCATACGTTCTAGCTGACGGAAGTTATGTAACACTATTTCAAACACACGTCTTGTTCGGAAATCCTCGAGGAACGAGACTGGGAGAATCACACATGCGATGCAACTCGAAGCTCCATGGTGTATTGCAGGAATGACAGGAAAAGTGATAGAGCACAAGTGTAAACTGCGAGACGCGAACCACGGAACGGCATGTGGGGAGACTAGTAAAACGCGAAGCGAAGTAGGCGATGGCCTATCCATTAAAGTGTGAATACAGGCATATCTGACGAGGGCGAACGGGACAACACACATCGACACGAAAGAAGACAAAAAGGTAAGTAGTAGAGGAAGCTAATGGACAGGAAGACAGCGGCTAAAGCGTGTGGATCAATGTCCGTCGTGTGCGAGCGTGCGTGCGTCGTGCGGGCCGTTACGTGGTCGAGATCACCAGATACGTGCGGGGGTATAGAGCAGAATGAAAGGGTACCCAACCGGTTCTCGGGAAGCGAAACAATGAGTGAGCAGCTCACTGCTGGCGTTTCTTCACGTTCTGTGAGAGCCATTGCAGACCCTCAAAGAGACCCTCTCCCGTCGTCGCGCAACTAAGGCAAATGATGTTCGTCATCCGAACAAAGAAGCAATGCAACGAAGTCTTACCTTGGGTGGACATACCATGACCTGTCGCGCATTCGGTGGAGACCCAACTTTTCAGTAACTTCAGCTGGTGACATCGCTGCACGAGAAGGTATTCATGAAGTGCAACGGACACTCGGATAGAAAAAAAAGATAACATACCACCGGGCAAATCCTGCTTGTTGGCAAAGACAAGCAAAAGACACTCCTTCATTTCACGGTCGCTCAATATACGGTGCAGCTCCTGCTTCGCTTCGTCTATGCGCTCCCGATCCTGGCTGTCGACGACGAACACGAGACCCTGCGTGCCAGTGTAATAATGCCGCCAGAGAGGACGGATCTTGTCCTGTCCTCCGACATCCCAGACATTGAATTTGACATTCTTGTATGTCACGGTTTCCACGTTGAAACCGACTACAAGTCGGTACAAATGACGTTTGCATAACAGCTATATGTGACGATAGTTATGTTCGCGCACCTGTCGGGATAGTTGTGACAGACTGGTTCAATTTGAGCTTGTAGAGGATAGCTTCCCAAGGACACCAGCGGTCAGTAAGTGAGACTCTGCGAGTGACGATGTCGTGGCGACTCACTCGTCTTCCCAGCGGCGTCAAGCCCCAACATCAACAGCCTCATCTCCTTGTTTCCAAAAATCTTCCCTACAGAGGCGTTCCAGCTCATCAGCCGTCCATGTCACTCAACTCCCCATTCCTGATGCCCTCTCCGCGCGTGACGACGGAGCGACGAAAGGACAAGCACGTACCCAAAGCCTTCGAGAGGTTAGCACCCATGGCTGGCGGCGAGTTGCAGAAGGTAAAGAACGACGGGAGGTGGGAGTGTGAGGGAGAACGGGAAGAGTCAAACAGAAGCTCTCGCGGCGCGTCCAACGACCGTCCACTGGGCAGTGGGAAGACGCTAACCGGCCGCACTCACGAGGACCCCGGCTACCCCCGTACTACGACCCCACGCCGTCCATCAGCCCACTCCAGATCCGGCCACGCCAAATTCAGCTCGTTCCGCTCTCGCTATCTTCAGACCGCAAGATGACTGACATGTTCACCTATTGCTCCAGTACGTGCTCTATCTGCTCATCATCAAGGCGGGGGCCACGAAAGTGTCATCAAGTCTCGAAGCTTGAAGGGCACGCGCTGACATTGCTATGGACTATCAGTATAACTTACAAGCACGACCAATTCGCCCTGCATCCGGGTTTGCCGCGCATGGCTGCCCCAACCTCGCTCTCTTTGGAAAAATCGCCGAGATAGAGAGGAGCATCCCTTCGAATCCGCTCCAGAGCTGTCCAAGCTCGTATAGTCTCTCGGAACATATCCCCTTGTTCATCTGCACCATTCTATGCTCCTATAGATCTTGGTCGACGTCCCAGCCAGTTGGACATGTACGCCCATCTAAGGACCATGATCAGCGTATCCACATGCTCTTTTCCTCCAGACGTGGAGTACTTTGGCATGGGTACTGTGGCCGACGAGGGAGGGTGAAGCTGTGGATACCTTCTTGACCAACCCAGACTTCGTCGGCGCCGTTGCCTTCTCCGCTGACAGGAGCACCATGGCTACGGGTGACGACGAGGCTCAAGGAACCGTACATATCTATAGCCTTCGAGAGTGGCCACAGTAACGCGATAGGATATTGTGAAACTACTGTACATGGCATCTTGGAGCTCGCCTCGTACTGTGTACGCAACCATTGGATGTTCTGTGCTTCGCGTTCTACCCGACCACGAGATTCCGTGGACTTACTCGGTCTCGACTGTGTAATTGGCTTCGCGCAGCGTTTACGATGTTATATGAGTATCTATGCCTGGCTTTGTGAAACTTTCGCATATGGAACGCTACAAACCTTTAGCATCTTGCTCCACGCGCAAGATGCTACGGACGAAAGAATCTGGTTGAATCCTGTCGAGAACACATTATAGTCAAGCCAATAAGTCTAGCATAAGTACAAAACGCTCCAGGCATATGGTATACACACGGATAGCAATGGCAATCAGAGTCCCAATGAACGGAGTAAGTCAAGAATGACTTATGACGGCGACGCGGCGGCTGCAGGTGGCGAGGCCAACTGCGACTGGTTGAATACCTTCAGCCACCCCTCGCCCATATCCGACCGCAAAGCCTCGATGCGCGCACGGAACGCATCCGCCTCCTGGAACTGCTTGTCTCCTTCGTCCTGGCTGGGCTCGTACACAGACGCGGAGACACGCGCACGACGCGCCTGAGCCCGCGTGAGGGTCGACGACTTCCGGTGACCTAGCGGTCTGCCTTGCGACGTCGGCGCGAAGGTGTCCGAGGGGTCGGGGGTATGTGAGGAAGGGGCGAACTCGGTCATGTGTCTGCTGTGGCGCGACTTCGGCTTTGCAACGACCGTCGGTTGCGCAGCGGGAGCTGCAGGGGCAGCCGGAGGAGCGAAGGAACTTGGGGGAGGTGCTGCTGTGCGAGTTGGGACAGGTGCAGGCAGCGGCGACGGGATAGTACTGCGCTTCACTGGACTGACCGTTCTCGATGCTGTCTGCCGCGAGCTTCCTTCGCTGCTTTCCTGCCCGCCGCCGTCAAGGTCGACTATCCGCTTATTCTTCTTCCGTCGTCCTCGAGCGTTCGGCGCGTTCAGGTGTGGGGATGCAGGATGGGAAGCGGGAGATGACGCTGGTGAAGAGTCGAGCGGACTGCTCTGAGCAACAGCGGAGCCGGTGACCTTTGGACTTCCGACAGCTACAACTGGTGGAGAGTATGCGACCGATTGGCGTCTGGACGTCATCTGGTCTGGCGGAGGGGAAGTGAGGTACCGCTTCTCGTAGAATCCGGGAGGAGAACCGTCCAACAATATGCTCTTCTTCTCCTTCCAGAAGAAGTCGAAGCAACGTATGCGGTAGTCCTCTTCGTACTCGACAAGCGGATTGCCCTCGATGGAGACCTCGGCAATATTGGGTAACGTCGCGAGTCGGCCAACCTCTGCACTTTCCTCTATGAGATTATGGCGGAGGTCTACGCGCTCAAGCGCGAACAGCCGCTCGAGGCCGCATATAGACTCAAGACGGTTGTGCGATAGATTAAGGGTGAGTATACCGCCGAGATTAGTGTAAATCCCGAGGACAGAGTCGATCATGTTGTCGGACAGGTTCAGATAGACGAGGTTATAGAGGGCTGATAAGCCTGGAGGAACTGAGACAAGGAGGTTGGAGGATAGATCGAGATGTGTGAGGGACGTGAGATATGGCAGAAAGGATGTCGGTAGGAAAGTAAGGGAATTGTCGGCAAGAGATAGATGTCGTAGGAACGCCCATTTGAACGATGGTAGTTCGTTGGAGGAAAGCGGTTTGGGAGTATCTGGTGTCTCACCATCCCCGTCAAGATCGTTGTCCTCGCCATCCTCTGGGCCCTCCGGGACAGACTCGGGCAGTCTGGTGCTATGAAACGATGACTGCCGTGATATGCCGTGCGAGATCCTGCGAGACTGGAGGGCGCTCACCCGACCCTCACGTCTTGCTTGATCATCCTTCACTGCACCGATGAATATATCGGAAACGTCCTCGAGCCCGCTCCGTTTCACCGTCAAACTGCGTAGACTTTCGGCCAGCTTGTCCCAGCCCAACAGGGTGCGCGGGTCGATGTCTGTGCATTGGAGATTCTGGAGGTTCTTGAATGCCTCCAATGGCAGGGCGTTCTCGTTCGGAGGTTCATTCGCTATCTCAGCAATCAGCCTCGGCTCTGGTGCGTGCAACGACAGGGCAGGGACTTTGGTGAAGCTGCTGAATAGGTACTTGAGTTCGGAATCGACACTGGGTGGCGCCGCCCTCCCGAACCATCCGCCGCCAAGCGAGAGGCGCGAGACGGCGGAAAGGGATGAGCGCAAGGACACAAACGAAAGCGCATCGGTCTTGTCACCATTGGTGGGAATGTCGATATAGTTCATGGGACGTGACGGGCTGTCGACCTTGACATCGAGCGATCCCACATCCAGACCGAGGGCTTCCATCCGCATGAGAAGATAGAAGAGGTGGTGGAAATCGAAAGCGAGCACGACTGGTTTCGCATTCGCAACGGCGGAGGGGTCTGAAGTGAACCAACCGAGAGGGTTGAAGGCGGATACCTCGGATGACTGAGCAGCCTTGGTACGTCGTCTCCGCACGGGCACCGCTGCTGCTAGGCCTGCTTCATGAGTTCGTATGAACTCAGCTATGCGTCGCACGTATTCGTCTCCTGGTTCAGGATCGACGGGCATCGTCGTCGTGGGGAGAGGGAAGGATGTTGCAGCGTGAAGAGAGTCCGAGATGCGTGGCCTGGGGCAGCTGGCTTATTACGGGTGCATGGAGTGACGCACCAGAACACGAGCTAAGCGGGTGGCATAAGGCATAGCGGTTCAGCTGTATCACATGCGGACTGACCTGAGCGAGGAATTGCCACCAGGTGCGAGCGCGACAAGAGAGGCGGTGGCGACGCTGGCGAGAACGATGAGCACGATGGTCGGGAGTAAGTCCTAATTTGGACACACCGGCCGGACCTCCGGAGTCGCGTCGCACGTGCCGGGACGCGTCAGTGCGTATGCACTTTCAGTGGCCTTGGCGCTCGTTACCTCGTCTCCTACGTTCATCTCCTTGTCAGCCATGAAGATTACAGTAAAGACACTACAACAGAAAGTTTTCCAGGTAATTGAGTTCTTGATGATATTGAGCTCCATTTGACACTAATACTTGTGGATCTATCCCAGATCGATGCTGAGGGTACAGATACCGTAGGAGATCTGAAGCAGAAGATCCAAGCTGAGCAGGGACATCCACCTGAGAGCCAAAAGTTGATTTACTCAGGTATGTGTACTTGCAACTGCATTTGCTTGCTATTCAAACCGCTGTGTTTTAGGCAAGGTCCTACCTGATTCAAAGACAGTGGAATCATGTGAGATTAAAGAGAAGGATTTCCTCGTGCTCATGGTCTCGAAGGTACGTCCCACGTCGTATGGTACTACAACAACGTACCGAGGGTTTTGCAACAGCCCAAACCCACCCCCGCCGCCTCCACAAGTGCTACCCCCGCTGCAAGTACGGCCCCGCCAGTAGCCGCCGCCCCCGCTGCGGCCGACATCCCTTCCGCTCCTGCGCCTGCGCCTGCTGCTGCCGCGCCTGAACCACCAAATGCTCCAATTCTTACTCCAGCTCAGGCGGCACCAGTTCAGACTGCAGAGCGTCCCTTTGGGGACACAAGTTCGTTCTTGACCGGAGAGGCGTTGCAGTCAACAATCCAGAACATGATGGAGATGGGCTTTGAGCGGGAACAAATTATGCGAGCCCTCCGGGCTAGCTTCAACAACCCCGACCGTGCGGTCGAGTACCTCTTCAACGTACGTCTGCAAACCATAACCTCCCACCGCTATTGGCTAACCGGGCGACTTTAGGGTATTCCCGCACACTTGGACCATGTGGCTGACGGTGGTGTCGCACCTGCGCCCGCTGCCCAGCCGGCCGCTTCAGCTCCCGCCGCTCAGCCCGCTGCTGCCCAGCCCGCTCCCGCTCAAGCGGCTCAAGCGGCCCAAGCACAGAATTTGTTCCAACTTGCTCAACAACAGCAGCAGCAGCAGCAAGCACCTGGAGGCGGCGCTGGCCTTCCAGCAGGACTTGGTGGTGCCGCTGCTGGCGCGGGCATACCCAACGCTCAGCTGGCTGGCCTTTTGAACAACCCGCAAATTCAGAATCTCCGAGAGCTCATGATAGCGAACCCCCATCTCGTACAGCCGATCATTCAGGAGCTCGCAGCCAACAACCCGCAGATTGCTCAGCTGCTCGCTCAGAATCCGGAGATGCTCGCCCAGATCCTTGGTGGTGGGGGGGATGATGAGGAAGGGGATGGTCCAGTGCCGCCTGACGCGCATGTCATCCATGTCACCGAGGAGGAAAGGGCGGCCATTGGACGGGCAAGTGTCTATTCATATCTGTGTCACGTTCCGTTTGACTTACGCTTGGATAGCTGGAGGCCCTTGGATTCCCAAGACAAGCTGTTATCGAGGCCTTCTTCGCATGCGACAAGAATGAGGAAATGGCCGCGAATTACCTGTTCGACAGCCAGTTCGACGATACTTGATATGCCTACCGTGCATTCCATGGGAGAGTAACATACTGTTGAACATGTAGCCATTGTTGTGTATCATTGAATTCGGCAATCCTCAGATGTATACCTTTTGACGACAAAGCGATCCGTTATATCGACCCACAAACTCTTACATCGAGGCCGTCCCCTTGGATTCCTGCTACCAGGTGTCATGAGATACAATCGGTCGCTTTACACCGATGTCGGAAGTCCAGCTTCATGCATGTATTTGCTCGCTGTGAAACCACATCGATCTCGAAACAGAAGGTAACGTCACAACGTTCTGTCTAGTAGACGATCACGGAGATTGTAGATGCATACCGTGCCCTCAGTATCGCCCGCGGCCATGGTGTTCCCGTCAGCGGAGAATGCGATTACGACGACGACTCCGTGATTGTCCCGAAATGTGCCCACCGCTTCGCCGTCCCTCGTCCTCCACACGCTCACCGTCCCGAAGCCTCCCATACAGAAGTACTCCTCGTCCGGAGAAAAGAGCATGTAAGGCGAGGAATAGCTCTTGACGACGTCCTTAGGCAGGCGTAGTACATGCACAGCGGGCTGGGATCGGCCTGAAGCGGGGCTATGTTTCAGCGTCATTTGTTCTTGAATGCTCCTTAAAGTCATAATGTGGAGGGTTCTGTCAGAAAGTCTGCGCCGCCCCAGGCTCCTAAAACCATCCGTCCTTAGTGTTCTCGTTCCCCTTTATCCTGTAGCGTAGATAGATCCTAATCAAGTATGTTGCGAGACCAAGCTGGATATGTTAGGCGCGCACGAGAGTTTCCTAATTGAGCCTGAACAAGGGAAGAGAACACTATAGGACGGCTGGCCAAAGTGGTCATTCCGAGATCACCAAGAAAAAACTCCGCCCTTTAGCGAACGAGAGAGTTCCACCAAGCATGTCACAACTTGCGGCGTCAACACGTCCGGACGCGTCGCGCGACATTGCGCGCTCTGCGACGCGCTCTGAGCGCAACGGGACCAGCCTGTCCCTCAACGCAGCGACAACGTAATTCCAAGCTGCCGACTAGCAGCAGGATGAACTCTAAGATCCCCAGAGCATCACTTTTGAGTGCATGCAGGCTGGTTCGTACTGAATACCCAGTTTCAAACATGAATTCAGTGAGATTTAGTAAGTGCAAGTCACGGTGCACAGTATTAGTAGTTGTGCAACACCGTTACCAGTGCTGAGTGGTTGCAAACTCCCTTTATGAATAATTACATATGAGTGATGTGTGTCCATTGCTAAGTGTAGTGTATCAAGACACTACATATCGGCCATGCCGCCATGGTCCCGTTGCGCTCAGAGCACATCGCAGAGCGCGCAATGTCGCGCAACGCGTCCGGACGTGTTGACGCCGCAAGTTGTGACATGCTTGGTGGAACTCTCTCGTTCGCTAAAGGGCGGAGTTTTTTCTTGGTGATCTCGGAATGACCACTTTGGCCAGCCGTCCTATAGTGTTCTCTTCCCTTGTTCAGGCTCAATTAGGAAACTCTCGTGCGCGCCTAACATATCCAGCTTGGTCTCGCAACATACTTGATTAGGATCTATCTATGCTACAGGATAAAGTAGTGATTGAAAGTCCGGTCAAGTCCGGTCATTTGCCCCTCCGGACAATGACCGGTGACCGGACTTGAACCTGACCGGTCCGATTTGGTTTGACCTGACCGAACAATCGGTCATTGTATGACCTGACATGACCGCCGGTCATGTCATTGGTCAAAACCGGTCATGACCGATAATCAGTCATAACCGGTTATGACCAGTCGCAAACCGGTCATAACCGGTCATTCACGCTTGTATTGTAGAGGTAGAGGAAAATCACACAAAGAATCATTGCTATAATGCGTGTATACATTGTAAGACTAGTCCTCATCATCGGCCATCCGCAGCATCTGATCGTCCAACTCCAAGTACTCGTACTCTTCTAACTCAATGTAATCAATGTTCTTGTCGTTCTCGCGAGCGTAATTTACGATATTGGGCTTCCAATTATGTTCAAGGCATTGAAGCTCTTCGAATACCTGCGGCGCAAGACGTGAGCGGCAGTCTGTGAGGACTTCTCCTCCATGTGAGAAGAGCGACTCGACTCCAACAGTCGCCGCTGCAATCGGAAGGATGTCGAGTGCCATTCGCGCATGCGTTGGATAGATAGAAGCATGTTGCTGAAAGAAAGAAAAAGGAATCAGTATAAACTTATGTACGCCACCGGATGGCACTCACCGCCCACCAGGCAACAGTGTCTGCGTCCTTTGGGACCTGTAGGTCGCGCGTGGTTGTGTAGCGTGTCATCTCTGCCCTCCATCCATCATCACTTTCGGCTCGCTCAAGCTGCAGGCGCCGCTCTCGGTCGTAGTCGTCCTCATCATCGTCATGAACGTGGGCGCTGACGTTGGAGGAGGTCGTGGCGGGGTGGACTTGTTGATTTTCGTCCGAATCAGTTGGCTTGAAGTCCTCCGGACGGAGGCGCTTCGGCCAGTACAATTCGAGCTAGACAAAACAGACGTGTGAGAGATTGATGCGGTCAGCACTTATCAGACATACCGCCTTCTCCACTACCTCGCATGCGTAGGCCTTCCAGTTACGAGCGTCTGGGATGCCATCCTCGAGGTCTTTGAGGTACTCAGCCTCTCCTCCCCACTTATTGTTGATGTAACTAAGCTTGAAGTATGGATGGAGATCTGAGAAAGATTGGTGAGAGAGATAGCAAATCACGTAAACATATGCTTACACATAGCAAGAATATACGCGTCCGCATTGTCGAGCTTCTTGTAATACTTGTTGAGCTTCGAAAGGCCAGCATTGAGAGCGCGGTGAAAGGGGGCATAGGCGGGGTTGGCCGCCTTCCTCTCCCAGCGGGTCGCCAGGTGCTCCATGGCAGGGATTACCTTGTGTACAGTCGGCGCCCGGTTGGTGGAGCATCCTTGTTGGTATAGATGCGAGTCCTGGATAAGAGAAACATCAGAAGCCACATACATTCGGAGGTGTAGACCACTTGCCATGAGTATCTCGCTGCACATCCGGACTGTCTCCCATTGCTCCTTGGTCAACTGGAACGCCGCCCATGGGATCTTCCTGTCGTGCTGTCCGCGGCGGCGCTGCCTTGTGATGGGGCCAAACTTGACATCAGCCATTCCGATGAACGCGTCGATATGCTGGATCGTCAATGATAAATTAGCTGGCTGGGAAACAGGAGAGCAGATAACATACCTCACGAAGCTCATATGCGCGTGACAGCATCTTATACGCGCTACCCCACCGCACATTGCTGTGAAGAGGAATCACGAGCGGCGGCTTGATACCGGCCTCCTTCTGCAAGCTATGGAACAGTTCCTTACGCTGAGGAGAGGCCTGGATCTGGACATAGAGGAAATTCAGCAAAACATACAGTAACGAAACAGAAAGCTCGACCTTCATGTGATGGTCTTGCCGGTCAATGTCTTTACGAAGATCTGCAAACCGCCACACAGACAGAGGACGCCCTCGATAATTCTCTTCTTCATAATTGGATGACTATGCTGGGCGGGCGATTAACTGCGACAGTGCCACCACACATTCTCGACATGTCTCGTGGCACTGTCGCGGCGGGATACCAGACAGGAGCAATGAAAATGAAAGGAATATTGGACTCACCTTCACCGCTAATGTGCGGACCATTGCAATTAGGTCTGCGCCTTCCTCCTCCTCGACTGTTGATGCCTGCGGGTCAAAGTTCCAGACCTGATCGTGTGACTCTGCAATCTTGGTATTGGTGATTGTGTCCATGAAGTCGTTGATCGCCAGCTCGACGATGTGGCCGAAGCAGCTATAAAATGAGGCAGTTAGCGTGTTAATACAAGTTCAACGATTGCGCGCACCCGAGAAGTCGTTCTGATGTCTTCCAGTTATCCGGCAGGACACCCCTCAGCCTGAGGCGCCGTTCTAACTCCTTCACGCCGGCGGAGTTATTTGTTGCGTTGTCGGTTGTGAGATGGCCTAGCTGGAGAATGGAGAGTGAGGTAAGCGGTGTGAGTGCGAAGTGGGAGCAGGGAGGTCGGGAGCACTGATGGTTGGAGGGAGATGTACCTTGCTGTGAGACTTCGACGAGACCCCGGCACGGTCGAGGAGTGCCACGAGGTAACGTCCCAGATTGGGACCGGCATGGTCGCCGAGGACCTGGTGACAGGCTGCGACTTCATTACGGAATGTGAAGGTCCACCCGCCTGTGCCGTTGTCGTAGGCGATGTCAATCCATTGGAGGATGAGACCGAAGAATGCGTTTGAGGTGTGAGAGGCTGTCCACATATCGAATAGGCCCGAAGTGTCCCCGGGAGCCTTCACGATCTCGGACGCCATCGTCTCCATGAACGTAGTGAATTTGTTGTGAACATATGTCTTGATTTTGGCGGGTGTCGGAAGCTCTCGCCACTTGGTCCCTGGGCGCATCACAACGAGGCAGTTCGTGAACGTGACTTCGCCTGCGACTGCGAGGGCCTGTGAAGTGAATAATGAGAGTTCTGTGTGTCTAAATCTGGCGCCGAGATAGAGTTGTAGATTACTCGATAGACGCACCTGTTGCCCGCACACAACGTGTTCGGCGACGGTCTTCAAGATTGTCTCCTCCGAAAAATTGGGCGGAGCTACAACCTTTGTTATGCCTACAGACTCAAGAGTACGTTGTCCTCCTTTCTTCCCCGCCACCGCCGCTGCTGCTGCCGCTCTCTCCTTCTTCACTCTCTCTGGTACACATCGCGCGTTCTCCTGTATCCCCTTCTTCTGGCAACGTTTCGCGTACTCTTCATAGTGCGCTGACTTGATGTGCTCGCGGCAAGTTGAGTTGTGGCCAAGGTACCAACCAGCGAGTGCTCCCTTGGCCTTGCGCACCTTCCGATCTTCCCTATTACGACGAACTTGAGTACGTGCTTCCATCACACACCTCACCTTCTCGACTAATCACTAATATATACTTACTTGCAGATTTTACACCACCGCCCCTTGATTTCTCCCTTGCCTTCGAAGTGAACCTTGACGCGGGGCGAGAAGATGGTCGCAAGGTCCGCCGTCATCTCCGCCTTTGTGCGATGCTTCACCAGCTTGCCAACAACCCGGTCAGTGTCTGAATCATCTGAATCACTCGATAGCTATTGTCGTAAGTCAGCCTCTACTCAAGACGTGCGCTGCGATTTCCGCTAACATCTTCATACATACCACAATGGGGCTTTTAGCATGATCATCAACCTCCTTGACCTCCTCGACCTCCTCGTCCTCCGCCTCTTTGTCTGCCCTGCCCTCTGCACCTCTCTGTCCCCTCACTTCATCTCCATCGTCCCAGACGATATCTCCCGATGCGGACTCTTTTGCCTTACGTGATTGACGTCGACGCCGGTCGGAGCGTCTCATACCCGCCACTTTGACAGTGGGCGCGGTACCAAGTCGCTTCTTTGGCGGCTGTTGTTCATTCCCCGAACTGTCGTCCGAGAAATCCTCGCGATCTCGCTTCGCACGCGCGCTGCTATTCGTGCTGCCTCCGGCGGATACGTTGGTTGTTTCCATTGTACCCTTTTGTATAGTGCGGTCCTTGGATGTTGAGTTGGCCATAGATAGCTCTCAGGTATGGGAAAGGAAGCACAGCAGATGCACAGTGTAGGCGACAGTGGGAAATTTTGCGGTATCACGAAGCATCATGTTTGTTTGTTTGGATTTTAGGCACTATTTGGTATGTTCGATGCAATTCTTTCCGGCGCTTGCCATCCCCACCCGCGTGATGTCTATGTATGTACATGAATGACCGGTCCACGACCAGTTGAAACCGGTCAAAATTATCGGTCATTGACCAGTTATAGCCGGTCCATGACCGGTCTCTGCAACACCCCCTCAGGAATGACCGCAACTTGACCTATAGCATGACCGGAAAATTTCCGGTTGAAGTCAGGTTAAAGACCAGTTGTGTCCGGTCATTAGAACGGTCACAACCGGTCTTATGACCTGACTTTCAATCACTAGGATAAAGGGGAACGAGAACACTAAGGACGGATGGTTTTAGGAGCCTGGCGCTGCCCCTGCCATGCTACCCAACTGCCACACGAGGAAATGCCCGGGAAACCCATCATCTCCTCTGATCCGAGTTGTTCAGGCTCCCACACAGTGCGGGAGGGCACGGCTCGTGGGAAGTCTCCTGTTTCAGAGATTTGCCATGAAAGAATGTGCAATGAGCGGTCGCCTTCATTGGTAATAGGGCGCGGGGAATTTGGTCGGGGTAATTAACAACCAGCTAATTAACTTGGTAAATTAGCCGTAAATTACCGGTCAAGCAGAGAAACCCCAAAATGACCATGTAAATTTGAGTCAATTAGCATGCGTGGGCGAGGCAAATCCTAGCTGGTAGAGAAGGTTCTTACCCACTATTGCCCTCACATAGTACTCTCATGACCAAGAAAGAAGACCCTGAGGTGAGCATACCCGGCGCCCGCAGCGCGTGACTTTTCACCGGCAGATAGGACAACTTTCTTCACTCTCTAGAGATTTGAGCGTCTGCGAGGGTTAAGCGCCGGGTAGCCTCCCTGCTCCGCCCAAGTCTGTCACACTATCAGGTTTCTCTACCTCCAATTATTACACCCAGGTGTTGGGGAGATCAATGAGGTATTATGGGACAAGAACATGGGGACCCTTGACCCGTTCTCTGCGTATACATGGCGTAAGCGCCCATGTGTCGGTAAATTACGGTAAATTACCTAGGTAAATTTGCCCCTCCTGAGACCCTCCGGGTAATTTACCGGTCAAACAGACCGCCAGGTCTAATTACCCGCACCCTAATTGGTAAAACACATTGGGGTGAGTTGCGGCGGCATCGACGAATTGGATGGGAATGCGGAAGGAGCGAGGCTCGTACACCCATGCATCAGGCTACAGTGTAGTGATCCTGTGGTCGCGTCCCATACGTCGTAGGCAGGGTGACCGTCAACGTCCTCGGACACGATCCAACGCGCCTTTGAAGAAATGCGCACCCATGAGAGAGGTGGTATAACAGAGCCAGATCTAGGCGAATCCATCAGCCTGAGCGGGAAGTTGGGCCGCGTGCGATACTCCGTGGCCTGCTTGTCCCAGGCATATATGGCAGTTCGACCTCGGAGGCCGCCATGAGTATGAGTGATAACAGAAGCCAGTATGGCACCACTGGACGACCAGACGATAGTGTGTATGTGTGATTTCGTCCCGCGCTCCGAGTCCGTCTCTTCCGAGGAATCTACCAGACTGTTGTCGCACTCCAGCGGCAGGACAGCGATGCGCTCATCGACGTCAAGATCCCACAGCTGGATACCATTCTCTCGCACTGACCTGGAGTTAGTCATCCACATCGCGACCAAGTGCCTACTCTCATGAGGAGCAAAGGCGACCACCGGATGCACCCGAAGGTCACCGTAAGGAAAGTCTCGGAGGTGTTTGGCTGGTAGGGGGACGGGATGTTTCCACTCCTTTTGAATGTTGCGTGTTTCCGCATCCCATATCATAACGCATTGGCCGTTAACGTTGTAATGCATACTGGCAACAGATCTTCCGTCCGGAGACACGTACAGATGATTGAATGGACCATCATGCTGATCGTCAAGCTGCAGTTGGATTTCTGTGATTCAGATCGGAGAAACAGTGGTCGATCAGAGGTGAAACATGTTTGGTATGCGAGTAAACGTGCTGACCAGGCTCAAATTCGATAGAGAATGTGCGCCCCTCGGCGGACTGAGACCGTTGCGCGCTTTTGCTCAGACGCTGGGGTCATTCCATACGAAGCACAGGACACGCTGGATGACTGTGTCACACCATTATATTTGAGTGAACATGTCATGAGGGCCGTATAATAGAGACATCATGTACGGGACCCTCCACGCCCCCGCTGCTCGTTTCGTGCACGTCCAGTCTCCAGTAAGATGGCTAGGAGGTCATCCCACCCAAGCAACGGCGGTCCTCCATCAGTCCTCGTCAACGATGCCCTATAATCATCAACAATGCGCCGCACAGCGCTCCTCTGGCCTCCACGTACTTGCGGTCCGGGTTCGTTACTACGACCCTCTGGGCCGCTCGGCGCAGAGTGAGACACAGAGGAACGGGTTGAAGGCTGCACCATTCCTGATGGATCAACCCTCGCGTCTGCAGAGATTGGAGCAGCAGATGCACAGGACAACCGCGACAGTCGAGCGGGAGTCCCCGAGTCTTCCTGTTTGACTTTGTACACTGGAGCTTTGCCCTTCGCTGCGTTGGACGATCGTCCCTCGGCGGGCGCTCTGGGTCCGCGCGCAGACGACCGTGAAGACGACCTGGAGACCGCGCGCAGGTCGACAGACCTGATCTCTCCAGCAACGCCTTGAAAATCCGACTTTGACGTGGACGCATGCGCAGTGGGGACCTTCGGAGGGTGTGTAGTTGTCCGGATGGAGGAAGCATCTCGTGGTTGCACTTCCGATGCTTTTGGAGGTAGCCTGCCGGACTCGGGAATTGCCTCCTGGATCTGTTTGTCCTTGGGGTCGTGACTTGAATTGGTCTTCCCCTGGGCGGGACCGGAGACAGCCGCGACAACGGTCCTCCTTTTCTTCGTCGGAGGCAACCCTCGCTCGGGAGAGGGCAACACGCTCGCGCCCCGCTTCAATGGCACACTGATACCAGGCACGGACGCAACTCCGGTGGACGCTTCAACTGGTCTCGGCAGAGCTCGGTCACGCCGCGATTGATTCTGCAAGAATGTCGGGGCAGCCCACACCGATGGATCATGTGCAGGAGCATCCATAAGAAAGAGTTCGGTCTTAGGGTTGGAGCGCGATTCTTCGTGAAACGAGCCTTCGTTGGTGAAGACATCGACTTCGGGTGGTAAGGTAGGACCCTGCCGCGCCGAACCGTCGAGGTTGTCACGCCTGAGTGCTCGAACATACGGATTTTCGACAACGGGTGGTGTAGCAAGCCGAGAACGCTTCACAGGCGACGATTCGCGCACACGAGATCGCTGCGCCTGCTTGGAAGTTTTCTGCACCTGCGCAGCGTATCGATCTACCATTGCAGCAGTGCGCTCGTCGTCCGAGTCGATGCGCTTCTTGCCTTTGGACTTGGCTCCAGTTGTGGGACCTTGCACTGTTCGATGCCGGATCGCGCGTCCCACGATGTTGGCTTCAGACCCAACAGGATCAGAGAGGAGTTCGTCCACCGCCATGTCGTCAGAGATACCCCCGGTGTCTTCACCCGAGGATGAACGCGTTTCGAGAGGTGCCCAGGTCGGTGCGGATGCACCTGGAGATTCGTCTTCAATCGGCGGTGTTTGGGTTGCGGCAGGCAATACAAAATCCTCCTTAGCACCAACGGGAACCGGGACACCGTCGTGAGATATAGGATCAGTGACGGTTACCGTTGCGACTCCTGGGGCAGTGTCTGCGAGTCCTTCCGGGCGTTCGCTTTCAATCTCAACGTCAGCCATGTCCTGGATCTGATCTTCGACATCGTCGGCAATCGGAGCGACCGGAGCTGGAGGTACCTTTGCGTTCTGCTCCTGGCTTTGCGAATCGCCCTTATACGAGAGTGACTGCCGCGAAATACGAGATTCTTGTGATCCCTCCTGCGACTCCAGCTGTCTGTCTGCGGCATCTTCCACTTCCGGGCGTGGGCGCTGGCTGTCGGAGGGAGCCGGGGTAGGATTGAGCTCGTTTCGAAGCTTGGACGGTTGCTGAGGTTGTGAAGGCGGTTGAGACTGTGGCTGCGCCTGCGCGGAGTCAAGCTGCTGCATTTTATCACGAAAATCGCCACCGTCGCCCTGGCTTTGACTCTGGCTTTGCGAGAACGCGACGCGCTGACTGGCCGGACTCGCAGTGTCCGAGTTCTGGACCAGGACTCGCCCCTCACCGCTCGCCTCAGGATCGCGTTGGAGCGAGAATATTTGCGGGGGTGGTACTCTGCGGCCAGTAGGTACGCTGTGTGCGAGGTTGTATGGCTGACTAACACGAGCTGGAGAAAGTGGTGGCCGGAGACTTGACACTGGAGCTGGGAAGCTAGAGGGTGGGAGGGAATCGCGGTCATGTTCCGTGGAGAGATGTCCAGGAGAGTTCTGCTGGGTAAGCGGCAGCGATGTATTGCACGACAGGGGGGAGTAAGGTGGTTCTCTTGGTACTTGGGCTGGCGGAGGGGGCATGGATGAGGGCGGCGGAATGGGATCACATTGCCGATCGTCGAGCTTTTCGGGCGTCGGACTCCGGGTGTCTAGCTTCGTGGAGGATGTTCGAAGTACTAGATGATGATCCGGATTGTTCTCCTCGTCTGAGCCCTCCATGATCACGCCGTCGTCGGTTTCTTCGTCAGTTACTGACGAATCATCGCCTCGACCATGTGGGCTGCCCACAATTGAAGGCGACCAATGTGAGGGTGTTCTAGCCGGTGAGCTGTCATATGCTTGCTGTGGAGTCCGATGCCTAGCTCGCGCCGTTTGAGAGAGGCGTATGCTCTCTCCTTTCAATCCAGCATCGCGATGTAAGGTCTTCGGAAGTTGCTCTCCTACAGACCAACGCTCATCAACCCTCGTTTCGTGTACGATGAGCGTTGTATCTTACCGCACAGCGACCATAATTGCTCGAAAGTTTCGTCGTCGGGGCGTAGATACTTCATCATTCCAGACCGAAATCGCTGTAGCATCGTGAGTCTACTCATCCGACTATATCAGGAATCAAGTGGTATACCTTCCAGCTGGCACGGCGCATTGCATCCTTAGAGACCACACGCGTGATTTTTGTAGTGGAGGGTACTTGTGGCTTTTGTACATTGGACTTCCTTGCTACACGAACCTTGGCGTCCATGGCTTGCAAAGTGGTTTGAACATGAGGTTGAGCTGCCGTGGTTCTATGCTGCTTGGTCAACTCGGCGAGCTCCTCGGCGCGTTGTTTCCGCAACTTCAGGACATTCCTGTCATTCGCATGGTTGAGTAGTTGGCGCAAGGAGTCGTCCCAGAGGAGCGTACAGCGGGCAGGAATAGTACGATAACGACTCACCCTGCTCCCCCATCCTGTCCCAAACCGTGCACCCATTCTCCGATGGCGGGGTTGCTTACTACATCAACGGGCATGTCCCACACATTTTCACCAAATGAACCTTTAAGTTCGAAATCCTCTACTTCGAAGAAGATTGTAGCATTTGCAGTCATTCCTTGAGAGTCTCCCATAGGAACACGTCCAAATGAAGGCTTGAGTTTTCCGAAGACAGCCAAGGCGGTCTTGTAGGATGTGATTGACTTGCCCGCATTGATTGGATTGCTGTTCGTAGGGTTGGTTAACGGCCTGGGACTGAACAGTTCAACGCACTTCATATGTCTGGCAACGGCATTGCTGTTGAGCCGAGCTACGGCGAAGTGCTTCTTGTCGGAGATTTGGACCCAAACATGACGCGGAATATCACTTTCTTCAGGAAGAAATGTCAGAAACTAACAGAAGAACAGAAGAACCACAATTGAGAGTCGGCATTAGTCTACTAGGCATGCGCGGTATTGAATGTCATGCACCGATATGCTTACCTTGATGATTTGGGTCTTAACCGCCTTTTCTCTCCAGGGAACCACAGACAGATCACCTCCATACTTTTCGGCAGTGGAGACCAGATAGTCAAGTATCCAAGGCTCACGAATAGTTTGAGCCATCACATAGAGCTAGTGGGTACGAGGACAAGGTTGAACAAGACCCAGGAGGCGGCTCCCAGCTGCAGCCCAATTGGCCCATTGGCCCTGGGAGACGCGGCACCACGCTCACGTGATGCTGTACAGACTCGCGTCGCGTGAAACGCCGCAGTCGCCGGCGCGGTTCGACTTTCGGCCTGAGTCTTTCCCGCTGTCCCCTGCGCTTTCGCCCTCCCGCTCGTCCTGCCTCCTCTTCCATGCGCATGAACAACCACACTACCTTCTCATCTTGAAGACATGGCTTCCCGACGACAGATCACTTACGTTCCGCTCAACGACACCTATGACCAGCGAGACGTTTCCCCTTCACGGCCCTCAACGTTCATGCGCCTGGCCCTTGAACAGGACGACACCCCTCATGACTATGAAAGAGTTGAGAACACTATTACGACAGTTCAGAGGCAGCCAAGATCTTCGCCCGTCCGGTATCCATCCCTACCTCCGGTACCTGAAGCATCCGAGGAAGGGTCCCTTGTTGGAGAGAGGATGTCACTCTCTAGACACAGCACTGGGTCAGAGTCTGAAGAGACGGTTTACGGGGACACACAAGATACATATCCATACCTTCGTCGTGGACTTCCCGCGCCGCAGCTTCCCGCAATCAACTCCGGCGAGCCTTTAGGATGGGATGACTTACATCCTGCGCCAGCTGAGGACCCCTTCTCCGACACCTACCCTCCTGTCTACCACCAGCCTGCACCTCATTTACCCCCACACCAGTACCCTGCTTTAGTGGTGTCACACAACACGTCTCAAACTAGTCTTTCAGAGCAATACCACGCGCCAGATCGGAACTCTTGGAACCTCCCATCCCGACCCGTGTCTGCATACAGCGCAGTGACGCCGAACACCACCGGGTTCACCCAACTACCTCCTGCCATGTATCCCATGAATACGAGTATCGACCACTTCCAGCACGATACCGAAGCCTACGCGTCCGGCACACTCTCCCGTCCCTCGTACAGACCGCCTCGCTCCCGGTCACCGACACCATCTGCCTTCGATGATGAAGACTATCAGATAGGCGGCAATGGTAGCGTTCAGCATACCGGTCTCTCTCCTTCTCCTCGTCGGCGGCAAGTCAACGACGAGAATGCGTCCCCTCAACGTCGTCCGTTTTCGCAAGTCTCCACCAACACGGCTAGTTCTGAAAGCGGCTTCCGACATTCGAAGACATTCCTCCGTGCGATGTCTGAGCCTCCAGATCCCGAGAAGGCTTCTCTTGCACTCTCCGGCTCGAGCTCGTCAATACTGAGCGTACCAGAAACCCCGCTCCCGACACGCCATTTTGGCCCTGCTCCCGCCGGTCGTATCATCCGGAGAAACAAGACCAAGAAGCGAGTGCAACTAACGAACGGTAACCTCGTCCTTGATCTCACCGTCCCACCCAAACTCGTCCTGCCGCGCAAAGGAGAACCGGAGACGATGAAGACTCGTTACACTGCGGTGACGTGCGATCCGGACGAGTTCGAGAAGAGGGGATTCTTCCTCCGACAAAATGAGCTGAAGCGAGAGACCGAGCTTTTTATTGTTATTACTATGTATAATGCGAGTCTAGATCATCTCGATGTCTCTCGTATAAGTTGCTGACGTTTGCTATAGGAGGATGAAGTCCTCTTCTGCCGGACGATGATGGGCGTCATGCGGAATATCGCTCATCTGTGTTCTCGCAAGAACTCCCGTACGTGGGGACCTGACGCCTGGAAGAAGGTCAGTACTCCGCGTTCGTCCATGTATACATGTGCTAAACTCGCTTGCAGGTCGTTGTATGCATTGTTGCTGATGGGCGGAAGAAGATACACCCTCGCGTGCTCGATTGCCTGACGTTGCTTGGAGTCTATCAGCCGGGCGACCATATGAAGAACATGGTCAACAACAAACCAGTCACTGCTCACCTGTTCGAGTATACCACGACGTTCGGGCTGGACGAGAACCTCAAGTTCAAGTACCCGGACAAGGGTGTTGTGCCTACACAGATCATCTTCTGTATGAAGGAGAAGAACCAGAAGAAGATCAACTCGCACCGGTGGTTCTTCAACGCTTTCGGTCCACTTTTACAGCCGAATGTTTGCGTCTTGCTGGACGTGGGTACGCGTCCAGAGAGCAAGAGTATCTACCATTTGTGGAAGGCCTTTGACATGAACTCCAATGTCGCCGGAGCCTGTGGTGAGATCGCTGCATACAAGGGCAAGAACTGGCTTGGGTTACTGAACCCGCTAGGTACGTCTACATGAACGCCATAGGAATTGGTTCAGGTCTGACGTCCGACATCCAGTGGCTGCGCAAAACTTCGAGTACAAAATCACTAATATTCTGGATAAGCCCACCGAATCCTTATTCGGCTATATCAGCGTGCTGGTAAGCAATACGATAGCATTGGATGCGCATGACGTGCTGATTGTGTTGCATAGCCCGGAGCCTTCTCAGCCTACAGGTATATTGCTCTGAAGAACGACAAGTACGGTTTTGGACCACTGGCGTCATACTTCAAGGGCGAGGTCCTGCATGGACGCGACACTGATATCTTCACGTCCAACATGTGTAAGTAGAATGAAGTTTACTCCCGTGCGCATATAATAATCGTTGCTTCTCAGATCTTGCCGAAGATGTAGGTTCCCTCACATTTAAAGTGTTCTTTGACTTAACTTGCATTCAGCGTATTCTGTGCTTCGAGCTTGTAGCGAAGGCGAACTCCAACTGGTGCGCTTTCATGAGACTCACAAGCTCAAGGTCCTGTTTTTATGATTCATTCAGGGTCCTGAAGTACGTCAAGAGTGCCATCGCCGAAACCGATGTGCCGGATGCTCTTCCGGAATTCATCGGCCAACGTCGTCGTTGGCTCAACGGCTCCTTCTTTGCCGCGACGTATGCTATCGCTCACTTGGGTCAGATCTTAAGATCTGGACACAGCGTCGCGCGGAAATGTCTGCTCGTCTTGGAGACGATCTACAACGTGATCAATTTGATTGCATCTTGGTTCGCTGTTGTAAGTGTTTTCCTTCTCTCCCTGCAGGTGTATGGCTGAATTATATACATTGCGTCGTAGGGGAACTTCTATCTATTTTTTGTGCGTCCTGTAATTCCTGCAATTCACGCTTGTGTAAACTTATGCATTTGTCTCCAGGTGATCTTGACTTCATCTATCGAAAATGAGGCGTTTGGAATGCCCGGTATCAAGTACTTCAATGCAGCTAGTCAAGTAAGAAGCACAGCCAGAGTATGGAAGGCACAATGCTCACTATAATCTCCATGTCAGTTCCTCATGCCAGGCTTGATTATTGCCTGTTTCCTGTTCTCGATGGGCAACAAGCCGAAAGCGTACGCTGCTCAGATTGCTGAATGTTACCTTGTGGCTCACAGTAAGCTTTAGGGCCAAATGGAAGTACAAAATCTGCGCCCTCGTCTTCGCCGCCCTGATGGTCTATGTCATCTTTGCGGCCGTAATGTGCTCGATTCAAGCTGCCAACCAGGGCGGCCAAGCGTACAGAGTCATGCTCTTCAGCATCATCGTGACATACGGAAGTGCGTATACTGTATAAGTCTCGCATGCGCATCACTTATCCATCGCATTCCGATAGTGTATGCAATCTCGAGCGTGCTGGCATTCGACCCATGGCACATGTTCACGAGTTTCATTCCGTATATGCTTTTATCTCCGACCTATGTCAACATCCTCCAGATGTGAGTAGCTGAATCATTGCTGCGTAAAATGCCATGCTGATATGTGTGTCTCAAGCTATGCCTTTTCCAACCTGGATGATGTCAGTATCCCACTGTTACATATGTCGCTCCTCGACACTGGCTAACCCCATGCACACACAGATCTCTTGGGGTACAAAACAAGACACTGAAGTGAGCACCGATCTCGGTGCGGTCATCCAGGATATCAACTCGCAAGTCGACCTCGAAGTGCCGACGGACGCCACGGACGTGAACCTGATTTACGAAGAAGCGCTCGATAACCTTCGCAACCGCAAGCCGCTCCCGAAGGCCACTGGGCTGAGCAACGGAGAGAAGGAGCAGCTCGCGAAGGACTACTACGCGAACGTCCGCACGAATGTCTTGCTCGCCTGGGTCCTGTCGAATGTGCGTTGCTTTCAGGCTCATGTCTTGTCGCCCAACTTCACGCTGTGCCTGATACTTACGGGTGAACGCGCAAATAGGGTTTGTTGCTCATCGCTATCCTTGGTGGAGGCGGCGCTGTGAACACGTTTGCCGAAGACGGCGCGTTCAGCCGAACGAAGGTGTATATGACCTTCATCCTTGCCTTCGTGGCGATTACGAGCATCATTGTACGTCTCGTCCACCTATCTTCATGTCTCGTGCGCGCTAACGTGTGGATTGACAGCGTTTCTCTGGCGCGGTTATGTACCTGACAGCCAGAGTCTTCACAGGCTAGGACCAGGCATGTCCTGCCTGTGTTCTTCGTACCATGACAGAGTTCCGTGTATATGTCCCAACTATGTATCCACCCCAATCTCTTGCCCGCTACTACCCTATGTCACGCCTGGATCTCTTGGATTTCTGTCGGACTTTGTACTCGTATACTGATCTTACGCACCTCTACCTCGCTGACAGAACCTGGTTGTATATATATTGTGTACATGCCTGCCTAAATCCAGAACCACAAGCTTATCTCTCAGTAGACTAGTAACAGATCAGGCAACGCTGTCTAACTAGGCATACAAATAGTCATATAACGACCGTCGGCGATCACCTGCATGCGACCGCACCTCCGCCCGCTGACGGGGCTGGCGGAGAGGAGCCCTCCGTGCAGGCGAGCGCGAAGGCGAAGACGCAGACCGCCGCTGTCTCTCGAGCAGTCTTGAGCGAAGCGCGTCCGGGCCCTGCCTCCTCCGCGCCTCCGCTGCGTTCGGAGTCCGCTCCACGTCTGCGCCTAGAGTGAGCGACGCGACGCTGTCCGCGAGGTCCTCCCCTGCGGACAGATCCCCCTCTGCCTCAGCGTCGACGTCGGACCCGCCAAGTACGGACCAGCCGTCCGAATCAAACCCGGACATGTGGCCGACGGGCACGCGGGAGGCGTATACGGGCCCGAGAGCGGGCGAGGCAGGGGCGGACGCGTCGGAGTCAACTTCGACGATCGAGTTGAGTCCATGGCGGGCCTGCGCATGCGGGGGAGCCTCACTCTCGACGTCGGATGCGTCACGGTCGGAGACGAGCTCGGACTCGGTGTCGAAGTCGGTCGCTGAGAGCTCCGAGAGATCGGTCGTGGGCGGGGTGTCAAGGGAGTGTGTCCTGCCGGTTGCTGCGTGCGTCGGGCGAGTGACATTGGGGCGAAGGAGGTATGTGAGACGCTGGCCTGATGTGTCTTCTTTACCTACGGATATCGGCAGGCGCTAAGGTCAGTCCGAAGTCTAGGTAAGAAGGGAGCAAAAGACGTACTGAAGCTAACCACTTCATGGTAGCGCGCGCAGCAGTGGACAATGTAGCGGGTGAATGCATCATCGGCTATGCTCCAGACGAGCTGCAGAGGCGTGCGGGAGACCTCCTGGATGGTGTCGGAGGTACCGATAGGAGTTCCGGGGAAGGCGAGCTCAGTGGTAGTGTCGGGGGAGTAGATGACACCTCCAGCAGTGAGCCAGTGAACGATCTCGTCTTCGACCTCCTTGACGAGCAGTTCTGTCCTAGGCCCATGTTTGCGGAGCTCGCGCCGCATGCCCTTCAGACTCATGGAGAATCTGCCTGCATTGGCAGAGACAGGCTGACTAGCAGCAGGGCTAACGGGCGGGATGGGGTTGTTGCGCGATAAGAAGCTGGGCAATGGTTCAGGGAAGGTCGTGCGACTGCTGGGGGCAGGAACACTATAGTCCTTCCTGGTGGGTGCGACTATATGCGCGTTGCCCGCGAAACGAGCTAGGGGCAGAGGTACGCATCCCAGAGGTCTGCTTTGTGAGCAAGACTGCGTCACGGTGGGCAAAACGCACCATTCTCTTTGCGCCGGACCCACCGCTTGCCCTCTTTGTCGTCCCGTCTGTTTCTCTTCCCTGCAGCCGGGGCTGATGCGGAGGCTTGCTTCTGCACTCGGAGGTGCGCGAAGCGATCGGAGAGCCCGGGATTGCGCAGAATGGCGGGGAAAGACATGGGTACCGGGCCACTATCCTTGATAGCAGCGGGCATCGAGGCCGGGGCAGGGGCGGCGACGCCAGTGGGCCCGACTTGCTCGGTCTGCTCCATATCTGAGAAGAGATAACGCGGGTCGATGGCTGGTGAAGTGTTGGCCGAGCAAGGAGCCTACTGAGGCTCTGAAAAGCTGGGAGTGTGTCGTGCGTCTGGGGTGCGTCGGCCGCTGTACAGTGCGCGCAATGATGTCGGTTGATGGACAGAGTCAGAGTGAGCAACGGATGCGCCTTCCCGCCCCGACGACGGAGCCGCGGGATCGCCGGGACGGGGTACCCGCCTGTCCCTCTCAGCAACACCCGTCCTGCAAGAACTCGAGTACTCAACGCCACCCTCGCTCTGCCCTTAAGCCATACCCGTCCGTCTGAACGTAGGATTCAAGGGCCTCGACATGAGTCCTCGGCATGATAGGATCCATCGACATGCCAGTCTACTTCAAGCTGGCGCCTTCGTAGGACCGTGTGATTGACAACTCTCACACGAGGTATACTGGCACACTCATGCTGAGAACGAGCAGTAAATAAGCCCATGGCGATTGCCCTGGGCGATCCGGTGGGACTACAGACGTCGGCGCAAAGTGCATGCCGAGGCAGGGTACATATGTACGCGCGTGTACCCCCATCGGAAATAACCCCCTCCAACAACCCAAGACTGCGGAAGCAGAGCATCGCACGCAGCACAGTGATGTGAGTCGCTTCCCATCTCTGAGAACAAATTTTGACGATGGCCGTCAACATACGCACACGGGCGTTCTCCATGGGGATTCGCGAACACCGGGCGGTATAAAGTCACGACAGACGGGCCTTGAGAGTTCGACAGTTGCCAGCGATCTACCCCAACAATGTTCGGAACAGGACTTGCATTCCTCTTCCTCGTCTTCGCGTCCTTCGCGAACATCGTCCTTGGCCAGGATGCCAGTCGCATGCCCAGCAAGCGTGACGATAACCTGCCCGCACGCGTCCCGTACGTCTTCCCCGCCCCGGGCGCAGATCCAGTAGGTCGTCCTCAGCACGGTCGTTGCAACACTCCGCTGACAGTGCCACCTCCACCTAGATCGCAGATGCCATACGCGCGCGCCATGGAGGGCTGCTAGACCTTGACGGTGTGCTGTAAGTGCCCGAGCATAACAGTCGGACTAGCTCTTGCTCACCGGGTGTCTCCCCTGTCTGGCAGGCTCCAGGACAACAGTCTCGCATCAGGATGGAACGACCTATTCAGTGTCATTCGCGACAACAACACCATCCCGGCTGCCATGCGTGAGCTCCTCGTGAGTGTCTCCGTCTTTCCCTCGCCCGTGCGCCCACCCAACCAACTCACATCACCGCCATCCGCCAGATTCTTCGCACAGGGACCCTCAACAACGCCGCCTATGTCTGGTAAGTACTACCGTCCACTCTCAGACGCACCTGCAAACGTCCCGTACCCCACAGGTTGCAGCACGAGCCGGAAGGACGCAACGCGGGTCTCACTACCGCCCAGCTCCGCGAGATCCGCCTCACGCCCGCCTTCGGCGTACTCCACGTGCCAAAATCGACGCTCACCGCGCCTCTGAAGGCGGCGATGCTCCTTGCCGACTTCATGACCGCCTCCGTCAAGGTGCCCCAGGGCGTGTTCGACGGCCTGCACGCGTTCCTGACCGACCGGCAGATGGTCGACGCTGTAGCGACCGTTGGGTCGTACAACTTCGTCAGCCGGTTCGTCGTCGCACTTGACGTGGATAGCAAAATGGACGTCCCAGTGCCTATACCCGGTCGGTGAGATTGTCGGGAAGCTGACAGGGATCGACGGTGAGCTTGGCACGGGGAGAACAATGGACTATCGAACATGTACACCGGGACATGCTTGTCATGATTCGCGGGATTGTACGATTTTCCTCCCAACTGCGCATCCACGCTCGAAGGGAGTGGGAGTAGCCAAGCCATAGCATAGAATGCGGCTGATTACGATAAGCATCGATATACCTATAACACGCACATGCCTGTGTGAGACCAGCCAAGTCTCGCGTCCCTCAGTCCCCTGTCCCGCTCTACAATACTACCGTCGTCGGAGGTATCGATAGCTTTTCTGGCCCGCTATGTACACCGCCCGAGCTGATGAACGACTGGAGCGGGACGGGGACTTCGTAGCCGCACTCCTTGAGTTCTTCCAGCGCGAGCTTGTACCGCGTGTCCCCGACAGCGACGAGCTTGCGGATGATCGTGTCGTACACGCGCAATGGCGGGACCATTCCGCGCGCCTTCATTTCTTCCAGGTAAAAGAACGCGTCCTCGTACGTGCTCTGGGTCAAGCAGAGCCGGATGACGTGGACGTACGTCGTTTGGTCAGGCTTGATACCGGCCTCCTTCATGTCCGAAAGGATACGGTCGCCGAGCTGGCGATGGCGTGCTCCAATGCACGCCAAGAGGAGGACGTTGTACGTGTCGATGTCGGGGGTGACGCCAAGCGTCGACGCGGCCTTGTACGTTCCGATGGCGCGCTGGAGGTCGCCGATCTGGACGGCAGCCTGGATGACGACGTTGAGCGCGACGACGTCGACGTCGTGGCCCTCCGCTTTGATGCTCTCGAGTTTCGCCCACGCGTCGTCGACCGCATCGGCGTCCTTCTTGATGACTTCCAAGATAGGCTGCGCGGTGGCGAGGTTGTGGTTGATGTCGTTCTTGCGCATATAGTCGAGCATCATGAACGCCTCTTTCAGATCGCCGTGGAAGCACATGGCTTCGATGACGGGGGCGACGTGGTGCTCGCACCAAACGATGTGAATGCGTTTGAGCGCCTCGATGACCTCAAGCGCGAGATCGGCCAGTCCGTGACGCGCCGCGGTGTTCAGGACTTGAATGCAGCAACCTTCATCGGGTAGTAGGTTGAACTCATTCACCACCTTGTGCCATGTTCGTCGTGTGCCATCAGCCTTTAAGAACGCCAGTCAGCCACGCCGAGAAGACATGAGAACTGGGATGCTCACATAGAGCTGTGACACGCAACTGCCTAGCAGATCCACCCAGACATTAGCTTCCAGTCGCCGTACAGAAGTTGACTCGAATGAGTCAGCAAGGTCTAAAGCAAGACGGGGGTAGCCTAACCGCGCGGCGGCTAGGATGACTGCAGTCGCGGTGCCCAATGTCGGTGAGAGACCGGCCGGTCCGATCTTGGCCAGAAATTGGAGTGCGAGTTCTAGTCGTTGGTTTTCAGCAAATCTTGAGATGATAATTTCGTATGTGCGCTCGTTGGGCTGGATACTCCATTCCTCCATCATCTTCAAGATCTCGAAGAGTGCATGTTGCTCATTTGCCGACAGTGTCTAGTGGAGTATTGATCAGTGTTGAGCCCAACCGAAACATGTCTATATTGCGTCGCATTCGGGTATTCATCACATGGGAGGAGGACACGCTCGCATCCAGATGGAAACCTAACTACAGTCGGTCTGCAAGGCGAACCCCAATGATGGCCGCAGGTAAACAAGTGATCAACTCACCTCCATAATATGGTGAAAGCTTTGACGGTCGGGTTGTATCCCAACGTTGATCATGTCGTCGAATATGGCACGCGCCTCATAGTAGAGACCCTCCAGTGCACAGGCTCGGAGCAACGAATTGTATGTTGTTCGGTCCGGCTTGATGCCGTTGTCCTTCATACCTTTAGCCAACGCCATAACCTGCGCCGGTCGATTGTGGTCTAGATGGGTTGCCATTCGCATGTTGTAGTTTGCGAGAGGACTGTGCACCACGCGTTCGCGGTGATCACTCTCGTATTCATATGGTCCATGCGTAAGGCCGGACCTCGATCGAGGTGTGCTCCTGGCGAAGGCAGTAGAGGCGTGTCGTCGATGTTCAAGCTGACCTGGGACGTGACGACGTGAGCGTCATATGTGTTGGACGAGAGGTGTGGGTTGCGTACATGGCGCGGCGCGGACCCTCAGGACTTTCGCCTCGGACGTGACATTAACCAGTTGACGTTGTGCCTTCTCAAGCGCACGACGAGAGGACGACGCGAGCATCGAGGCAGGAGACGGGCGGGAAGGACAAGACGGCGAACACGGAGGAGAGAACAGCGAGCACACAAATTCTGGCCCAGCCAATCTGAGCTCTTCATGAGATATCGTGGGAAAGCAGACACGTGGATGCGGGGGGCGTCAATGACCGACGGCAATGGCTCGTCTTGTTCGAAACCACCGCGTCGCGACACCTTCCGCTCTCTGCTGCCCCGACAGACGCGCTCCCTCCCTCCTCCTGTTCTTCTTGGATACCTATGGTGTGTTCTGTCCCCGACTTCTGCGGGTATAAACTCATGCCGGCGACGACAGTTCTATTCCGAAGCAATTCTCTCTCGCCGCGGGCCACTGGCCAAGGTATGGCTCGCGGCCCACATGGAGCGCAAACTCTCCAAGACACAGACACTACAAACGGACATAGAGCAATCCGTTGGTAAGTAAAGCAGTATGCTCCCATGGGTGACTTAGTCAATGACACACTCCAAGATGCTATCATGCATCAGGAAATCGAGGTTATGGCCCTCCGGTTGAGTGGTCAACTTCTCCTGGGTGTCGTACGCATCTACAGTCGCAAAACAAAGTATCTGCTGGACGATTGTAATGAGGCATTGTTGAAGATCAAGATGGTAAGCAGCCTCCCTGGTCTACTCTCCCAAGCTCAAGCTGAGGCGAGTCGCAATACAGGCCTTCCGTCCTGGCGTCGTCGACATGACAGAAGACCAACTTGCAGTTAATCAAAACGCTATCACGCTGCAAAGTAACAACTTGGACCTCGATGCGCTTCTTCCGGATCTTGACTGGTGCGTCCCTTTGCCTACCTGCCCGAACGTGAACACCTATCCCGTTGCAGGGACACGGCCGACTTCGAAAGTCGCAATATCCAGCCTGGCGGTCAGCACATTGCTCGCGCAGCCGATATTACGCTGGGGAATGCCGACGTTCCATTTGACTTTGACGACGGTGGCTATGGCTTCGATCTCGGACCTTCCGACGGCATTGGCTCCCAAGACTATGACATTGATTTGAATCTCGACTTCGGAGACGGTCCTGCGACCCCTAAACGATCCCCATCCCGTATGGATGATGACGACATGAGCGTCGAAGTAGGACGAGACGCAGCTCCTCCGCGCGCATTCAGAGAGTCGTTGGATTCTCACATGATTGCGCCTCACGGAGACGACCTCGATCTGCTGTCAGTGAGGAGTAGGGCGTTGTCAGAGCATCCCTTCGACATAGGGTTTGGGCCGGACGCTGGAGATATGGATGTTGACCTTGGAATCTCCTTTGGCGACGAGCCCTTGAGCGAACATGCCCCAACACCGCGTCTCACCCCTTCGCGCGCATGTGAGTGTTTGATGTTGATCCGGGTGCTACTCTAACTCATTGGTGTGTAGCATCGCCTCTCACAGAGCCGCCCCAGACACCTCCACCGGACGTTGAGCTTACGCCCAAAGCTGCACCTGAAGAAATTGCCAAGAGGCGGAAAGAGAAGAAGCAGATCATCGACTCCGTGACTGAACTCGAAGATGGTCCTGGTGCGCGCGTTGGCCGTGGGCGCAATGCAGGCTTGGGTGCAGCTGTCGCCAAGGACGTGAGTGACATTGTCACCGAACACGCATATCTTCCCCGCTCGTCGTTGGTTATGCGCCTCCTGGAGATTCGTGACGACCCATTGGCGCATTTCCTTCCTACCAAGACCACCGCACAAGGCACATTCTTCTACGCTGCGCCTCCAGGACTAGTACCTGAACTCGCTGATATGTTCATGCGCCCTATAACGAACCTCAGCGCTGCTAAGCGTCGTGGTGCTTCTCCAGAAAAACCCCCAAGCAAGAAGCGCCGAGTTGACGGTAGCGTTGTTGACGAAGACGAGGTCGAACAAGGTCGTCGTGCGGACAGTCGTGCACCAAGTATCGCCCTGGGCAGTGACATATACGGACGTGCGAGCGTTGCTCCTGGTGCGGACTTCACGTTTGACAACGCGCCCGGTATGGAAGACTTCCAGATGGATGTGCCCGAATTCCTGGGTCTGGAAGGTGAACGCGCACGGAGTAAGTCCCTTGCCCCGTCAGCGCTCAGCCGACTTTCCACTCCACCGCCGGATGTTATGCTGGAGGAAGGCGACGAGAGTCACGCGGATGCGACGTGCCCCATCGCCCTATTCGACGACCGGGTTCTGGCGAGCGGAAGTCAGAGCCAGGCCCAGAGTCAGGCACATACCGAGTCAAGCGATGACGGAAGAGGTTACAGCAAAAACACCGTGAAGGCGTTGGGTCTTATCAGGAAGGAACTGCAGCCCAGTGCAGAAAACCCTGAAGAGGACAGATATGTAAGCTTCAACAACATGGCGCAGAAGGTGTGTAATTTGCTTTAGGACCTCCTCCGTCGAACACGGACTTATATGCCTGTGATGTGCAGGCTTCTCGTCGAGCCGCAGCTGCGTTCTTCTTCGAGCTGCTCGTGCTCGGGACTCGCGACTGTGTCAAACTCACTCAGTCCGAGCCATTTGCGAACATCGAAGTGCGTGCCAAGGACAAGCTCTGGGAACGGCAGCGCCATGGTTCCATGGCGCCTTCGTCCGTGAACGGCTTCCACCGGACGTCGCAGGCGCCTTCTGTTGCGGGTCGCAGGCAAGGATCTGCTGCGCCCTCGATTGCCTCCGCATTCGGGCTGTGATCATCGCAATCACTGTACGATACCTCTTCTCGTCTTTCTGTCTCGTCATCTACGTACGATAGTCTGTCATATCTCATGATTCAACGAGCTTGGCTACGCTCTTACGATACATTCTAGATCTTGTTTTCAGCCATAGTGCTGTTTTCTCTTACGCTTTACCCTGTCGCTCTATGGTCATCTCTATTCAAACATCAGTTGCTAGTATCTTTGGCATCCTACATCGCGCATCACTTCATCGTTTTGTTGTTGCTCTCGTGCGGTCAATGTCACACATAGCTTATGCGTATTGGTATGTATCTCTTGAGTGTACGATATACGAAACATGTTGTGTTCATAAAATGCGTCTGATTCCGCCAACCTCCGCGTCATACTGTCGACAGGCACCTACGAAATGGCTGTTCCCAATATGTATCGGCCCGCTTCCACCAGTCGCGTCATCCACTGACTGGGTGAGTGCGCAGTGTTCGCGCCGCGAGGAAGCGTTCCACTCAGAATGACGCGTAGAACGCTGTCCCTGCCTCTATCGCCGACTTGTGTGCAAAACGTCCAGGAGCCGACTCAAGAAAGTCTGCATACATCTTGATGTTGTCCGCTGCTTTGAATGTCCGCTTATAGATGTAATCATCGCCTTCCTTCGGGTTCTTCTTGTTATGCCTGTTGGTGGTGCGCGTCGCGCGCAAGGGAGACGAGTCCGTGAGAAGTCGGGACTACAACGGCGGGAAAACACAGTACAGGGAAGTTGCACTTACACCAACAAGTGATGCTTGAGGGATATCAAATGGTGCCATACCTCACCGCACCATGTGCAACGGAACTCTTCCAGGTGGTGCTTGGAGTTGGCAGAAGTATCCGCCGCCAGTGCACCCTCGAGCTCTCGAACTCTGGCTGTATGCGCTTCGGAGATTGGCTCCCAGCGGCCTGCGAAGGGAGTCTCATCGGCATTACTTAGGTGAGATCGGTCGTGACATATCTGCACATATGATGTCAGCACAATACGCAGATATGTATGTGGGTCTTACGGCAGCCTTCCAGTCGAATATCTCTTGCTCCGACAGCTTCGCGCAGAGACGGCATCGAAGCCGCACGTCGCATCCTTTCATCTGTACGTACGTGACCGTGTCGGGATCGCGGCCGCATGCTGTGATGACATCGCGGACCAAGGGCAACCAACTGTCGACCTTGGCATACTTGTCGCCCACGTATGGCAGGTCGTTGGAACGGCGAGTGCCAATGCATGCATACAGAGCACGCCGGAGAAGCTTGTCGTCGTCGGCATCGTGAGTTTCGACCCGGAAACAGTGATGGTCAAGAATCGTGGGCCACCTGTGGCCCACCTTGTGGCACATCCAACATGTAAAGGACGCAATGGCGAGTTCGAGGGGATCATCCACATTGGCCGCTGGCGTGTCAGCAAGTACCTCCCGGGTGAGTTTGACGAGTGCTGCGCGTCGGTCTTCTACCCAACGTGTGAAGACATCCGGCAGGAGCCTTGCAAACTCTGTCGCCATGTACTCTTGCGTAACCGTGTTGGACGTGTCTTGGATGATGGCTCGGATCTCAGGCATCTTGACGCATTCTGCTAAGCCAGGACATGTTGTAAGCTCGGAATCCGATGACAACAACTTCTCATGTTGATGCCGATATAGATAAGACTTCAGATAAGCGAGACGGCCCTCGAGGATTTTGAACCGATCCTTGGCAAGTCGGGAAGCCTTGACATCCTGCACATAACCAACTACCGTTGCCCTCATGCTTTGCCAGCCTGTGCGTTGTTTGCGTCAGCGAGAAAGCACATCCTGCATATATCAATCAATCTGACGCAGCACTTACCCCTCTCCGTCAGTGCAGTAGGACGCGAAACGGCTTCCATGGTGGAGATGTGATTCAGCGAATCCGAGCTCATTAGATCCAACTCTTCACCCCAGCCTTCCTGGCGTAATCTGCTTATAACCCTGTAAAGATGTCACATGTAAGGAGTCCGGTTGGAGCAGATACTGTGGGTGGGGAACTCACGCTTGAAAGCGTGCATGTTTGAGTTGGGCTGTATCGGCCGCGGCACTAGCTTTCGCTTTGGCTAACCATGATGCTGCTTGTCTGCCGAACTATGGTACACCCGAGGCGTGTGAGGAAGTGGGTTGCCGTGACGAAGGAATGAAGACATACCTCCTGACATTTGCCTTTGTAGGCTTGTCGGTCTTCCAAGAATCTCCTCTTCTCTACATCGTTGGTGAGTGCCTCCCAAGCACGCTTAACTTCGTCCAATTCAAGTCTATTGTACTTCGTACTGTGTCGCCTGGTCACGAGATGTCAGGGATCATGACTTTCGCCTTGAATTCAAAGCACTCACGCTGATACGTATACGTAACTTATGATGTTCGCCGGCGAGAGGTCAGGATAGTCCAGCAGAATCTTCTTGATGGTTGCGCCACATTCGTACGGTAACCTAATTGAGGTGGGTATAGGCGATGAGTTGAACGATATATGGCCACTCACTCATCCCTACATCTGGTACAGTAGCGAGCGAAGAACGTCCAAAATGGCGTTACAAGAGGCCCGTTCCTGAGACAGCTCTTCCCGACATCGTCATCATCAGACATGATGCAGCACAACTTGCCAGTCGAAGCCACTCACATGACAATGGTTAGAGAACATGAGGTTAGCATAAGCTGGTTCACTGAGGCCCTCAGGAATTTCAGGGAGATCTTCGATAAGCTTTCTTGATTTCTGCCAGAACGATGCAGCTTTCCTACTCATGAGGAATGCCCTGAAATCCCTAGTTGTTCGCGCTAAACTCAGAAGATCGCGAGGATGAAGGTAACCAAAGATCTGGCACATAAAACACATTAGCTAACAGCTGTACTAATACATGCACAGACACGTACCTCGAACAAAACATCCAATGGCATGTTCGGCATGTCCTGCAACCCTCCTCGCCGACCGCGGACATTGCCCCCGGCAGATCTCTTCGTAGGTGCAGCTTTGCGACCTTGTCCTTTAGTCGCTCTCGTAGAGCGCGAGGTTGTAGCGCCATCGTCGCCGGTCTTCGTTTTCTTTTTGGGAGGCATAGTGATGGTTAAGGATGAAGCTGCGATCTTGGCAGACGCTGGCACGCGACTACATAGCGCGTCTGGCGAACATCACGTGGAGCGTGAAACAGGCGTCTGTCGACTAAGTGTGAGCGCTTGAGCTCAGACTGCGGATCCCCCATAATCCTACAGTTCTACTCTCGCCGACTCGATGCAGTATCCTGCAGCCATAGCAGTGCATGATGAGCTGTCGTGCTGTGCTTCTCCTGCAATGTGCAAAGCCGCCAGAAGAAAACTCGGATCTTCAACATTGTTGAACACGCCTGTCATGCAGTACTTCTAAGAGCATCGTTGGGTACGCATGTACCGTCATACGACAGTTCCGAAAGTGAGTCAAGAGCAGCTTCATGTGAGTGCACATATGACTATGAGATCCAGCCCTCTACGTGAGGACTTCATGCAGGTGCCATTGCTCGCTGCCAGTGCCTCACATCCTGAATCCTCGCCTCGTATCGCCACAACATCTACGTACATACCAGTTCGCAGGTGACATTTGTGTCGCTCACACGTGAAGCGGCAACTCTGCAAGCTGAGTCGATAATCATCATCAGCTTGCACCCACAGGTATTGTTGCCCCTCTTAGGGGCGAGTTTGTTGTTTTCGAGCACGCCAGACGAAATATTTATAGCTCGTATTGCTGATTTGAGAACATACGTGTGGGCGTTCCCAACCCAGATATAAGACACGAAGCCCCTTGACACGGGCACTATTCTCTCTTCCCAGATTTCCTCCCCACATGTCCCCAAACAAACGCATCAAGCTCGTCCACGACTCTAATAGTGGCGGCGCGTCTGGCTCCCTCCTAGCAAACACCGAGTCACAGTCCCATCCCAACTCTGCAGTCACCATGGTGGGGAAAGATGACGCACGCCACCGCCGAGTCAAAGGTCGCAAAGGAGGCGGCCTGGCAAACATAGTCGAAATGCCTGTCGATATCCTCTTAATTGTACGTTCGCGTTAACTCAGCTTGGTATTGAAAGTCAACGTGTCACGACTAAATTGCGCCACAGATATTTGGTTTCCTCCATCTGCAGGATCTGCTCAGTCTGTGGCAGACCTCGAAAGCATTCAGGGCCTTGCTTGCTGGTCCACATGTTACCACGATCTGGAGGCAGACGAGGCAGCGCGTCAACGGAATCCCTGACATCCTACCTGGACTCAGTGAACCTGCTTACGCGAAGCTTCTCTATGACAAGCGCTGCGACGTGAGCGACGCTATCTATTGGACAAGACACGCGTATTCATCTGTGAGGACAGGGCTGTGGCACAGCTGGAGTGCACGTTGTGCCATACTGGACACTGCTCGCCAGATGTTGTGGCTCGTGTAGGGATCAAGAGTGAGTCGACCGTGTCCGAGTATTAACCTTTTTCCAACTGACCTCATAGCTTTTTAGTATACTCTTCACCAATGACTGTGGGTATGTGTTCAACAAGATAAGACAAGAAATAGGCGTGGACGAAAAATTCATGCTCAACAGAGTCGTGATTAGCAAGTAAGGACAGCTCGCTATCTCAGCATCATAGTTACTCGCTGATTCCATTAGAAGTTCCAGAGGAAGAACAACCACCTACTACAGCATACGGGAGCTTGCTGAAGTGAAGGAGCGTTGGGATTTGCTCACAGAACCGCAGGAGAAACTGGCATTCATAGCCGACCGGAGAGCTTACGTGCAGCAATGTATCCGTGTACGTCCTCTGCTCCGTTCTGATGCCGGTAAGGAGGGCTTACTCGGCTTGTTGTAGTTCGAACACCAGCTGGATATACGGCAAGATCGCATGAAGAATGCTGCCGCAGCGACCGTGGATGAACTAAAGGCAGAGCGATTCGAAGCGTACGTCTATGCTACTAGTATGCTACGTCATGAATCTACAGACTCACTAGGGTATATACCCACCTCAACCAGAATACTTGCAAAGCTACGCGAAGAAGGATGGGGACCCGAGCTGGACATGATGGACAAGTACGATCATAAGCGCCTCGCAGAGCTGAAGGTTGTCTCTCGCCCCACAAGGCTTACAACCCAGAGTGCGCCTTGTTCCTCTCCCTTGTCTCTCTCTCCTATTTTGCTGACCGAGAATCAGGTTGGAACGTAACAAGACCTCCCGTCGTTGCATTTGTGGCGGAAATCCGGAGGACGCGACTCAACCAGGAACGCTCCAAAATCCTTTCAGCGCGCCTGCGGATTCTCCAGGCAGCCATCGACGAACACCACCAGTCCAAAGGCCTGCCGGCATGACGGACGGCATGTACATCGGGCTTGCCGATTGTGCACACATCCCCGAGATTCGCGCCATCATCGACGTCGACGACACATCCCCCGAACCCAGCCCCACAAACGAGTCCATCAAGGTGAGGCTCGAAGTAGTCCTCCCAGTCGTCGTTGAGTGGTGGAACGACGAACGTCGTGCAGAGTTCATCAAGCTCTTCAAGGAGGGCGTCGGCGAAGACTCCGCGGCGGCCCAAGCAGAGAACCCGCTCCAACTCGCGATTGCCATGTTCAGTCACTCTTGCTATGATTGTTGCGAGAGCCAGCGATGGCCGTACGTCGCTTGGCCCGGGTGTCGGACTGAGGTCAGAGGCCCGGCCTTGACCATGAACATCGCTGCCATGGACAACGAGAGAGTGTACATGCAGGCCGTCGAGGCGGCGTGTAGTGCGCAACCACACCCACGCGTCGCGAAAATCCGAGTCGACACGCGCAAGCTGGCGTATGCGCGGGACGTGATAGCGTTGTGCGGGAAGGACCCTGACACGGCTACGTACGAGGAGATGGAAGCGTGCGGGGTCAGATTGCGCTGCCGGCGGTGCGCGACCCTGGCGAAGCAGGAGATATTCAACTGGCAGACGGCAGTGAGTGTTTTGGCACTAACAAGAGTCTTTGGCATCGACTAACCCCAGTCTTCGTATCTCCCGGATTCAACCGGACACCGTCGAATGTCGCAGGTGAGACATGATGCTAGCCGTCACGACTCCTGGTCTTCAAGTCATGGACCACTCCAAGGCCGATGGGAACGCATCGCAGACGGGCACGCGGCTAAAGTCGTAGAGCTAGAAGCAGTCGTTATTGAGAAACAGCTCGCTGCATGTAACACCGGTCAGGAGGTTTCCACCCATTGCTCACGATGCGGAGTGCGCGGTAACTCGGTCAGACCACACACGTTCACTGCACATCTGCTCACAGTGAGTGTTCCCCGTATATGCGCGTCCACTGCTGACCGGTCTTTCCGACGTTCGTCGGATCACTCAGTCGTACCGCCGAAGACAAGGAGGAGGATGTATTGAATCGGGACTGGTTCAATGTGCGACGCAGGAAGCCAACGATCTGGATGTGCGCAGATTTCCTCGCCGCCGATCCTAGCGAGAAGGAGAGGTCAAGTCAATATCGGCGACATTTCTTTGTCAAGGATCTGGACACTACGCCCGCGGAAGCAAACACGATGTAATCAATACGATATACGCATCCTTCCTTTGTGACCTCCCTTTTCTTTGTTAACTCCCGCCAAGTGTAAGTCAGTTTGCAACGAATTTCGATTCAGTATGATATTAGTAGTGAGGCCGGTCATAGAGAACAGGTGTATACAGAAGTACGCCGGCAATCATCAGCGAGACCACAAATCTAAGGAACGGAACGAGTATGGTGTCAAGCTCGACTGGATGCGCAATACAGCACAGAACCACGGAGACGACATCTGCAGTGAGTTCATATTGTTGGATGCATAGTATCGCTAGCTCTCGCCCGAAGGCGACGTCACTCGCCAAGCGGGTGAGGCAGCGACAATGCATGATGTGCGATGATACACAGTGGCTGGGTCGAGGATGGGGAATCCGAACCGAGGCGCGCTGGATGTTTGGAATGGATGGCGGTTCAGAGATTGTCGTATCCAGAGATCCCGTGCGGTCGTCGTCAGAGTATGGACAAGTCACGATGGGGCAACGCGAACGGTGCACGCGCGGCTATGTCCAGTGGTTGGCGTCAGAGTGCCTTCTGTTGAGACTGTGTATGGCCCGGTGGTCGACGAGAAGCGTGCAGCTATAGCGGTGGGGAGTGGCGGTCGAGAGTTCAGTTCCGCCTCCATATGATCCAACGAGGCCTGATGCAAACTGAGCCCCGCGTCGCATCAACTGAAGGTGGCAGGCTCTCACCTTCATACTATGGTTCTGCGCGAGAACACTGTTGTAGCTCAGACGAAGCATCGTATTCTTCACCCATGGGTCGTCAGCGTTCTGCTTGACGGTTTGCAAGTACTTCTGTGAAGCAAGCAGGTCAGGCCGCCGCACTCAACCGAAGGCCATCAAGAGCATACCTTGAACGCCTCGTTCCGAGCCATAGTATCCTTCATACTGGACATAGCGCGCAACTTCTCAATCAAGAGTTTCTTCTCGACCTGCATACCTGTCATTAAACAAGTACGTGAGAGCGATCACCATTACGTACCACCCATGTCTGCTTCTCAGCCCCAAGAGTATTCACTCTGGCGGCGAGGGTACCGTTCTCGTTCGCTTCAGCGTCTTGCTCCGCCCGCAAGTCGTCATATTCGGCGACAAGACTGTCGTACTCGGCCATGAGGTCGTCGTACTTGCGCTTCCACTCACTCTCCAACCTTATGAGTGCATTGTTCTTGCGCCGGAGGATGCCATTGGAGCGCCGAAGGTTGAGGACCAGAGGGTCGAGCTCAAGGCTATGGGGAGAAGGCTTGTGTAGAGATTCCGGGCGTTTGTTGTCCACGGTCGAAGGCCTACGGGTCGCTGCTACCATCAACCGCTGCACTTCAGCTTGTAGAATGCGAATCTGTTCGTCCTTGGTAGTGACTTCCGCACGTAGAGCCTGGACCTCGATCGCAAGAGCTTGGCGAAGCTTGTTCTTCTGGATTCTTGGTACTTGGTGAAGGATTCCAGTCTTGGCGGTCAACTCGAGCCTGAGCTGCTTGACAGTGGTGCCCGAGACATAGACGTTGAGACGATCCAAGGCAGAAGACGCAAGGAACCAGAAGCTAGGTTCTCGCAAGATAAGATGCACGAGAAGACCGAGATAGACGGTGTTTGAGACCATAGGAGGAAGGCGGCAGAGGAGGGTGAAGTAAAGGACGTGGACCATCTGCCAGAGATTGTCGTTGGGGTCGTAATAGTAGACAGCGGAAGTCGTAGAGGTCGACATGGCGGGGTCCTGAGATTAGGCGAACGTAGAGTAAGCAGGTGGCGGGCGTGATGGAGCTGGCGAGCGACGAAGGAGTGGAGGAAAGAGAGAGGTTGGGCGATGGGACTTATATCCTGCGGGGGCCGAAGAGGCCGTCGTCGACCGTTGTTCGGCTTCTCTCGGGTCCCGCTCGGCACTTGAGCAGCGTACCACTCGACATCTTCCTCTGCGATCCTGTGAGCTGTCCGTGACCAGAAAGCAGAGACATTGGAGAGGCCGGGTGGGCTCACATGAGTCGTTCGTAATGTCTATTCCAGTACGCTCGAGACAGCACCGTGACATCGACACCCGACACTCACCTACAAGAGCCCACATAGAAGAACATGAAGAACATCGAGATAGCGCTTTGAGCATGATAGTCTGCATGGTGTGGGTGCACGTAGGTGCAACATACTCAACGCAATGGCATTGCATGTTTCCCGGTCCCGGACTCGGAGTCAAAGTTGGCCCGGCCCGGACTAGGGCCCCTTACAGTAAGCTTCAGGCCGACGGGATGCGCCAGTGCATCATGCACGACTCCGAGCTTCCTGACGTAGTCTCACGATGACAGACGTCCAAGACATGCATAAAGCACCTCTCCTTGCTCTCCCTATCCATTCTACCCAACCACACCCCCCTCTGCGGCTACTCCGTACATAACCATGCCATCTCTAGCAGCTGTCCGCGCTGCGAACGCCGCATTCTCCCCCTCCTACTTCCCCATCGCCGTCTTCGTCGGCGGTACTTCAGGCATTGGCCGCGCCTGCGTCGAAGCCTTCGCCCGCTACACCAAAGGCAACGCGCACATCGTCATCGTTGGCCGCAACAAGTCCGCCGCGGACGAAATCATCGCCTCCTTCCCCAAGCCCACTCAGCCCGAGGCAAAGCACGAGTTCGTCTCCTCCGATGTCTTCCTCATGCGCAACGTCCAGAAGACGACAACCCTCCTCCGCGAACGTCTCCCGAAGATCAACTTCCTCGTCCTCTCCCCCGGGCTCTTCAACCTCGGCGGCCGCGACGAGACCGTCGAGGGCATCGACAAGCGCCTCGGGCTTCACTACTACGCCCGTTGGAAGTTCGTCTATGACCTCCTCCCGCTCGTGCGCAAGGCGAAAGACGCTGGGGAGGACGCTAAGATCATGTCCATCCTCGCCGCAGGCCAGGGCGGCGCGGTCGACCTCAACAATCTCGGGCTCAAGAAGAGCTATCAGGTAGCCAGGGCAGGACTCACGTCTCCCACATACACCGACCTGATGTTCGAAGTGCGTTCCATCCGTTCCAGCCTCCCTTTATCGTTCGCATGCTCACTCTGCATACAGCACCACGCTCTGGAGAACCCGGACATCGCGTTCGTACATACTCATCCAGGTTTGGTCAACACGCCTCTCGTTCAACAAGCTCATTGGGTCCTCACTCCCCTCAAATGGTTCGCCAACTCGTTCGCAACCCGTCAAGAGGACTGTGCAGAATACATGCTCTACGCCCTCTTCCAAAGCGACAAAGGTCTCTGTCGGCGCAACAAGACAGGCGATGACATTGGCAGAACTAACTGGTACGGCACCGAGAAGGAACGAGAGGCCGTCTGGGAGCACACCAAGGAAGAGATCGAGAGAGCTCTGGCGAAAGACATTGGTTCCGCATGATGAACTCAATCAGTCATATCTTTGTTCGGCCTTATCTTTCTTGTTTCAGGGTGACAGTATGTACGGCCAGTCTTTCCTTGAGCCGATGTCGCTAGAGGACCATGAGTGATTCTGACTGCGTCTCAATAGCAATGTGGATCCGGCCGTATGCCTCGTAGACTGTGTCGATAACCACATCGCATAATGCATAATAGGAAGTGGATAGACTCCGCCGCTGCGGTATTCCGAGCGCATTCACGAAAACGATGTAGGATGTAGGGAGCATGTACGTTCAACGTGAACAGCGTATGCACTGGGGCATGAAGGAGGCAACCGTAACACCCCCTCTGCGACCTATAAAAGATCAAAAACGAGCTGCAGCCTTAAGCAGGACAAAAGATACTAGCCCACCGCGAGGGTCGAACTCGCAGCCTTCAGATACCCGCAAGTGCTCGTAAGAGTCTGACGCTCTATCCGATTGAGCTAGGCGGGCGATACCTCATTTAATTCACAAAAATATAGATAGGCGTGCAGCAGCCACAAGGAATTACCACCAGACCGAGCTTATGGCAAGTTGCACATTCCTTGCGTTGTTTCTCCCTCCCCGTTCGTGCGCCATTGCCCAAACCACATCATACAGTTGTCTTCACTGCACGGGATCCTCGGAAAAATGTTGACTTGGGGGAATGAGGCTGTCAAAGAGGTGTAGAGAATTTGTCTCTGTCAGGAATCGCAAGCGCTCGGACCGTGAGAGGTTACCGTCCCCTCCCTACCCTACAGTCGTGGCTGAATGACATGAAGATCTGTGGTCACAACACTACTATCATGGATCTTCTACTGACCTATATTTTCCGCTCATTATTCAATTCCTCCTCCCCAAACATTTCTGACAGCCCTATGTCGAGCCGAAGGTGTCGCTATTTGCTTTCAGCACCTGTGGTATCCAGAAACGAGGCAATCGACGTCATCGCCTAGACATCCGACCTAAACTACGTATGTCACGATGATATGTACTTGTAGCAGTATCTTTTCTGATGCAGTATAGTGACAAGCGTCATCTTGGTATACGATGGTGGCAAAGGTATAGTATACTACGACTACGGGTTTTCGCGTTGGGAGAGCGGGAGCTCGAATGGATATTACTGAGTGGCGCAAGACACAAGTGGGCTGAGAGAAGCACGTCGCGCGAACACGCGCCTATACGACTGATCTCTGCACAACGAGGACAAGTGGCGCGCCGTATGTCCTAGGGTAATTGATTTCAGGTGACCTTTTCAACCCGGATGGAAGACTCTGGCCGCTAAGTCGTCAGAGACGTCTCGAGCTCGGATGCCGCATCATCTCGGGAGACAAGTCGGTGTGATGGATTATTAGTTATCTTGGAGCGCTCGTGGGCTCATGTAGGATTGTATGACTTTGTCGTACTGTCCGCTCGCGTCGCTAGAAAACATGATGGAGTTAGAAAACAGACGATGAGACGGAGAAACTGATGTCTCACACGAGGGGTTTGTTGACAGAACCACGTCGGGATGGCGCGCCTACACTGCCCAATCTCCGAAAGGAGAGACGGAAGTGGCGGGCCAGATGTCCTGGGGTAGTTGATTTTTACTTGGCCTAGCCGTCCCGTGTGGAAAGACCGAAGCTGAGTCGTCAACGACGTCTCGAGCACATCGGCCACAACATAACGAGAGACAAGCATACGCGACTTTGAGTCGCATCTTCGGCTCTTGGGAGCCCGTTGAGGACAGTGTCGACTTTGTCAAACTGCTCAATTCGCATCGCTATAAGACATGATCGAATGAGGAGAGGTAGGGATAGTAGTGATCTAGAGATAGCTCACACGAAAGGTATTCGAGCCTTCTGGCAGTAGCAACAACAACACCTTTCAACGGTTCTTGACCATTCTAGGCACCGTGCTGCTCCGAGACTGGCAGCGTCCTCGCCCGGGTCTACTGTGGACCTCTGCGGGCAAGCCTCTCCCAGTGTCTCTCGGTTGCCCCGCCCGAGCCCCGCTAAAGCAGGACTTGTCAGCGTCAGATTCAGGCTGTTTGTGAAGTAAGTACTCACTCCATGCCTTAAGCCGTGCCGCCGTCACAGCGTCCCGACAACATTTGGCCGTCGAGTTCTCCTGCTCAAGTCTTGGCAGCTGTGGAGGGGAGTGAGAAAGGAGGGGAATGCGTGTATATGCTTAGACGACTCACCGACCCGTCCTGGGTAGCTTCTCAGCAACCACGGGAGACTTTGTTCTCGTGGCGTGCGGAGGTGTCCATTGGAGAGCTGGGTCGGTGGCCGCCCGACTCATATAGGAGTGCGGCTGACCCGGGGGGTTAGCCCCCGCACGCACGCACCAGCTCTTGGGCGTCAGCCGCTGCACGGGTGTCTGCCGAGGAACCGAACATCATCTGTACCGAGGAAGCGAGCAAACCGACGAAAGTCACCCACAAGCGCAACACATTCGCAGTCCAGGCATGCCCATGCAGCGTCCAGGCCATGCACCCAATGTGCCCCATCCAATAGAAGTAAATCCTTAACAATACCGAAACATTCATCCAAACTGACAAAGCGCACGACCCTCCACCTCCGCCGGCGTGATGCCCTCTTCCAGCGCGTCATAGGCTAGCAGCTTCATGTCTAGGACAATTGTCGGCTTGCTTTGGCTACCAGCCTGTGCCTTCGTACTCTGCACTACGAACAGCCAAGGTATCATTATCTCCTAGCTCTTCTTCTTGGGCTTCTTGACCGCGACTCCATCTACCTCCATTGCATCTTTCCCCTTCTTCTCCTTCCGTTTCCGCTTCTTATCTTTCCGCTCGGCCTCCTCCTGCGCCTCTCTCGCCCGCCGCTCGGCCTCATCGGCCTTCTTCCCCAGTTTCGCGAACGGGTCCAGATCGTCGTCGCTGTCGCTAACTTCTTCAATCATAGCGTCGACCTCCCGCTCGCTGAGAGGCGCAGAGTTGGGCAGGGACGCCGCAGCACTGCGGCGAGCACTTGCGGTTGCGGTCGTTGTCGGCGCTTTCGCGACGTGTTCTGGCGAGAAGGGATCGGGTTGTATGGACCCAATCAACGACAGCATCTGGTTGGCGATCGTAAGGCTAAAGGGTATGCGAATGAGTATGGAACAGCATGATGGATTGAATCGCTGCTCGAGAACGCACCCCACGACTGTGAACTTCAAGGAGCCGTCTGCCTCTCCTAGCTTCGTACCCGTCAAGTGGTGGATCCACCGTCCACCTCCATCAATAACTCCGCTATCCTCTCCTGTAGTCGCGTCTGCACCTTCCGCTCGTTCGGCACCAAACTCCGGGTCGTTCTCTGCCGGGCCGTACTCAAACTCGTACTGGTCGGTAGTGATGTGATGTCGTGGTATCGACACGTTGAATGTACGATGTACGAGCAGAGATATATGGTCAGGCGAGCACAGGTTGATCTTCCCCACTGTATTGCGGTTTGTGAGGAGGGAGGGACATGACGTACGTGACGAACCGAGGACTGACCTAGTTTCATACCGACTTGGGGACTCCATACTGTCGCGTCAAAGGCAACACGGCAATTCGCGAACGGACAGTCGGCTTTGATAGTCGCCACCTTGTCCAGGAACTCAAGTCTATCGTGCGCAAGCACAACACCCTGCAGCGCAGGTATATACCTAATCCCGCAACCCGAGAGTGAAGGGGTACAGAGACAGTCAGCCGTGTCGCAACAAACAAAGACATATCAGAAGATAACGCACCTCATAAGCATCGAGTCCAGCATTTCCTCCACCCCACCCCGCAGGTCCGCTGCGAATACAGGCGATACGGACACGGTAAGGGTAGCGCGTACAACACGGAACGCGTCGTCCGTCGCGCGCCCCTTGCCCTTGTCCACCTTCAGCTTCTTCGCCACGCCGTGCTCCTTGCTCATTTCCTTCTCCTTCTTGCTCCGTTTCGTCGACGGCTCCGCCGCAGCACCGCCCTCCTCTGCCGCTACCGCGTGCTTCCGCTTCTTCACCTTCGAAGTCTCGACCGGCTGGGGCATCTTAGGGAGCTGCAGGGCTGAACACAGGAGATATACGCTGTAGAAGCTTGCTGTTTCAGGTACAAGAAAAGTGAACACGAGCGAGCCGGTGGGAGCAAGCTGAGGTCACACAAGAGGAAAGCGAAGAAGAGCCAGAAATTTGAGAAGCGCCCGTTTCGTGTGTAGCAGCGCGTAAGCGCTTGCGGACACTCATCCCGTGCCGGAGGACGACGGCGGTGTGTCTCACAGTGCTTTGCTTCTGTCACCATCGTTCGCGGGCTTGGGTGTCGTGGGCATGGTGCGTATGCTCTCTGCATGGGCTGCTACGATACTGATGCTTCCTCCCATATACTGTGCAGTCTTCGCCAAAGGTCATTGTACAGATCGCGATCGCTGGCGCGAAAATCTTTGGGAAGGCGTTCTACGCTGCGGGGAAACAGGCCATACAGAGTGCGTCACCCCTCTCTCTGCACTTGAGCTGAAAACGGAGAAGCTGACGTTGGATGGTGGGTCCCCTCGCAGATGCAAAGTACCGGCCACCAGGCGCTGCCGGCGGTGACGTCGCCGGTGTCGGGAACGCGACGACTGGCTCGCTGACGGACAGGTTGACGAGGGAGCACCGGATGACGGCGGACGAGGCGCGGTTGATCCTGAACGTCAAGAAGGAGGACTCGGTTGAGAGGATTCTGCAGGTGCGTGTCTTGAGGCTCACATGGCATACGTCCGTCTTGACGACTGGATCCGACAACGCTTTGCGCACGCAGCAATACGAACACCTGTTCAAAGCGAACTCCCCGCCACCGCCCGCGAAGCCTTCGCATGGGAAGCAGGTGCAGCCGGTACACTCGCACTACCTCCAGTCAAAAGTTGTGCGCGCGAAGGAGCGGTTGGATGCGGAGCTTAAGGCCGAGCTCGCGGAGGGGACAGCAGAGACGACACCTCCAGCCTCGGAATCGTCTTCGTCGACGCCACCACCACCCTCGTCATAGCCGCAAGCAGTCTGTTACGATTTCTTGCATCTGTTCGCTGTTCTCCTCCCGCCGCACACACCGCTCTGCTCTCGTAGTATCCGCATACTTACCTTGCACATACCATAGACCTAATACACTGTACCATCTGCACACTACTAGTATTACTCTCCAATTCAGCCCTCCTCACGCAAGAGAGACGCAGATCGAGTGCTCCCTACTGCTTCGCGTTATTGAGCTGCCTGAAGAGCATCGATAGAGAGCCGTCGGCACCACATATGAGGTCCTTCGTGCTGTACGAGGTAGACAGGAGTATTACAATAGGAGAGAAGAAATGAGAGGATCATACATGTCTAGCGACGTAAGGTGGTACAGGGCCTTCGGCCCGGCGAATTGCATGTCGACCAGGAGTAAGTACCAAACTCCGAAGCCTGTACGGAATGCTACACACAACCGACAGAGGTGCCAGTGCCCTACACGCGTCACGCGCGAGCTCGCCATCTGGTATAACCACCCATCAATCATCGAGGAAGTCCTGCACTTGCCTCGTGCTCGCCTATCTCGTAGGTATCTCTCAGCGTCCGGGATGTTGCGTCTTCTCATAACGAGAAAGGGAACATCCACTCCTACGCTGTTCTGATAGAAGGTATTATCAGACGAGAGAAATGAGTGATACCTCTCTTCTTCATCAGCGCGAGGAGTGAACACGGAGTCGATGACCTCAATCGAGAATGTCCACGACACACGATCCGCACAAATTCATTGGCGTACCTCTGCTAGTGGACATAGGAGACTGCTCAGGAGGGCTCATGATCCATGCATGAGCCGCTATGCCTCGGAGATGAAGCATGTCGGTGACGCTGCGACGCAGTACAGATGCACGAGGAGATCGCGGACAGCTGGATCAAATGAGATGGCATCATTGTGCTTCTCGATGGCAGGTCCGGAAAGCCGGAAAGCCCTGCAGATCCCTGGGTCCTATTGCGATGATGAGAAATGGTCTCGAAGTGTAGAGAGAATGCTCACTTGCGGAAGATTCCCGTCGACGCTTCTCGAGGCAGCTGGCGAGGGTGAAAGAGGCTAGGATATACGTTGGTGGAGTGAGCGGGAACACGCTGTGGATATCATGGGCACGTGAAGTGAGAGTATGTCGCGAAGAGGCAGTCGAGGGCGGAGGAGGAGCAGGGGTGCGCTCAGCTGAATGGAGGAAGAAGATCGATGTGCATCGTGGGGGTGCGATGAGCGCACGAAGCAGTTCGGTGATGCTGCTGCTTGCCACGCACGGGCAGAGAGAGATGTGCGATAGGACATGTATATCGATGGTCTCCGTCGATGCACACTGCGTCGAGGCAGGAGACGAGTCTGATTGAGATTCGAGGACGAGATGCAGCTGAGATGGAGCCACAGCGCCCAACGTCGAAGGGGAAAGCCGGAGGGCGGGGGCGTGTCCGGAAGTCAACTGATCAGGAGGCAGACGCCCGCTCGCCTGTTTTGGGCTCGCGGATTTTCAGCGTGCAGGCGACGGACGTCTCCCTGTTCAGACGGCCATCTGCTCTATCTTGCTCGTCCTTCCTATCCATCGCTCGTCGGGGACGCTTGCGAGCAGTCCCCTTCCAACAACGTCCACCAAGAACATACCCACCTCCGCGCTATCCCCTCATAGCCCCCGTCGCACCGCCACTAGGCCGTCGTCCACCCCAGAGGGGGCTTCTCCTCTCTCTCTCATCCTCATCATGGCTCTCGGCGGTCTGGGTGCCATCCTGCTCTCGGGCCACCTTTCTTTCAACCCCAGCCATGTGTTCTCAAAGGTTGACCTTCGTTCCGCATTCCTCGCGGTGGTTTTTGTTATGATCGTTTTGGTACTCGGTGCGTAGTTCTCCATCCCTCTGCAGCACCCTTTCTTATCGTATATGCTATCTCTAAATGCATCTATGTGACTTTGGGACCGCTCGGCATGTCTCACCACACTCTCCCTCCTCGGTAACAAATCGTTTCAGCCTATCTCACAAACCCCTCTGAGACGTCTTTCCGGACCTACCTCACGGAATTGTCCTTCAAGCAGCATCTCAGTCGACTCGACGAGGGCGGACAAGACGACAATACTGTGTCTGATGACTCTGGCGTCCACTACACCCTGTCTCGCAGGTCTCCAGCCACTCCTCACAAGTCGAGCAACAAGTTCGACCCAACTTCACCCTTTCACTTTGTTAGCCGGGCCTCTGTCTCCCTGCGCACTCCGAAGCACGTCTTCTATAGCTTCGGAATCCTCACGATAGCTGCAGTCTATCCTACGGGTCGCTCAAACGCACGAGGCAACGGCCACATTCTCCAGACCGAGCATCTCGGATCCCTCGTCTCGGATGCGTGGTATGTCGGCGCCTTCGGGCGGTGGTGGAGGGGGGGCATCATCCAGAGCTGGTGGCATGAGATGCTTGCGAATACAAAGGATACTGAAAGGTGCGGCTCTGGCATATTGGATGTGAAAGCACTGGACGTTCTGGAGGGACTTGATGGTGAGTCATTTAAGCCACCAAACACCGAGCTTCGAGACGACTCTGTACACTAGGCCTGCCATATCCTACGCCCTCGCGCCTACCCGCCGATCTTGGCAAGCTCAGAAGCGAGAGGCCTACTCAACGAACGCCGAGCAACGTCCCTCGAAGCACGACCCCACCCCCATTACCCAAATCAGCCTCCTTACCCCTGCACGCTCCTCGGAACCCAGCAACGACACCGCCAAAGTCAGCCGGGAACCAGATCCAACGCCATGCGCCAGCACCAGCTCCGACAAGCGCGCTCGTGGTGCCTGAGGCGTCGCGACCTCCAGCACCGTCTGTCCTTTCGTACTCACCTTCGTCGACGTCTCTTTGGGACTCGTCGCCGATAATCGCCGAGGTGCTGCGTCAAATCTCGCAGTCCAAAGCCGCAGTGCACGAGCTCCGCTCGCAGCTCGCAGACTTCCGCACGAGTGCATCTGAAACTCGCGCCACCATCCAGACCGAACTTGATGCTCAGCGCGAGCGCAAGCGGGAGGAAGATGCTGCGCGGTCAGAGCTCAAGAGCCGCACCAAGACTCTTGAGGACTCGAAACGCACTGCAGAGAGTAGCAAGCGTGACGCGGAGAAGAGGCTACGTGCTGCTGAGTCCGCGCGGGATAGTGCGGCGGCGCGTATGGAGAGCCTCGGGGAGGAGATTGGAGCGCTGAAGAGTCGGATGCGGGAGGACGAAGAGGCGATCGTAAGTTGCAAGAAGGCTGGGGACTTGGAGGAGAAGGAGACCCGAGAAGCACTAGAACGGAAGAAGAAAGAAATTAAGGTCGCAGAGGAGGTAGTTGCTGCGCTCAACATGCGTGCGAAGGAGCTCGAGGACAAGATCGCACAAGAGGAGGAGAGACTCCGCCGCGCGAAGGAGGAGGCGGAGATCAAGAGGCAGGATAGATCGTTCTATCCACTCACCGTCGTACCCTCGGTCGAGGAGACCATCACCCTTCCGTCATGGACTCCCTATCCCGTTGCGGAAGCGCACGACGACCTCACGCAGGATACACTCGCTCATCACGATGCTGAGGTCAATCAGCAAGTGCCTTTCCCACAAGCTTTGCAGGTCCCGAAGAGCAGAGGATCCCTCTCTTCTGGGTCTGGGAGCAGCGATATGCGGGAAGCCTCTGTTTCGCCTCGTCCCCCGCGCTTGTCTCTCACAGGCATTTCCAATCTGCGAGAGTCGCCCAACAGGGTTTTGCCCGAGCCCGACCCCACCAACGGTCAGGTCCTCCTGCGTCCGCGCGGTTTTCCACCGTACACCGGAGACTTGCCCACCACACTCTCTACACATTCAGTGTCCACTCGCTTCTCGCCCTTTGGTGATAGCGACGATGTCACCGAATCAAGCTTGCCTACGTCCGCGGACGCGGCACCCAACTCGGCGAACAGTCTGTCGCCCATGAGCTCGCAGTTCATTCCAAGCAGCCTCATCAACTCGCTCGACGGCGCAGGGAGCTTCGAGAACCTCGGGTTAGCGCGCTCGTTCCAGTCTGAGGACGACGCCGTGCTGTCCCGCGACTGGCGCAAGAACGCGCCTTTCCCCGTTCCACCTCCCGTCGAAAGCCCCGGCACGGGCACGGGCATGTACACGACGTCTCCGTCGACGCTCACCCAACCTTCCTTTGACGGCGTCGATCGTGAGGATCCGTTTGAAGTACGTGTACCGCCACTCCGCCGCCGGCTCACGTCAGACGTGATGGACACGCAGCGCGTCAGCCTGCCTCCCTCGCGCACGATATCCGACCCTCCGCTCCCGCCTGTCGGTCTCACTGGCGCTCTGGCTGAGAACGAGTTGCAGGACAAGAGCGGGGCGCTTGCGCACAGGCGATGGTCATCGCAACAGGACTCGGGTAAGGAGAAACGTGGGCTCAATCCCGAGGCGAAGGCGTTCTCACTCACCAAGAAGTCCTTCCCCTCCCTCTTCCCTGCCACGCAAAGCCACAGCAGCCACTTCGACCCGCTCGTGCTGCCCGGCTCAAACGGCAGCATCCCTTCGCTCTCAAGCCACGCGTCTTCCCTCAGCAGCATCCCAAGCATTCCCTCTCTCGCGCCTTCGCTCGGGGAGCCGGACAGCCTGTTTTCGTCGCTCTCCATGCGCGCGTTCGCCCCGTCGCCCGCGGAACGCGAGGCGCTCCAGCGCGCTCTGGGCGGATCGACGAATGCGAGCCTTGAGCGGCTCCCGACGCTGAGCGAGGTCGCGACGGCGTCGTCGATGCCTCCGATCTGCATCCCTTCGTCTCCGCCGCGCGCACACGTCCACGCAGCCCCGAAGGACAACGGCATGGCGGCCGCTGCCGCTGTGCCTGCGTTTGGGTTCGGGAGCGGGAGGACGCTTCTGGGACCTGGGTTCTCTTCGTGGTTCCCCCGTCGTAAGCCTGCGTTCAGCCCGTGGGCGGATGAGGAGCTCGAGGCGGGGAGTGGGTCCCAGTGAGGCCCCTAGGATCATGGACGAGTGCCCTCTCGTCTTCCACGGACCTGGGGAAGAATTGGCGTTGGATGTTGTGAGTTATTGTAGGTAGAGTGCGCGGCGCCGTCTTGGAGCTTGCACGTCGGGAACGGGTTGTAGAGTCGACTGGGTTGGGAAGGGGCGGGGATCGGGTGCTGCGGGGTGCGAGTGTGCGAGTGCGAGAGCTAAGTAATGCATGTTATATAACAGCGCCAGTAACGAATCCGAAACGAACGAGAATTACCCCTCACTCTTCTTGCGGTCGCGCATGTGCATCCAATGCGGGCAGGCCAGGTCCGGTTCGAACGTGCGGAAGTGAAGGTGAGTTCGAAGGGGCAGCTTCGTGGCTTCGAGAGCTCTACTCGTCACTTTGACGGACATGTGAGCGGGGTTAACGGACATCCGGGGCTGAGCTGATACCAGAACTGCAAACAGAGGATGCCGAGACGGGTTGAAGCTGCTCACTGCCTATTTAGCCAACTCCTACTCCGTCATTGGCACGTCATGCAACAGAGCACCAGTAACATGATTGCTCCTCTAGGTACATAGTACGGACTCTACGGTCAGGTGTCGTCCGTTTGACCCATACCATAGTCGCCCTCATAGGATTAGGTTACAGGCCGATGTTTGGGGACGAGTGGAGACTCGGATTAAACAGATCAATCGTACATAAGTACATTGCTGATCATGCGCTCGAACCCATAGTCCGAGTCGAGAAATCCTGACTACTCTGCCGGAAAGCAAATCTATCACGTCTGAACCTCATCATCCTTCGCCCCACATTAATGCTGCAACTGGATCGGGTACCAGAGATGGTTCTCCAAGATCGGGATGAGTGCGGTCCTCCGCATCCTGGTGAGCTCTGCGTCGGACTCTGCGCTACCGAGGACGAAGATAGGAGCCGCTGCGAACCTGGCTATGAACGAAACAACGAGTTTTGCCAGCGTCGGAGCCTTCTTTCCAGCCTTCTGGGGCAGGGGGTAGCATTGTTCGCGGGTCGTCTTGATCCATTGCCAGTAGGGTCCCGCGGCTACCATCGTAATGACCGTCTTGGCCAACCTGTCGCGCTCGAAATATGACTGTGCGTAGTCGAATACCTGGTTTTGGGCCGTCTTCAATCGCGCCTTTAGCATTGACCGGAAATGCTCCCCCCGTGCCTTGCGACTTGGAGCTGGCTTGATCTCTTCGATGACGACAACACAATAGTGCCTTGCCTTCCGACATTGCCGAAGACGCCAGGCTTCCTTCTCTGTGTCGGATTCCGGCTCTGACTTCATGACAGTGTGGATGTGGGACACAATCATGTCGGGGAAAAGGTCTGTAGCCTTGCCATCCCGGGCAGTGTGAGCGGACGCGAACGATTCGTCAGCTTCACACGCATCTAGCGATTTATTAGATGGGTATGCATCCGAGGATACAAGGACGTACGAACCTGTCGGTCTCTTAGCCATTCGCTCAAGCCGGACCATGTTCTGTATGGCTCGCTCCTCATCCTTCTGAGTGAATTTCACTTTGGTCGCGAGCGCAGCACGAGTGGCGTCGGACAGTAAGGCTGAAGGGAGCCGGTCAGCTGATTTTATGCGTTTCAAGATTCGGCCCCTCTTGGACGTTCGCGGCGGCGGTGCTACACATAGGGAGTTGTTTGAGCATGCAATGGTAGCATGGAGGACAAGCGAAGACTCACCACCAACGTTGTGAACATCATCATGTTTACGAGTGAGATCCTCCTGAGGGGTATCGTCGCTGCCGTCTATGGACGAACCTTGAGTGACATGGTTGGTACCCTCACCAATCTGATCCACGGAATGCTGAACGTTCGTCAGGGAGTCACGCGCTTGAAGTTCATGTTTCTCAGGAACACCATCCACAGGATCTTCCTCCTCATCACCCTCGGTGTCGATAGCTGCGCCATCCGCCTGATGACCATTCTCATTGAAGTCTTCGTCCAAATTCACGTCCATGTCCACGCCTACCTGACCTCCCTCCCTGTTGTCGTCCGATTCCGCATCCACTACCTGCAAAGGTGGAAGACCCTGCCTTGGTGCTGAGAGGCCTTCCCAGTGCGCGTTGACATCAGCATCGTCGTCCAACTCCTCGAAGTCGGCTAGTGGAGCACTGCTACCGGCGCGTGGATCAGCAGAGCCATGTTCAGGGTCCTCATCCGAATGTTCGGAGTTGAACCTGGCGAGGAAATTGTCCACCTCTTCCTCTTCGTCCTCAAGGTTGTCTTCGTCTTCGCCAGCTGACCATTCGTCATCCGAGTCAGCCATGTCCATCGCCTTCTGACGAGCCGTCTCGGAAAGCTTCCTCAAATCAAGTGTCGCCTTTGATAACCAGAGGTCGAATTGTTGGCGCGCGGACAGAGAGCCCTCATCGATGGGGAAATCGACTAAGTCGGATAGCGTGTGATGATAACTGGCGTACCAGTCGCCCTCCAGATTACGCTGGTTGAGCGAGGTAGATTGGGCTGCGTTTATGAGGTCATGGGTGCGCTCGCTCGTGCAAAACGGTTCAGTAGGACGAGTGATGGGGTGTGGGGGTTTGGAAGACTTAGCGTTCGCACTTTCAGTGGATTTAGCGGATTTGGAGGACTTGGAGGATTTGCGTGGCGGCATGGTGGGGGGGCTGCAAGCACTTACCTCAACCAAGAGTCCATAGTGATATAGTATTCAGACAATGGGGGTCCTCGAGCGCCGTGCTGTGCGAAAGAATGGAACAATCACCATTTCAAGATGCCCAAGAGGCATCCTCTATGCCCGGTCGATATTCCGCAATATATAAACCTCGTTCCGTATTACAGTGAGTGTGAAGACACGGGCCACGAGAGCCTCATGCGGCCGGCTAGAGAAACTTAGTCTTGAGCCTTTGGTGGTAGGTGTTAGGTCCGTACAGCGAATCGGACAGAGCAAACTATTTACCTCTGTAATATCGCCTTTCCGCCTTGCGACGGACGTCCAACAGAACAATGCTGAGTAGAACAATGCCGAAAACGACAATAAGTCGATGTTGAACGTTGAACCTCAAAGTTGGAACTCCGCAACAATTGGATCAGTATACATATGCAGATTCGTTATGTAATCCCAGGCGCTCATTGTCTCCAGGTTGATATCGACGCGTATAACCTCTTACTCGTCGTCTACATCCACACGCCCTCTCTCAGACTTTACCTGGCAGACTTCATGAGTTCGTCTTCGAAAGTCATGCACAAACACACTCCCATGATCAACACGAGTCTCGTCGCAGAAGGCTCTCACCAACCCGCCACCGACGCTTCGACCATGTCAACTACTGAAGCTCCGAACGCACCCGCTGCTTCCGGAGCAGTAGCCCCAGCAAAGCGCACCGCAAGGCGTCCGCCTCCAACACCAGCTCCGATTGACGACTACTTCTTCATGCGCATATCACCAGGGAGGGATCCTACTGCCGTGTACGGATTCATCATCGATCTCCATTGCCGCCTCCGCTGGGCGCATTACTACTACAAGGAGATGTACGACGACGACCTGTCGTCTCGGTCCCGGGAAGATGCTGTCAAAGAGCTCAGAGACATGGAGGGACTCACTCATCGCATTATCCCACGCATGGTCTACCACGCGTTCCCTACTCTTCCCCGCATCCAGAACATTCTCCTTCCGATTGACCCAGAGCCTGGCAAAACCAAGATGCAGTACGTGTTGGCCCTCAGAGACAACAGCTGCAAGGCATCCGAAACCGTGCCGCTGCTGAAGTCGGACGTTCTGGGTGTGAGGCGAATGCTCGGTCTTGGAGACCAGATGCCACAGTGGTATGAGATGTATCGGTATGTTCAAAGCTCAATTCCTGTTGTCAATCCAGTGCTCACACGTCCCACAGCGAGTGATGATGTGGATTAGGGTTTAGGATGCGGATGGTATGGTTCAGGATCTTTCTACGTGTCTCCGTACATGTATGTATGTTCAATGTGGTGTTGCTCATGTCTTGCACAACGGTGCCTAGATGACTGTATGGTTTGGATTCTCTTGGACCAATATACTCTGCCCGAGCGTAGACGGAACGTGTGTGGGGTACCACGTCGATGAGGTTCAGGTCACTAATATTAATGTTAAACCAGGCGTAAGCGGTGCACGGGATACATAAGCGCCAGTTGATCGCCAAACGGACCTTGTCAATGTGAGTTTCCTGCCAGCACTCACTTAACGTCAACCTCCAACCACCCGGTTTACCACATATTCCCGTCCAGCTCCGTAACCCTCTCCGATGGTCGTGGACAGTCGCCTCCCAGCAGTGACTACCATGACGGATTTCGGCGCAGAAGGAAGCTCTAACCAGTCCGCCACTGACGCCTCGCGCGCACATGCTACTGAAGCTTTCGGAACGTCAGTCCCAGCGAAACGCACCACAAGGCGTCCGCTTCCGACTCCCAAACCAGCACCGATCGACGACTACTACTTCATGCGCATAGTAGCAGGGAGGGATCCTACCGCTGTGTACGGATTCATCCTTGATCTCCCTTGCCGCCTCCGCTGGGCGCATTACTACTACAAGGAGTTATACGACGACGACCTGTCCTCTTATCCCCTGGAGGAAGCTGCGGAAAAGCTCAAGATCCAGGAGATGGTCAGCCGTCGCATCATTCCCCGCATGGTGTACCACGCGTTCCCTACTCTTCCCCGCGTCCAGGATACCCTTCTTCCTATCGACCCGGAGCCCGGCAAAAGCAACACTCAGTACGTGTTTGCCTTGAGGGACAACAGTTGCAAGGCGTCCCAAACCGTGCAACTGCTGAAATCGGACGTCCTGGGTGTGAGACGCATGCTCGGTCTTGGGGACCAGATGCCAAAGTGGTATGAGATGTATCAGTATGTTCGAAGTTCAACATTTCCCTACTGTCGTTCCAGTGCTCACACGTTCTACAGAGAGTGACGATTTACGTATAAGCTATTGGGACCTACGAATGCCCATGGTGGGGTTCTTGTATCCTCACATTGGTATATGTACCAACTTGGAACGCTTGTTCACTAGAGTCATGGTCATACACCGTTGATTGCAGGCAACATAAAGAACGACAACGAACTTTGTCTTTGTAGACCAGCGGAACGAACCAAGCGTGACGCCAAGAGGAGCTCACAAGCCGTACGTGGTCCGGGCCTGCTCAGGCTGCCCCGCGTATGTCGTGCGAGATCCCGGAGTGCGAAGGTTGAGTGCAAAGGGATATGATGATCCCTGGACCACCCGGAGAATTTGAGGATTGACTCAATGGACTCCCACACTTCCAATTGTCTTTTGTTCCCCCAAATTTCAAGACTCAAGCCTCCGTCATGCGTACGACGCGTCGGCTACCCAGCGGCTCCACCGCTACACGTAGGACCGGTGGAGTCCGAGAGGATCCTCCATAGATGGAATCCCGTGGCTCGACTCCAAGCGTATTCGGGTTCACACTTCATTTGTTTCCATCAAACCAGTCGCCCACCCTGAATCCACCAGCCCCGTGTGTAGCAGTGTACGTATCCCGTTCAGGCGTCCATTGACTCTCAATCAGTACTTCCCTACTCGCTCCCCAACCTCCTGGTGGTCAACGCGTTCGCTCTCCATCATGTCAGACTCCGGCACCTTGTCTTCAGAAGCCGTAGATGTACCGCTGGGGACTGTCCTGGAGAGTCAACCCGGCGCGGAACTTGGCTTTAACCATCTCGCCACTGAAACTTCGACCACGCCCGCCACTGAAACCTTGAACACGCCAACCACCGAAGCTTCGGACGCACCTGCTGCTGAAGCCTCCGGAACGTCACCTCCTTCAAAACGCACCGCAAGGCGTCCGCCTCCGAGTCCTACACCAGCTCCATGACGACTACTACTTCATGCGCATATCGCCAGGAAGGGATCCTACCGCCGTGTACGGATTCATTGTTGATCTCCCCTGCCGCATTCGCTGGGCACGGTACTACTATAAGGAGCTGTACGAAGACGACTTGTCGTCTTCGCCCTTGGAAGATGCTGCCGAACAGCTCAAGATCATGGAGAGACTCAGCCATTGCATCATCCGCCGCATGGTCTACCACGTGTGCCCCTCTCTTCCCCGCATCCAGGACACTGTCCTTCCTATTGACCCAGAGCCTGGCAAAACCAAGGCGAAGTACGTGTTCGTCCTCGGGGACAACAGCTCCAAGGCGTCCGAAACAGTGCCGCTGCAGGAGTCGAACGTCCTGGGTGTGATACTCGGTCTTGGAGACCAGCGAGTGACGATGTATTGAGACCTACGGATACGGATGGTCTCCGTTATATATCAGTACATGTTCACAATGTTAATATGACCAAACATCGAATATGAAAAGGTATGAGCCGCTTCAAACTGACGCTGACGACAGTAGGTCAACCGGTCAACAGGCCGACGGACTGGATACTGACTTTGTGAAACCAGGCTATGAAGCCACTCACAGGGGCTCTAGAGCCTTCCTACGCCGGTTAGGCCTGCGTTCCCGCGTACGTCTACACCTGTGAGATCACGGAGCGCGAAAGTCGAGGCTCGAGAGTACGAGCGATGATCCCTCAATCACCCAGGAATCGGGGAATGAGCTCACCTGAATCACGCTGACTGTCCCGCCCAAAGCAGAAACCGGCGGGCCGAGCGAGAGCAGATTCGAGATCGTGGCTATATTCGTCATCGGATGCGTGTGGGCAAGAGAGGGGGGGAAGAAAACAACAACCAAAGGTAACAACCAAAGAGGGACGATGTAAACGAGGGTATCGGAATAAATAGATGCGGTATGGACAGGTTTTGGGAAACTGCGTGCGGTGCCAGGCGGAGCGCAGAGCACGTCAGTAACGAACGGGCGTGGATATCGAGCGCGGTAGGAAAAGGCAAGGTTCGCGTTAGCGTTGAGTGCTCTGACAGCGATTGACAATGAGTGACCACGTACGCGTGCGACTAGATACGAGCATATCAATGCGCGCGTGCTTTAGAGTGCGGCGAGGTAGTGGTAAAAGGCGGAGGCACTGACAGCCCGCGGGAGATTGTGTTCCATCCGGCCCTATCGATAGTAGTGATACACCTAGTTGTGCGGGGACAGCGAGCGACCAATGCGCGATGCGTCTTGCGACTTGCAATGTAAGAGAACAGCAATTGAAGATCCAAAGCGTGCCGAATGCCGGAAAATGAAGGAGCAGACCGACTGCGATGCGGGGGTATAGGCGGCGGCCCTGGGCGGATACAAGAGACGGACGGGAAACGGACGAAGGAGTGTGGAGAAGACGCGCAAACGCGTGGTCTTTCGGACGGACGGACGGAGGCCGAGTGAGTTTCCATGCTATCGCACTGCTACGATGTCGATGGGTCGGCCGTGATCTGAAGCACCTAATGGTCGTCAGCGACTTGATGGTACACGTCTGCATAGCTAGCAGAGGTGAGGCGAGCCTGCAAGGGTAGAACAGCTCAAGGCGTTTAGTGTTCCACTGCAGGGTTCAGGATCCCGCGCACGTCATCAACGTGGACGAGGTCGGCAAGGAAGGGGCAGAGATCCGTAAGCTCTGTGTCATGTGGGTCGTTGAACCATGAGGAGACGGGTACGGCGTTGTGGGGATGGAAAATGTAGGAGGCGGGAGAGTTGTCGAGGATGATAGTGTCCTTCACTGGGCGCCCTAGTTGTGATAGGTCCTAGGTTATGGTTCAGCAAGAGTGCACGAAATCGACAGTCATGCGGTATACCTTGACGTAATTCCCTTTGTGGTTGTAACAGCTCTCTCGGAAGAGGCGATGCGCCACAGATCTGTACGGGTCCAACCTATCAAGAACAGGATCGGCGTACTTAAGACGAGCAGACGAAGCCTGTCAGCATATAGTTGGTTGATTCTATCGAGAGCGACGTACCTTGCTCAAACTAGCAGTGAAAACGACCACTTCGTATATTTCTCCCATTCGCCGCAGGAACTCGTCAACTCCTGGCCTTTTAAGCACGTAAAAGTTATGCCAATAAGCCTCGATCTCCACCGGAACGATGTAATCAGGCGATGGGACGGCCTATGTGGTGTGCGATTAGGGAGATCCTCGCTGGGGCATATAAGGCCACACACCTTCAAGCTACTGTGAACGAGTGTTTCGTCCAAGTCAAGTACTAAGCACTTGCGACCTGCGTGCTCAGGCGCAAGGGGCGGCAGAAGAGGTTTCGGTTGACCGTCCTTCATGAATGGTTAGAACATGGTGCCGGCGCATATAGCAGCTTCACTCACGGGTCCAATAGGGATCCCAGTGCCTCCCATCCTGATTAACCGCTGTTCCTCATCCTCGACTTCACTGATCGCAATCATGTCATGGAAGTTACCCTCCTCAGTGAACGAGCTGTCCGAGGAGTCGCTACCGTCCCGGGGAACCTTCTTCTCATAGGTATGGGGATGTGCGATGTTCTCACCTGTTGAGCCAGGCGGCTGAACAGCGCCCGATGTTAGACCATCCGTCTCCGAGAGTGGCAGGAGCTGCTTAGTGGGTGTTGGTGGAACAATGACTTCGGTATCGACTGTCTTCGGGATTGTGATAGGTGGAAGAGTTGGCGGATTGACTGCGTCCATGTTCAGCGGCGTATAGACAGATGGAGAGATGAGCATCTACCTGATGTTGATGTGGAAGAGTGAGTTCCGTGAGCGTTCTCGCCCTCCTGCAGCGCCCGCTTCTCGTGCTCCTGCGGTTGTGATGCGCCCTCGTCGAGGTCGATGGGGTGAGTGTGCTGGGCTTGCACGCATGACTTGCAAAGACGCGTGAACTTGAAGAAGAGCGACTTTTTGGCGCGCTTCGAAGGCGTCTTCGAGTCCTCTGGTAAGGATGGAAGATCTGTCAGGGTTGAGGACGTCATTCCACCTTCAGAAACCGACTGGCCATCTCTGCGACGCTTGCCCGCGGGAGCAGTGTAAGCAGTCGTGCCGGAGTCCTTCTCCTTCTCCCTGTAAGTGTCATCATCCGGCTTTGCCGGGGACGCGGCGATGGAAACAGCGGTGCCCGACATGGTTGTAGGCGGATCGGAGGTGGCAGAAAGGTCAGTTTGTGTAGGGTACGAGGCGGACGGGTCCTGCCCGGTGGTGCTATGGGTGTCGCTTGTTAACGAGTGAGCGTCCGCGGCCGATAACCCGACTTCGGCAGATTGAGGATGCGCAGAGGAGACTGCGCCAAATGTCTCGCGGCGATCTTCGCGAGCAAGTGTGTGCGAGGAGGACGAGGAGGCTTCTGCGGGATGGGATGTAGACTCGGGTTGTCTAACCAATCCGTCTGACGCCTTGCAGGGATGGGGGAACGCTCAGCCGGGATGCGCGCGTAGACGCGAGAGATAACCCACGACACACCTGTACACAGTCAGAGGATGGCTCGGAGGCAGCGTTGACCATAGCCTCGCGAGCTCGCGGTGAGGGACGGAGAGGGCAGGAGGAGGGACGAGGCAGAAAGCGACCAGGAGAGTCTCTCGCCGTTGTCCATCAACGACGGCCCCTTCTCTCAACAGCCGCCCTCCGGCGCCTGCCCGCTTGTCGCTGTCAGGCTAATGCGCGGTCCGCTCGCCGCGTCTTCCCTCATCCCCGCCGCTTCGTCGACGTTCATAAACGTCGCCTCGTTGCTGTGTTGCAGGCCTCGCACACGCGCCGACCTCGTCCATGGGACCTTAATGGCCCTCCATCTTCACGTTCACGTCGCGGGAGCGGGCACGCACACGGGCGCAGCTGAGCGGCTCGCGTCTACCATTTTGATCTGGTCCAGTTCGTCTCTGTCGGGAACCAATCCCTGTCTGTCCCAAACTGTCCCAAGTGCCACCCTCCATGTGCCCGCTGGTAGGCAATCTTTGTTGGGAGTCTTCTTGACGACGTCCATCTGTAACAAATTCGACATCGGTTGCGGCCTCGCAGAAGTTGTCGCGCAGCAAACTCACCCGCAAGCGCGAGTGTTTGGGGGCATGGTCCGTGCGCGCGCCCGTGGCCGATATAAGGCGGCCACCGCGCGTTGTATTTCTCCATTCTTGTGCTCGGGCACGTACTGTCGCCAGTGAGGTCTTTACCGAGGCACAGTCTTTTGCTGATTGCAAATTACACATCCGAACACGTCTGTTAGCTTCGGCTTTCAGCAATTTTTGGAAAACCCTCTTCCCGATGAGAGCTCTCAGCTCGAGGGATCCCAGTAGAGTAGAGCGTTCGCAAATATATCTTCTTTGCCTTTCACCATCACCGTTGCCTGAATAACTGGAGTGTTTCAATGGCTCTCATCACAATATCTGGGTATCCGTCTGCAGGCAAATCAAGAAGGGCTGATCAGCTCAAGAACCACCTTGAGGCGAGGTTGCGGGATCCTTTGTATGAAGGCCCTCGGCTGAAAGTTGTCATCGTATCGGACGACAGCTTGAACATCGAACGCAATGTCTACAGCGGTGAGGATACGATATCTCCACACTCCATCGCGGGCAATTAATATGTCTTCAGATGGCCGAGCAGAAAAGCCAGCAAGAGCAGCACTATTCACGGCGATGCAGAGGCAAATGGGTCAAGACACGATCCTCATCGTCGACTCCCTGAACTACATCAAGGGCTTCCGTTATCAGATGTACTGTGCAGCCAGAGAGCATAAACTGCGAGTCTGCACAGTAAGCATCTTACGCTACCTATCACCATTTTGTTCACACCGATTGGACTGGGTCTCGAAAGTAGCTCTTCGTCGTCGCCACACCCGACCAATGCAAGGAGTGGAACGCATCCCGCCAAGACGGCCATGCCTATCCACCGGAAACGTGAGTGCTGTCCGGAAAGAGCGGAAATTGGGACTGAACGCCCCGGGTCCAGACTCGAAAGCCTTCTTATGCGCTACGAAGAGCCGTCGTCCATGGTCCGCTGGGACTCGCCCCTATTCACTGTCCCTTGGACTGACGCAGACGTCCCTGCTGACGACATCTGGAAGGCAGTGACTGAAGGAAACATCAAGCCTCCAAATGCAGGAACGCAAGCGGTACGTAGCGTGTCCCTTGCGTCGTCGCGTCCACGTCAACTCACGATCTCGTGTGATACCATCTGTTCCGAACAGGTCCCCAAAGCCCCCACCGATGCCTTGCGAACACTCGAGCACACTTCCACCGCCATGGTCGCCGCTATCATGGCGGAACAGGCCGCATCTGGCAGCCTTGGAGGCCCCGTCACGCTCTCTCTGTCCTCGACGCTGAAACCCAAGGTGGACCTTCCGTCCCGGAACATCACCCTATCCGAACTCCAGCGGCTCAAGCGGCAGTTCGTCACCGTCCATAAGAAGGCGATCACCCTTGGCACGACAGAGAGGGGCGCGGTGGACTGGAGCGAAGAGAGCATAGCGGACAAGTTTGCGCTGTATATCGAGGGCAATTTGAAGCAATGATGGTGGCGACCCTTTCACCGCATATATGCTCGAGTACTAGCGCAGGTCGATGACAGCGTCCTCGGGCCTCAGGGGCCTAATCGACTATATCGCCGGGATCCATCCCCGGTCCTGTCGCAGGCCGGAAGGGAGCAGGCCTCGAGCATCCAATCGGCGGAATCCGCGACGCCTCCTTATGGGTCGGCGGTTGCGGGCGACATACAATGCAGCCTCGTCCCACGGTAAAGCCAGGCACCTACCGTCGTATACTGTCAGGTCCCAGTATCCCGGACACCGATCGGCGTGATTTTCAAGATTTTTACATCGCACCGCTCGCGTACGCTGTGAGATTAGCGTACCCCTTTGACGTCGGCGGCAGCGGGCGGCAAATGGGTACGCGTCGATCGTTGTGGGTGGCGGGATTCCTTACGCGGCCTCCGGATACTGGCTTGGGCTGCAGATGCTCATTGGTTCCAGGCTTTTGAACGCAGCTTCGTAATTTGGACGGAGGATTTGCGCGCGGGTGTCAACTAGATATATGAAGACCAAAGATGAGATTCTGGCTTGGGTGGACTGTCCTACCTCCCCTCGTTCTTCCTCGTTCGCAACCTTTGGACCATCCCCCTCCTTGCAGTTGACATGGCTTCCGTACACCTCCTCGCGGCGTCCGTGCAGACGAGGCAGTTCGAGAACGTGGGCATGGAGGTCCTAAGCTCAGTCATTCATTTGATCGGTATGTTGGCATTGTCGACAAGTGTACGGGGGACTGATTGTACTCCAGGCGTGTCTGTTCTGTCCTACTTGTTGGCTCTCAAGCTGCAGTGGTCAGAGCTCGCTTCTTTTCAGCTGAACCGCGTGACATGGCCGAAGCTGCTCATCATTCTCACTCTGATTGACTCGTGCGTTCTCTCGTCTATATTATGATCGGAACTCCCTCTAACCCTGCATACAGGTGGGCTTTTCAATTCACAAGTATGTCGATTGAACCCGGCGTGTTCCCCTCTAACGTCGCGAGCAGCGGGTGTGTTGGTGCATGGCACGGGTATGGAGTTGAACGGAACGGTCTGCGTTATGGGCATCCTGAACTGCATCATCTTCTACGCCTCTTCCAAGATTCTCATCTACCTGTTCTTGGGTACGTTTATCCTTCTATTTTACATTGCGGGTCTCATGCCCTCCCCATGTCAGCGGAGAAGGTGTACGTCGTATGGACCAGCAGTCACAGGCAACGATTTCGGTCGAAGGTGTACCTCAGCTGCCTCGCCGTCATCATCATCTACGTCGGTGTCATCGGCTTGATGATATGGGGTACGTGGTCGTTAGCATAGTATGATTGGCTTGATCCTTAACTTAGCGTATCCAGGACGTATCGCATTCTTCCGCGGGGATGGCGCGTGCGTCATTGGGCTCACCCGCGCGGCGTCTCTCACACTCCTCATCTACGACTTGTGCGTGTATCCCATGTACCATCAGCGGGTCACCCACACTAATCCATCGTGCCATGCAGATGCATCAACATTGTTCTCACAGGGCTCTTTGTTTGGCCTTTGCTCGACCGCCAGTTTACCACTGCCCTTAAAGGCGTTGCGATTCGCACTCTGTGGTACGTTGCCCAGTACACTGTGTTCATCCGTCAGCTCACTCGAGCCCAATATGACACGCAGGGCCGCGGGCGTCGCGTTGACTACCTCGTGTGTTAATATACTTGTCTTAACAATTATGCACGGACAGCAGCTCGCATGGGTCTGTCTCGCTAGCTGCGGTACCGATGTTCGTCTTCCTCTTCCCACTCTCGTTCTGAACATTGACATCTGGATGACTACAGGTCGTCATCAACGCCGCTATTCTCTCCTGGGTGACCTCAGGCCACGCCGACGACGCCGTCGAGCGTTCACAGGAGCCAAGCGGAGGCCCAGATCCGAAAAACTACACGTCCAACATCGTCCTCTACCACACCTCCGACGATGCCCCACACTCGGGCGGGATCCGCGCCCGCTTCCCCCGCGTCTTCGACGCCGTCACCCGACGCGCCTCCACGAGCAACGGGAGCAAGCACCCCCGCACTACCGACTCGGACGTCGAGCTCTCGAGCGTCGGGGATGTTGCCGACCGCAAAGGCACGCGCTCCCTCGGCTTCATCGACGAGCTCGACGATTCGGACAGTAACCGGTCTCAGAGCGCGCGCTTCCCTCGCGGGCCCCCATTTGCGGACATCCGCCCGTTGCCCCGCGCGCACTCGTCCATGCTCAAGCGCAGCAACACGGCCGTTGCGCGGCATACGACCTCGCATGGCAGCATCGGCGAAGGCGCTCTGCAGGTATGTTATCTTCCCGTCTCGCTCTCCGTTTCGTATCCCTCATTCGCCCCTCTCCATCGTATTACAGATTATTGTTACGCGGGAGACGGACGTGCAGACCGACCGTTCAGAGCAAGTACCTTTGCCCTTACCTATGCAAGACAGGACGCCGAGGTTCCCGCCCCCTTCAACGCCATCCCCTTCTCCCCCAGAGTCCGTCGAAAAGCTAGAGAAATGGTGAACGATGACTTTTTCTGTATGAATCGTGATGTACCAATTGTCACATGTACCGGCTCAGTGTATAGTCTTACTTCACAATGGCAGTTATACTGGTAAACGTAGCGTACATATAGAGTACTTATAGATCGGTTGGATGCGACGAGGAGTGTGCTCCCAGGAGCAACTGCATGGTATTCAATTATACAGGGACTTGTTCCAGATTTGTGATTATATATTAGTCCATAATATAGTTAATATCGCCCGCCTAGCTCAATCGGATAGAGCGTCAGACTCTTACGAGCAATTGCGGGTATCTGAAGGCTGCGAGTTCGACCCTCGCGGTGGGCTAGTATCTTTTGTTTCGGTTCTTGATCAGTATGTTGGAACTTGGAACGTCCTTGTAAGCGTATTTACTGTCCATCGTTCCCGTTGCGTATCCTCTCAAGAGGACCAAGACCAATCTTACGTTTGTAGAGATGTATGCATACTTACAAGAGTCAATGAGCGTGGGTGAGAGCTGACAGGGACCATATGCTCCTGCGAATAAGACGGAGATCATGATACATTCCAGGGTCGAAATGACTCTATGCATAACATTCCGGGTCATTCCCACTCGGCTTCCGTCGTGAGGAAGCAATCTGCGGTTGCTCTGCGCCTGCTTGTCGTGGAATCTGATCCTCATAACTTACCTTTAGCTTGTAGGGTACCCTTGCTGAGCTGCAAAATTCTTCCAGTGGACAAGAACATTCGTCGTATTAGGAGCAAATGCAAAAGATACTAGCCCACCGCGAGGGTCGAACTCGCAGCCTTCAGATACCCGCAATTGCTCATAAGAGTCTGACGCTCTATCCGATTGAGCTAGGCGGGCGATATCTAGGGTTTCCCCCTGTGCGTTATGGACGCGGGGCCTTTCTTCCGAAGTCCAGAGCTGTAAGTTAGAAGTGTCCTCTAACACTTGGGCATATCATATGTTCGGTGTGTCCGCCTACCCGTGACTTGCAACTTGCAAGTTCGCGATGTTGATTATCGCTGCACCGGCACTCACACGCTGCTCATGCCATTTCAGAGCGGGCCATATATGCCACGCGTGCTGGATACAGCACTAGCCGGAAAACATGAGAGAAGAAAAGGCTGGACCCGCGAGGATGACGGGAGATGGAAGGAGAATTCCGCTCAAAACACTACACCAATCCCGTCGCCCCCCAGAAGCCATCGCTTGGATCGGTGTAGGTGTGGAACGGCACGGCGGGCATGTGGAAGGGAGGCTTTGGGAGACTAAGGAGGATGGAGGGTATGGATTGTCGTCGACGGTGGAGTCAAACTTGGTCACAGCGGAGGCAACCTCGCTAAGCGGCAGTGCGCCGCCAACACACGTTTTGGGGCCATCTGGGGAGACTTGGCGCCTGCACTGGTCGACTTGTGTGGCGGGATCGGTACGACCCGCTGCGCGCGCGCACCCACGCCCACCAACGGTCGAGCATCCGTCAAGACGCAGGTCCATCTCGACCGCCACGACATCACACGCGCCGATTAGCAGCTGGGTCCCACCCAGGAAGGCAGATCCATTGGGTCGACATCGCGCAGAACACCTTCCACCCATAGTTGGGGAGGACACTGTGGGCAGTCCGTTGATGGGAAATAAGGCTGGCATTGAGCGTTCGGCGGGGTCTGGGTACAAGTGTTGTTATTACCGCGCCTGTATTCTTATGAGCGGTATACAAGAGTGTTGAATCCAAAAAAAAAAGAGGGTGGGGGGGGGGGGGGGGGGGCGCTCTGAGTTTCTCACGCAGAACCAATGTCCACGGTGAGGGCGCGCTCGATTTCTTCTTACGTGTGCTCCCAGACGGCCTCTCGTTCGTTGTCTGTGCCGTACCAATTGGTCCGGCCGATGTCGTCGCCCGACCTGTTGCGCCGACAGAGGCCTTTGTCGCTCTGGAAGAGGGCGTAGAGCATGTATTCGGCGCAGTCCTCTGGACGGGTTGCGAGCGCGCTGGTCAGCCCAGTTGAGGGGACGGAGGGCCCAATGGGTCTGGCGGAGGAGAGGGGTGTCGACCAAGCCGGGGTGGACGTGTATGAACGCGATGTCTGGGTTGTCCAGCGCGTGGTGCTGCGATGCCGTCCGCGAGAGGACGATGAGGACGATGAGCGTGCGGACGCGAGAGGATGCGCGATGCGCGAACGGAACACACCTCGAACATCAGATCGGTGTATGTGGGCGACGCGGCTCTCGCCTTGGCTACCTGGTAGGTTTGTTTTCTTGAGCCCGGGGTCGTCGAGGTCGACCGCGCCGCGTACCCCTGCGGCGAGGATGGACATGATCTTCGCGTCCTCTCCTGCATCCTTCGCTTGGCGCACGAGCGGGAGGAGGCCATAGACGAACTTCCAGCGAGCGTAGTAGTGAAGCGCAAGCCGCTTGTCTATGCCCTCCGCGGTCTCGTCCCGGCCGCCGCGGAGGGTGAAGAACCCTGGGGAGAGGACGAGGAAGTTGATCTTCGGGAGGCGTTCGCGGAAGAGGGCCGTCGTCGCCTGGACGTTGCGCTTAGGAAGACATCGGAGGAGACGAACTCGTGCTTGGCCTCGGGCTGCGTGGGCTTGGGGAAAGAGGCGAGGATTTCGTCCGCGACGGACTTGTTGCGGCCGACGATGACAATGTGCGCGTTGCCTTTTGTGTAGGCTTCGACGCAGGCTTTGCCTATGCCCGAGGTACCACCGACGAAGACGGCGATAGGGAAGTAGGAGGGAGAGAAGGTGGCGTTCGCTGCACGGGCAGCTGCTTGAGAAGGCATAGTTGGGTACGGAGGTCGTCGCAGAGGGGGGTGTGGCTGGGTGTACCAGGCTGAGGCAGCGAGAGAGGTGCTTTATGCATATTGAGTGTCATCGCAGATTCGCATGAGAGGCCGTCAGAGTGACAGAGTCGGACTCCGGGCTCGAGTATGCACTGACGCATCATGTCGGCTTGAAGAGAACCAATATAGGCGCCTAATTGAGTCCGAGACTTGCGATCTGTACATACTCACCGTTCCTTGACAATGACATACCCGTGCATCCGCGGCTTGGCATAGCCGTACACCCCGCCTTGTCGTTCTATCAGACTGTCAAGGCATCATCTCTTGGCTATGAGAGTCTAACGTTCTGTCCGATTGCAATTGAGCCCGGGTCGGCGAGGATAACCTGGCAAGAAACATATGCGTTTGCATCTGCACCCGAAGCACAAACTAAATGAAGTAGACTGTATGATGGGATTAGGGTCAAATACGATGCGACATTACTAGTGCACACTACAGTATGCAAGTCAGCTGGGCCAAATAAGAGGGTCTCTACATGGGAGTATATATGCGCATCGCGTTCACTTCCCAGTAGGCATTTTGGAACGCTTCAGGGTGATTATCGACGACTGCACCCCAACGTCGCTGTCAGAATTGACGTACACAATCAAACGGAGACCACGACACTCACGATCTGTGCAGCTTCCAGGACAGCCCGACTTTGGATAGTCGCTACCGTCACCAGCCCAATCGCCCTGGACCGCGTTGCAAGCATCAGTCGGGCGACTCGCAGGTTTCACTACAGACGATAGCACTTACGCAAAACGTCAAGTCGAACACAAACGTGTGGGGGTCAAAGTGCGCGGCATAGTCGCACTGGTCGTATAGTGGGAACTCGGCCTCAGGGAGGCCCCAGTACGGGTTCGGGAAGATGTTCGGGCGGTTGAAGGAGCCTGGCCCTGAGGTGGGCGGAGGGAACCTGATCTCTGGGGGCACGGAGGGGTCAGAGCGGGACCAAAACCAGACACGGACACCGGGGAAGCCGGTCTCGGGACCGGTACGGACGAGGGCGAAGTAGCCTCCACCGGCAGCGTTGAAGGCGGCGCCGTAGGACGCTGGCTTGGCGAATTGGACGCCGCAGCCTTGGTTGTAGTTCCAGTTAGTGTCGCAGTTCGTGGATGAGGCGGTCCTGTACAGGCAAACGGCGGTTGATCAGTCAAAGCATGTCGTGGTTGTGATGTGAAAGGGAGAGGGGACGTGAGTGCGTACCCGGCCATCCAACGGTTATCGGACATGGCGCAGTTGGGTGAGGTATGGAGAGAGACTTGGTTCTGCTGTGCTAGGTTGACGCCTATTATACATGACTGCGTCAGTCACAGCGCACGAAGAAGCCTAAGAGAGACGAAGACCTTCAATGATGTCGATCTCCCCACCGTTTGGCCACGGGCCTTTTTGGCTGAGAGACCAGAACGCAGGCCAAGTCGCGCAGCCCTCAGGCATGTGTTGAAGGTCCAAGACGGTGACCGACTCTTCGTATGCTTTGTTGGATCGTATGCGGACGCTCCCTCTCCCTCGCGCCTCGGGTGGAACGATGTTCTGTGGATCCGCCCGCATCACGAACTTATTGTCCGAGACTGTATACCGGGGTCAGTGGGGGCGGTCCAAAACTCCAATGTTCGAGTTACGAACCGAAGGTGAGGTTGTTAGCGAGGGCCGTGGGTTGGTCAACATAGTTGACGCGACCGTGGGTTGGGTCATCGAAGGTCTCCCATGTCCAATCCTGGAGGAAATCGCGGCCGACGTAGGAGTCTGTAAGGAAGAAGAAGGCACTGGCAGGGCGAATGAGGAGCGCGACCAGCAGAGAAGAGAACGTGTGGGTAGTACGCATGGTAGTAAGGATCGTGCAGGGCTCTCCGCGGTGAGAGGCTAGCGATGCGCAGGAAGGGACGCACGAAGAGCAAGACGGTAAAGACAAACACGGAGGAGAGGCTAGCAAGGAAGCCGGTGCGCCAGCCTCCCCACCGTGAACGACGACAGGATCGGCCTGGGCCGTGGCCATGGGTCGACATAGATTCAGAACCAAGCTCGCTTCCGAGGAGGAGGAGTCCGGGAGAGTCGGGCCGACCTTGCCAGCAGCGAGAACACACAGACGCGGCGTCAGTTGGACAAGGAGCGAAGTCGCGGCCGATGAGATGCACAAGGACTGAGAGGAGGGTGTGCCTATCGTGCCTCCTGAGGTGGCCCTGGCAGCATACGTCGCCGTCGAGTGTGAAGAACGCCAGTTCTCGGCAAAGCGGGTCGCGAATCTCGATGTCGATTATTGCACCCGTTGAGGCCAGCCAACGTCCGGAAATGGCAAGTGTGCAGGATCGTGGCAATTCAGCGTTCAACCCACGTCACTCTCTTACACGCGCGCGCCATGGCCAGCTCCCGTGGTTTATAGACCAGCTTGTAGCAAACACAAGTGCGGAGCATCAGCTGGTCTCTCTTTCCACTTTTCCTTCTGCTCTCGTCGTGCCAGGCGCACTTTTGCTTTCCATTCGCTCTCGATCTCCGTCATGTTGCATTACTATACCGCCTCCTTCTCTTTGTTCTCCCTGGCGGTCGTGGTCCACTCCTCCCCAGTCAGCGGCCCCAGCCAATCGCGCGGCATGGGCTTCAAAGTCGCCACCCGTTCCAAGGGTCTCGTCGCGCGAGAACAGACAGTGCCAGGCAACTTCTCCCTCTTCAACGCCGATGCTGCAGTACGTCTCGACGCGTATACCGTCCCCATGACTCGGCCGCTTGACGTGTTGGCAGACGAAAGACTTCAAGACCGTCATCATCAAGTACTCGAAAGCCACCCAATTTCTCGCCGGAATCGGCGTGCATCCCGATACTCATCCCGAGGCGGGCTACCCACAGTTCGACCCCACCGGTTCCGTCATGTCGTCCTTCGTCGACACACGCATACCTCCTCCGAACCTCACTTCCGGAGCCCTCGTTCGTGCGGCTGGGCCTTCTGGTCAGGACGCTCCAGGCGCTATCGGTATGCCCCCCGCATTGGGATCAGGAACCCAGTCAGAGCACATGCCGCTCACCGACTATATGTCCGAGGATTTCGACATCCTCTATTACGGGCGTATGAACTTAGGCAAACCCAGCCAGAGCCTGACGTTTGACATTGACACAGGCTCAGCGGACTTGTGGGCTCCGGTCAACTGCAACAACTGTCTCAACGACCAATTCGACGGATTGAGCAGTTCGACGTACCGCGCAACGACAGCCAAATGTTCAGTCACTTATGTACGTTCTCTCCTCCCGTGCATCGACATGAGAATACCTAATCGACTCGGGCTCCACAGGGCATAGGGAAAGTCTCCGGCGTCATGGCGCAAGACGTCGTCTCGCTTGGCTCTTTGAGCGTCCCGAATCAGACCTTCTGCGCCGTCCGGAAGGAGTCAAGCGAGATCAACAGCGAGCCGAACAGCGGCTTGCTAGGCCTCGCATTCAGCACGATCTCCCAGTCCGGCAAGCCGACCTTCTTCGAGAACCTCCTCGCCCAGAAGAAGCTCGCCGAGAACATATTCTCCGTGTACATGACCAGGCGGCAGGAGACTGGCTCGGAGGTGGGGTGGTTGGATTGGAAAACTGTGGAACGTCGTGCTCATGTGGTCCTGCTCGCAGGTCTGCTTTGGTTGCTATGACGCCACGAAGAGCATCGACAAGTTGACCTGGAATCCTTTGGTGTCGAGAGTACGTCCGAAGCGAGCGGACATCAGTGGGGTTCCGCTGATTGCGGACGTGTTCCTAGACCTATTGGTCGATCGCCATGGATGGCGTGCGCGTGAACAGCACACACATTCTGCATGCCAATCTCACTGCAGTAAGCGAACGACGTATGTTCGGGGCGGAGCCGAGAGACCTGACAACAGCCAGGCCATAGACACCGGTACCAGTTTGATCTACCTCCCAGACGCTGTCGCCGCGAAGTTCTACTCCCTGGTATGGCTCGATAATACCAACACGGTCCCCTCATTCATTCTGCATCACAGATACCGGGCTCAGCTCTTGCAACGGAATACGGTCCAGGTAGGGCGCTCACTTTCTAGTGCAACCTCATGCCGTCCATCACACCTTTTGCAGGCTTCTACCACTTTCCGTGCGCGACCAGCTTGTCTGTCGCATTGAGCATGAACGGCACGACATACGAGATACATCCTGCGGACTTCAACATAGGCGCGATGCAGGCAGGGTCAAAGTGAGCGCATCACTGTCGCTTTCAAGCACCGTGTTTGATTTTTGCTGAGCTGTCTTCGAAGCCAATGCATAGGCGGCATCGTCGCTTTGGACAACGACTTCCCGGACAATTTGGCCATCGTTGGGGCGGAGTTCATGAAGTCTTGTGAGTGCGAGCACGTATATGCAGTCGTGAGCCAGATGTTGAGCCTTGCCGGGCCGCGCTTACAACAGGGTACACGGTCTTCGACTACTCGGGCAGAGTAGGGTTCGCACGAAGCATCAACAACGATTTGTATCATTGACCTCTGCGCCCAAGCACATAATGCCTACCGAGTATGCGACGAACGATAGGGAGAGCAGCCGGGAGCAACATTATGTATTATTCATGTACTATTCGATGAATGAGTTGTTTGTAGAAACTGGCGATAGTTTCATACACTCACATTAGCATCGCCATCTCGTCGTACGGAGTCGTATATCTGCCGCCTGATTAGATCAGGACGTTTTGGACTTTGCTCCGCCAGGTCGGCTGCCACCAAAGACCTTGCGCCTTTGCTTCATCATGTGTGTGTACATCACATACAGACCTGTCGACGAAGCAATACTCAGGCTGTGCTCCGCAAAACCTAGGTAGAGCGCACTCACCAGGCCACCAGACCGCGAACAGGAACTCGCGCACATGCGTGTGCGAGTCCGTGAAGCCCGCGCCGCGCGCCCAGCCGAACGCGGGTTGGGGCAGGGTCGCGTAGATGAGGAGGGCCTCGGAGGAGGCGCCGGTGGGGTAGAGGAGGTAGAAGAGGGTGTAGCGGAGGAAGACGAGGAGGCGGGGCTCGCGGTTGAGGAGGGCGAAGGCGTAGAAGGAGTAGCGGACGACTTCGGTGAGGGACCAGGAGAGGACCATGGACGCGTAGAGGGGGTTCGTGTGGGTCTGTGGGTATACATGCGTGAGGAAATGCGGTGGAGAAGATTGACGAGGCAAGGGGGCGGTGGATGGGGGTCGGGTGGGTAGGTCCCCAATAACGAGAACGGGAGAGAGGGGGGGAGAGACGCACCTGAGGGAACTGGGCGGTGACGCCCCAGACGAGGTAGAGCCTGCTTCCGACCTGGATGAGAGTCGTCACGAGCGGACTGCGTACCCAGCCGAAGAGGACATGGAGGACCTCGAGCGCAGCGAAGCTCTGGACGAGCGCGGTCTCCGCTCCGACCTTCGCGTATGCGTTGGCGGCTCGGGCGACGAGGGATGACGCGCCACCGACGTCGGGGACGAGAACGATGGCGAGCGTGCGTGCGAGGATGTAGGACCAGCCGAGGGTGGAGAGGACGTTGTAGAGGACGAGGTAGGCTCTGACGGGGCCGGAGGGACCTGCGTGGCGGCGCGTGTCATGACGTGCGGCTTGTGAATGCTGAATTATCTCACCTTTCTTTTTGGTGAAATGGGTAACTTTGGACTGGGTAGCGTCGACTTCTTCTTCGATATGTGCCATCTTGTATCGCGTCGTGTCGTTTCGTCAAGTCAGTCCAACGCGTCAAGAGAGCAACTCGGACTCGGGGAGAGACAGCCAGATGAGCGCTTCTCCGTCCTGGCCGGGCGACTACGGTTCCGATTCGATCGCGAGTTTTGACAGAGAGTCTCAGAGCTGAGAGACCCTTTGAAACCTTCTGCCTTGGTGCAGGTAAGGGGATCTATGTACGTCTGCACGTCATGTCCTTGTACTCAGGCTCACAAACGTATGACAGGTATTGACATGATGGCGCTATGACGAGAGACAGAAGCGGCAGACGTGCGAGGACCATGCACTTCACTATTCCGTGGCTGCATGTAAGCAAATGATACGATGTCCACCGACTGATTTGAGGCGAATACTCCAGTAGCGTTTTTCGTGGTACTGATTGGTGCGTCCTTACACTTCTGAGCCGGAGATTACGCTGCCTGCCTTCCCCGGGGCCCGGTAGTACGAATGCATGTTCTCATTGACTTCCTGGACGCCATCGAACCACCACGAGGCGAGCTTCTTGTTTATCTGAGCTCATCAGTGTCAGGATGAATGCTTGTGCTACATGCTGCAGACGCGAGGCGCGATAGCTTTAAAGCAGTGGCGAGGATGTGAGAGGAGACCTTCTACCTCTTCGTCTGCAGCCGTCCGTGCATCTCGACCTACTTCCGTCTTTCCGAATAGTCACGACAATGTCTAGTATAAGAACTGTCTCATCTTCAGGGGGTTTTGAAAGTTCTGAATCTGCAACCTCCGATAGGCAGGACTCAGCAAGTGCACCGCCGGGAGTGCCTGATGAAGGCGGACAGCATTCGGGGGAGGATGACAAGGCATGCACGCCTTGCTATATCGACGTCGTCTCATATTGACTGATAGCTTGTAAAGCAGTCTACTCCATCTCTCAACGAAGAATGGCCTAAGCTTGACCTTGAAATCGACGAGAATCTCCAGGTAAGACATGATTTGTTTCGTTTATGTGCGTTATTGAGGTGTGCTTCTAGATCTACTGGGAAGAGAACAAGCGAAGACTCTTCACTGATAAAGCCAGGGCCGAGGCTTGGGCCAAGATGGATAGTGCTGTCAAGGACTACACTGACGACCTCGTCGAACGGTGGAATAAGGAAATTGACTCGCTCCTCACCTATGTAAGCGTTGATGCATTTTACTCTTCGTTCTTCCATAGTCTCAAGCATCTGTCCGGTCGTGCAGGCAGGTCTGTTTTCAGCTATCCTCACAGCGTTCAACGTCGAGTCCTACCAACTCCTCTATCAAACCGCCCCCGACTCCCAGGCTGTCCTAGCCACACTCCAGCAGATCTCGACCCAGATGCGGAGTTACTCTCTCACTCCCCCATTTCTCAATTCCACTGTAGCGGACGCGCCTCCCACACAGCTCTCAGGGACATCACCCGTCGAGACATGGAAGGTCTGGCTCAACGCGCTCTGGTTCTCGAGCCTCATCTGCAGTCTGTCGGCGGCGTCGATTGGAATCATGGTCAAGCAGTGGCTGAGCGAGCATGCCTCAGGACTGTATGGCAACTATCGTCAGACGGGACGTTTGCGCCAGTATCGCTTGGACGGTCTTCGCAGGTGGCACGTTGCCGAAATCGTGGCCATCATTCCCGTACTTCTCCTCGCGGCGCTCTTCCTATTCTTTGCCGGACTCCTTGTCCTCCTCTCACAGCTCAACACTACCGTAACCGTGATTGCAGCAATCTTCATCGGAGCCCTCGTCACATTCACTGTCCTCACAACCGTTCTCCCCGCCTGGCACACCGACTGCAGCTATGTTTCACCACAATCTCTTGCTACATATTACGCCAAGCAATATGCCGACGCACTATTCACTCCTTTGCTGACGCATGTACATGTACAGCAGAGGCTACTGGGTCGTTTGCTGTCGCCTATACTCCCGGCCGCGGGCGCCACATCCCGTCCGCGATGGCGCCTCCGCCTTTGGGAGCTGCGAGAGTTGGGAATGCCATGGCGCTGCTCAAGGCTGAATGGGGCTCTATTCTATCTCGCTCCTCTGATTCCTCGTATCTGGAAAGCCCTACGATGTCCTTTCCAGTGGATTGAGAAAGCGATCACCTTCATAGGAGCCCAGACGAAGTTGCTTGGAATGAGTCTCAGGAACGTTCACATCCCGCAATACCGGAGGGTAGAATTGAACTGCGTGGAGGAATCTCGCAATGAACTCGACGTATCTACTCTCGCCATGGCGCTCCCCATCGGTGGAGGCCAATCCCTTCTTGACAGCGCCACCGCCTGCTTCTCGAACCTGGTGCCACAGCAAGTCCTCGATTACTGCCAGAAAGTTGAAGCAGATCACAAGTTCGCGGCCGGGGATAAGAACGTTAAAACAAGCGTCGACGGGTGGTTCGCCAGCCTACCGCCGGACATGTGCAGTGACATCCTCGTCGCGCTTGCCTGTGCGCCGTCGGAGACTGGGAGCGCTCTGGACAAGTCATGGGAGGGACACCTCAATTACATCGTGCAGGCATTGAGTGTCAGCTCCAGCCCTCCAATACACGATGTGGCGCGTTCAAGTGTGATTTTTGACAATCTGGCTGGCATAATCGTGGCACACATACAGCCATGCCTGGTTGACCCACTCCAGGTCCCAATATCGCTTCACTTGCTGCAATCCAATGCTGGCGCATACTGTTTGGTGACCATTGTCACTGCGATGAGCGACCTATGGACCAGGGCTAGAACGCAACTCGAGCGCTCCGGTACAACCTTCGACGAGGTGACATACCGACGGGGTGAGCATCCATACCCAAGTCCTTCCGATTCACAGAACTCACACATTGCCTGGTAGTCGCGACGGCTTTGGATGCGATGCTCAGCTATACATCGTTGCGAAACGAGATCTCCGTCCACGCAAAACTCGTACTCAGACTGTGCACGACACGCTTGCTGATAGACATCTGCACCGGACACGACTCACTAGCTTCCTCAGGCACCCCCGAGGCAGGACGGAACAGCGATGGAAATCGAACCTCTGACTCCGACGCAATCATGAAAGTTGTTCGAGACGTCCGCGCATATGCGTTGGAAGCATTACCCCTTCTTCTGAAGAGGGTGCTCAGTACGTCTATTCCAGATGTCTGGGAATCGAGACTGAGACAGCCTAGAGGAGGCGCGTCATGCACCATCCTACGCTCACTCGTTTGTCAGTTATTGCATCTTGCATGGTGTAGAACTTGCAGGACTCATCAGTCCCGAGCTACTTGATGTCCTATCCCTCTATGTTGAGACATATGAGCCGGAGCCAGGTAATCATCGACAGACAATTTGGGAAGGGAACAAGGCCCAGATATCAACCCTTCAGGAGGCATACAAGGTGCGAGGTGGCTGCCCTCTCCTCGTATTCGGCGTGCTAACTTACCATAAATAGCAGAGCATGGGGCAGCCACCCGTTACAGGGCTGGACGCGGCTGGCGCGGCGGCCACTGACTCTACACCGGGTGACGTTGACGGGGCCCGGGCTCCTGGGCCTCAGGCTGCCGCCAACCACAAAGACAAAGCTGCGCAAACCTAACGGATGCCTCGCGCCTTGTAGCGTTCCGGTCGCGTATTCATGGTGAGCATCCTACGCACATCATGCAGGGAAGTCGCTCGTAATTGGCTAACATTTCCCATCGCCCTACTTGTTCTACCACTGGCAGCCGTGTACCTTTTCGGTCATTCGCATTGTTTCTTTTCTGTTGATAACCTCCACGTTCTTCGACTACCGGTCCTATGTACTCTTCCGAGCGGGTCTGTGACTCGCATTCTGTATTTATGTTTCGGTATGATGCAATCCCTATTTGTAAACGGTGCCATGCATTTGATTCAACAGAGATTGAGGCCTCAGATAGAAAGACATCGATATACCAGAACCACGGTGCTAGCACTACCACCAACTCCGTCCTGACCTGGACGCCCAGCAATGACTTCCACCTGCAAGAGAAGCGACGCACATTAGAGATGTCAGCCTTTCAAAAATCGACTGATCGACATTATGCTTGTCGTCCCAGCCGTGAGTCATGACCACATTGTAGAAATGGAGGATGCGTCATGGTAGGTCATGAGTCGTCGGGCCGTGCGCACCTTGCCATATTAATGCCTCACAATGAGGCTTTAGACACCCAACCTTCCAGGTACACGAGCGGAGACGATATCCGGCACGTTGGGCGTGGCGAACTGCGATACTGCAATTCACCAGGTTGGATAAGGCATCAACGTACGGCTATCATGTCCAACCACTCTTGAAGCATGGGCAAAGCGGGGTCTTGCCGGCTTTGCCATGAGTCAAGACTCAGTGTGGCCTGTTCCGGCCGCCGCGGAGCTGGTAGTGGCCCGGGGCAGAATGCTCACAACCTCTCCAAATGTATCGAACCCGGGAATACTGTCAGTGTCGTCCTCTGGTACCCGAGAGCGTATTGCAAGAGCACACATCGGTCGTCGATGAGCAGCGCACTTGCAGCCGCGTCACGGTGGTCTGCTAGGTACGCAAGAGCGCACGGATGAACTCGTCGCCTTCGTGCCAGTCGGACGCCTCCAGGCCCTTGCCGTTAATACTGTACGGACTCTCTGTCTTGCAGGTGTCTCAGGTCTTGGCTCGTAGGCGATCGAGATGACGGAGGAACACGCACCCGTGCGAGATAATGAGACGTCTATCTCTTTCGAAGAGGTCGCGACTCCTGAGGGTACGACCTTGTATTGGTTTCTGAACGCGGGTAATCTTGCCGAACGACCGCTGAGCAGGTAGCCCTTGACGATGTCGATGTTCGAGTGTTGAACCTGGACTAAGCTTCACTTGTATAGCTCCTGAACCAGACGAGTGACTCGCATACCTGTCTCGACTGCCCCCACATTCGGAAGCTGACGCTGTACGCGCACAGAGCCTGGCTGCTTACCTTGGTACCAACGGCGAGCTGGACCGTGAGAGGGTGCTTTCGTATCGTTGGCGCAACAGATTCCAATCGTGTGCCAACCCGCTTGACGAGCGTCCAAGTTGTCCACTATGTACGGGGACCAGCCTGCGGCGAAGGGCAAGGTGTGTACGACCGGAAGCAAAAATGATGAGTTGTTCGTGTATTATTCAAACAAGCAATTAGTCTTCGTACACTCGTGTAAGCATCGACATCTCGTCGTACGAAGTCCGTGTCTGCCACTCGATGAATTTAACGAGCAAGCGGGGCTCATGGCCGAGGAGGGCGAAGGCCAGGAAGGAATAGTGAACGACTCCGGTGGGTGACCAAGACAGGACGATGGACGCGTGGAATGGCTTCGTGTGGATCTGCGGGGATACATGCGTGCTGAGAGGGAGATAAGGCAGGGCGACGAGGCAGATGAGAGACCGATGGGGCTTGGGTAGACATGGGGAAGGGACACGAGACAAGGAAAGGAGAAGAGGGAAACGCACCTGAGGGAGTTGGGCCGTGACGCCTCATACGAGGTTGTCTCCCCTAGGCAGACGAAGTACGGACCTATTGTATGCGGGGAAGGACGGTCCTACTACATACGAGGTAGAGCGTACCGTACCCCGTCGAAGAGGACATAAAGGATCTCGAGCGCGCTCCGGGCGGGCGCAGTGTCAATTCTGACCTTCGTATCGAGCGAGTGACGCGCGGCCAATGTCAGAAACAGGAACAGCGGCTGGCGTGCGTGCGAAGGCGTAGGACCAGCTGGGAGCGGGGAGGACGTTGTAGAAGACGAGGTAGGCTTTGACAGGCCGCAGGAGCTGTATGACGGTGCGACGCGTCGTGAACGCCGTACTCTCCCACCTTCTGAGCGACTTTGGAATGAGAAGCGTTGTTCGATACGTGCGAGCCTGTGTCGCGTCGTATCGTCAAGTTAGGCGTAAGGAGAGATGCGAAAGGATGAACAGCGCTCCTCATCTCCAAGCGCTAGCCAAGGCATGTCTCGTGAATCCCACTCTCCTGCATCAGATCCTCTCCTGTTCACTTCATGATACTCAATGACACTCTCGGGCCTCCACGAGGCGGGATACAAGATGAATGCTGTGTTTCCAAGCGTCGAGCGTTAGGAGATGTCCTCCCCCTCGAACTGCTTCCGTCTCCCTGAATCGTCACACCTGACGATGTCTGGATCTGCTCATCCACGAGACAGTGAGGATCGCCGGTCCGTAAAACTTGATACCCATAACCGAACAAGTGCACCGGAAGCGCATGGTGAAGATCCAGAGGAGAACTACAAGGTGTGTGGCACCTTACTACATCATCTCATGATCATATCGACCCATGGATATACTAGTCGGCTCGATCACCACACGAGGAATGGCCGGAGCTTGACTTGGATATCGAGGAGAATCTCCAGGTAGGCCATGTCGTATCTCGCTTGTATGCGTCATCAACGTGTGCTTGTTATAGTACTACTGGGAACACGACAGACGAAGGCTCTTCACTGACAAAGTCAAGGCCGAGGCTTGGGCGAAGATGGACGGTGCTGTGAACGCCTACAGTGATGACCTGGTCCGACGATGGAACAAGGAGATCGACTCGCTCCTCACCTATGTAGGCATCGATGCACTATACTCTTCGTTCTTCCATGGTCTCAAGCATCTGTCGGGTCGTACAGGCAGGTCTATTCTCAGCTATCCTCACAGCGTTCAATGTCGAATCCTACCCACTTCTCAATCAAACTACCCCCGACCCCGTGCTCGCCACACTTCAGCAAATTTCAATCCAGATGCGGAGCTTCTCCCTTACTCCCCCTTTCCTCAATGCGACGGACACACCTCCAATGCGAATTGAAATGACGCCTCAAATCGAGTCATGGAAGATCTGGCTCAACGCGCTCTGGTTCTCGAGCCTCATCTGCAGCCTGTCCGCGGCTTCGATAGGCATCATGGTCAAGCAGTGGCTGAGCGAGCATGCTTCGGGGCTGTACGGAAACACTCGTCAGACTGGGCGTTTGCGTCAGTACCGTTTGGACGGACTTCGCAAGTGGCACGTTGCCGAAATCGTGGCCATCATACCGGTACTTCTCCTGGTCGCGCTCTTCCTATTCTTCGCTGGCCTCCTTGTCCTCCTCTCACAGCTCAATACTGCCGTGACCGCTGTTGCAGCAATCTTTATTGGAGTTCTCGTCGCATTCACCTCCCTCACAACAATCCTTCCTGCCTGGCACACCGACTGCAGCTATGTCTCACCTCAATCCCTCTGCGCCTTTTACACGAGGCGATATGTCCAAGCGATACTGGGTGCTATCCTGTCGTCAAACCGCGGGGATGGTCCCGATGTTACCGAGACAATCGTCGATCCTCCGGGGACCTCCGCGTCACTGGAGATCCCTAGCGCTCCTACGATGATGCTTCGCATCTGGAACGCGCTGGTGTACCATTTCCAGCGGATCGACGCACGAATAGCCTACATAGGAGCCCAGATGAGGTCGCTCAACTCACGATTGAAGGGTGTTCGCGTACCTCATCACCGAAGCTTAGAACTCACTTGCGTCGAGGATACCCGCAAGACCCTGGATGTGTTCACTCTCGCGATGGCCCTTCCCATCGGTGGAGACCAATCCCTCCTCGACGGCGCCACCGCTTGCTTCTCGGACTTGGCACCCCAGCAAGTCCTAGACTACTGCCAGAAAGTCGAAGCAGACTACAAGTCCGCCGCGGGGGATCAGAGCGCCGAACCCCGCGTCGACAGGTGGTTCGCCAGACTACCGCGCGACATCTGCAGCGACATTCTCGTCGCGTTGAGCTGCACGCCGCAGCCGCCGGAAAGCGTCCCGGACGAGTCGTTGGCTAGACGCCTCCAGTGCATCATGCATGCGTTGACATGTGGCCCCGAGATGCCAGAACAGGATGTGGCGCGGTTGAGCTTGACTCTGGACAATCTGGCTGGTATCATCGTCGCGCACAAGCCATCACATCCGGAGAATCAGTTCGGAAGGCCGACCAGCATACTCCCATTCGACCATCTCGCGTCGATCGCCTCCGCGACGAGCGACCTATGGGCTAGAACACAACTCGAACGCCCCGGGATAACCTTTGACGAGGTGACGTACCGACGAGGTGAGCTTCCCGACTTAAGCCCTTCCGATTCGCAGAACTCACGCAGTGGCTGGCAGTCGTCAGGGCTGTGGGAGCATTGCTGAGCGATCGATTACCTCGAAGAGCAGACTCCAGCGGCGCATACAGCGTATATAGACCCGGGGCAAATCTGCTGATGCAGCTCTGCATGGGCCACGACTCACCTGCATCCCCGGGCACCATTGAGGCAAGACGGGACGGTGACAGACCTCAGACCGCTGGCTCCGACGCAATCGTGACCATCGTTCGACAAGTTCGCGCATATGCCTCGCAGGCGTTACCCCTTCTCCTCAACAGGGCGTTCGGTACGTCCATCCACTGTCTCTGGGAACGGGGAGACTGAGACAGCGTAGAGGAGATGCGTGATGACAAATTCTACCTGCACTTGTTCGTGAGGGACGGCATCTTGGACGGTGTACGGCGTGCAGGACTCGTCAGTCCCGAGTTGCTCGACCTCCTGTCCCGCTATGTTAGGGAATTCGAGCCTGTACCAGGAGAGTATTGGCGGTTCCTGTGGGTGGAGAACGAAGCTCTGATATCAAATCTGAAGGTGGCAAAGAAGGTGCGCCATGACCACTATCGTCTCGCCGCTGCTGTGCTCACCACCACCAGCAGAGAACCGAGCAATCACCCCTTGCAGGACGAGATAATTCAAGTCTCGCTCACGTTGACGGGGCTCGCGGATTTCAGGCTCTCGGCAGCGACGACGATATCACTTCCCACGTATAGTCCTAACCGCTTTGCATCTGTATGTTCGTGGCGCACAACCCACGCGCATGATCACTCATAGTCGGCTAGTCTGACTCCTTGCCCGATGTTCCTCATCCGTATACCTCTGCGGTTAGCTGAGTCAACTCCATCTGAATTGTACCCTCCGCGCTCTTCAATTGTCGGTACTACATACTCATACAGCGGGTCTGCGATAAAGTGGTCCTATCCGATCCCTTCTTTACATTCCTTTCACAGACTGCTCATGAGAGGCTGCGCATTGGCAGTTCCAATTGTATAATCAGGGTGTGATATCATCAGTATTCGGCAGCGATCACACATACGGCGACCACATAAACATGTAGGATGGGAAGAGAGACAGCAAGAAATCGGGAGCCGGGCATGACTCGAGTGAGGAATGGCAACGTGTAGGTAAGACTCCAAACATCGCATCCTCACGGGAAAGGACGACTGCACAAGACACAACAACGGTCAATCGATGTGAGGGGAGTTCAATGAGTACGGCCGCCGATGTAGCGTGCCGTGGCGGCAATGCGGAAATTCAGTGGGACGACGGTGTGTCTAGAACATCTCAACGTGAGTATTGAAACTTGAGGAGATAGTGGCTCCACGTACTCATAATATTCTTGGATTGCAGCCCCATCCATAATGAGGACGTCACCCTGTGCAGGATCAGTTTTCAGAACGACGTCGGGCGAATATACGCTCTCACGACGCACATGTCTGAGGAAAAGAGTCAAGCAGTTCCGTGTCTGGAATTTCCCACAGTCGTTACGATACTTCTTGAGCAACCTGAAGTGCATGTAAGCGCAGGAACCGAGGGACAGCGACGCCACCCTAGGTCCTAGCCCGTCCTCCGCATCACTATGGAACTGACCCATCGCAGTCAGTGTTTCCACATCTCTAACAATATGTAGGTCACATACCGACATGCTCTGTTCCTCCATGTATGCGGCGCTTAGGACTTCGTTGAATTGGTAGGCAGTGGTCCTGCCTTCCGCTGCCATAACGCTCATCATACGAGATTGGATGAGGTCACGAGCCTTTAGGACCGCCGATGGTGCAGCGTGGAAAGGCACTGTATTCCCGGTACCGCCGACATACTGCGTATAGCAGAATCAGTATCGATATCGGAGCCTGTAACATCTTACATACTTGGTACGGCTCTCCCGCTAGTACTCTACGTCAGTACGTCGCTCGACTGCCAGAAGCTTTCACAACACGCACAATTCTGCGAAAAGTAGTTGGTGAGAAGTTCTCCACGGCATTGATGCTGGATAACGCAGGTGAGTTTGGGTAGTGTACGAAGTCGGGTGGGTATATCACAGCTTACATTCCTAAGAGGGAACCGTCGAAATTGCAGTTCACCGCTTTTGGCTTGCTGTTGATAGTCTTGAAATATGTCGTCCGCGATACCGTTTATGAACGGCTTTCCAAGTACAAGGTAGATCTTTCCCCTGGTGAATCGATCGACATCGACTCAAGGACAGGAGCTATCACGATGCATACCTGTTCTGTGGCAATGTGTAGACGTGATAATGTCCATTATGCCCCGAGTCCGCACGGAACGGTCTCAAAGGCGACGCTTGTATATCTGACAACATATGAGCAGGTATGATACCCCCCTACCGACGCCCGACCACATTTCGCCTACGTACCAGGATCAATCACATGGTGGTTCAAAAACTTCGAATTGGTTTGACCCCAGAACTCCTTTGCCATTCTGGTCTTGCCGGCGACTTGAACCGTGTCCTAGACGCAGACATGAGCGACCTATAGTGTGTCAGACATCGAGAAATGACCCACCCCGCAATTCTGACATTCCCAGTGTTGCCATTTGAATCTGGAGAAAGTAACTAAGCATCCCTTCTTCGACGCTAAGCGTGGATCCAACCTGCAGGAGAGGCGGCCACACATCTTGCAATGCCAGCCTTTCGAGAACCGACTGCTCGTGACGACGCCGTTCGACCCGTTTGTGGCCGGAGGCTGAGGTGCAATGTCTTCTAATATCTCATGATCGCACTGTAGAAATGGCGTCCCGAGGAAAGACTCGTCATAGTGCAGGTCCGAGTCGTTGGGCGGACGAAGGGAGTCCGGGAATTGCCAAAACGCCTTGCATTGAGGTTGAAGACACATCCAGCCTTCCTCATACACGAGTGGAGACGGTTTCTGGCACATTGCGCATATCAAACTGCGACGTGCGGGGCTGCTTGCGCTCGGTTCGGTGAGCCATTGGCGGCTGTCGATTCCGAGCACTCACCTTGGGGAAGGTAGGACTTTGACGTCGCCTGGATCGGGGGCATGGACGACATTGTGTTGAATCCACCACGGGGCTGGTTGCTTCTCGCACCACTCGAACGCGATTTTGTACCGAACCACGGATCTTCCTTCGTTCACAGGCTGTCGTTCGGCTGCAAGTCATGTGGTTGGCGGATGATAGAGATTCGCACAACCTGGCCACTCACCCCATATGCAAGCAATGTGATAGAAGCCCAGGACGACGTAGGTACAGTCCTTTTTGGAAGTGAGGTCGTACGGGAAGAGCGCGTATCGGTCGTCGATCAGCAGGGCAAGCGGTCGTCCCAGCTGCCAGGTACGCAAGAGCGCACGAACGGACTTGTCGCTCTCGTGTTGATCGGACGCCTCTTGCACATGAATTGTGCCATTGATGCTGTGCAGACTCTCTGCCTTGCCTCCTCTACATGTGGCCTGAGTCTGGACTTGAAGCCGACGGAACAAGGGGGAGGAACACGCACCCATGCGAGATGATGAGACGTCCATCTCTTGCGAAGATGTCACGACTGTCCATGTTGTGTTTGAGCGTTACGGATATGGAGGGTGTTCCGAATTTCCGAATGTAGCTTACCTCGCCGAAAAACCGCTGAGCAGGTAGCCCTTGACGATGTCGTGGTTGGAGTAGACTCCGCCTTGGTAGCTCCTGAACCAGTCGAGTGACTCGCAAACCTCCTGTCTCGACTGCCCACACATTCGTGAACTGACAATTGACGCGTACGCGTACAGAGCTGGCTGCTTACCTTTGCCCAGATGATGGGTTGTGCCGTCAAAGGACTCTTGGGTATATGAGGCGTGGCTGGCGTCGGAAGTCGTGTGCCAACAAGATTGGGGAGCATTGTAAATTGCCCATTCGTAGCGAGCGCCATAGGAGATTCATATCTGACATTGCAATTCCTCGGGGCATAGGGATTGAAATGCGCTGCAGAACCAGGTTGAGGACGCGATTGAGCCATAGCCACACTTTGGTTGTCCATGTCCCGACAAGGCCTCTTTGCAGCGACGGATCTCTGCAAAGGAATGTCCTCCTCGTCCGAAGATGGCGAATCCTCCTGCGGGTCTGGCCCTGCCGACCAGACTACCGCCACAGTCGTAGGATTACTAACGCTGAGCAAGGCATCCGTGGCAAGCCCCTGCAGCATCTGGTCCGCCTCGCGCAAACTCGCAGGAATGCCCAGTGATGTCTTCGAAGGGAGCGGCACAACGACTCCATCATTGTGGCCACCTTTGCGTTGAGGTAACTTGATGGTTCGTCGCGTGCCGCTGGTCGAAGAGGCCTCTGCAGGTAGTCCAGGCGCACCCGACGTACTGTCATGTTTACGCTTTGTGGAATGAACCAATGCCGTTGAGGTGGATGCTTGAACAATTTGCATCTGCACCGCGTGGGGATGCTGCTCCAGCTGACCTTGACATTCGTTAACGTCTTCGCCCTTCTTCCTGCGCCGACGTTTGGCAGGACGCCTAGACGAGTCGTCATTCTTCGTTGTCTTCTTGGTCTTCTTGCGACGCTTACTAGGCTCTGACTTGAAATGAGGGTTTTGGTGTTCGCCTGCCGACCCAACAAGGATAGAAACGTGTGAACGCCGTGCGGGCCTGTCTGGCAATGGTTCGTGAGTATGCGGCAAGTCGGCTAGCATGGTGTTCGCCTGTTCGTCGCGGACGCTAGTGGTGGCCCAGCGAGAGAGTCTGGTGGGATTGGGCTGCTGTCGTCGTAGAAAGTTGTTGGGTGGCTGCAGCTGCGGCAGTTTGTCATGCTGCAGCACCAGAGCAGCAGCATCGGCGTGGGCCATGGACGCATCGGTCTTCTGATTCTTCTCGGTGGCGACGACAGCCTTGCTACTGGGAGGCGACATAGCACCTACAAGAGTGGAAGAAGGCTCCGCCTCCGTGGCAGAACAAGGCTGTACAGACACACTTGTCAATCACTCTAGTACATGACAAGCGCCTAGCGTACTGTACCTCCACGACGTCCATAGGTTGCGGTTGCGCATGTCCCGCATCTGAGCAGCCTGCTATATATCTGTCCACGTCTTCTGCGTCTCCGAATACCACGTCGCCGCACTTGTCCTCTTCTGAGCCGACATACTCGCGATCGATGACGGACACATCCGTCTCTTCTGCGACCACATTTGACACGAGCCTTTCTCCGTCATCACTGGTTGGAGCAACATATGGTAGCACCTGGGACGTGTCTGGAGGAGGTCCTTCGGGAATCGCCAGCCGTTCCTCTTGGCCGATTTCAGGAAGGCGGTACACGAAGCCGCGCTTCTTCCTGACGTTGTTCACAACACTTACTGCACGCTTGTCTCCGTCGCGGAACCATGTCCAGTAGAAGCGGACGAATAGCAGCACCGACTCCAGCGAAGAGTGGTCGACAGACTCTGTCTTGGGAGAGGCATGCTGTCCTTCGCACTGGAACGCGTATTCGGACCAGCGCACGGCAGCAGGAAGGTACTAAGATATTCAAGACCGGCGGCAAGTCGATGTCAGGAGTGATTCCGTCTCGGAGAAGAAAAGCGGACAGGGACTCACCTCCGGCTTGCTTATAATTTCTTCAGCCAATTCAGTAATCCATCGTTCGTCAATACGTCTTCGAGTGGGACCGGTATGAAAATTGCGGACTGTGAAGGGATCTAGAATCACCGGGTCGTCAAGAAGAGACTTGTCTCTCCAGGATTTTGGGATAGTCAAGGGCGGCGCCATCTGTTGTACAAGTCCTCGACATTCACATCGGCAATGCACGCGCAAGTTTTGGGAATAGACGCGAAGGCGTTGAGGGGACGAGTTGAACGTAAGTTTTGCAATAGGTTCAGAAGGTGGGAGCAGACCGTTGTCAACAGGGATGTGGTTCCGAACTCAACGTAACCTTCGCGACTTCGAGCGCTCTATGTGGTCATGATACGCGCTGTGGCCATCTATAGTCACGGGGACTCCGTGGCTAGATGTCTATACTACGTGCAAGACAGGGTACGCAACTTTACTTCGCGAGCGCGTGCTGGAGAGCCTCGTACACGTCCGCTTCAATCCGTGCCTCAACCTTGTCCTCCTCCGAACCGTTACCCGCAGCCACTTTCAACGCCTCCTGGAGGTTCGCGCGGACGGCCTGTAGACAAGACGATGGGTACGACGTTCTTCACAAGACTGGCAAAGAGCGTACCTCTGCTGAGAATGCCTCAAGAGGAGCCGCCTCCACGGCGTTAATGGTGAGCTTGTTGTTCGGGTGCACGGTCGCGAATCCGCCAGAGACTTAGGTAGCACCAAAAATGAGCCACAGTCAAGCTTTGCACTTCAAGAATTGGACGCACCAAACCACTTTTTCGACGTGTTGCCCGACTCGATGACCTCAACGACACCAGGGCGGAGAGGCTCGATGGCCGGCGCATGGTTGGCAAGGATACCCATGTCACCAGTCGCAGCGGCAAGGTTCACCTGGACGACATCGGTAGAAGTGAAGATGGCCTGAGGGACACAGAGTAAGTCAAAATCCTGGATTGAGGATATCGGCGACGCTGGCACGAACCTGGTGAGGGAGAACGAGGGACAAGCTAATCTTGTCGGCAGCCTCAGCGTACCCTCGCCTGCCGAGAGTGAGGCTCCGGGGTGCTCTCCGAGCAGCAGCAGTGACGAGACGAAGCGCAGACATTAGTTTTGTGGCAGACCAGGTTGTGCGCGACAGCGAGCTCGACTGTCCGCTCACCTCCCTCCGGAAAATGCCGGGTGCTCGGTTCCACGTGCAGGTTCTCAGGCTTCGGAGCGCCCAGCGTCCTCGACGCGTCGAGTAACGAGTTGTGTTACTGTGTACGTCTCTCACCTGAGAGCTACTTATGGCCTACATCCGCATTCTATCTGCTCCTACGCGACTGACATGACAACTCAAACAACTACATTCTCACGCGCAAACGGTACACCGGACGCAGGGCTTGGGAGAGGACGACGACCAACAGACTGAGAAGACGCCATCGCACCAGGCATCACTTGCAAAGCTTGTACGGGAGGAACACCCGGATGTCCGCGTCGCGGTCCATTGGCAGCAACCTACGAAAGAGTATTGAGCAAGTAAGTCTCCCCGTGAACCTTGCTCAAATAAAACGTACGTTAATCACTTGCTTCTGTTTCGCGTAAAACGCGAAGAGGTCCGCGATCTGCTGCTCGAGCCCCTGCCTCTCCTTCTGCAGTCGGCTCACGTCCTGGGTCATGTGGAGCACTTCTCGTGTGAGCTCCTTCTTGAACTCTTCTACATGGACTGAACAGTGCGACTGTCAATACTCGGCTCGACTGTAGAAGGTGTCCAGAGCTCACTTTGGACGTTGATCGCAGTCGCTTCCTTCATGGCCTCAACGAAGCGCAATCGCTCCCCACGTATTTCATTGGAAAGCTCTGCTGGCATGCGTCAGTATGTGGCTATCTTGCGTATAGGCAGCGAACACCGACCTGTCGCTAACGCCTTCAACTGCCGCTCTTGGTCCTGACGTTGTCCGTTGATCATACCGATAACAGACTCCGTCGCTGTGACAGAAGTTAGTTGTGTTGCCGACAGTGGAGATATAGGTACGTACTTAGCATGTTCCGTGCCTGTGCGTTCCGTCGCAAGTCTTCTTGAACAGCTGTCATCAAACCATTCACCGAGGCATGTAGATTCGCTGTGCTTTTCTCGCGCTCTTTGTTCTCCACAAGGAGATTCCGTATGTCTGTCAGCAGAGTACCACCAGTGTGAGGTGCATCTCTGTCTGCGCCATCCTGAGACTCTTCAAGAGGACCTAGCTCCTTGCAGAGCATCTGGACGCCTACAGCCATGCCCTCTATCTGCGACGTCCCGTGATTGACGAATGCTTCGAGCCACTGCAGATCTGTCAGGAATTGCAATAGCGGGGAGTATAAGTCACCAACCGTGTTCAGCTCGTTGAGATAGCGGATGCTATCAGTTTGTTGCTCCATCTGCGCCGCACGCTGCTCCTCCGCGTTTCTGAGTAACGTCAGCATCTCTGCGAGCTGTGGCGGACTCGTAATCAGCTATTCCGTTGAGCCAATTGGTGCAGGGAGACGACCTACGCTGGCAGATGATGTTGGTTCCCGGGCTTCCCCAGTATCCTCCCTCGCACCTTGAGCTGTCGTGTTACGTGCTTGTTGATACAGTTCGACCAGTCTATCCAGCTTTTCGTTCACCTCTCCCAGGGCTGGGACTTTTGTCGCGCCAGAGGGTATGGAGTCCCTATGTGACTCCACGGACGTGCGCAATCCAGACAATTGGGCATTGACTTCGTCCCGCAGAGCGTCGAGCTTGTCCACGACTATGCTTCCCGAGACGTTTTCCGTCTGTACCGCGGACATGTTATGCAATGTTTCAAGGATGTCATCCACCTTACTGCGTATGCGGACGATGTTCGTACTATTCGTCACTGACCGCCCCTGCAGATCTTCTACCCCTTGGCGGATGTCTTCGAGGGCGACGGGCACGGCATCGTCCGTCGGGTCAGCAATTGCCGCGTACGCTAGGGATGTGGAAGACGGCGGCACAGCGACGGTAGACGGCCTGAAGCAAGAGCTGGTCTTGGACGCCGCATCGTCGCTTGCTTGGTCGCCTTCTGCGAAGTATCTCGAAACCGGCGACGACTGCATAACATCCCCTATGGAAGGGGCGAGTAAGCGGCTGCCATCCTGATTCCCCAGGTCGCGCGGACTCTTCTGCGGCTCTGGCGAACCCAACCGGGATCCAAGTGTCGTCAGGCGCCCGGACATTGGACTGCTCGCCTCCGGACCCAGATACGAGTTCAAGATCGACGTTGCAACGCTAGACGACTCAGTTCCCGTTCTGCGCATCCCAGATGGACCGTTGCTGCTCTGTCGACGTGCAGGACTGATTGGCGACGCGGGACTCTGTGGTCGAGACGAGATGCCCTCGATCTGCGCGAGGCGCTGCTTCACCATGGAGCGCTGGTCCAAATTGCGGATGGACGGACTTGTGGTGCGCGAAGGGCTGTCGGGTGTAGCGGCAGACAGATATGACACGCGCGTGCTCGGTGGTGTGGGGAGCGGCGAGAGCGTGCTCGAGTTCGTCGACGTTCGGGTGCGTATGTCAAGCCTTGGAAGCGTCGGTGGCGCTGGCTTGGGCTTGTCCACGGGCACGGGTGGAAGTGCCCGGTTGAGGCTTGAAGTTGTCGTGAGCCGCGACGGTGTTGGCCGGGCAGCTGATGGCGGCGTATTGGTGCTCGCGGATCTCGGTTCGCTGTCGCGCGCATACGCCTGCATGGGCATATCTGTCGTAATTGCGCTATATGCACTCTCCGAGACTGCAGGAGAGCGACTTCCGTTCTCTTGCGCCAGGAGGACGGCGTCCCTGCAACGGGGGAATATAGTGAGTCTCAGCTCGAAGGTATGTCCAGAGTCGTCACTTACCATATCGCGCTAACCCATGTCGCTCTCTCCATCAAGGAACGCGCTGCGAACTTCTCCCTCACGCGACCCTCAAATTGTAACTCAAACACGCGCCAGTCTGTGCCAGCCGGGAGCAAGCTCCTCTCGGTGCCGTCAAGCTCCTCGATAGCAAGCGAGCGCACGTCGGCGCACGCCGTGAATGGGACGAGCTTCGGCGCCGGGTTGCCCTGCGGCGTCTCCCACATGACCAAGATGTGCGTCGAGTGCAGCTGGGCGGTACAGTCCATCCAGACGGGCGGTATACTCGAGGCGGGAATCCGGGAGAGATAGAGCAGTGGCCCGGCCTTGCCGGTGTGCGCGGAGACAGGTGAGATGCATATCATTGAGTTATCTTTCATGTTCTGCGGTTTCGATGGAGGTATCTGGAGTGTCAGAGAGGGTGGCCCAGGCTTGAGGCCTGTCTCACCGTCCCTGAAGCGCTTGGGCAGCGGACTCGGACTTGGACTCCGGATGAGTATGTCGAGTGGCGGCGGGGAAGACTCCTTCTCCAGCGGCGCTTTCTTCTTGAACACCGACATGAGGTTCCGGAAAGACTGACGAATGGGCGAACGTCCCTTGTGCTTCTTCTCTGTGCCTCCGCGGACACTCGGCTCGCGCCTCACGGACAACCTACCTGAGGTGGCTGACGCTGGGGCGCCTCCTATGGTCTCGAAGCGCCCAATGAGGTCCTTCGTGGTCCCGCGACGAGCAAGGCTTGAATTCGCAGTACGATAGCCGGACGGTTGTGCGGAGGGATCATCAGGGCCTGGCTCGTCTATTGGTGACAGCTGGGGGTGGCGAGCGAACGCGAATTGAGAGGCGACGGCGTCGGCGGGCGAACGAACGTGGGGTTGCCTGTATGTGGCGGCGGATGTCGACGCGTACATCGCTTTCTCGTGTGTGGCGATACCATTCGATGGCGTGTTCATTGAGATGGGTGCTTCGTTTGCAGATGCAGAGTGAGAGCATAAGGTGGACATGCCGCGCGCTGAAATGGGGGCTTGCGGGAGCTTCGACGCTTCACTGCGATTTCTCGCGGCGGAAGCCACATCTGTCAGCCGCGATCATCTGGCGGCTGACAACATCAGGGCCAACATGATTTGCGTCGTTGGATGTCGTCTGTACGGGACTCCCAGGAGTCTCTGTATATGCGCATGCCTGGCATGACATTGCCCGCCCCTATCATGGCGTTGGACAGTCTGAAGATCTGAAGAGTCACAACGTCTGCATGTGCGATCGGTCTAAACGGTCTTACAAAAAGCGAAGCATTCAATCACGTTATAGTGGAAAGACTCGTGACATGGTATTGAGCTCGTGCGTTATAGTCTACTAGCCTATCATTTCATATCTGCTTCCTTTTTGTTCACGTGGCTCCGCATCGCAGGTTCAGACAACGTTTCACTATTCTGTACAAAAGGACCTATGAGCTGAGCCTCGCATCTCTACTCAACCACCTCTTGACACCATATTCGATAAGTCAGATGCACATCCATCAACGGACGTCGGATCATTCCAGTCCTCCGTCTTCCTTGTCACTTCACTCGCAGGACTCGCGATACACGCCACCTTTGACGGATACGTTTCTCCCCCAAGATGGAGTATCTGAAGTCGAATATACAGTCGAGAACAGCTATGGGGACAGAGAGAAACACGGATACCCGATCGAAAAATGGGAGGATGTAGAAGCACTCCTGCAGGACTACAAGTCGCGACCAGACGGTACCTCTCCAACTTACTCCCTTGTAGCACTCAAGATCCACCTTTGCGACTCCAATGGAGACAGTGGCAATAAGTTTCGGACGGAGCTTGATGAGAAGAGATTTCCACGCCTCCAAACGTTGCACTTACATGGAACCTATCTGCATGCTAGTCGCTCGATGGGTTCTGTGGTAGTGCCTGAAACGCTTGTGTTGGAGGATTGTCCCATCCTGGAGGATGGTGACAGGATGCGCCTTCCCGAATTTGTGGCCGTGCTTCGAAGGAAGCGAACGGAATGTCAGGAAAAGAGAATCCACCTTGTGAACTTCCTCGGGATCGTGCGTGGTATACCCGAGACCGAAGAGGACGGGGACGAAATCAATTGGACGTCGATCAAGCCCAAGCTCGAGCTCGAGCTCGACGACTCGACAGTGGAGATCACGGACAGCTTCGTCCGCGTCCGTTGGTTCCTCCATCATGTAACGTTTTCCTCGCAAACACGGGTCGTCATCAAGGTGAATAATGTGCCAGACTCCTTCAAGCTGCCATCCGAGGAGGGCGATTTAGGTACCCAGTACAAGCTCATCCCTGTCGAACACCCGTACTTCTATAACATCCAATTCACCGAGTTCGGAATGACACTCTCGGCCAGCGGTAGCATCGCATTGACTGCGCGCGGCCATCAACTCGGACAGATTGTTGTCGACGCCAGTTCTGTGCCCCAGAACTCTTGGGAGGTACAAGTGGTCGGCGCGGGGCGCGCCTCGCTGCAAGAGCTCTCACAGATGTTCATGGACTATCGCGAACGGCGCGTGATTCCGTATGTGGAAGAGCCTGTGCACGCTCGCGGGCCTGACAGTGTTCGAATCTCGAAGTTGACACTGGAAATCGACTTGCTTGACACGAGCCAACTCGGAGACCTCAAAGAGCTCCTTGTTTGCATCCTGAAGGAGCGTGCCCGTGCTTGCTCTGGGTCTGGACCTGTACTGAAGATCATAGAGCTGGGAGCCAACCTGGGCGACCAAGAACGAACCTCCGTGGAGGACTGTCGCGTCTGCTCCTGTTCGCTGGTGGTCGCCGTTCTGTTGGAGGAACAACTCTCTACCGAACGTCTCGAACTCGAATTGTACAAGGGGGGTCCGTGCTGTCGGTCAGCCATTAACCAATATCACGACGCACGTAATAGCCATTGGAAGGCGGGCACGCCGCACAGCGGGTCCTATCTCAGCCACAGCACGTAGTATGACCATTGTACAACATCAAAGTAAGCACAATCGAATGAAGAGAAAAACAACGCACATTAACACTTATAACAGTAGTCAAAGAGTCCGATTTACGTTAGAAGCGTGAGGTATGTCGTAAGTCGTAGAGAGTGACTAGGGAGTGACTAGTGAGTATATAAAAGTAAGGGCATTGTATGTTTACACGAAACCGTATAGGAGACAACGAATGCATGGCGCGACGCAACCCTGTACTGCGCAACAGAAACAGACGACTCTATAGTGGAGACGCAAAAAGAGACGGGGAAAAGCGGGGCTCGTGCTTCCGGAGCACTCCCATATAATACGAGAAATCACCACGCGGGCGAGAAATGAGCGCATAAAACCAGTGAACCGGCTCGCAGTCTCTAGTTCTGCGCATTGCTCCATTCGAACGCGGCGCCATCCACCGGGCTCGGGTAGTCGACCTGCATCTCGTTCTCCGTGCCCTTACTGAGCAGCGCAGGACTAGACGGGATACCCGCGCGCAAAGACGCGTCGAACGTGTCCTCGTCCTCGGGAACACACATAGGCGACGCGCCAGCCACCGTGAAGGGAGACGACATGAGCTCGTAATTGTTCGATGTCTGCGAGCGCCGCGCGAGCGGCCGGCGTGGCGTTGCCGGTGAAATCGGGCTCGCCACGATCGTCGGGAGAGGCGAAGGCGAGGACGAAGCGGCGCGTGCGGGGATAGGAGGGAGCTCAGGCAAGGGCGCGGTTGGTGGCGGCAGGACGGGTACGGATGGGACGGAGCGGCGGAGTCCACGACGTGGCCTTGATGAATGGACAATCGAAGAGCGGCGGAGGCGCGGATATACGCGTGCGCAAAAGAGGGGCGTAGCGATCAATCAACTGCGAAGCGGGCGGGTTGCGCGAGGCAGAATGCTCACCGTAATGCAGTTCCGAGGCTGCCGCTGCGAAGGCGTCCGATTATACCCAGCTTGGGCCTGGGCGCAGGCGGATTGTCGTTACCTGCGGCGCCATACGTGGAGACGGAGCTCGCGGACGCAGAAGACATGACGCTGGCGTCGCTGCCTGCTCTAGCACGGAGGCTGCGCTGCACGGATGCGGCAGCTTGGCGAACAGGACCGCTAGACTTCACAGCCGCAAGGGGGGACGCTGCGCCTGCAAGAGAGGATCGCCGTCTGCGGAGGCGGGGGCGGTTGTCATCTGAGGTGGGTAGAGAGATCGAGGGCAAGACTTGAGATTCGTTTGCGGCCTGTACACCCGCGGTGGGGGAAGCGCCAGTAGGTGTGGTGTCGTCGATGGTTAGACTGGCAAGTGACGGCCGAGGGGTGGTCGGGGAGGGAGGACGAGGCGTCTGAGAGCCTGGAGTCTGGGGTTGCGGCGCGAGGAGGCCGGAGGAGAAGAAGGAGGAGTAGAAGGTGGCCATGTTGGGACAGGTGTACTCGGATTGTGGTGAGTGCTGAAAAGGGCTGGTATGGTATAAGAGGATGGCGTGATGGGTGGAGCGTGATACTTCGTGGAGCGGTGTACTGGTATACAGGTACGCGACGTTTTCTAGGGCGAGGGCGCGACGAGCGAGAGCAGACGAGCAGAGCGACAGCAGGGGAAAGAAAAGAAGAGAGAGACGAGATGGGCTTTCGGGGGGCGACAAGTAGCACAAAGTGAGGAAGAGACTGAAACCGAACGGCGGGAAGAGACATACAAGGCACAGACGCCGTTGCCAAACAACGCGTACACAAGCCACCGTCGTCGATCTCCACCACGTCCCTTGTTTCCTCGACACCCATGCCGTCTCCACTCCAGACCTTCTTCGTCGCGACCCGCCCCCCTCCGTTTGGCCTGCTCGTGCGTACTCCACACGCGTTCATGGTCCCAATGCCACGGTCTCCGGCCTCCAGCCTCCAGCCTCCATGCCGTCTGCTCCAAGCCTGCACAAATGGTGTGCATCAATGACAAGCAGAGTTCATGAAGCCAAATGCCCACAAGGACGACGCGTGGCGCGTCGCGGAATGGCGTGACCGGTGCGGATCTTCAAGCAAAGCCTAGGTCACTGCAAATAGCACATGTGAGGAAGTTATGCACTGGCCTCGGTCCCAAGACGCGTCGATGCTCGCTGTCTGTTGTCTTGGGCGCTGAGCGGCGTCATGGTGGGGGATGTCAGAACTGGTCATGCAGCATTGCAGCTGTCCGATTCAGGCTGCCTATGATGTCAGTGCACAACGTCAGTACTCCTCGAGGATCCCCAGTCTCTTTCCTATATAGTTCATCGTCTCGACTCCCACCCCGACACATACCACCACCCTCTTACGACCCTCGATCCTGCCTAGAGAACACGCACGTAATGTCGACCAACAAAGAACTCGATCCTTACACCGCAAAGGCAGAGAACAACAGCCATACTCCTCAGGAGAAGATCGAAGGTCTCCATGCCATCCTCAAGAACGTCAAGACCGGCATGCTCACGACTCGCTCTGCCACTGGCCAGCTCCACTCACGAGCCATGGCCCCAGCAGGACGTGAGCTACACAGTCCGTCTTCTGCCATCTTTGATGCTCATGGAACATCCATAGCCGTGACTCCCTCACAAGTGACCCTTGTCTTCATCGCGAACCGAGTGTCGCACAAGTTTGATGAGATTCAAAACGACGCGCATGTCAATGTCTCCTTCTACGACGAGTCCAACTCCAATTGGGCGTCCTACGCCGGAATCGCCAAAGTCACCCAGGACAAGGAGAAAATCGCGAAACACTGGAGTCATGCGTACGTATCTTAATTGTTACCGCGTCGATTAACTCGCGCTCATAGAGCATGGGTTCTGTTAGTACCTCCGCATGGTTCGGTGATCTCGGTGACGGCGTACACAAGGGTGACAAGAACGATCCTCGCGTCGCCATCATCGAAGTCATTCCTGAGGAGATCAGGTATTGGGTCGCCACCAGTGGCTCTATAGGCCGCGCTGTGGACATAGCGGTCGGCGCAATGACCGGCAAGGCTTCCGCGCCAGGCGAGTTGCGGACGATTACCAAGGACGAAGTGAGTGTCAATCGTTGTATGCGCTCAATTCGAATACTCACCGCTCCATGGCGACATTGTTCAGATTCAACTCGTGCAAGGATTGACGACGAAGTGAGGCTTGATTGGCAAGTGCCACTTGTAGTATAGCTATGGTGTACGATACGCAGGCAAGATGATTCACTGATGACAAGAATCAAATGAAGCTCAATACCTCGGCGTGGCATTCGGGGGCTGTAAGATTTCGTTCGCTCCTCTTATATCGCCCAAATCCTCGACTAGAGCCGCAGTATCCGCCATTGCTGACAGGTTACTGCTGCCTCCGACTTGCTGTCACGAAGGCTAGGAATAATACGTACGAACTATTGACCAACTTTCGAGCGTGGTACACGGTTCCGGTTCTAAGCAGGGGTTGGTTCGGGGCGACCATTCGCAAGATCCGAGAAGAAATGGCACAACGTGAGACGTGCACGACCAATGCCAGCATGAGCCTGACCAGTTGCAGATATCAGAAACGACGCATACAGCCATTGCAGACCCACGGTCAGCGCTTGATAAAGGTGTGGTTCTTGCAGCCTGACCAACTCTGACGTTTCCCCTTGACTAACGTCTACTAACAGCAATTACGAAGACATAGAGCTTCTCACTTGGTCGCCGTCCTGTCCCCGGCTTTCGTACGAGCAGAGCCGTACGCGAAATCATCCCCGAAAGGCAGGTCGACCGCTAACGAAGACGTCGAGTGGTATAAATGCTGGGTACAGTGCATCCAAATGGACATACACAAACACATCTTCTAAGCCCTGCGACTCCGGATCGATATGCCTTCTACAACTCAACTTGCTCTCTTTAAGCCGACACAGGTTGGCGACATGACCCTCGCGCATCGGGTTGTCCTCGCGCCTCAGACGCGCTACCGCGCCGATGCAGCCCATGTTCCGACCGACCTCGGTGTAGAGTTCTACAGGCAGCGCGCGAGCGTGTCCGGCACCCTCCTCATCACCGAGGCTACCTACATTTCGCCCCAGGCCAGCGGCCAGGCTCACGCGCCAGGGATCTGGAACGACGAACAGGTCGCTGCATGGAAGAAGGTAAGCCGCTTCCTTGTGATACGGTCATAGAATGCATTGTGTCTGATATCTACTCTTCAACAGATCACGGACGCGGTACACGCAAAAGGGTCGTATATCTACTGCCAGCTCTGGGCGCTCGGTCGCGCTGCCCGCCCGGCGCAGTTCCACGAGGAGTTCCCCGACTACCCGTACGTCGCTGCTTCTCCTATCCCGCTCAGCAGCAGTCCCAATGACGTCCCACGTGCACTGACGAAGGACGGTAAGCATACGTTCACGCTGTCTGCTCGTGGCCATGCTCACGTTTATCGCCGACAGAGATCAAGGACTACGTGAAGTGGTACGCCTCTGCTGCCGTCAACGCCGTGCAGCGTGCCGGCTTCGACGGAGTCGAGTTGCATGGCGCGAACGGGTACCTCCCCGACCAGTTCCTGCAGGACGTGTCGAACACGCGCACGGACGAGTATGGGGGGTCTGTCGAGAACCGGGCGAGGTTCACGCTCGAGATCATGGATGCTATCACGGCTGCTGTCGGGCAGTCGAAGGTCGCGATACGTCTCAGCCCTTGGGGCTTGTATCAAGGTACGTGTTATCTCGTTGCGGACGGCCACAGCATCTAACGATACGTCCATAGACATGCGCATGGATGACCCTGTCCCGACTTTCACCTACGTCGTGGAGCAGCTCAAACAGAAGTACCCGAAGCTCGCGTACCTGCACCTCGTCTCCGCCGGTGCGCCCGACAACAAGGGCCCCTCAGACCCCGCGGTAATACGATCCTTTGGGTTGAGTACATTCTCATGCTGACTGGCCGACACCTTCTACAGCAAGAGGACTTCATCCGGAACATCTGGGCCCCGCGCCCGTTGATCACGACCGGCGGGTACGACCGCACGTCGGGGATCAAGGTGGCAGAGGAGACTGGGCAGTTGATCGGCTATGGCCGTGCGTTCACCGCCAACGTGAGTGCTCGCGTTTCTTCTTTCGGCCAGGCGGGGGCTCCTGCTGACCTTTGCGGCGCGTGCAGCCTGACTTGCCGTTCCGTCTCGAACGGGACTTGACGTTGAACGAGCCGGATTACTCGACGCTGTACACGAAGATGAGCGAGAAGGGGTACATCACGTACCCGTTCTCGGAGGAGTTCTTGAAGTCGCAAGCTCAGTGAAAGGGGTGTAATTTGTGTGGCGACAACCTACAGTGTTCGTAGCTCAAGTCGTTGGAACACTTGACTGTTTGTACATGACAATACTCTGATCTACTATGAGAAGGACCCTACTTGAGTGTCCATATGGTGGAAGAGGATAGCGGAGGCCCGAAGCTGCGGCGTTCGTTTTGAATTGTCTGCCTCAGCTCCGCGCGCTCACCACGACTCTCCGGACGATTATGCTCTATCCCTTGCAGTCGATTTATGCGAACACTTCGTTTTACTGCTTCTGCCATTATGCCGCACGGAATGCCTAACATACCTGCATCCCGGGCCCGCAGACCGCAGATATCGAGGATAACCTCGTTCGCCCGATATCCCTTCCCCCACTGCTCACAGCGTCTCACTTTACATCTCGGGGGTTGTCTCGTTTATCGTCGCTTTTGACGAGATGACATGTTGCGACATGAACAAACGGGACTTCAGATAGATATTTCACGTAATCAAACATCCGGAATCTGTTCCATCATCCAAGATACATTATACAGCAGTAGTACATCCGCGTCCGTTCACATTATACACCATTAGGTTTAGTGAGAGTCGCCGAGACCCATAGCGTTCTTCGCCTTCTGCGTCATGGAGGGCTGGGTTTCGATGTATACATCAGAATACTGGTGGAAAGGTTGGAAGATATACAAAGTGACATACCTGGGTTTCGTTGGAGTTGGAGCTGAAAGCGTCACCCATCTTCTGGGAGGTCGACTTCTCGCCCTGGGGCTGGAAGGTGGACGCGGCAGAGTCGGACTTTCCCTTGAACTTGTCGCCCATGTGCTCCGTCGTCGACTTCTCAGAGTCGGGCTGCGAAGGAGAAGACATGTCAGAAAGGGCTCGAATCAAACGTATGTCACTTAAGACGCACCTTGAGAGCGGCAGTAGCCTTGTCGGTGAAGGATTGGCGGCCAGTGTCGGACATGATGAGTATAAAGTGGTTTGGAGTAAGAAAGTTGTGTGTGTGGTTGAGTGGGGGAAGGAGATTGGTGCCTTCCTACGACCGTTCATGCCATCTTATATACAGGTCTGGCTTGTCGTGACGTCCTATGAAAGTGGGGGTGGTGGGGAGTCGCGTCTGTGTCTCTGTGATTGTTCGCTTCAGAGATGGGCCGAGGTGACGTCGTGGTGGCACCCAAGTTGGGACCTTGGGGCAACGCGTCATACGCTACGTCGGACGAAACACATGACGATAGAGAAGGAGGTGGTTGTGGAGGCGACTTGAAGGATCGTGGCAGTACAGTAGTCTCTTGGATAGGCCGGAAGGATGATGATGAACCTCCTCCACAGTCGTCGGTCTTGGCGAAGGAGCTTGAGCGCCAGTGAGAGCCGCGTGCCCAACAGGCGTCTATATTGCCTTTTCTGTCTTTTCTGTCAATCACACGTGTGGGCAAATCTCAGCCTTAACTTGAACTTCCCACCACCACCACCTTCATTCATCTCACCCGTCCTAGAGTGAAGAGACTCTTGCGCAAGGAATGTCTGTGTACTGGGAGTCTCCTTGTATCGAGAGGACAGTGGCTCAGGAACGGTGTTCAGCATGAGTCGCAGAGGAAGCCCCAGAAGCTGGTTCCATAGGTTCATGAGTCGCTTAAGTCTTAAAAGTTGCAACAGCATCCGTGACCCCAGACTCATCCCTATCTGGGCATGTAATGCAAGTTCAGCTGATGTTCCATCGCTTGCTCACGGCATAGACGTGTGCCACACCAGATTGATCATGTAGTTGATCAAGCTGGTTCTCACCTTCGTGCTCTGCTACTCACGGGACTCAGAGTTCAGGCAGGCTATGTCCGGCGACCTCGGGAGTCATGGGTGATACTCTATGTCACCAGGTCTTGGTATGAAGCCCCGCACAATACCTCACAGATTAGTGGATTGCATCCGCCCTCAACATATGTCCTGCCGGTAACTGTACGGGTCGATGAAACACCCTCCAAGAATCATTAGCCTGGCACTCATGCATTACGGCCCCATGATGCGCATTCGATGATTAACTGCATTATGGGCCATAATCCGCCGGACTCCGTCGGATTCCGTCGGACTGGCGTCTAATTCTCTTCAGCCAATGGCAGCTCGCTGCCATACTCACGCGATTTGCCTCGCTTCTGACGAGCGTTAAGTCTCCTCACAGATGAGCGGCCACTGCTTGGTTTCTACCCACATCCTATGTCATGTCAGTCTTATGTTCTTGCCTGTTCACTTCACATGCTGGTACATACTGTGTGGTGCCAATGCACCTAGCATACTCTTCCATATCTGCCTGTATCTCCCCCTACAATACCTTTCATTCTGCTCAGTGCACAATGGCATGAACATCACCCTACATCAGTAGTTCGGGAAATTTGTTATTTGCTTATTTGTCTTATTTCACTCCCCTGCCAGAATGTGACGCCCGCCACCAAAGCGTCTGTAGGCGAAATGCCACCAAAATTTGTGGAGAGTCTTGCAGTATATGGTCGCATCGACGTACCAAGTCTCGTGAGATTTCATCATGAATCCATGCTGCTATGAATGGGACAAGTCGGGCGCTGGTGTGTGTCTTATTTGCCACCGGTGGCTGTGCTGGAGCTTACGGCTTATAGCGTATTACTTGTCTTATTTGGGCAAATAAGACAACATAATAGATTTCCCAAACTACTGATGTAGCATGATCATTGCCAAAGGTACGTCCTTGCAAGTAACTTTATCTGATATAGTGTAGTCAACTTGATACTCCTGCCCACCTTGTAAGTCAGTCCGCCATACTGCCTGTCTGGTCAGTCGCCAGACCGCCATACTGCCTGTCTGGTCAGTTGTCAGACTGCCATACTGCCTGTCTGGTCAGTTGCCAGACCACCATACTGCCCATCTGTCCAGTCGCTCAATCACCCGACTTCTAACCATTCACTCTTACAGTGGCGCTCAAAAGTCCTGCACGTGGCTGGGGTCACAAATGATTGTGACATATCTTGACTATTCCAAGGCCGATCACCAATATTCACACAGTCATGGATGCGTGTGTAGCTACTCAAGAGATGTGTGGTATATGTGAAGAGATTTGTGCAGTGGTCGCAGAACCAATCAAGTAAAGGGACAAAACCCCATGTGTTTAGGCGCTGGTCCCTGGTAGGTTCTACAGTACAGTGAATTTTTGGGCCCAGGCTTCTTGTGTGGCTCTCTCTAGACTGATTAGCAGTAATATATGTCGAAGTTCAAAAAGGTGAGCATGAGTGGGGACTAAGATATTCAAATAACATTTTAAGAATACATCATATTTCATACCCTACTAGGAACACCATTTATTGACACATTTCCTAACAACTACTACACAGCAATAGACGGAGGTCCAATGACACTATACACACCTGAATCATAGCAAAACAGGCTTGGATGGGTCGAGATATCGTACAAACATCATGGGACTAGTTCCCACATGCAGGACTTTCGAGCGCCACTGTACGTCCTGCCCATGTACAAAATTCACCCATCAATGCTCCTGCCTACCTGGCAAGTCAGTCCACCTTACTGCCTTTCTTGCCAGTTGTACTGCCTGTCTGGTCAGTCGCCAGACCGCCATACTGCCTGTCTAGTCAGTTGCCAGACCACCATACTGCCCATCTGTCCAGTCACTCAATCACCCAACTTCTAACCATTCACTCTTACGTCCTGCCCATGTACAGAATTCACCCGTCAATGCTCCCGCCTACCTGGCAAGTCAGTCCACCTTACTGCCTTTCTCGCCAGTTGTACTGCCTGTCTGGTCAGTTGCTCAATCACCCGACTTCTAACCATTCACTCTTACGTCCTGCATATGTACAGAATTCACCCGTCAATGCTCCCGCCTACCTGGCAAGTCAGTCCACCTTACTGCCTTTCTCGCCAGTTGTACTGCCTGTCTGGTCAGTTGCTCAATCACCCGACTTCTAACCATTCACTCTTACGTCCTGCATATGTACAGAATTCACCCGTCGAGGCTTCTGCCTACCTGGTAAGTCAGTCCACCTTACTGCCTTTCTCGCCAGTCGTTCTGACTGTCCATTCTTGTGTCCTGCTCAAATGGCCCACTCCTCATCCTGCACATGATGGATGCAGGTGCATCATAACATCCTCAGCCCTCCCTTTGGCCCTCAACAAATGGAATGAGACTCTCCAAGAGGGATACCTTCGATGCAGTGAGTGTGCAGTTGCTATTCGAGACCGTGAGCCTAATCCGGTCATGCATGGGATGCTAAGTATAGGTGACTTCAACTTGTTGATACATAGGACCTCTACTGCTTTGTTCCTCCGTGGAAGCAATGGAGAGCCATCTTGCCTAAGTCTCTGTACCTCACCTCCCTCAGGTTGGCTCTTATTGTCATCCCTATCTCCTCGTCTGTCTTGCACGGGTCCCATACTCTCCTCATCCCATGCGCCGCCGCGCCCCTGAGGTCACACAGGTGGACAGGGACCATCAAGCACTTCACGAGCACCATCCCCAGATGGCGAAATGCACTTTGGCAGAGCTTTGCGCTCCTATGTGATGCCATCGTGGTGGACTCTGAATCTTACACAATCAGGCGGCGCAAGCAGTACTCACACCTTGCATTTTCCAAAGAGATCCACAGATGACACAATGACCCCTTGCAGGTCTGTCGCATTCTTGGACTAATAGAGTGCAGTATAGTCGAAAAGCGAGGGGGTACCATTCATCGAGGCAGAAGAAGAAGATGTGTTGCACATGGAAACATCAGTACTAGAAGATAGAACTTACGCTGATATGAGGTGACCAGTCAAATACAATCAATTCACACTGACATTGTAAGTGCCCGGAGCTAGGTAAGTAGGAGGTGCAACCTGGCAGTCAGTCCTTCAACTCATGCAAGACCAATTTGAACCAACTGACCAGTCAAAGCACCCCCTGGTAGTTGACTGGTCAGTTGGTTCAAATTGGTGAGTGGGTTACCAGCCAAGAGTACATGGCAAGAGCCATACCTGGTGATTACTTACTTGCAAGCCACAGGCTGAACTGGCCAATCAATGCCGGGTCTGAACTTGAACCGACCTGAGAACCCTTCCAGGATTTGAATCACTAATGTGATAGTATACATAGAGAAGAAGAATCGTAGAAATGAAAGACGATGTTGTTTGCAACGGTAGTCACCAAGAACGTGAAGACTCTACGACTATGCGTACGCCCGTCCGACACGTAAGCGCCGAATCAATTTTGATGGATTTCAGCGTCTATCCGACGGAATCCGACGGAGTCCGGCGGATTATGGCCCATAACGCAGGTGTTCTCCGCATTCGAGCACATGCTTGTGCCGTATTAGATCTTTGACGTTCGGTACGTCTGCTGACCGGAAGCGTTCTGTTCTGATGTATCAACATTTCTTCCAGTGTTCCTCCAAAGGACGCGCGCGTCATTCTTGTTCGATATGCCGAAATTGTAGCGGCTGTCCAACACGTCCCTCAAGGTTACTTCATGTGATTGCTTCTCCGATCAGTGACACAACGCTATGTGAGTAAATCACTGAATCCCTAGAGGAAAGCTGAGGAAGTCCAGCGGATGTATGACGTTGCTTGCCAGGATTAGGATGCAGTCGCAACAAGGTCTACGACACGTAAAGTTACTGTTCAACCGGAATCTCCAGATACGGATACATGTACAATTCAAGCCCTGCGGTACAGGAAGACACCGTATCGTGTGGTCGAAAGGCTTATTCCGGAGGAATCCAAACCCGGTTTGCTGGGCCAGAAGCCTGAGCGTGTGTTGGATGAGGAGAATCCGGCATGTCTTGATCTTCGTCAGCCTTCAGAGAAGTCACCGACAGCTGGCCATCATGTGGTGACTCCATGGGCTCACTGCAATGTCCGCCGTATGGTTCGAGTGGTCTACCGGTCACGACCTATTTCCAAGCTCTGCCAGCGTGCCATATGCGGCCCTATTGGTCCTCCTTCCGCACGTCCGAACGCAGCCGAAGGTCCTTCGAAGTTGAGCGCATCACGCGGTCCACGCGTCGCCGAGTGCACGTGAGGCGCGTAGACGCGGGTGCATCATGCTCTCGTTCCCCATGCGACCTCAAACCGCTCGTCAAGTACGTCTGGCCTGCGTGCAGGCTGTCATGCGCTCTCTGATTGTCGTTGTGAATGATGATCCCTGTACCTAATCGCTCGGGGATGAATCCTCATTCGCATTAGGATCGTCGACCAGAGCAAGGGATTCACTCCGGCCTGTCATTGTGAGTATGGTTTCTCCGAGGCACAAGGACAGGAAGTTAAGGTCAGGCTTCTCCACCGGAGTATATTCCTAAAACAGCCAGCTTACTTGGATCTCCTGTCCTCGTAGGATGCTTATAAGGTCTGGCAGAGGAAAGGCTCGGTAGCAGCCCGCTCGGCCCCCTGCAGCCCAGCAACATCGCTTCGGCTCTCTCCAGGATGCGTCTCAGCTTCGCTCCCATTCTACTCCTGCTCGGCCTCGGCACGTTTGTCGCTGGACTGGGGACGCAATGTTCTGCCCCAGTGACAAGTGGGACTGCCGCTGCGAGCGCGCCGTTCTGGATGGAGCAGATCAAGCACCAGGGGACCTCGCCGTTCAGCAGCAACCCCAGTGGCTATCAGGTCTTCCGGAACGTCAAGGTGTGCTTCTTATCTCCAAGTCTCTCTAGTGCCGGCTCCTTACTGAGTTCTTCGCAGGACTTTGGCGCCAGAGGCGACGGTGTCACAGACGACACCGCGGCGATCAAGTGAGTACTCTTCCATCCATGACGTCTTCCCCGTCCCGACGCTGATCTGTGTGTAGTGCCGCGATCTCTTCCGGCAACCGCTGTGGCAATGGATGCGGCCAATCTACGTAAGGTCTTCTGTTGCAACAACTTGGCTTATCTCGCGTTTAACATGGCTTCTATTAGCGTCACTCCTGCGGTCGTCTATTTCCCTGCTGGGTGAGTTCTGACCGTGTTGATGTCTCTTCGAGCATATGTACTGACAGCTGCCTCAGCACATATCTCGTCTCGAGCCCTATCGTCTCGTACTACTTCACTCAGCTCATCGGCGATGCTAAGCACATGCCAACCATCCTCGGGAGTGCTAACTTTGCCGGCATCGCCCTCATCGGTATGCGCGATGCATCCCTAACTCCATAGCACTCTGCTCATACCTGCACCGTCATAGACGCGGACCCCGGCTGGTACGTCAACCAGAACAACTTGTGAGTTGTGTCAGGTTACTCTGTGGTGGGGCTTTCGAGTGACTCTGGAACAGCTACCACACGATCCGGAACTTCAAGCTCGACACTACGCGCATCCCGCCCGGCAACACCGGGACTGGTATTCACTGGCAGGTATCGCAAGCGACGTCGTTGACGAACATTGTCTTCCAAATGCCTACTACCGCTGGCAACGCTCACCAAGGTGCGTAAAGGTTCGGCGAGAGTGTTCCCAGTCCCAGTGTCTGATATGTAACGGGTTAGGTATCTGGATGGAGAACGGAAGTGGAGGCTTCATGGGCGGTAGGTGACCCTCCAACTATGTCTAGATGTTGTCTAACGCTGTAGACAGACCTTGTCTTCAATGGAGGCAAGTTCGGCATGTGGGTCGGCAACCAACAGTAAGTGTTGCAACCTTGGGCGTTTGGATCAAATTTTGAACACAACATAGGTTCACCGTTCGCAACATCACTGTCAACAATGCTGACACTGGTACGTCAACTGTCACTCTATCATAGTCTGTAATATCCGCTGACGGCGCATCTTAGCTGTAAGTCACTGCAATCATTGACCGAGGCCAAAGACCAAATGGATATGTATAGGTGTACATGAACTGGAACTGGGGATGGACCTTCCAAGGTACGCGTTTATCCACATAGCCCACCTTTGGCACATGGTCTAACAGCCTCGTTTTTCAGGCGTCACCATCAACAACTGCCAGGTCGGCTTCGTCCACAACACAGGAGGCACAACCCAAGACCAACAAGGTACGGGCGGGCTGGCGATCATCGACGCCGTCGTGACCAATACCCCCACCTTCTACCGCACCACCGCACCGAGCAACGGCTCCTTGCACGGCGCCGTCGTCCTCAACAACATCAAGCTCAACAACGTGCCCACCGCTGTCGGGGTCCAGAACGGCCCGACGCTCCTCGCGGGCGGCACGACGACGATCAACACCTGGGGGCAGGGGAACGTGTACACGGGCACGAATCCGACGGGAAGGTTCGTGCAGTCGAGCCTGGGCGCGATCAGCAAGGCGGGCAGCTTGTTGGACTCGTCGGGGAGGATCTTTGGGAAGACGCACCCGCAGTACGCGAACTATGCCGTGGACCAGTTCGTGAGCGTCAAGGCGCAGGGCGCCAAGGGTGACGGGCGGACGGACGACACGGCGGCCATCCAGGCTGTGTTTGACAAGGTGAGAGCTGACGTTGCAGTCGTGTCGAGATGAGCCTCTGGGAGGGTGTTGACGTGTGGCTTTGACAGTTTGCGGGATGCAAGATCATCTTTTTCGATGCTGGTCAATACGTCGTGACGAACACGATCACCATCCCCGCTGGCACCCAAGTCGTCGGCGAGGCGTGGTCCACGATTATCGGGACTGGGAATGCGTTCACCGACTACAACAACCGTACGTCGGTTTCGAAAGACGTGTCGTATGAATCAACGCTCACAGACGGCGTCGGCGCATAGCTCGTCCTGTGATACGCGCGGGAGCGGCTGGCTCGACCGGTGTCCTCGAGATCACGGACATGATCTTCTCGACGCGCGGTCCGGCTGCTGGTGCCGTCGTCGTCGAGTGGAACGTCCATGACCCTGCAGGCCAGCAAGGTGCTGCGGGTACCTGGGACACGCATATCATCCTTGGTGGCAGTAAGTTGCTCATGACAGGTGTCCTCGTGGCTATCTCTCTCATTCTCGTTGCGTCCGCAGAGGCCGGCACAAACCTTCAAGCCTCCCAATGCCCGACTAGCGGCTCTGGAGGCAACAACTGCTTCGCCGCATTCCTGGGCCTGCACCTGACGACGTCATCTAGCGCGTACCTCGAGGTGAGCGTTTGTCGTGCGGCTCAGTGCGGGAGGGGAACTCACGTTGTTCGTATAGGGACTCTGGGTGTGGACTGCGGACCACGACCTCGACGGCGGCCCGCAGGTGACGCTCTACACCGGGCGCGGGATCATGTCCGAGTCGCAGGGCCCCGTGTGGATGGTCGGCACAGCCAGTACGTATCGCCTTGAATGCTGCACTTGACAAGATTTATTGACGTCCTCGTTCGTTTCAGGCGAGCACAACATCATCTATCAGTACTACCTCGTCAACGCCCAAAACCATTACATGGGCCTGATCCAGACGGAGACGGTGTGTGTCCTGAAGTGTCCGAGACCCCTACGTCTGCTGACGGCGTTGATGCATCCCACAGCCGTACTTCCAGCCAAACCCTGTTCCCCCAGCGCCTTTCATCACGAACAGCGCGTACAAGGACCCCGCGATCGGACCGGGAGCGTCGTGGGCGCTGACGGTGACCAACTCGCAGAACATCCTCGTCTTCGGTGCGTCATCCCGGCTTCCGCCTTCTCTCACCTGTAGTTTCGCAGCAAATCGCTCACCTCGCACGCACAGGCGCGGGGGTGTACAGCTTCTTCCAGAACTACGGGCAGGCCTGCCTGGACACGTTCAACTGCCAGCAGCAGAACGTGAACGTGGACTCGGCGTCGTCGATCTCGATATACATGCTCTCGACCGTCGCGGTGCAGTATATGCTGAGCGTGAACGGGCAGGGGGTCATCCCGAACGCGGCGAACAGGAACGGGTTCGCACAGACGTTCACCGCGTGGACGCGCTCATGACCGTTGAAGCTTTGGAGCGTGGGGGTGTCGCGCGTCGTGGGGGGAGGGACCGGAAGAGCCGGTTGACGAGCGGCGGTGGTCCTGGAGAGGCAAGGAGCCCCAAGTGTACGATTGGAGGGCGTTGGACGGGTTTGTATCTTGGTTCTTGTGTACCGTCTTCTCTGGGGTTCTTACGTAGTGGCTTCGACGAATTCATGAAACGAAGTCAGGACGCACCTTGGGTCTCGATGGTTCTCAGCCGGGGGCGTGCATGTGAATCGGTTCGTGTGCGTCGTGTTGTGGAGCATCCGGATGGAAGTTGCTCGGAACGGAGTTCGGGACGGAGGGTGAGATTGCGAGAACGACGCCGTCAAACGTGAGTGCGTGGCTTGCCAGATGAGATGCCTGTGCACGCCGCGAAGAGGGTGGGATGCGCATCTCGCGAGTCCCAGCTGGTGAGCAATCATGACAGCCGTGTAATCGTTGGCCGACGCCCCGCCACCGGCGTGATTGAATTCAATGGAATCGCTCACATACAAGTAGACCGCGGATCCACCGAGGTTCAGATAGTCGTTGTCGCGGGGTTGTCTCGTATAGTACATTGCTCTGCGATGGATCTGCGGGGAAGGTGGGCAGCTTCCAGGGAAAGAAGTCTCGATACGAGACGTTGTAATAGAAGGCTCGCTGGGGATACAGGCATCTGCACCCCTGTATACAAGCGGGGAATTGGGCATGCCTCTGCGAGAGGAAGGTTAGCTTTGTTCTGGCGAAGGACGCCGCCCCGTTTCGGTGCGTCTCCCTGATATCATGAGTGGCGTGCAGCGGCGTCTCGCACTTGTCCACCTTCACTTCACCTTCCTGTTCGGGTCTCGGTGAGTTGCATCTGAACACACAGAACAAACGGGTCGTAACAAAAGATGCAGAGATGATGGAGCACGAGAAGGACGTGCTTGAGCTCGGACGCGACAGGCACGCTCCCTTGGTGTGATCACGTACGATCGTATCGCAGTGCCCACCGTCACCGTGTCTGTCCCAGAATGAAGCGACTCCGTGCATGCTGCCACGTCGCATCGCGATCTCATCGCCCAACGAGCGAACGAAGAGGTGAGACACCGCCCGAGGGGATGCCACAAGTCGTTCATTTGAGAAGGTTGAAACGATGATAGATGGCACAACTAGCGTGAAGGGGTCGTGAGGGAACCGGGCGGGACGGTTGTATTGTCGAACGGGGTTCCTGCGCTCCGGGCATGCGTGCGATCGAGTAGCACGGCGAAAGACCGGCTGCCAATGCGTCGTCTTGTTCTGACGTCGGGTGAGGTGTTGGCTGAGCTCCATTCGCCGTAGCAGATGATAGAAACTCGGGGGACAGTGCTAGCTTTCGTATGTCTGTCTGTTGTCCGAGCGGGTCTTATTAGGAATGGCCGAGTGCGCTGGGTTCTCGGACTAGGAAGACACGCAGATCTGCCCGATGAAGGAAGAGGGCCCGGTCTTTGCTGTGATCCGGACAATGCTACGCGCGAGAGCGAGAGAAGAGCGCAGTGGCCACCGGCTGCAGGTGCAGTGCTGCCGCAGAAGCCACCATCGATGTTGCGCCCCGCGACAGGCGGAGACTCGTGGGAATCTCCCCTCGTCTTATAGTCTGCGCGCAATTTTGCTCGTTCGTCAAGGTCCCCTCCTTCTCCCGGCTCCTCGCTCCTCGCGCACTCTCCTCTCTCGCGGTCTCTGCTCAATCTATATGATATTCTCGCCTCCCAGGTTCGTCGCTCGTCCTTCATCTCCGCCTCCACCCTAACCCACCTTCGTCACACAGCGCCCCACACCGGATTGTCAACATTCACTTCGGTCTCCTTGCACTTCCTCTCGTCGACACAGACCGTCCTCCTTAGAATCCGTTGCTGCCCACAACTCGCCGGCATATATCTCTCTTTCCCTATGGGCTAAATTCGTCAACATTGCCAGTCGGATCCAGGTCGCCTGCTCCGTTGTAAACAGAACAACCTCCAGCTACCAGCTCCTCACATACCTCATAGACACTAGACGCAAACAGCACTCTAAACCACCACATACATCCATCTTATAAACGCAGGGCCCCGCGACCTCCATCCTTGCCTACAATGTACACTCTCAACCCGACCTCCTTCTTCCGCCCTTCCAGCCGCCCCACATCTCCCGTACCTGTTCCTCGCCAGGAAATCCCAATTGGCGGCGCAGAACGGGCTCGTCCCTTGTCCAAGCTTTCCCTCGCCACCTTCCGTCGTCCTTCTCCCTCTCCGTCGACAGCTCAAGTCCCCCCTCCTTCGACTGTTGTCCAAGACGGCTTGTCTATGGAAGTGCTCGGTTTGAAACTCAGTGAGGCCGTCTCCAAGGCCTTGGCGCAGCCTGCGGGTCCCGCAGCTCCCGGGGAGCTGCTGTCGGGAAGGCGACCTATTCCCCCGGGTCGTGGTCGCGCACTCGGTGGCTTGATCGTCTCGTGAGTCATCTCCGCTATGCTTCGTGGTGTTTGAGTCTGACAGTCGGCCAGTGAGGTCAAGACATCTCGTGAGAACCCGCATCTGTATCGCGCGGTCATTCGTACCCTACAGCGACCTCTTTCGGTCGTTCTGACGAACTTGTCGAACAACGTTATCCCTCTCATCTCGTCTCCGGCCTTCCACAATCCTGCGGCACCCACCCCTCAGGAACCCCAACTCAATGCGACTCAGCTTCATGCTGTTGGTCTCGCTACCTTCGCTGGGGAGTTGTTGGAGGTGTTTGACGAGATTGGTCTGGGAGTCGAGGTTGATACCCGAGGCGAAAGCTTGAAGAGCGTTCGAGAGGGACTGGCTTCGGTCATCAAGCGTGTCATCGACCCCCTCCTGGCTGGCATGAAGAACGAACTTGTTCCTCTCCTAGAAGCCCTCGAAACTGCCCCTACCCCTACCCCTGCGCACGGTACGGGTGCAAAGGTCGCCGGTGCCAGGTCTCCAGTTCCCCATCCGTCCATTATGTCTTTGCAAACCCTTGTACCCATCTACACTCGAGCGCTCTCTCGCATAGTCGCATCAGCGTATGCAGAGAGCGCATTGGCCTCCCTTGTCATCTCGCTGGTCTGGCGGGGAATGGTGGCGCTCATGCACAGGCCTAGCCTCGTTCCGTCACCTCCCGCTTCCCCTTCCATGACCGTCGCCGCTCTAAAGCCGAAGGAGTCGAGGAAGGCACTTGCCACCCCTCCATCCACCCCACCCGCGAGTCGATTCACGCTCAAGCTTCCCCCTTCCCGCCCGCCCAGTCCACCGTCGTCGGGCTCTCGTGGCATAACGGTAGCGGGAGATGCGCGTGCGCTCTACAACGTTTTGGATCAGCTCCCGAAGCCATCCAAGACCAACGAATTAGCGCGCGAGGTTGTAGATGAGGCATTTGAAGGTCTCAGCTGCCTCATCGCACTGCTCGAGGCAATCCAGGTCCATGCCCCTGTCATGGCTCGCTCGCCGTCTGGCTCCTCTAGCGCGAACACGAGTCCCAAGGTTGCCCCCCTCTCTGAGCTCGAAGCTGACCTCGACGTGCTCACTGCCGAACTCCCCATTGTTGTCGCGCTTCCCATCCTCCTGCGCACGTACCTCCCTGCGGAGCGCTCTGTTCCCGCCATCCTTGGCATGGCTGAGGGCGAGTACCGCAAGAGCTGCCTGAGCGGCTTTGGCCGTGCGGAAGAGTGCGGGATCGCGGTCGGTCAGCGCGTGTTGGATGTGCTCCGGGCATCGAAGGCACAGTCGCAGTCGCAGGAGGGTGCGGACGTGCTGTTGCGGTGGCTGGAGAGGGAGGTTGCGGCTGCACGCGAGGAGCGTGCGAGGGCTGAGGGTGGCGGAGATGCGTCCGGGCATTGACTATATGGCCGCAGTTTTGCCTGTGTGCCCGTTCGTGGTGTTATAGTTGATCGTGTGTACTCGAATGTGTCGGTTGTGTACGGACGTGGACGTCTCGTTGACATTAGTGCGTCGATGACCATATCATTATTTCATTTCGGAACTCGCGCTGTCTCTGGTTTCACGCAGTTCTGTTGGCTACGCACTGTTGCGGCACTGCTGCATGATTCTTATGGACACCATACTTCTGTCGCAAGGCTACCTCGTTCATGGTGGACAAACGGTGCACCCTTGAACTACCTACACGCAGCATCCGAACCATAACTTATACTTTACTTAATGAGAAGACATGAGCGGTTCAGAACCTTCAGAAACTAGGTCTATTCTTACTCTGTTGGCGCAGCGGCGGTACACCGCAGCAGTCTACCGCATGCGACGGCATCTCCTACGACTCCAGTGTCATGTCGAGTCCTCTTCGAGAGACTCACCCTGTGTCATCCTGTAGTCACTGTGAATCGTCGGAGGCGAAGAAGCGCTCGGGGTAACACTGCAGCTGCCAAATATGGGAAGCGGAGTTTGCCGCGAGGAGCTATACAGTAGTTCCCAAGCCACCGAGCGAGTGCCCCGCCGCTGTGGACGGCAATATCGAGCACACCGACACCGACCCCCCCAGCGACAAGACTCACGCTGCAGACAAGATGGTCCGTCCGCCGTGCTTGCCTTCTGTCTGTTTGCTCTGCTGGGGAACCTATGGCTGAAGCGTGTCTGCTCTGTTCTTTCTAGGCCGACGCAAAAACCTCCCCCACGAACCCCATGAAGGAGCTCCGGATTGACAAGCTGGTCATCAGTGCGTGTTCATGATCTTCTCTACACGTTCTATCCCAGAAGTGTTTCTGAACGAATGCGTCGCTGCCGTCTCTTGCCCCCTTGTATGCACATACGCACAAACAGACATCTCCGTCGGTGAATCCGGCGATCGTCTGACGCGGGCGTCGAAGGTGCTGGAGCAGCTCACGGGCCAGACACCCGTCACCTCCAAAGCGCGGTACACGGTGCGCCAGTTTGGGATCCGTCGCAACGAGAAGATCGCCGTGCATGTCACCATCCGCGGCCCCAAAGCGGAGGAGATCCTCGAGCGCGGGCTGAAGGTCAAGGAGTACGAGCTCAAGCGCGGCAACTTCTCCGAGACGGGCAACTTTGGGTTCGGCATCCAGGAGCACATTGATTTGGGCGCGCGGTACGACCCCACGATCGGTATCTTTGGCATGGACTTTTATGTCGTTATGGGCCGCCCGGGGGCGCGCGTCGCGAGGAGGAAGCAGAAGAAGGCACGCATCGGTTTCTCGCACCGGATCAAGAAGGAGGACACGATGGGGTGGTTCAAGCAGCGTTTCGACGGTATCATTCTGGTGCGTGCATATGAGGGGATTCTCGAGTGGGCTGCGATACTTATGTGCATTCGAACAGGCCAAGTAGACGTCGTGTATCATATGTTTATGTTGTCGTTGCTGCTATGACCATCCTGTACGCCATGCACCCTACCCATGCATCCAAAAACACCGCACCATTGCATTTTTTTCTGGCCAGACGTTCTCGTGTCTGATTCACTGCATTGAGCAACCAAACTGAGATGCGTCTGTTCACTTGAAGCATCATGAAGAGTCGATCAAGGCCGAGCTCGGGAAGGCTCAACTATAGCCGTCTATCATACATACAGTTTATATCTCCAGCCATCTATACTCAACCGCCAAACCTTGCCAAGCGTCGTTTCCTGATCTCCTCCATGCTGAGCTGCTCCGCCTCTGCTTCACCCTCCGCCTCGGACTCTGTTTCAATGTCAGAGGAGGCCTGCCGTTCCAGTGGTGGAGGTACAAGCCCCTGGGCTGGCGGAGACGTCCGTGCTGGTGGTGTAGTCTCTTGTGAAGTGGATGCCTGTGATCGCCGAGGTGCAGCAGCAGGTGGGGGACTGGGGGCGCGAAAGTCGGGAGGGATAGTCTCCAACGAGGCACGCAACGCAGCTTGCAACTCCTCGTCCTCGTCGTCATACACTCTGTGCTCCTGCCAGGATGGCATGCCTGGCGCAGGAGCGAGACCAGGAGGCGCGTCTGCGTCGTCCCGTGAGCCTTGTCTTGAGCTCTGCGCCAGGGCTTCACTCTCCGCGAGTGCACGTCGGAACATCTCGTCCTCGTCGTCGTGAGCTGCACCTCCTGTCGCCTCTCGTCGTCGTGCGGCCGCCTCGATGCGCGCCACCTCGTCGCCTAGCTGTTCTCGGAGCGCCATCTCCTGCGTGCGGCGCATCCGCTCCAGCAGCGCAGTTTGCCGCGCCATGCTGGCCGCGACGGGGTCCAGCGGTTGGACAGGTGCAGGCTCTTCGGTGAAAGACATGTCGTCGTCAAGCTCCTCGTCCTCATCCTCTATGACCTGGTAGTCTCGCCGAATGGGCACGCCAGAGGTGGTCCGCGACGGCGGGTCCTGCGGCGCCCCACGAGGAGGAGCAAAGTGGGGTTGGTACTCTTGGTAGTGGTGGTCGCCGCTGCCGCTGGCCCCCGCGAGGGATGCTTGGAGCGCTGCTTGGAGCTCCATGTCTTCGTCCTCGAGGCCTTCGATGCCGTGCATGGCGGAGCTGGACTGGTAGCTGGACGAGAAGTTGCCTGCACTGTCTTCTGGTATGGAAGAGAAGAGCTCGTCGACTTCTACGCGGGGGAGGGCAAGCTTCGCGCTGGGGTCACGCTGGATGACTGCGAAAATTGAGTAGCCTGTGAAGCAGCGGTTTCCGTATTGTTTGTGTGTGGATGCGTACAAGGGAACGAAAGCGACTGACCTTCCTGCTGTGCTGATTGGAGGAACATGCCGAGGTAGAGCTTGCCGATGCGCTCTGGGGCATCGTTGAAGGAGTTGAGGTTGAACCAGTGGCCACCGCCGGGATCGGCTTCGAGTGCTGGGTCGGGCGAGACGTTCCCGAAGCGGCGGAGAGTGTACCAATGCTGGGCGTGGTTCAGGATGAACGCCATCTGTGTGCTGTACGGTGCGTAATGAGGCGTGGGGCGCTCCGGTGACTGAGCACAAGGATGGACGTACTGTGGATGCTCATGGTAAGGTCGCAGCTCTTCTGCATTCCAAGGCACAAGGCTAGCGGAGAGGGCTGAGATCCCCTTGAGAGGGCGAGAAAGCTGTGATATACATACCTCAACTCGAAATTATTCGAGAGCGCTCTTTGTAGCACTTGTACGGAGAAGAACCCTGATAGATGCATCGATCCTGGTCATTCGGGGGCGGTGGGACACACGATCGGCAACATCTACGCACCAGTGTCGTCCATGTTGTTACTAGTGGCGGCACGACCCTCATGATCCAACTCGCGGTTCTCGTCCTCGTCGAGCTCGCGAGCGATCTCTGAAAGATCTGGTGCGCCGAACTGTGCATGCGTGAATATGGACACGTCTCGGACGCATAGGGGGACGGGCCACTGACATATTGGCCCTCTATTATACGGGCAGACACGCTCATCAGCGCCGCGGTCAATGTAGCATGCATATATCGCAACATACGAAGGAGAGAGTTGAGGGCGTGCTGGGCACAGAGCATCTCGCCCGGCTCCTGCTTCTCGTGGTAGATATATGGAATCAGGTCTCTGACGGTGGCCATTGTGGTTGTGTGGATAGAAACTGGAATGAGTGGACTGGGATTTATAGGGCCGATCGTAGCGCGGAGAGACTGACGCGTCTCAGTTACGCGTCCTTGTACAGTACCTGCAGTCCTCGAGGTCCTGCTACCTGACGCGTGTCCTACGTACAGCTGTTTTCACACAGCTTGTCGTTTGGCGCCGCGCGCGAGTTGCGCGCCATCGCTTGCCTCTCGCTGCGACCGTTCCCCCCGAAAAGCAGAACAGCGATATCTCCTCGAGTTCTCCACGTATCCTCTCGATTCTCTCATGTACTTGCTCGTCTCTACGGTCTGCAGGGCTGTGAACTGGTCTACTGCTGCTGCGAACACTCTGTCAAATACTACCTGGTACCTACATTGTGCGCCACAGCCAATGCAGAACAAGGATTCCGCGACAACCTCAAGACATAGCGCCGCCATTTCTACACTGCTGGACGCTATATGACTACCCCGAGGGCCTGACAACAAGTTTGCACCGGGAGCATGCATCCGGGGGTTGTTGTCCAACCCCCTCCCCCTCCCCCAAGCCGTGTGTTCCCTGGAGCGTGGCATACATCTACGTTCCTCGCGGGAGGTTACGAGAGGGAAGATGTGGGCTTAGGACGTCATGTACGAGGTTGGGAGGAGACACGGATGGCTCGATTGTGATCACGGTATGCTTCATGTACGATTTTTTTTTCTGTCCTGTCTCTCCCCTACTCCCCCTCATCCCTCGTGATGTACCTGGATACTGTCGCCTGAGCTCTAAGACCTTGTAGCATGCTGTACACTGTGTCTCATTAACACATAGTATCCCTCCAATTAGATGCTTAACCCGCAATGTCGCATGCAAGTCTGATGCGCATGGCGGAGTTTGCATACTGGTCATGATGAGCGGGTCTGGATGTTTGTATTCTTCACTTCATACTCCATGTCCACCGTTTCCCTACTCTTCCATAATCTGGAGTTTCATGCACACTCACTTTACAATGTCACCACACTACCAATGGCAAATCAGCACAACTTGTGATTACGTCTGCCTCCTGTCATATCTGCCAAACCCAAAGAGAAAGCACTGCACAACCATTGTCAGAGGTAGCGAATGTGAACCACAAACCGACAGGGGTTTGGTTGAACGCGCCATGGATGTTGGGAGAGAAGCAGGAGATGCCGAGCTGGGTAGCTTGTATGGACAAGGCGCAGTGACAGTTGAACATTGTACACAAAGTGATATCGGAATGAACATGACCGCCGCCATATTACATGCCAATACCGTATGCAAAGATGGACGAGGAAGGGCAGGAGAATGGGGCAGAGGAAGATCATACATGAAGCATACCATCGCCGGGATTGCATCCATCTTTCTATTCATATCCGATTCAACATCCAAATCCAACCTCTTCCATATCCTAACCTCCCGCGAGGAACGTAGATGTATGCCACGCTCCAGGGAACACCCGGCTTGGGGGAGGGGGAGGGGGTTGGACAACAACCCCCGGATGCATGCTCCCGGTGCAAACTTGTTGTCAGGCCCTCGGGGTAGTCATATAGCGTCCAGCAGTGTAGAAATGGCGGCGCTATGTCTTGAGGTTGTCGCGGAATCCTTGTTCTGCATTGGCTGTGGCGCACAATGTAGGTACCAGGTAGTATTTGACAGAGTGTTCGCAGCAGCAGTAGACCAGTTCACAGCCCTGCAGACCGTAGAGACGAGCAAGTACATGAGAGAATCGAGAGGATACGTGGAGAACTCGAGGAGATATCGCTGTTCTGCTTTTCGGGGGGAACGGTCGCAGCGAGAGGCAAGCGATGGCGCGCAACTCGCGCGCGGCGCCAAACGACAAGCTGTGTGAAAACAGCTGTAATCATGTGTTCGGGGTCCAGGGACGCGCACAGGCTGAGGCTTGCGTTGTGGCTAAGTACGACTGTCCGCAATCGCACTCTTCCTCTATTTCCGCCAACACCGACCGGCCTCGTCTCCTCTCGTTTCTGTCCCCATACCTATCCTGTACTGCGTATACGTCCTGGAATGGCTGGCCACAGGCACCCCATCGTGCACGCTATCCTCCTCACACTCGTTTCCGCACTCGCCGCCGCCCAGGACGATCAGAAGACGTTCGACTGTCAATTGAACATCGGAGAGGTCAAATACGACTTAACGAGGCTCTCTGGGGAACACAGTGTGTCGCGCGAGATCAAGTTGCCTCCATCGACCGTAGAAGACAAGGTCACGTTCAACCTCTGCGAGGACCTGAAGCACAAGAGCGAGGTAGCCGATGAAGACCAGGTATGTGGTCTCGAAGCCTCGGGATGATGACATCACGCTTATTGGTAGATGTGATAGTGCCCGTCAGGGACGCGAGCGTGTCTTGTCCGAACAACCAAGAAAGAGGATCAGGATGGTCGAGTCTTTTCCGTCATTCCCCTCGCAAACTCCACTGCAAATGCAGTCAAATACGAACAGCTCAATTGTGAGTTGAATATCAAATAAGTGCGACTCCTGCGTTTTAATCTGCAAACAGCCCCAAAGGGATTGCAGCTCACGTTCGCTGGCGCGTCCTACCCGAGTGCTGTGGACACGACTCCAGTGCCGCAGCACTTCAATCTGAAGTTGCTATGTGACCCAGACACGACTTCTGAGGTCAAGTTCACTTCATATGATGGCAAGGACCTATGGCTAGAGTGGTCTGCTCCTCAAGGTTGTTTCTTCAAATCGTCACCAGACGGTGACACCAAGACACCCGACACCGGTGGAGATGATACCTCGGGAGATGAGAAGGAGTCAGAGTCGGTGGGCTCAGGTCTCGGTTACTTCTTCCTCCTGTGAGTGCGCTTTGTGTCTCGATTGTCCTCCCGCCTGTGAGTCTGAGATGCCGGCATCTAGTATGTTCCTCGCCTTAGTGGCATACTTTGGCCTCGGAGCGTACTACAACTACTCAACATACGGTGCTACCGGTGCTGACCTTATACCGTGAGTATTTGCCACTTCTCACTACAGCATATGCTTAATCTCCTGCAGACATCGTGACTTCTGGAGGGAAGTCCCGTACATGATCCGGGATCTCGTTGCACACATATGTTCTGCAGTCCGGCCACGACAGAGCGCCAGTCAGAGAGGTTACATCGCAGTATGACCGTCGGCTTCTCAGCTTCTGCGTCGAGGCAGTGCTGTGTCTCATAGTTGCTGCGGTAGTCGGGCCCTTGTCAGGGTAGGCGTTGAACATGGATGAGGTGAGGTTGATTGGGCTAGTCCTGTTCGCATTGCTCTCTTATGCTATACTACATTCACTGGATATATACATCGCTCTGCCTATGCTCGTAATAATCGTTCATCGCAATAGCAATACCACGTACCTTGCACGTATATCGCCTATCTCCGACTTCGAAGTGGTTGCACAACTCCTCGAAATCTGGAACAGCAGAGAACTCCGGGGGTTGTCTCCATTGTTCCGAAGCCCTGCGTCGTTTGCTTCTCGCTGCAGCAGGTGGGTGTGACACCCTACCGATCGATACAAGACCCTTGATAAAATGAACTCAAATATTGCAACGTGCACTTGACGGGTCGACCCTGCATTTCGTGATGTCAATCGGAAATGTCAGGGACCGTGGCCCGCCTTGCCCGCCCGATTGCCACAAATGGAGCATCGCGGAAGCAAACCGTCAAATTCGCCGCGTCGACCGGGCGCGAAATGGAGAGGAAAAGGCATGCATGTGGGTTTTTGGTCTGGATCTGATGGAACGGCAGGAGAGAGCCGCGGAACTAGTAGCTTCGACGTTAAGCGGATCCGTGATTGGTGCGTCGGTCGCGTCCCAGGGTAGTTGAGCTTGTGCGGTCGCGCCATGGGCCGCGCCTCGAGCACCTTGCCTTCCTACCATCATCTTGAACATACTGTCTTGACACGCATCTTGGACCCGGGTTGAGCTGAGTAGTAGATCGAGAGATGGGGAAGAAGGCCGCCTATGTCATCACCGTCGGCACAGAACCTGGCGTATACACGACATGGTGAGTCTCTTCTCAGTCAATGATTCAATCGCGCGCTATGCCGCAGCACCGCGCTTCGAGGGCGTCCGTGGGCGCGCTTCCGCTCCGGTTGCGAGTCGCAACGGCCCTCGTCGTCGTCGAAGGCCTAGACGATGTGCTGCTGAGAGGATTTGGTTGAACGTCCACTGATGTCGCTGTCTTCCAGGCTTGACGTCCAATACCGTATCCGTGATGTCCCCGGCGCCGCTCAGCAAGGCTTTGACGACTACCAAGAGGCGGTGAATTACTACGCCGGTGCCGCCGCCCGTGGGGAGACCAAGAGGGTGGTGCGAGCCCCATCCCTACATTCTGGCAAGCAGCCGTGTCAGGAACGGCTCGAACAACCGCCGTGCTACAAGCCACAGTCTCAGCCTTCCTTTCTGTCGCCTGAACAGCTGCAGAAGCCCGCGGCCGGGGGAAAGCGTATCGGGAGGTTCGCGACGACGGGGAGCATTCAGGTTGGTGGTAGGACTGCCGAGGGAACCGCAGAGAGAGATGCTATAATCAGGAAGACACTCCAAGAATGCGAGCGCGAGAAGGAGTGGGTGAAGAACGCGAATAAGTCGAGCAACGGTTCCCGAAATGCAGTCGTGCGACGGACGAAGACCGAGCCTGCCCCGCGCCCAGGCGGCGGCGCTGGCGCTGGGCAGTCGAGCGCGAGGGTCGCGGCTCCCGAGAGATCGGTTCTACAACGTGCTGTTGTCGTTCCGCCTGCACAGGCCAATGTGTCCGTCGTTCGAACGTCTCGTCAAGCCATCGCCCGACCGAACCCGCAACGCGCTCCAAATATTCGAGCCACGCAACCGCCGAGCGCTGTGACGGCGTCCGTCTCGTCAGACCTGCCGACTTGCGTGACGCAAGACAAGAACGACTTCTTTTCCCCAACGATGAGTGATGTACCTGTCCACTCGCCTCGTTATGCGCAATCGCTGTCGTATGCGTCATCTCCGAGCGTCGCTGCTGCCCGTGTGCGCTCGCCTGCAATAGCGGCTAGCGACTGCAAGAGCCACCTGTCGACTCCTTCCAGTTTCGGCACGCGTTACTTCCCGGAAGATTGGCCTGCGCGCCAGAGGCAAATGCGAGAGAGTCCAAGAGAGCAACTTGAAGATACCTGGCGGTCACGAAGCCCGTTGTCCGACTCCGAGTATGCAACGGCGCCCAACACGCCCGAAGCCCAGGTCGCCGTCCTGGCAGATGTGATAACGAGCACCCTGGCCAGACGAGACGAAGGTGTGGAGGTTCCAGATGTTGTGATGTGTGATATTGATGTCCTGAGACGACCAAACGAAGGTGTGAACTCCGCGAGAGTGCCCTTCGCAACATTTACGCCTCCAACGCCGCCGCCTGAAACCCCGAGCACAAGAAGGAGCAACATGTCGCCCAGGTCCAATGCGACCGAGAGTAGTCGCAAGGCGTCGCCTGGAAAGAAGACACCTGTGGTCAAGTCACTGAGCGATGTGCAGGTACAGACGGAGCCGCAGGTTCGGCGTCGTAAACACTCCGAAGCGGCAGTGCAGACGTCGCCGCGCCTTATCCCCATGAAGAAGCGGTACGTCAACGGAGAGGTGCAAACCTCCCGTTGTTCCCCTTCTCTGTCCTCTTTGCGAACTTCTGCAGGCACCGGCAGGAGCGGGGACATGCAGTCGGATGGCGCGTGCTGTGGTCACCACGCCGTCGTGTGCCGCAACTGTGGACAACCAGCACGGATCATGCGGTCGGTGGCGAATGCCCAGTCCGTATCCTCTTGGATATCCTCGGTCGCCGCCGCGGGGTCTTCTCGTACTTCCCCCGTGTCCTCTGCGAGTAGTGCGTTTCCTGTCCCTGTCCCAGACGTTAGCCAATCCGCGGGGTCGCCGGCGGCTCTAGGAAGACACACGCCTCTACTGGGAGCAAGTGAGATACGCACCGATATGCAACCTTCAGCTTCGATTGTGCAAACCGCAGTGGACTCCATGAGGTTCGTACAGGGAGCTGAGGGTACAGATACGGTTGTCCATGACATGCGCTTCGACCCACGATCCCCGATTCACAGAGGGACCGCTGTACCGTCTGGGTGAGTCGAGTTTCTTCACCCTCCTTTATTTCTGCAGTAATGAATTCCCACGTTGGCTGCCTAGGTCTTCTGTTGCGTTGGAACGGCCATCGCCTGCGATGCTGCCGCTGAACAGCCTCCTCTTCGGCTCGTAGAGCTGCGCTTCAAGTTGGGGCACCCTTGCTTATGGACTTGTGTAGATGCTGTCAACGGGCCGTTCTTCTTATGTTCTCTGTTCTCATGCAGTCAGTGGTGATGGTCGGAGAACAAGGTGTGCCGACTGATACAGGGGGTAACTTTTGGCACTTATGCGCCTGGAGTAACACGGTCATGTGACACGCGATTCGACTCATTTGTACCGCTTTTGGACGCGTCGCGTATGATGGACAAATGCGGAAGACATACGGGTCCGACTTCCTGTGTGCCACTCACCCATCGCGGCAACGTAAACTTTAACGGCGGTGAAAAGAGGCCGATGTAGACGGAGTTGCGCCCTCCTGTCTTCGTCTTCGTATGTGCTTAAGGTGCGGGTGAAAAAAAGAAAATAAATATTGAGACCCGTAGGTCTACCACTCCGGGAAAGCGTGTCATCCTTGTGCAGGGGCCATGCTAATCTTCTCTGTATCGTTCCAATTTTTTCGTATGTCACCCCGAAGGGGACATTTATAGGCCTGAGGATTGCGGGCATACCGCCTGACTTTTGCCTATTGCTCAACCCACGGGGTTCCAGTTCGGCGTCTTCCAGTATCATCAGCGCTTCTGCTTCTTATCCACCACCTGCCTCCGCTGACTCTATGACCCGGTCTTCTCTCGCTGAAGCATGGCATCCTATGCATCTATTCGCACTCGCTCCTGTGCAGACATTGTCATCACCGTCCACCGGGCCGGCTGTGAACCTGATGTGGATCGCCCTGCTTCCGCCCACATGCACCCGGCTTCCTACCTCCTAGTTCCTGACATCCTTGACATCATGCGGTGGAATTCGACGCATATGAAGGTCATAGTGTCAATATAACGTCGGTAACCTTGTCCTCAGCCTCGCGACGGGGTTCTGGGAACCCCATAACAAAGACGTTTCTTTCCCTTCCGAGACTTTTCCAGCTGACCATTACCCCCCCTCATGACCTACCCGATACCGCAACTTTCCTACCGCGCATGCGCTCGCGAATGGCCAGAGTACAACGAAGGCGCATCCCGTGGCTTTCTGTACTCGTCATGGCGTTAGCATGGGAGATTATAAGGACTCGAGAAGCGAGGTCTCATGCTCGACGACGACTTCAACCGCCGAACTATGCTCGCCATCTACACCTCTGTCGTTGTGGGACTTGCGGGGATTGCAGCAGCGGCTGTACCACCTGCTTTCTTTACTAGCACTGGTATTGCTGCTTCTGCTCCGACTGTTGGGCCTTCTCATGCAGTTGGCAAGAAGCCGGCGCTCGGGTGGGTACGACCATACAGTTTGACTCGTGCATTTCGTAGTTGACTTTGACGCTACAGCTGGAATTCTTGGAATGCCTATGCTTGTGGTAAGTTATGGGCAACACGCGTGTCATCGTCATCATTGATAGTGAACTACATACCATGCCTCAGACATCAACGAGGATAAGATTCTAGCCGCCGCGAACCAATTCATATCTCTCGGACTAGACAAGGCCGGATACGAGTATATTAACATCGACGTGTGTGTTCGCAACTCGTTTTTCCCTCTTATCAGCTGAGACCCTTTTTCTAGGATTGCTGGCCGCTCATGGACAGGGACACCTCTACAGGTAGGATCGTCCCCGACTCTAGCAAGTTCCCGGACGGCATTAGCGGAGTGGCGGACAAAGTCCACGCGCTCGGTCTCAAGTTTGGTATCTACAGGTCTGTCTCTCCCGCCTCTGGCCAGGCGAGAAGGGATCCTGATAGCTATCTCAGCGACGCAGGCACGAACACTTGTGCTGGCTACCCTGGTTCGTTGGGTAACGAAGAGTTAGACGCGGCAACGTTTGCTGAATGGGGTGTCGACTGTGAGTGGGCGCTATCGATCTGTCCTCCGTCTAACTGTCTTCTATTCCAGATCTCAAATACGGTATGTATGATACTGCCTTGCGCGAGATGCGGAGTCTGATCGGTCTGTCACGAAGACAACTGCAATGTCCCCAGCAATTGGACAGATGCATCGGTACGACTCCAATCTATCCGACCTTGACTGTGTGCCCTGTTGACTGGCCCCTTTTAGAGTCCTCCCGATGGTGATTGGTAGTACGTGCATTTCTGGCGCTATACACGCAAGTCACAGACTAATTTCCTACCATGACTATGACAGCAACTCGAACTCGGCCGTCCGATATCGTCAGATGACAGCCGCCTTAGACGATACTGGGCGTCCCTTCCACTTCAACCTCTGCATCTGGGGCACAGCGAATGTCTGGGACTGGGGTACTCGCGTTGTACGTACTCGACATTGTAAAACCTTTAGTTTCATCCGTCTCACACAGTTCGGACTTTCACAAACAGGGGCACTCTTGGCGCATATCTGGCGACGTGCAGGCGTCATGGAGCTCCATCATCGACATCCTCGGCATCAACGTGCAGCACCTCGATGCGGTCGACTTCTATTCTCACAATGACATGTACGCCTGTCCGCTCAGCCAGCGCTACTGTATTCGGTGCAGGCCCGCTCACTTTGTTCGTTTACAGGGACATGATGGAGATCGGCAACGGAGACCTTACCATCCAAGAGCAGCGGACCCACTTCGCCGCATGGGCCTTCCTGAAGAGCCCGATCCTGCTAGGCACAAACGTACGTGCTTGAACGCGTCCCGTCATACACTTACAACGTCTGGCTGGACTGAACGTATGATCCCTTTGCTTCCTCTAGCTCGGCAACCTCAATGCGACGCAACTCGAGATCATCACCAACCCGGAGCTGCTCGCCTTCCATCAGGACGACACGATCGGCGCACCCGCAAAGCCGTTCAGCCCAACCGCGAACGCGACAGAGACAGACCTGCCCGAGTTCTACGCCGGACAGTCCTCCAAGGGCACGCACGTGTTCATCATCAACACTGGAGACGCGACGGCGACCAAGTCGTTCGACTTTGCGAACGTGCCGGGGCTCGCATCCGGCGGGGCGTCCTTCGACGTGCATGACATGTGGACCGGGACGGATCTCGGAAGCACGAGCACGAGTTTCGCGGCTGAGGTCGATGCACACGACACTGCTGCGTTCCTACTCACACCGGCGTAGGGACTTGTGCGCCTGTACGTTGCGCCGCGCCCAGCAGAATGAAGTTGACCGAACAGATGCGATTTGTTGCGACGCCACGGTCACGTCGCAGTGACCTTCTGTGTAGCTGCATATGACGAAATTCAAATCTACGCTCCAGGATATACTTGTGTGCATCACACTCGGGCCGCCTTCCCCAGCCTCACCACCATCAAGTTCATGCCTTCCACTCAGGGCGTACCTTCAGGAACTGTTCGGAGAATGGGTAGGTCGTGTACCCCTCTGGGCTCATCGCCGTATAGAAGTTCGACGGATCCGGGACGTTGAGCTCGAGGTTCTCGCGCAGGCGGAATGGCAGATCGGGCTAAAATAGGCAGGTGTGTGTCAGTACGCTTTGCGCCCATTGAGCACGAATTGGACCGTGTGAGACTAACGTTCGCCAGGAACAAGACGCCATATCCGATGAGTGCTCCGGTCTCTTCCGCTTTCTTGAGTCCTGTCTCGCGTGTGTACGCTCCCGTCGTGATGAACGGCTTTGGCTTCCACAGCCTCTGGATAAAGTCCGCCGTCTGCAGATTCGGTCGCCCGGTCAGCAAGGCGGTTCCCTCAGCAGGACAACCATGACGGCTGTCCCAAGAGCAGGACTTACCGAGAGGTCCTTTGGCGGTTTGGTCAAAACCGCCTCGTGTGAAACGGCATGCAAGTACGCGAGGTTCGGGAACCTCTCCTTCAGCTGCCCGACCAAGTACGAGAACGTCGGGATCGGGTCCTCCATGCCCATGTCTCCATACACGTTCCACGGGCTGAGCCGAATGGCCGCCCTCGACTGCCCAACGGCGCCGACGATGGCCTCCATGACCTCGAGCGCGAACCGGGCGCGGTTCTCGACCGAGCCCCCGTACTCGTCCGTGCGCGTGTTGCTGACGTCCTGGAGGAACTCGTCGACCAGGTACCCGTTCGCGCCGTGCACCTCCACTCCGTCGAACCCAGCCTTGTGCACCGCGTTCGCAGCACCCTCGGCGAACCACTGCACATACTGTTTGATCTCTGGAACAGTGTTCGCCGTCAGCAACCCCCGCGATCACCATCGCGACACCTCCAACGGCTGCAACTGACGCACCTTCCTTCGTGAGCGCACGCGGGACGTTGTCGGGGTGGTCCGCAGGCGCGATCGCGGACGGTGCAACGGGCTCGAAGGACGGGTATTCCGCCTGCAGCATGTCCTTCCGTGCCTGCCTGCCCATCGCCCACAGCTGCAGGTAGATGTAGCTCTTGTTCTTGTGGACTACATCGACTACCTGAGATGCATCACGCGAACCGTCGCCGCCGGTTAGCCTTCTCACAAACAGGGTCAAAACGGAACACATCATACCTTCCTCCACGCCTGGATCTGTGCGTCGTTCCATATCCCGGGCGCATGTGGCAATCCCCCCGCCTGGGGCACGATGACAGTCGCCTCGGTGATGAGAAACGTCCCCGGCACGCAGGAGCGTTGGCGGTAATACTCAACCGTCAACTCTGTTGGGACATGCGCTGCATCGGCACGAAGGCGAGTGAGGGGCGCGAGGACCACGCGATGACCGAGGGCCATATTCCCGACTTGTACGGGCGTGAATAATGCGTGAGCTGGTTCCGTGGACATTGTGGTCGTCAAGTCTGGACTAGCCTTGAGTGTCCTGGGAGATGGGGACATGATGGCAATCGCTGTTTTTAAGTGGGATTGGACTGGCTCCTAAACAGTGCTTTGAAAGCATGTATCGTACTCCTATTTTGTAAGGTCTCAAGCATTCCATATTATATCATAAGCCAGTTTATTCAATCACTACATATCTCGTCTTTGCACAGTCACAAGGTCAGTTTCGACCACTGTTGTGCTGACGAACACGGACAACGAGGACCGAGAGTAACTCGCACGCATGCAGCACGGGGATGTCACGAGCAATCGCTTGAGCGATTCTTCAATAGACATGCTAATCCCCAATGACATCGATGTCGCTACATGTCAAATCAATATGTACCGAGTGGAAATGCATTGGATATTTCTTCATCAATCAGGCATCCTTTGGCAGGCGAATGCGTTGTAGCTTAGTACTTGCACGACGTTTCGGCAGCCCTCCATGCTGCCCCCTGGGATTATGATTGAAACCTATTTGTACACACACTCATACAACAGTCAGAGTCCCTTCGTTTCGTCCTAATTGGTGCCGAAGGCGTTTTTGGCCTTGTTCGCCATCGAATCCTGTACAAGATGAGTGGTTGATTAGAGACCAGAGGCAGCCACGAAATTAGATGTTCGACGGACCTGGGTCTCGTTCGAGTTACTGCTCATCGAGTCACCCATCTGCTGAGTGGTCGACTTCTCACTCTGGAAGAATGGGGTTGAGATCGTGGGATACAGGACCTAGCAATCGAGTACTCACTTGGGGCTGCATCGTGGACGCGACGGAGTCCATCATGCCCTTGCCGACGTCAGTCATCTGTTCCAAGTACGACTTCTCAGAGTCGGGCTGCAAATGAAGACATCAGAATGGCGAAGAGACACGGACGCCCTGGACACAAGGGAGCGTACCTTCATAGCAGCACCGGCCTTTTCGGTGAAAGACTGACGACCAACGTCGGACATGGTGGAGAGTATTCCTGAAATGAGGAGGACGAGATGAGCGATGATGAGAGGCGGGGAATGTGTTGGGATGAACGACCAACCCCAGAGCGCATATATGCATTCCGCCCCTCCCAACCTTCACTAAGACCGTCACTCACAACGAGACATCTTCAAGCTTGGACGTCATTCAAGGAAGGCATCGACCACCCCTCCAGCTACAGTTACTCAATATGGCAGATCATTCTCCATTCCTAGCCAAGTCTCTGGTGGGAAATCGCAAGAATGACGCACTTGCCTGCGCCGTCTGTCTCAGAACCGCGTACACGCCCTGAGAAGCGTAGGAAGCTCGGGACAGACCCGCGTCTGTCGCTGTCTGCTAAACAGACGTCAGGTACTATTGGTTCATGATATGTCACTACACAGATAAATCGATAACCCATGAGTTCAAGTGTGAGCTATGCAGGATTCCGCTATTCGCCTAAAGCTAGCAGCGAAAGCATGACGTCGCCGATGGATTCCATACGAGCCTCTCAGTCGCATGCGAGCTGAAGGTGGCTGCAAAGCCACGAGTTGACAATGTACGCCGCAAGAACACGACCTCCATGCGGTACATGCCCACTTGGTGGCAGATGGCAAGCAGTGCCGAATCTGTTGAGTTATGGTTGGTTCAATGGTTGCAAGAACACCGGTAGCGCCGATCAGATGGACAGCTTTTTTCTCCCACGGAACCGATCCGATGCCCGAAACTGCTCAACCACCCGCGACCATTCACTGTCCCACACGACAATCTTCAGCAACTCCATGGATTTCGAAGCGCGCCGATACTCCTATGCTTCAAGAGGGTTGCCACTTCGAGCTTTACCAGCCATGAGTACGTGAGCCGAGATGAACTGCCCGTAGTCGTTCTACTCATGTTTAGCCTCGCGCGGCATTTCGACGTGCTTATGAGCCAATTGAAGGCGGGTGCAATCACATCCTTGACTTATCTATGCGAGATATTCTGACTCGTTGCTCGCTGACAGGTCTGAGCACAGGTTCGCACAAGATGCCGCTCATTCCGAGGGTGACTGCCCTGGTGGCGTGTACATCTTGTGATCAACATGATGTACCAACATCCCACCATCAACACTCGGCTGCATGGCATTTGAGCAGGGACGCTGCAAAGAATCTCTGATACCATATGCTACGCGTAGTCAGACTCGGATCGCGCGTTCCTTCGCAACACACCTGCCTACGTCGCCGCATACAAATACGCCGATGTAGATCACCCACCCGTCCATCGACACTCTTCGTGCGTCGTCGTCCCCCTTCCCTTTCTTTCCTAGCTTGCAGGACCCTGGTGGTTCCCCTTCCCCTTCCCAGCTTTCTTTCACCTTCAGTTGGGCTCTCTTCTTACAGAGCGGTTTTCGGATACTCGCCTTTTCGCACGATAAAACGCCATGTCTCCCGTTCTCAAGCCCTTCTTCGCCCTCGCCGCGTTCGTTGCTCTTGCGCAGGCAGCTCCAGCTCCTCTCTTTGGCATCAACTTTGGATCTGGCGACGAAAGCAACGCAGAGCCCGCGCCAATCTCTCAGGACGACATCACTTCCACGCTCGTGCGCCCCGCCCAGTTCGCGCGCGCGGCGTACTGCTCCGCGGATACCGTTACCGATTGGAGTTGCGGCAAGTCCTGCGACGCGATCCCGAACGTGAAGGTGTTTGCTGCAGGTGGCGACGACGGTGCTGTCCCCGGCTGTGAGTACTACCGCAGTCCTGCATGATGGTCATGCGACACACAACACGCAGCACCTGTGTGTCCGGTAACTAACGCATCACGGCACAGTCTTTGTCGCATCGGACCCCGACACCGAGACGATCGTCGTGGCTCACCAGGGGACCGATCCCAAGAAGGCTCTCTCGATCGCCAACGACGTCGAGTTCTTGCAGGTCGACGCGAACGCGACGCTCTTCCCCGCCGCGAGCAGCGACGTCCAGCTCCATAGCGGCTTCCAGGCGACGCAAGGCCGCACCGCCGACATCGTCCTCTCGAGTGTCACGGACGCGCTCACGTCCACCGGCTTCAAGAAGGTGATGGTCACCGGCCACTCGCTCGGCGCAGCCATCGCGTCTCTCGATGCTGCGATGCTCCGCATGTCGCTCCCGGACGACATCCAGATCGACTCTGTCGTCTTCGGCATGCCGCGTGTCGGAAACTCGGCCTGGGCGGACCTCTTCGACTCCCTCGTGCGTCCCCTTCCTCCTCCCTCGTCGAATCCGCGAAAGACTGAGCTGATCGTTTGCTGGCGTGTGCAGATGCCGACGTTCGTGCACATCACGAACCAGAACGACCCGGTGCCGAACGTCCCACCGCACGTGCTCGACTTCCAGCACCCGGCGGGCGAGCTGCACATCACCGCGGTAGACGACGCTTCAGGTGAGGCGACGATCGTCGAGTGCCCCGGGTCAGAGAACGAAGTGAGCTCTCTTTCCGTGCGGACGCACCGTGGAGAGAATGCTGACTATTTGTGCTCAGAACTGTGCCGCGGGCAACTCGCTCCTCAAGACGTCGATCCCGAACCACCTTGGTCCGTATTTCAACGACATCTCGTTCGGCGAGAAGCAGTGTGTGTGAGCGCAGACGTTGGGCGTCGTGACGCTCTTCCCTATCTTTATCTATATATGCTGGGTCTTCGCGGGGATGGGTCTGTTTTGTGTGCTGTTGTATTCGAAACTGTTGGTAGGGAATCACAATTGGGGTTTGGGGACGACATACCGAGTGCATTTGCAACCCGTGTTGCTCAATGCTTGAAGTAGGTATTCACGACCAACGCGAGGGTGTGATATGTCAGGACTAGCGCTGCTATGCGAATGGTGGGCCTTGTATCTTCAGTAAGGCTTTCGACGATCACGCGCAGGGATACTGTGGGCGACATCATTACCGACAGTTACATACTACACTTCCATGGTCGAGGCTTCCCAGCTTGATGTACGCCACATGTGGGTCCAACGAGAGATCTGTCAATGCTGGCACTGGCGCATCTGCGCGCTCGGCCCCGAAGCCTGGCCACTGGGTAAGGAGTCTGAAAGGTGCTGCTGTCAACGAGATCTGTGTACGCATGATGACAAAAGACAAACAGTCAAAAATGGCAACTCAGCTCGCCAAGCCCGACCGGCTCACCTCACTCCCGCTTACACTGTTCAAGACGCCGAAGACGGACGACTCGATCGTGGTACGCGAAGTGAACGTGCGGTCAACTCGCGTGCGAGGTCGCGCGTGAAAGCATTCGCAGTACGGTGGCGGGAATAACTCCTCGGGCGGTTAGTAACCATGTTATTAACCTGAGGCAGGATCCCCCCGAGTTATTAACTGGTTAATAACAGTTAATAACTTGAGCGCTTATACCGTCAGGCTAAGCGAGACGTACACTGCTCTCCCTACAATCCTCAACGTATCTCAACCTCCATCTGGAGCAGCAATCGGGGACCAGAGTGCGTCTCTACTGCAGTTCTATCTTGACAGACATTCTGCAGCTGGATGATGAAGTCTGGCTCTCTGATTGTTGCGCGGGCGACACCCGGCGAGTCTGGGCAGTGAGTTGGAACTTGGCGCCGGCGCTCAGGTGGTTGCACCATAGATTGACGGTGTTTTGAGAAGGACGTTGTACCTTGTGCTTGAGTTCCCTCGCATCCTGCTAGGTGACTGGTGTCACTCGCTGCGAATCATGCACTGACCAACCCAAGATGACTGGCAGCACAGACTCCAAATCATTTGCGACTCCTGCTGATGTGCAAGCGCTCATAGAAGCGCTGAGTTAGTAACTGGTCCAAAACCCGGTCCGAGTTATTAACGCGTTATTAACGCATGTTAATAACGTTGTTAATAACATTTGTTAAGAACTACTCAGTTATTCCCGCCACCGTAATTCGCAGACGGCGCGCGATCATGAGACAGGCTCCCAGGGAGTCTCAGACTCGCGACTCTGCAGCTTGTGGGCGTCGCGCTGGTGGTCACGGCGAGGAGGTTCTGCGCGCGTGAGCACAGACTCTGAGTTTGAATGACAGGGCGCAGCGAGCACGCTCCGTGGACGGTGGTGCGCAAGTCCAGGTACTTACGACTGACGGGCTCCCGTGGAGTGCTGATTGGCTCCGGAAACGGAACCCGATCGGCTAGAACAGGACCATGACTTCACCCTGGACTCATTCCGCTCAGGCATGACTCGCGCCTCACCCCTCTTCAGTTTCTACTCTCATCATGCTCTCGTCCAGCCGCTCCTGTCTGCAGTCGTCTGGGGCCGTTCTTGCGGGGCGCACTGGCGCTAAGGGAGGTGTGGCTGCCGTTCGCGTGCGGTGAGTTCTCATTTTGCTTGTCTTGCCTCGATGAGGGGTCGTGCTTTCGACGGACGCTGCAGAAGAGTTCGATGGGACGAGACGCACAGAATCTACCGCTTGTGGTTGTGTTCCGTACTGCACCTGAGCGTAGCCGATGTCATTGTAACGTGCAGAACTTGAAGCGCTGCAGGGACACCGGAGACGCTGCGCAGGGTCTGGTGCGTCTTTCCTCCGCTTATAGACGCAGCATACCCTGTGCCTTCTTGCAGTCCTTGAGATAGGACTGCTGAAGTGTGGGAGCCCTCCTGCACTCCTGATGTCATTCCTTGCCAAGCATATCCACCATCGGCACCTCGAGCACTCTCATATGGGCGCGAATCAGCATGTGAGGACAGATTCTCTGTATTCCTCAACTTTGGCGGAGTTTCCTCCGAGCGGGATGCGCACGCGATCACAGACCCTGTACAAAGGAACACGGACAAGACGCTAGTAGAGGTCTTCTTCACTTACTGCATGCTTTCGTGCAGAGGGTGGAGATAACGTGTCGAGTCAGCCCGTCAGATGTGCTCAATGGCGAGTTTACGAGGGCTGATATGGTGGTCAGCTTGGGAGATAGCTACAGTGAAGAGTCATCATGAGTATACCTTTTTTCCCCCTGATGCACGAGGACCTCATGAGCCATTCATCCGCTGACTGCATGCGTCTACTCTAGGCCTCGGCATACGCTCTCGACCGCGGCATCCATTCACACTCTCCAAGGCGCAATAAATGCCGCTCCTTCCCGTATAAATGCACGACACACCAAGGAGCTCCCGCCGCAAAACCACACCCGTACCATGGCTTCCTCGTCGGCGCAGTCGCATGCCTCCTTGGTCGAGTTTGGACAGAAACATGTCACAAAGGGCCTTGCCCGTGTCGTCGATGCCGTCATGGTCAAGGGGGAAGGCTCCTATGTGACCCTTGGTGATGGCAGGAAGCTGCTGGATTTCACATGCGGTATAGGCGTCACTAACCTCGGTGGGTGTATTCGTCATTGAACAGCGGTAGCATATCGCTGACCTCTGTATGCATAGGCCATTGTCATCCCAAAGTCAGCCAAGCCGCTGCAGAACAGTGTATGAACATCGTTCATGCTCAGGTCCGTTATTGTCCACCACGTTTTGTCCGTTGATCGGCTCAAGAGTCTTGCGAACCCTCAGTGCAGCATTGGCTTCCACGAGCCGTACCTCAAACTCATTGAGAGGCTACTGCCGATGATGCCGCACCCGTCACTCGATTCGTTCTTCTTCTGGAACTCTGGCTCTGAGGCGGTCGAAGGTGCCATCAAAGTTGCTCGGACAGTCACCGGCAGGCAGAACATCATCAGCATGCAGGGTGCCTACCACGGCCGAACGTTTGGTGCCATGGCGGTCACAAAGAGTAAGACGATCTATAGCGAAGGCGTCCATCCGCTTATGGTACGTCAAGGATGTTGATGTCGAGCCTTCACCGCTACGTACTCACCACGGTCACCCTCAGCCCGGCGTTTTCACCATGCCGTTCCCATACTGGCACCAACTTGGTGTACCGGCAGACACTCCGAGCTCGAAGATGTCAGAGATGTGTCTGAACCAGCTTCACTTGCTGTTATCGCAAGCGACCAACCCGAAAGACACTGCCGCGATCATCATCGAGCCTGTCCTCGGCGAGGGCGGGTACGTCCCAGCGCCTACAGAATTCCTCAAGGGCCTGCGGGACGTCTGCGACAAGCATGGCATCCTCCTTATCATCGACGAAGTGCAATCCGGATACGGGCGCACGGGCAAAAACTATGCGATTGAGTATTCTGGCGTCCGCCCCGACATCCTTATCACCGCGAAGGTAAATCTCTCGGCAAAGACTGCAGCCGGCATGTACTGAGGCACTCGGTGCGCTCTAGGGTCTCGCGAACGGCTTCCCTCTGAGCGGTGTCATCACCCGGCGGGAACTGACAGACAAGCTGAAGGCCGGTTCGATGGGCGGGACGTATGCCGGCAACGCGGTGGCGTGCGCGGCAGCAGTGGCAGCTGCAGACGTGATGAAGGAGGAGAAGATTCTCGACAACGTCAACGCACGGTACGTCTGCGGTTCTGATTAGGCATGCGCACGGCCATGACGAGAACTGATTGTGTTCATACGTGCTCACCCCCGTTCTCGTCCCGCAGGTCGAAGGAGTTGTTCGCCGCGCTGAACCCGCTCCTGTCGAAGCCTGCCGTTCTGGACGTGCGCGGGCAGGGTCTCATGGTCGCCGTCGAGTTTGCGTCGCCGGCCGGCACGGGGGCATATGACGCGTTCCGGAAGGCGAACGTGCCGGAGAAGCTCGCGAGCAGGGTGGCGAAGAGGTGCGTGGAGAAGGGCCTGCTCATTCTCACGACGAGCGTGTATGAGGTCATTCGCTTCATCCCGCCATTGAACATCTCGAAGGAGGATCTGGCGAAGGGATGTGCGATCTTTACGGAGGCGGTCGAGGAGGTGGTGAGGGAGGGGTGAACGCACGCAGCCGTACGTGTTGAGGTGACTGCGAAGAACTCCGGCTTCATCCAAAATCGCATGGGCATTGTATTCTTGAATCCCGGCCCCAGAAAAAATGAATTTGTATGCTTTAACACCTACTCGACGACGGAGTGACTAGCTATGGTCGTGATACGGACGGGGATTCCGATATTCATGTCCCGCCTCCTTTAGCACATGATTGTCAGACTCAGGACAAGACCGCTCGCCAGACTCGTTCGATTTTGCGTAACCCCTGTGGGGTGTCCTGTGCACGTCCACTGCGTGGCAGCCTGTTTGGACGATGCCCCATTGGCTAACCGGCCGAATCCAAGCGCCCGACGAGATATTCCTGGTCTGCCACTAGAGTGGCTCGACGCGGACTACCACTCTCACTGGGTCGTGAAGTTCACTTCGACATATTCTTAGACCACTGGGACTGCGTTCGCTCGTTAGGGTCCTCAAGGCCCACCAGACTCCAAGCCCACGTTCCCACCGGCGCGAGCCGCGAGCTCAGCCTGACCGGCATCGTGCCGCAACGGCGCAACCTCCACTCCGGACTCCCAGAGACTCAGAAAGGCCAGGCCAGGGTTTGCCTCTCGTCTGTCTTGCCCTCGCCCACGACCACGAACGTTGGGCACGGTCTTCTCTCGACCACAGACGCAGCGTCCATCGTCCGTCGCCTCCTTTCTCCCCGCTTCGCCGTCGTCTTGGTTCTGCACGCCCTTCTACGGCTGGACGAAACACGATGAACTCATTCCTGAATTGCTGGGCGACTATCGCCACATTCTTCTTCCTCGCTGCCCTTCTTGGCCCTAGTCCCGCATATGCATACATCCCGGCACAGGCAACCAACGATTCCAATGTCGCTGCCAGCGCCGGGCAGAACTTCTCTGATGTCTCGAAGCTTAGCCTGCAGTGGTATCCGATGGGGTCGTTTTCGGCAACAATCTCATATCAGCTTGTAGGAGCAGACAGCACTGGCATCAACAAGGTACGTCTCTCATCTTTCCCTCAATCTCTCCCCCGCCCTGTCGACCTCGTTGTGCACAACGCATGGTCCGTGTGCGTCGGAAAACGAGCAACGTCATATCCGTCTGAGAGCGGCGATCTACGCAAATCCTAGATCACCGACCTTCGTCCCCGACATTCTCATCTGATACGTTCGCCCGCCGCTTCTCGTCGTTCTCACCCCTGTGCTGCGTGATGTGTAGGGTGCGCTTGTACACTTCTCCGAGGCCAAGTTGCCAAACGATACAAGTGAGTGCTGTTGAACGTACATTTGACACGGCGAATGCTGATTGTCTGATTTCACTACCTTCCTTCCTCGTCCGCTGTTGCAGCTACAACACCATGGATCGCGCTTGTGAACTGTGATGCAAACTCAACCGACGCGTCTATGGAGGATGATATATTTACCCTAGCGCGGGACAGGGGGGCAGTGGCTGCAGTACGTCCAACCTCATATGCACGCGTATACGAGACACGAGCGAATGTGCCCAACCCGTCCGATTTAGCTTCTGTACTCGCTGAAGTCGGTGACGTGCTTCATCAACCCGGAATACTCGGATCCGGCCAACTTTGACCAGGTCATGGACATCTTCGCCACACAGTCGCTGTCCAACTCGCGGCTCATCGAGTCGCAGTTCGACAACATCCTCGGGAACTCGTCAAAGTATTACTGGTACAGTCCGTCTTTGCTGAATGCCTCAGCGCACGACATCCAGACTGCGATCGACGACCATACTGTACCCAAGGCGGGATATCTCTTCGCCACCCTGACCGCGTCTAATGCCTCGGACCCGTCTACGGGCTCCGGTAGTGGCAACACTCACGGCAGCTCTGCTGATGACGGAGGCTCTGGTGGTAGCAATGGCAACACCAACAGCACCAGTCTGGCCATGTACGCACAATTCTCCCTCTACACCGTAGCATATATTCACCCGTTTGGCTTGCAGGATCGTCCTGTATGCTATCACGGGATGTGTGTCTGCTCTCTTCTGCATCGTCATAATATCAGGGGTGGGTTATCCATGCTCTCGGGCTGTCGATGCTTCGGATGCGGCTGATGCACGTTCGGTAGGCCATACGGGCAATCCGTCACCCCGAACGGTACGGCCCTCGGTCAGGCGATGCTATGGGCGGCCCAGGACAGGCTGGCGCTCAAAGCCGGGCGCGTGGACTCGGGCGCGCCATCCTCGACACGTTCCCCGTAGTCAAGTTCGGACGCACGGATGAGCCCACAGGCGCATCAACACGCCCCAAGGACATTGAGAGCATCGACGGCAGCGACACCCCGCACACCCCGGTCAAGGTATCGCCCGATGAAGAGGTAGCTGTCGAACTGCGCGAATGGAAGGCTGTCTCGGGACAGTTGGGAGACGTCCAGGAGAGTCAAGTGCTCGCCACGGCCACACTCCCGACCTTGGCACACACACCAGCCGCGACAGCTGACGACGGCCAGTGGCAGGAGGATCCGACGAACCGAGCGAGCTCGTCTTCATCCGTCCCGCAGGTGGTCCCGCGACCTCGAAAAACTCCTGCGGATGCACACGCGTCGTCCGGAGGGCAGCCAGAGGTCATGCCTGATGCGATCGGCCGCGAGACGTGCCCGATTTGCATCGTCGACTTCGAGGAAGGGGACGATCTGCGCGTGCTGCCGTGCGAGGGCCACCATCGGTTCCACCAGGAGTGTGTGGACCCATGGCTGCTCGAGCTCTCGAGCAGCTGCCCTCTATGCAGACAAGGTGCGCAACTTCACGGTAGACACCGCATGGCGAGCGGCTGACGCTCCGCACAGACTTCCAAGCTCTGCAGACGATGATGTCTGACGGCGGGGAGGAAAACGAGATGCTGGAACCCCCACCGCCGCACGGAGGAGCGGCTCGTCCGATCTCGTCCGCAGCGGCGCGGTTCTCGCGATACCTTAGGGCCGCACGGCACCGGCACAGGAGGCAGGGGGGCGCGCGTGAGGACCCGGGCGGGTATGACGCGACGGACCCGCCGCTGCCTGTGGCGCCGCGCACGGCGTTGCACCTGTAAGTAGGGCCCAGGCCCCGATGACCCTTCGTTTGCATGCAGATGGAGACTGGGGCAGCGATGGTGCGTTGGCGTCGGTGTACCGTGTTGATTGGTGCGGGCACTGCGCAGGGCGGATCATGCTGGAGTGTGATTGGTGTGGTAAGTGTAGCAAGTATGTGTTGATGGCCGGATCTCGAGGCTCGCGTTGTACTGGCGCGGACGGTGTATTACTATTCTGTCCTGTACTATCTGATTACGATAAGTAATGTCTAACTCTTCTGTGAGCGTGTGCGACTGGCCGCCTTGTCGATGGTGAGCACATCTGACACCCTCCGGATCCAAGACTCTTCTCTTGACAGAAAGGCAGCTCGCTTCCTCGACTCATTGGACTCTCGTGGGCGACGTCACGCACGTCTGGACACGTAGTCCTCTCTCCCGGTTGCGGTGAGCTCTCCACTTTGCGTTTGATACACCACCGTCTGACCACCTTGGCAGGCTGACGTCAGTACACCCTCTACCATACCGGGCGGGCATCGCGGTCTGGAGCGGTCATCTGACCGCGTTTGCCCTCACGCGTCATGCGCGTCTGGCAGCGATGACGCGCCCCACTCCTGGACACTGGCCTTGCGCCCTTGGGAACTCGCAACGTCATCGACTCATCGTGGCCCATCGTTGGTCCGTCTCTGGGGCTGCGATCGAGGACCACTCCCGTTACGGGATGAGCAGAAGGTATATAACGAGAGGTGAGCTGGGGGGTGAATCCATCCACTCACAATCTCTCTGCTGCTCTTTCAACCCAACCCTCCACAACTCTCCCTCTCTCCACCACTCCCACCTAGTCTTCATCATGTCTGACATGGGCCGCCAATCCCTCACCGACAAGGCTTCCGCCGCTCTCAAGGTATGTGTTCTGCCCGAGCGTCGCGTCTCGGCGTTCTGGCGCAGGAGATCTGACCCCCGCGTCACTTTTCTACAGCCCGACTCTGAGAAGTCGACGACGGAGCACATGGGCGACAAGTTCAAGGGCAAGTCTGACTCTGCCGCTTCGAGCCTCGAGCCCCAGAGCGAGAAGTCCACGACGCAGAAGGTCGGCGACGCGTTCAGCTCCAACTCGAACGAGACTCAGGTATGTAGTTGGCCGAGGTGTATGCTCGGTGACACTTGTCGCTCATTCATCTCCATTATAGCCCTCCATGACCCAGAAGGCGAAGAACGCCATGGGCCTTGGCGACAACTGAATAGCGTGCTATTAGCATGACAGTTGCGCGTAGTGTAAAGCGTTGTAACAATCGTGTATGAATATACCTTCCTTCATTCTGATCTTCTTGTGTGCGACTTCGTAGTGCAACCAACTTAATCTGCCCGAATGCCATATGATTCTGAATTCAACGTCTGTGTTGCGATTCATGCACAAAGCAGTCTATTTCTTCCTTCACGTTGACGTTTCAATTTTCCCATTCCCCACCGTCACACATTTGGGAGGTTTTACAGTACCATCAATTCTCAGGCCTCAGGCCTAGATTACAACGAGCGCGGCTGCCTACTTCTTCTGTGACTCGAGGAACTCCTTCGAGAATGGGTACGTCGTGTAGCCCTTCTCAGTCATCGGCGCGTAGATAGTCTCATAGTCGACCTGGTTCAGTTCAATGTTGTGCTTGAGGCGGAACGGCAAGTCGGGCTGTCAATCCAGAGCACATGGTCAGCACCAGCGACCGCACGACGATCCAACGGCTCACGAAGCTACTCACGTTCGCAGTGAACCAGCGCGCGTAGCCGACGAGCTGGCCCGTCTCCTCCGCGACCTTGAGCCCGGACTCGCGGTCGTATCCTCCGGTCGTGATCGTGGGGCCCGGTGCCCAGATGTCGCGGATAAACTCCACTTGCTGCATGATGGAGGTCCCCTTCATGAGACGTTACAGAGTGTACATAAGGCGCGGACACGTACCGCAGGGTCCTTCGGTCCCTCGCAGCCGGGTGAGCCAGGCGAAACGACGTGCACGTAGGCGAGGTTCGGGTGCTTCTGCTTCAGCTGCTCCACGAGGTAGCTGAACGTCGGCACGGGGTCGTCCTCGCGCATATCTGAGCCGTCCCTGTGTCTCAGCACTCGCAACCAAACGGCGCAAGACGTCCGAGCGCACCTTGGTACCTGCTCCAGGGGCTCAGGCGGATGGCCGTCTTGGTGGGCCCGACGGCGGCGGCGATGGCGTCCATGATCTCGAGCATGAACCGGGCGCGGTTCTCGACCGGGCCGCCGTACTCGTCCGTGCGCTTGTTCGAGACGGACTGGAGGAACTGGTCGGGGAGGTAGCCGTTCGCGCCGTGCAGCTCGACGCCGTCGAAGCCCGCGCGTTTGACGGCGTTGATGGCAGCGGTCGCGAACCACTCGACGTACTCCTTGATCTCTGTTGGGCGGACGGAACGTGAGTAAGGGAGTGGAGGGAAGTAAGCGCACGGCGGGTGCTTACCGGCCTTGGTCAGCTCGCGAGGCGTGTGGTTCGGGTTCGTGCTGAGGGGGATCGGGGAGGCGGAGACGTAGGGATAGTCGGGGAACTCCGCATGGAACGCCTCCGGAATCGCGGCGCGGCCCAGAGCCCAGAGCTGGCAGTAGATGTACGAGCCCTTTGCGTGGACGGCGTCCGTAATCTACCAGGAGTCGCGTCAGCCTTGCTCGAGTCTGACTGGTTTCTATCCACCTTCTTCCAGGCAGCGATCTGCGCGTCGTTCCAGATGCCAGGCGCATGGGGCTGTCCGCTGGCCTGCGCAGAGATATAGGTAGCCTCGGTGATGAGGAGGGTGCCGGGGACGCTCGCGCGCTGCTTGTAAAACTCCAGCCCGAGGTCGGTCGGGACGTGGGCGGCATCGGCACGGTAGCGCGTCTGCGGGGCGAGCACGACGCGGTGGGCGAGCGTGGTGTCTCCAACCTTGACCGGCTTGAAGAGCGCCGGGGTATCAGTGGAGGAGGACATCGCCCTGCGTTGAGGTTGGAACTGCCGTTTGGCTAGATAGTGATAGTCCGTCACGCGTTGCTCGTCAGCATGGACAAACAATATAATTTCTATATGCGCACCTGGGTTCTCCGACGCCAATGTTGCAAGACCGCATCTGTGCTTGATAGAGACTCCGGACTGGCGCAGGCCAGTGCGCGCAGGGAGGACACGGAGGAGAGGCGAGGTGCGAAGCATAACGGCGGTGGTCGAAGGACGCGAAGATACGAAGGGAGATATAAGGAGATGCAGCGTCGTGCCAGGCGTCAGGCGAGCTCTGTTGTGTTTGTCGTGATTCAGCGGACGTCAACGTCATGGGCACAGCACCGTGCTAGCTGACCGCCCATATATGGTAACTACGCTCGTTGTCGCGCCTCGCCCAGGATAGGCGCGCATCACCTCCTGTGTGCCGGGCGAACGCGTCGTGTCCCGGCCAAGGTCGCTTAACCATCGTAGGGTTCTCCATTCACCGGATGTTGGACGGCGTGAGAGGCAGAGTGGCATGTTCTCCATTCGATACGCAATCCCCACCTTCGCTGCGTGTTTCATGGCACCCGGGGTTTACGCGCCATCCTTCCTGCTGAGTCCGTGGCGGCGAGCCGAGGCACTCTGGACTCCACAGTCTGTCATGGAATCTGACAAGCTTGCTTCTGGTCTGGCGGGAACCCCTGCTCCTGAGCGGTAACGGATAATGTCCTGTAAGTGCGCACTAGTCAGCGAACGGGCTGGCAGGAACAAAGTTCAACATATACTTCATCAGGAAAAATCCAACTTCCTAATCGGAACTAAATTAGAGAGCCCTCCCTATAATGCTGATAACGCCAACTAATGGTCACTAATTTTCCCTTCGTTGTGTGAAACATCTCATTTGGCGTGGAATGCACTGTGAAGCTCCCACATATACGAGAATACGAATTTCAGAGAGAAAACGCGAGGCACGTCGGCCAAAATTGAGAGCGAACAAGGTAACCGCTGTTCACTGGAGGACCGTGGAGTGCGCTGAACCCCGCCCTAAGCTAGGACGGCAGCTTCCGATCGGTGTGCAACTGCGCGCCTTCCGATGTTCAACTTCACTCCTCCCGCGTCACTACTCTGAGACTTGCTCTCGTGCTGTCAACACTCGTCTCGTGGACAATCTGAGGCTGGACTATTGAGCTCGGGTCCGCTCTCTGGCGCTTGTATATCCTCTTCTGTCTGCTAGGACTTGGACAATGCTAGTCTGCTGGGACTAATGCTCGCTGTCAACTGGTGCCTAGCAACGACCCCGGAGCCGTCTGGAGTGAAACCTAGGGGCCGAACTTGTGGCATTGAAGGACATCATGGATATGGAGGAGCGTTCAGCACGTATGGTGAGTAGCATGGCCACCCTACTAGCTGTATTCTATGGGTGCGGGCGTTCGGTCATCTCCACGCGAACAGAATGCGACCTAGTGATACACTTGGTGTCACTGTGCGAGTATGTATGTCATTGCGCTGCGGTACTATCTGTCACTGACTTGTTATACTGCAGCAAATTTTTCGCTTTCTACTGTGATCATTGATGTCGGGCGTAATCTCATGGCGCCTAGTGATAGCATTGTGATGTTAGTAAGTACTTTGTCTGTGATCACCTCATAACATGCTGATGTTTCTGGCCGCATGGCTACGCTGTAGGGCCGTCAAGACTGGGTATGTATGTGAGTAGCCCCCATGGCGCCTTAGGAAAGTTCAAATTGTGCGTTATGAGGCGGCCAAACGCGACGGAAACCCCACCACAACGCGGTAGGAGTGTGTCGTACAAGACCGACATTGATACGATGCACAGTCAGATAGAGTGAGCAGCGGGCAGCTTCACCACAAGGAGGACGGTGTGTGTTGTGGGCGCATGGGCTTGTGCATGTACAAGTATAATAGCTTCGTAGCTTAGATTGTGTATCTCCGTCCGCACTAATGCATTGTCTTTTACTGGAAAACTGGACCCCAGATTATGCGTGGACCATGACGACGAAGGAGCTCTAATGGCATACTAATCGACCCTATTGTCTCATAATTAGTTGGGACCTAGCGAATGACCCTAATCGGTATAATGGCTCTAATCGGCTCTATTTAGAGGTAATTATGGTCAATTAGAGAATCGGATTTTTCCTGATGTTCACGTTGCCTCTCGACAATCACGCTCTTCCAATGCATTGCTGAAGATGCGCACTCCTGATTCTTCAAGCTGAAGTCCGAGCACAGTATCACGGGAAACCGGTCTTCAATGAATCCCTGGAATGTGACATACGTCAAGTTCACAGGAGCCTCGAATATTCGCTCAAAACGGCACTGTACCATACCTATCTTCGATCTGGAGCACTTCGTCCTCTTGTGGACAGGCAGCATTTCGTAGGTTGGTGTTCGTGATTCGAGAGGACCCAAAGTTGTTCAGTCGAAGACGGGAGTGCAATATACCCTGTTTTTACCGAGCTTACCTGACCATTCCGCACGAAAGGGCAGAGTACTGAGCGTACTGAACGTACTGAACCCTTGAGTACTGTCAATTTTCTATCCTACCCTCAAGTCGTCTTGATTGTCACGGAGATAGGTAAAATATGACACCCAGCTCTACATTGACTTTTGTTTCACCCTAAGATAAGAATACATCGCTATTGGCAATACTTCTTCCATGCGGCTCCCGATTGTAAAGGGCATTCTAACACATGCACCATTTTGGCTCGAGGATCCCTCGGACGCACATGCCAACCCCATCCCACCAGCACTGCACCCCGTCCAGGTCGCTACTCTCCGCACCACTTGCGAGCACTCTGGAAGAGCCGGAACCACGGGCCCACACCCTTCCACGCGTCCACGAACTCGGGCGGGTACCAGCTGTTGCTCTCAAGCGTGACGACGCGCTCGGGGTGCGGCATAAGCGCAAGCACTCGCCCATCGGGGGTCTGCACGCCCGTGATGCCACCCGGGCTCCCGTTCGGATTGAGCGGGTACGTCTCCGTGGGCGCCCCCGCCCCGTCCACATACCGCACGGCGAGCAAGCCCTGCGCCTCGAGGTCGCTCTGGGACCCCTTGCTCCCAAACGACGCGCGGCCTTCCCCGTGGGCGACCGCGACAGGCAGCTTCGAGCCGACCATGTCGCGAAGAAAGACAGAGCGCGAGGTGACAGGCCCCTCGACGACCTCGACGACACAGACCCGCCCCTCGAAGCGTTCGCTCGCGTTCGGCTTGAAGTCAGGCCAGGCCTGCGCCCCAGGTACGATCTCGCGAAGCGCGCTCATGAACTGGCAGCCGTTGCACACCCCGAGCGCGAACGTGTCTTCGCGCGCAAAGAAGGCAGAAAACTCGGCCCGCGCGGTCGCGTTCAGGAGGACCGAGTTCGCCCAGCCCTTCCCCGCGCCGAGCACGTCGCCGTAGGAGAAACCGCCGCATGCTGCAAAGCCGCGGAAGGAGGACAGGGACGTCGCCCCGGAGAGGACGTCCGACATGTGCACGTCGACGGCGTCGAACCCCGCCGCGGTGAACGCCCAGGCCATCTCGACGTGACCGTTCACACCCTGTTCGCGGAGGATGGCAACTTTTGGGCGCCGGAACAGGCTCCGAGACTGTTGAGGCGTGAACGTGAGGTCGAAGTAGAGACCCTTGTGCGTCGGGTCGCTGATGAGCGCGTATTCCTGCTTGGCCCCTTGCGGGTTGTCGCGGAGAGACTGCATGCGGTAGGACGTCTCGGCCCAGGCCTGTTGTAGGTGTGCGCGTGTACTGGAGAATACCTCCTCTCTGCCGGTCGCTGAAGTGAATTTGATGATCTCGTCTGACGTGACAATGCCGACGTTGTGTATGGAGGAGGCCGGAAAACCTCGTCCAGTGAAGAAGTCGGTGACTTTGACAATATCGCTGTCGCGGACTTGGATGACGGCGCCCAGCTCTTCGTTGAATAGAGCAGACACACTGTCAGTCTGTAACGATATAGGCTCCAAGTTGACGTTCAGGCCAGTCCGCCCAGCAAATGCCATCTCGACGAGCGTCGTGAAAAGACCACCGTCGGATCGGTCGTGGTAAGCTAGAACGGCACCTGGAAGCTCGGTGCGAACCTCCTGGCAGGCCTGGAAGAACACCTTGAGGTCCTGAGGTTCGACCACGTCGGGTGCCTCCGACCCAACTTGCTTGAACACTTGGGCGATTGCGGATCCTCCCAAGCGTTGTTTGCCGCGCGCGAGGTCAAAGAATAGCAGCGACGTTGGCTCGCCGATATCCTTGCGAAGCTGGGGTGTCCACGTCGCACCCACGTCCTCCACTGCAGCGAACGCGGTGACGATGAGCGAGAGCGGCGCACTAACCTCGCGCCTCTCCTCGCCGTCCTGCCACTTCATCGACATGCTCATCGAGTCTTTCCCGACGGGAATACCCACCCCAAGTGCGGGGCAGAGCTCCATACCAACAGCCCTGACAGCATCGTAGAGCGCCGCGCCCTCACCAGGCTTGCTCGCCGCGCACATCCAGTTCGCACTGAGCTTCACGCGCCCGAGAGGCCCGACGTGCGCCGCGGCGAGGTTCGTGAGCGACTCCGCGACGGCCATGCGCGCGGACGCCGGTCCACTGAGAATCGCGAGAGGCGTGCGCTCGCCCATGGCCATAGCCTCCCCTGTACGGACGTCGAAGCCGTACGATGAGCGGGTGACTGCGACGTCCGCGACGGGGACCTGCCACGGCCCGACCATCTGGTCGCGCGCGACGAGGCCGGTGATGGTGCGATCGCCGATGGTGATGAGGAACGACTTGGAGCCGACGGACGGCAGGCGTAGGACGCGGTCGACTGCTTGCGCTATGCGCGCCGGCATCTCAGCCTCTGAGGTGTACTCCGCCAAGTCGGGCTTGAAGGGTACTGCCGGGGGCGCGACATGCTCGTCGGTGCGATGCATGCGAGGAGGTTTCCCGAAGAGGGTCGACATCTTCAGATTGATGACGTCCTGCCCGAGGAGTCTGTCGGTGACAACGAGTTCGTCCGAGTCGTTGGCGGTGCCGACAACGGAGAATGGACAGCGCTCGCGCTCGGCGAGGCTCTGGAAGAGCTTTTCCTGCTCCGGAGCAATGGCGAGGACATATCGCTCCTGGCTCTCGTTGCACCAAATCTCCATCGGAGACATGCTCGCGTCGGCGACGAGGACGTCACGTATCTCGAACGTCGCTCCAAGGCCGGAGTCGTGAACAAGTTCAGGGAGAGCGTTGGAGAGACCGCCTGCGCCTACGTCGTGGATAGACTGGATCGGGTTGTCAGGCCCCAGGTTGGTACACGCATCAATGACCTGTTGACAGCGACGCTGCATCTCGGCGTTGTCGCGCTGGACACTGGCAAAGTCCAGATCAGCAGAACCAGTACCGGAGACTTGACTGCTCGCGGCCCCTCCACCAAGACCGATGAGTAGGCCAGGGCCACCGAGCACGACGATCTTCGCGCCGGGCGATATCTTCGACTTCTGGGCAAATTCTGGGCGTACGTTCCCGAGCCCACCGGCGATCATGATAGGCTTGTGGTAGCCCCGAACCTCTGCCCTGCCATCAAGAAGACGGACGGTCTCGGCAAATGTTCTGAAGTACCCTGCTAAGGCGGGTCTCCCAAACTCGTTGTTGAACGCACTGGCTCCGAGCGGGCCCTCGGTCATGATATCGAGAGCGGATGCAATGTGCGCGGGGCGGCCGAAGTCAGTCTCCCAAGGCTGCTCGTATCCAGGGATGAGAAGGTTGGAGACAGTGAAGCCCGCAAGACCAGCTTTGGGCTTCGATCCGCGCCCCACTGCACCCTCATCACGGATCTCACCACCAGAGCCTGTCGCTGCACCAGGGTATGGGGAGACAGCAGTGGGATGGTTGTGCGTTTCGACTTTGACCAAGACAGGCATGTCTTCCTCCTCAGCGTTATAGAGGAGCTTGATACCCGGATTCGCGTTGCTTGCAGCGGTATATGAAACAGCGAACCGGGGTGCTCGGTGACCCTCGAAGACGGCAGCGTTGTCCGAATAGGCAGAGATGGTGCCGGTACCATTCAGCCTCTCCGTGTTGCGGATCATCTGGAAGAGGGAGGTGTCCTGGGCCTCACCGTCGATCGTCCACGACGCGTTGAAGATTTTGTGGCGACAGTGCTCCGAGTTCACCTGAGCGAACATGAACAGTTCTGCGTCCGTGGGATTACGATCGATGGGAGCGGGTCCAGAGACATATGCGTCAACGAGGTAGTCGATCTCGTCCGAGGAGAGCGCAAGGCCAAGTTCCTTATTGGCAGCCACCAGTTTTTCTCTCGCTGCATCGCCGGTAGACCCAGAGACAAGGTCGATCGTTCGCAGAGGACTCGCTCCCTTGTGGCTGAAGATCGCTTCTTGATGCGGGAGAGACAGCTGAACGGTCTGAGTCATGCGATCGTGAATGAGGGGAGCTATAGTGGCAAGGATGTCGGACGTGATTCTGGAGCCATCGCTCGTAGTGAACACGAAGGCAATTCCACGCTCGAGCCTTTCCACATAGTCGCCGAGGTTGCAAAGGCGTGCAATATCTGTCGCCTTGCTTGACCAGGGGGAGACCGAACCTGGTCGAGGGAGGACATAGACGACATTCTGACCGTCTTGGAAGGCGTCTACAGTGGTAGGCAATTGGAAGTGATCTCCGTACTCTAACAGTTGCAACAGGACATTTCCTTGGGGGGAATCTGGTTCCGCGAGGGCCAATCCAGCGTCGCCCGTGCAACATGAGACGAGATGGAGGTAGAGAGCATCAACGGATGTGATTTGTGGAAGTGCCTTCTGGATGTTCTTCAACACGACGTCTCGTTTAGACGGAGAGAGAGCCGAGCTTCCGTGAATGACCAGCATGGTCCTCTGCTGAGTCGTGAGATACTGCAGTGACGGGGATGGCTTGGGTTGTGCTCACCCTAGATCCAGCAGTCTATGATTCTGCTCCCGAGCCTGATTGATCCCTGACGGGAGGCACGACTGAGGAACAGACAGATAAGCTGGGCTCAAGATAAAAGGGAATGCGAGACCTACTGAAGAGATCGAAGGAGGCGATGGGCGCGAGGAAGTGTATGACCGACATCGAGCAAGAGAGCAGGAGAGCCCATCCCATTTTTTGTGCTCCATGACTCTTTATCTTATCTGATAAGCGGTATGTATCCGACTTTCAAATTGGGCGCTTTGCACACTGACGCAGCATCTGGCGCCCGCTGCTTGTACTTGACTCCGACGCCTTCGTCTCAACTTACGAGCTCTCACCACCATAATTGGTGCACTGCTACCTGTAGTGCTGGTATCTTGCTTTGATTGGCACTCATGAATTGATTATGCACTCGTGGCTCGAGATTTACAGGAGGGCAAAGCGTTGCCAAATGGCCACCGCTTGATGTCAAAGCTGGGTCAAAGCCAAAAGCCTCGACTTCCTAGCTTTCGCCCTCGCAGCAGCATAAATGCGTCAGCGAGAGGCTGTTATGCGAGTTTACCTCACCATAAAAAAGCTAATCTCGCCCGCGACCGAATCCGAACATGTCCTCCTATCCTGATGGCTACCAAGCCTCTACGGAGATCCTTGGCGCCCGCCTGCTCCGCCTGTTCCGCTGCCCTGCCTCACAAATCCCTCACAGTGAACATGAACATGTAACCTCTTTTTACCCTACTGGCTACCAAGCTCACTACGGAATTCCTTGGCGCCCGCATTGGACTGACCAATCTGCCCCTACCCCGCCCTCACAACCCACGCGTAGGGAGCCTGTGCGGACTGACCGGCCGGCCCCTACGACACTCTTCGCGTTCAGACTGATTGCTGGCCGTCCTATGTGTCACTGTGCGCTATTCCATGAATCATGGTCTGCCATCTTGGCGCAGACTAGCCTTGGCCGCTGTTATTTACCTTCACAGTTCTAGATAGGACGTTGAATACCACCGAGATGCATATCCATCGGTATTCACCGGATTGATATGCGCTTGATGTCTGCCCATGCTCCGTGAGACAGTCTTTTGTGGCCTGTTTCCCGATCAATTGCCTGCCTCATTCCGAGAGAGCATGTAGGTGAACATTATGTATATGTGCTTGTTTCTTTCGAGCGTACCAGGAGCGGTTTACGAGACTTCAGGGCAGGCTGAAGCGCGTCAAGGAGGCACGTGGTTGACTTCGTGGCGCGCTGAGTCGTCTGACACTGAGTCGAGAAGTTCACAACGTTCACAAGGAATCTCTGTCGCGAATGATGCGCTCGCAACAACCAATTGCCTCCGTCGTATATGTGGTTTCTCTATTCTTGCCCGCGAATGCCTACGTACGCTGTGCGGTCTCACGAGCCTAACGCCTGCCTGACGTGGCGATGTCATGGGACAGCCCAATGACCGGACCCGCCCCGCGAACCTCTCGCAACGGATGGGCGACCGCTCCTCCTCCCGGCTTCTTCGACGTCCTCGAGTTCGTCTGGAGTGGTGTCAACGGTGCGCCTGACCTCCCTCTCTGATTTTCGCTACTCTTCACCTGATTAGAACAGGCCTAGATACTAGCCGACGTCCTGCTTCGCGATGACGCTCGGTTTCGTCCATCCTCGTGCCTATAAAGACCTAGAGGGATCATCTAGTGCCGTCTCTCGCGGCGACCTCGCATTCCTCCGCCTCGTACTTCGCTGCCTGCTCTTCGCCATGCTCGCGACATTCCTTGCGGGGGTCCTCCTCTTTGGACGTGCTACCTTCGCGCGAGAGCACTCTCCACTCTCACGGACCTTACTCGATGCAAACGTCCTTGAGGACCCGTCTTTCTCGCACAACGTCTCGTCATGCCCAGGTATGCCCTCACTCAATTCTCTTGCGCCTTGAGACCGCCCATGGCCTGGGGCAGCTCGTGAACAGCTGACCTTTTGCGCATACACTGAGCCGTGATTCGTTCCATGGAAGTCGAGAACCATTATTGATAACCCCGCTGTACAGGCTATACTCTATCTTTCTTACAGGCGACCAAAATCGGTCTGACCGCAAAACTCACTCTCGCCGGACCTGCGTGTAATGCATTTGGCCACGACATCACTGACTTGACCTTGGAGGTCTCTCACGATACTGCAACTCGGTAAGTTGCACGGGGTACCCAAGTCACGGGCTTCGGACACCCGCTGCCACAAACGTGCGTCGCTCCGAGAGACTTTCCATGGAAGGAGACTCTTCCACTCCACAGTCACTGAGTGGGCGTCATTCCCTGTTTTGTTCCAGGCTACTCTACCGCGCCGTGCCCCGTAGTCGATCTCGATATTGATCTCTTCCTCTCTGCAGGTTGCATGTGAACATATACGACACCGCAAAATCTCAGTTCACAATCCCGTCATCCGTCATTGAACTTGCGCCTGGCTCCGACGACGATACTTTGAAGGAAACTTCGGACCTCGTTTTCAATTACGAGTCATCGCCCTTTGCCTTCTGGATCACCCGTCGCTCAGAACCTGATGCGCAGCCGCTTTTCGACACGCGAGCCTCGTCTCTCCCCCCTACTCCCATTCCCCCTGTCATTTCCACCGACAACAGCACCGCTCTCGACGGCTTCCCACTCGTATTCGAGGATCAGTACTTGCAGCTCACTTCTGCTCTTCCTCTGGATGCCAACATATACGGTTTGGGCGAGGTTGTCGCAGGCAGTGGTTTTCGTCGCGATGTTGGCGCGAAGGACGGAAAAGGAACTATCCAGACAATGTGGGCCCGTGGCGCATCCGATCCCGTCGACGAGAACATGTGAGGATACTCTCCGACTTGATCACAGTCATTTAGTGATCAAGCATTGCCCTACCAGCTACGGCTCGCACCCCATCTATATGGAGCACCGATTCAACGAGACGACACAGAAGTCCCAGTCGCACGGCGTATTCCTCTTCAGGTCTGTATCTGACTGTCTGTCTTCGTCACGGTTGCTCAATAAGTCGATGTATGCAGCGCTGCTGGCTCCGACACGCTGCTCTTGACCCCTCCGTCTTCTAATGTCTCACTGATCGAGTACCGGCTCATCGGCGGCACGCTCGACTTCTATTTCCTGTCGGGGCCTACCCCGCAGACGGTGATCGAGCAGTACGGCGCACTTGTCGGTCTGCCCACCTGGCAGCCACTCTGGGGCTTCGGGTTCCACCTGTGCCGCTGGGGCTACTTGAGCCTGAACGAGACTCGGGAGCAGGTGGAGAAGATGCGAGAGGCGGACATTCCGCTCGAGGTCATGTGGAACGACATCGACCTGTATACTGCTGTCCGGGACTTCACAAGCGATCCTGTGAGCTTCCCGCCGGAGGAAATGAGGGCATTCATCCGGGAATTGGTGAGTAGTCCCGTCTCGAGTTACTATAGGATGGCGTATAGGAATCTATTGACTTTGGAGCACAGAAAGCGAACAATCAGCATTACATCCCGATCGTCGACGCTGGCATCGCGCACCAAGTGAATGATACCGACATTGTGAGTGAATTTGTTGTCGGCTGGCCGTGTCGAGGTGTTTATGCAGTGTACAGTACGATCCGTATACACGAGGTGTCGAGCTGTACGTCCCACTGGTGTGAGATGAGTAGGACGAGCATTGATGCCCCGCTAGTGAAGTCTTCATAAATAATCCCGATGGTTCAGAATACATTGGCCAAGTCCGGGCTGGTTATGCTGTAAGTCCCATCTCTGTTCCCAGATGTTGTCGTCGTCGTCATTGAAACGTCGGCTTCTCAATGCAGGTCTTCCCGGATTGGTTCTCCGAGAATGCGGAGAAATACTGGATCGAGGCGCTGAGTAACTGGTCCCAGAGCGGCATCGAGTTCGATGGGATTTGGCTGGACGTGAACGAGGCGACCTCCTTATGCCAGGGTTCTTGGTAAGACAAAAGCGGTCAATTCTTCGATGAAGCCTTGCTCACTTGTTGCGTATGTCAGCGGGTCTGGGGCAAATTTGAGCGATACTTCGGTGGTATTCTCTGGTTCATCTGATAATGTTGTCACGAACTACCCCGAAGGGTGCGTAGTCACGCCATCAGCCTGACTCATGCTCACGGATCTGCAGCTACAATGCGGATGTCTGGGGACCTAGCGGAAACATGACGATCAACGGCACACTGACTTTCAACAATAACGGCACTACCAGCGCGCTCGCAAGGCGTGGCATTGGTGCTGGCCAGCAGCAGAATGTGAACCTCAACGCTCCTCCCTATGCAATCCACAATGGTATGCATCCATATGAGGCTCACCACTTGGGAAATAGTGCTGATGTTTGGCAGGTTTCGGGGATCTTGCAGTGAAGGCCATTGCGCCTAACGCAACACACGCGGGCGGTTACGTTGAACTCGACGTCCACAATCTCTGGGGCCTCATGGAAGAGAAAGCAACCCACATCATCCTCCTCTCGATCCTACCTGGTAAACGCCCATTCATCATTGCGCGCTCGACGTTCGCATCGACCGGCAAGTGGACAGGTCACTGGCTGGGGGACAACTTCTCGCGCTGGTCATACTTGCATTACAACATCCAGGGCGTGCTCCAGTTCCAGCTCTTCCAGATCCCCATGGTCGGCGCCGACACGTGTGGCTTCAGCGGCAACACCGATGAGGAGCTGTGCAACCGCTGGATGCAGCTCAGCGCGTTCGTGCCATTCTACAGGAACCATAACGAGCAGGGTGCGCTCTCTCAAGAGCCGTACCGATGGGACAGTGTTGCCGAGGCATCGCGCACTGCTATCCAGGTCCGTTACAGCATGCTGCCGTACTGGGTACGTACCATCTCTACACATGCCCCAAAGAGCTCAAACCGAATGTATTCTGACCCTGCGCGAACAGTATACGCTCTTCGCAAACTCCTCTACCCGCGGTACACCTCCCGTCCGGGCGCTCTTCTTCGAGTTCCCAGACGAGCCCGATCTGTTCGGCGTCGACGAGCAGTTCCTCGTCGGCCGCGACATTCTCGTTACCCCAGTGCTCGGGCCAAACGTGTCCACCGTGACAGGCTTCTTCCCCGGACGGGGCTCCGTCGTCTGGCGCGACTGGTACACGCACACGGCCGTCAACGCCTCCTCCGATTCATCCTCCGCTTCGTCGCAAGCGACGCTCGACGCACCCCTTGGGCATATCAACGTGCACGTCCGCGACGGAGCTGCGATCCTTCTACACGCGAAGCCGGCGTACACGACGACTGAGACGCGCGGGGGCCCGTACTCGCTGCTCGTCTCGCTCGACGCGCAAGGGCGCGCATTTGGTACGGCGTATATTGACGACGGGGAGAGCGTGCCCCCGACGCCGAATACGACGGTAACGTTTGACGCGCACGACGGGACGGTGTCCATCCTGCCTGTGGGCGACTTCACGATCGAGCAGGCGATCGAGAGTATCACGGTGCTCGGGGTGGGTGCGACTGCTAAGCCGGCGATGGTGCAGGTGAACGAGACGCAGGTCCAGGAGGGGAGTTGGGAGTTTGATGCTGCGCTGGAGCGTTTGGTGATTAACGGGCTGGGGTTGAACCTCAATGAGGCGACGGTTCTGAGCTGGGCGTAAGGCTGAGAGCGAGGTACAATTCGACCAAACCCTGTTGCCGTTGCGCGCGATGCGCATGTTGTACTATAGTGGGAGTACTACAGTGAGCGGCGTGCGATTCTTCAAGTGCTGAAGTGCAGGCGCCAGGAGCTGTCTCGCCGGCGCTTGCATGAATGTTTCTTCTCCTCGCCATGCTCTAGAAATGCGTTCAACCACTCCAGCCACGCTCGGAAAACGCTCTGGCCATCAGTCTGCTCGGTCTGAGGATATACGGATACACACGACACTCGGCTCTACAGGCAAACCAGAACAGACTGTACGTTATGCTCGTCGCTCGCGCTCGAGGTCCCGGTCCAGGACGCCAGCCCACAAGCTCTATGACAAGCAGCTGACTGCCCTCGCCATCATCCTCATCCTCACAGCTGTAGTTGTTCTTTATGCTGCATACTCTATCTTTACGGCAACATGGCGACACCCTCTGTTATTCACCCAAACTCCAAAGCCAAGGATAACGGAAGTTCAGGCCGACCTGGAACAACCACACGTACGCAAGCTCGAGCAAGCCCGGTATCTCGCCTATCTCCCTCACAGTGGCTTCCACAATCAGCGTATTGCTCTGGAGAATGCGCTGGTACTGGCTCACATGTTGAACCGCACCTTACTCTTGCCTCCAGTACGTCTCGGCGAACCTCTCCCCTACCTTTCCTTCGACCAACTATATGAGCTTTCTGCCAATTGGACCCACGCTGGAGTAGAGCGTTGTTCGAACACGAGGTCGAAGTTACGATGGGCGTGCGAGGGAAGTCATACGCATATATCTTGGAGCTGGCTCGTCAACATCACTGCGATCCGCGAATCCCAGCCTCTGGTCGAAGGGTGGGACTGCACCGACGCCTGGCTGCATGACACGCTCAACATATCCACCTCGAACATCTCCTATTTGAAGGACTCCACGCGCAATCAGTATGTGTTCCTCGACTTTGCCACCGTCAACCCGCCGACGCGCAAGTTCTCCGAGGCTGTTTCCATCGCTATGCTCTCTCGCAGACCGGAGCGTCTCATCCAGCTCGGGACGCTGTTTGGCTCCTCTCGGCTATTCCTCCGCGCCGAAGAAAACTATCTGTACCGGAAGCGCATTCGCGAACATATGACTTTCACGAACCCACACCTTGTCAGTGTCGCTTCGGAAATCCGCGATGCGCTGGGAGGTACGTATCTCGGGGCGCACCTGCGTGTACGAGACGGTACGTTCGAGTGGGACGCCCCGCAAAATATGCGTATGGCGTGGTGGAAGCTATTGCACGACGTGCTTGGCTATACCGACGAACAGCTCCTCGAAATGGAGCAGGACTTCTTCCAGGATGAAGACGCACTCGAGTCTCCTGTCTTTACTCTCGACCTCCCTGCTATGCGATCTCCTCATCCGCCGCTCCCTCCCTTGCCCAGGAACCTCTCGCTTGCAGGTAGCCTCTCCTGTCGTGGATTGCTGCACACCGCGCCTCACCTGCAAGTCCTCAACACGCCACTCTTCATAGCCACGGATGCTCAGAATCCATCGCTCAATCCGCTTCTAATGCGCTTCATCCGGACATTCCCATGCTTGTTCTTCCTGGATGACTTTCGTGAGGCTACAAGGCCTCTCGACTCTTTGCGAAGCGACACTGACGGATCCCCTCTCGGATCCCTCTTGATGCCGTTCTTGGATGCGATGGTAGCTGGCCAGGCGTGGCAGGTGGTTGGGACGGAACAGAGCACGTTCAGCGCGTTCGTGACGGATGTGTTGTGGAGGAGGTACCATGGATTCGAGATTGTGCAGAGAGGTTGAGTGGGTGTTACGTGCGTCTTCTCATGGCAAGTTCTTCAGTTGCTCCAGCTCAATTTGTCTTGCGGAGAGCATATGTAGTTTTTTCATCCTGGTTTCGGACGCGTCCTATGTCTTCTGCTTGACTGAGATTGCTACAGGCTAGGGCTGGTCAGAGCCGCGTAGGTGGCCAGCCTTCGAAGTCCACCAATACATATGTACAATTTCGACTGGCTGATCTGCGGCTGACATTCCGCGCTACGGAACACTACTCTGTGATTCGCAGCAAGCGTGTCCTTGAACAAATCAAATCGAGCGACCGCACATATTGGCGGCGACGCTTCGCTCCAGGCGGGCCCGAGCCTCAGTGAAGCGATAACTTGCAATTGACTCGGGTCACCTGCCGCGGAGTCACGGCAAGCGACGACCTCTTGATCGCAGACTAGCACTACTTATTACTATGCGTCTGCTGTGGGCATCATCGCGGCAGCGCAGCCAAGTACGCCTATAGACTTGCCTCGCTCCGTTTCACTTATAAGGGAGGGCACTTCGAGTGTACGTACGTGTCCGTGTCTTCTTGCACCACTCACGCCTGGGGACGTCTCTAGATCTGGCACCAGTGCGTCAACATGGACGCTGTCTATCGCAAGGCCGAGGGGTACACCCCGCTATGGCAGAGCGCCACCAGCGAGCGCATTCTCCGGGGACGCAGCGCGCGAGTACTCATGGTCGCAGCTGTCGTGGCGGTGACTCTAGTGCTGGGGATTCACTACGACCTACTCCACACGAAAGTCCAGCCACATGCACCGGAACATGCGCTACCGGACGTGCAGGACACAGAGTTTGATTGGTATGCTGTGAGTGATCAATACCATGTTCATCTGTACGCATCATGTGTTGCTCATATTATGCTTGGGGTGTGTGCTACCACTAGCTCGAGCCGAAGAGGACCATAGTCTGGACGCCGTGCTACACCGACCAGAAGTGCGCGAGACTTCTCCTTCCTATTGACTACGACACACCCGAGGGACCAACCACAGCGATCGCCCTTCGCATGATTCCCGCCACGGACAAGGCCAACTACCGGGGCACCATCTTCCTCAACCCCGGCGGACCCGGCGGCTCTGGTACCAACATGATGGAGCGAGCGGGCAAGCTGATCTCGCGCGTCGTCGGCCCTTCGTTTGATCTCCTGGGGTTCGATCCTCGCGGGACGGGCATGTCGACGCCGCTCATGCGGTGCTTTGACAGCGACGTGCAGCGGGACATTTGGATGCTGCAGGAGGGCCACCAGCTGTTGAACGCGAGCGACAGCTCCGTCGGGCTGTTTCGCGCGCGGGCACAGGCTATCGCGCAGCGGTGCGAACAACGACTGGGGGGAGAGTGGGGTATCGCGCGGTTCGTCAGCACGGCGAATGTCGTCCGCGACATGCTCGAGATGTCGCAGATGCTCGGTCAGGAGAAGCTGCAGTACTGGGGCTTCGTAAGTCTCTTTTCGACCATAGGAAATCCCTGATCTCGTTCATGACGCCGATTGCAGAGCTATGGATCCGTTCTTGGGCAATATTATGCGGCCATGTACCCGGACAAGATCAAACGTTTGATTATCGACGGAGTCTATGACGCGCACAACTACCGCGCTGCGCTCTGGAACAGCAACATGGTTGACATCGAGTCTGGCGTCCAAGCGTTCTTCACACTATGCCATCGTGCAGGCCCAGAAAAGTGCGCGCTCTACGACACTACCCCAGCCAAGATCCGTGACCGCGTCTTCCGTGTCTTCGACGCCGTCGAGAAGAACCCTGTCCCCGTCGCGCTCGGCGCGCACGCCGCGGTCATCACCCGCAAAGCACTCCTCAAGCAGTTCTTCGAGTCGACGTACAAGCCCTTGACCATGTTCCGCCTCGTGGTCGACACCATCCACGCAATCGAAACGAGCAACATGACCGCCCTGAGAGCCCTCGCGCCCCAGGTCGTGCCCGTGCCCGAGTGCAAGTGCTCGACAGATCCGGACCCGCGAGGACACGCCGACACGGAAGCGACGTGGGCGATCGCATGCGGGGACGGCGATGAGCACCCATGGGACCTCGAGGTGTACAAGGAGTACTACAAGGGCCTCGAGAGACAATCGCACCTCATGGCGCCCATGTGGGGCATCTACTGGCTCCAGTGCGCCGAGTGGACGATCCGTCCCAAATGGCGCTGGACAGGCCCGCTTGAGGCGCGGAACACGTCGCATCCGGTCCTCGTCGTGAGCACGACGCACGACCCCGTCACGCCCTTCTTGGACGCGCAGAAGGTCGTGAAGCGGTACGGGGGCGCGGGGCTCCTGACGCAGGACTCGTACGGGCACTGCTCGCTGTCGTCGCCGTCGGTCTGCACAGCGAAGTACGTACGGCAGTACTTCGTGGACGGGACCCTTCCGGAAGAGGGGGTAGTGTGTGAGCCGGACGAGTTGCCGCTCGTTGGAAAGGATGGGCTTCGAGTAGAGAATGCAGAGGATGCAGAACTTCTGGGCACACTGAAGGAGTTAATGGAAGCGATGCCTGTGTATCGCGGAGGTCTGTGAATCATTCAGTTACGGGTCATATGATACTATGGCGGAAATAATGGGGAGTTGCCTGCTTGTATTTCTCCATGACTGTTCATTTGTGAACGAGAAACGAAGTTGTTGACAATATAATACACTCTGTTCAAAGCCATGCTAAGCAAAGGGCGCGGCAGCGCGCCGCGGTCCACTTCAGGGCAATAATAGTACCGCCGTTCACCACTACGTCGACTGACATCAACCCAGGAAAGAGCTCAACCGAGGCGTTTCCGGCAGGTAGTTTCAATGGAATGTAGCTTCAGGCCTTACGCCCAGCTCAAAACCGTCGCCTCATTGAGATTCAGCCCCAGCCCGTTCACCAACAGCCGCTCCAGCGCAGCATCAAATACCCAACTTCCTTCCTGAACTTGTTTCTTGTCCACCTGCACAGCCGCCGGCTTAGCAGTCGCACCCACCCCGAGCACCGTGATACTCTCGATCGCCTGTTCGATCGTAAAGTCGCCCACAGGCAGGATGGACACCGTCCCGTCGTGCGCGTCAAACGTTACCGTCGTATTCGGCGTCGGGGGCACGCTCTCCCCGTCGTCAATGTACGCCGTACCAAACGCGCGCCCTTGCGCGTCGAGCGAGACGAGCAGCGAGTACGGGCCCCCGCGCGTCTCAGTCGTCGTGTACGCCGGCTTCGCGTGTAGAAGGATCGCAGCCCCGTCGCGGATGTGCACGTTGATATGTCCAAGGGGTGCGTCGAGCGTCGCTCGCGACGAAGCGGAGGATGAATTGGAGGAGGCGTTGACGGCCATGTGCGTGTACCAATCGCGCCAGACGACGGAGCCCCGTCCGGGGAAGAAGCCTGTCACGGTGGACACGTTTGGCTCGAGCACTGGGGTAACGAGAATGTCGCGGCCGACGAGGAACTGCTCGTCGACGCCGAACAGATCGGGCTCGTCTGGGAACTCGAAGAAGAGCGCCCGGACGGGAGGTGTACCGCGGGTAGAGGAGTTTGCGAAGAGCGTATACTGTTCGCGCAGGGTCAGAATACATTCGGTTTGAGCTCTTTGGGGCATGTGTAGAGATGGTACGTACCCAGTACGGCAGCATGCTGTAACGGACCTGGATAGCAGTGCGCGATGCCTCGGCAACACTGTCCCATCGGTACGGCTCTTGAGAGAGCGCACCCTGCTCGTTATGGTTCCTGTAGAATGGCACGAACGCGCTGAGCTGCATCCAGCGGTTGCACAGCTCCTCATCGGTGTTGCCGCTGAAGCCACACGTGTCGGCGCCGACCATGGGGATCTGGAAGAGCTGGAACTGGAGCACGCCCTGGATGTTGTAATGCAAGTATGACCAGCGCGAGAAGTTGTCCCCCAGCCAGTGACCTGTCCACTTGCCGGTCGATGCGAACGTCGAGCGCGCAATGATGAATGGGCGTTTACCAGGTAGGATCGAGAGGAGGATGATGTGGGTTGCTTTCTCTTCCATGAGGCCCCAGAGATTGTGGACGTCGAGTTCAACGTAACCGCCCGCGTGTGTTGCGTTAGGCGCAATGGCCTTCACTGCAAGATCCCCGAAACCTGCCAAACATCAGCACTATTTCCCAAGTGGTGAGCCTCATATGGATGCATACCATTGTGGATTGCATAGGGAGGAGCGTTGAGGTTCACATTCTGCTGCTGGCCAGCACCAATGCCACGCCTTGCGAGCGCGCTGGTAGTGCCGTTATTGTTGAAAGTCAGTGTGCCGTTGATCGTCATGTTTCCGCTAGGTCCCCAGACATCCGCATTGTAGCTGCAGATCCGTGAGCATGAGTCAGGCTGATGGCGTGACTACGCACCCTTCGGGGTAGTTCGTGACAACATTATCAGATGAACCAGAGAATACCACCGAAGTATCGCTCAAATTTGCCCCAGACCCGCTGACATACGCAACAAGTGAGCAAGGCTTCATCGAAGAATTGACCGCTTTTGTCTTACCAAGAACCCTGGCATAAGGAGGTCGCCTCGTTCACGTCCAGCCAAATCCCATCGAACTCGATGCCGCTCTGGGACCAGTTACTCAGCGCCTCGATCCAGTATTTCTCCGCATTCTCGGAGAACCAATCCGGGAAGACCTGCATTGAGAAGCCGACGTTTCAATGACGACGACGACAACATCTGGGAACAGAGATGGGACTTACAGCATAACCAGCCCGGACTTGGCCAATGTATTCTGAACCATCGGGATTATTTATGAAGACTTCACTAGCGGGGCATCAATGCTCGTCCTACTCATCTCACACCAGTGGGACGTACAGCTCGACACCTCGTGTATACGGATCGTACTGTACACTGCATAAACACCTCGACACGGCCAGCCGACAACAAATTCACTCACAATGTCGGTATCATTCACTTGGTGCGCGATGCCAGCGTCGACGATCGGGATGTAATGCTGATTGTTCGCTTTCTGTGCTCCAAAGTCAATAGATTCCTATACGCCATCCTATAGTAACTCGAGACGGGACTACTCACCAATTCCCGGATGAATGCCCTCATTTCCTCCGGCGGGAAGCTCACAGGATCGCTTGTGAAGTCCCGGACAGCAGTATACAGGTCGATGTCGTTCCACATGACCTCGAGCGGAATGTCCGCCTCTCGCATCTTCTCCACCTGCTCCCGAGTCTCGTTCAGGCTCAAGTAGCCCCAGCGGCACAGGTGGAACCCGAAGCCCCAGAGTGGCTGCCAGGTGGGCAGACCGACAAGTGCGCCGTACTGCTCGATCACCGTCTGCGGGGTAGGCCCCGACAGGAAATAGAAGTCGAGCGTGCCGCCGATGAGCCGGTACTCGATCAGTGAGACATTAGAAGACGGAGGGGTCAAGAGCAGCGTGTCGGAGCCAGCAGCGCTGCATACATCGACTTATTGAGCAACCGTGACGAAGACAGACAGTCAGATACAGACCTGAAGAGGAATACGCCGTGCGACTGGGACTTCTGTGTCGTCTCGTTGAATCGGTGCTCCATATAGATGGGGTGCGAGCCGTAGCTGGTAGGGCAATGCTTGATCACTAAATGACTGTGATCAAGTCGGAGAGTATCCTCACATGTTCTCGTCGACGGGATCGGATGCGCCACGGGCCCACATTGTCTGGATAGTTCCTTTTCCGTCCTTCGCGCCAACATCGCGACGAAAACCACTGCCTGCGACAACCTCGCCCAAACCGTATATGTTGGCATCCAGAGGAAGAGCAGAAGTGAGCTGCAAGTACTGATCCTCGAATACGAGTGGGAAGCCGTCGAGAGCGGTGCTGTTGTCGGTGGAAATGACAGGGGGAATGGGAGTAGGGGGGAGAGACGAGGCTCGCGTGTCGAAAAGCGGCTGCGCATCAGGTTCTGAGCGACGGGTGATCCAGAAGGCAAAGGGCGATGACTCGTAATTGAAAACGAGGTCCGAAGTTTCCTTCAAAGTATCGTCGTCGGAGCCAGGCGCAAGTTCAATGACGGATGACGGGATTGTGAACTGAGATTTTGCGGTGTCGTATATGTTCACATGCAACCTGCAGAGAGGAAGAGATCAATATCGAGATCGACTACGGGGCACGGCGCGGTAGAGTAGCCTGGAACAAAACAGGGAATGACGCCCACTCAGTGACTGTGGAGTGGAAGAGTCTCCTTCCATGGAAAGTCTCTCGGAGCGACGCACGTTTGTGGCAGCGGGTGTCCGAAGCCCGTGACTTGGGTACCCCGTGCAACTTACCGAGTTGCAGTATCGTGAGAGACCTCCAAGGTCAAGTCAGTGATGTCGTGGCCAAATGCATTACACGCAGGTCCGGCGAGAGTGAGTTTTGCGGTCAGACCGATTTTGGTCGCCTGTAAGAAAGATAGAGTATAGCCTGTACAGCGGGGTTATCAATAATGGTTCTCGACTTCCATGGAACGAATCACGGCTCAGTGTATGCGCAAAAGGTCAGCTGTTCACGAGCTGCCCCAGGCCATGGGCGGTCTCAAGGCGCAAGAGAATTGAGTGAGGGCATACCTGGGCATGACGAGACGTTGTGCGAGAAAGACGGGTCCTCAAGGACGTTTGCATCGAGTAAGGTCCGTGAGAGTGGAGAGTGCTCTCGCGCGAAGGTAGCACGTCCAAAGAGGAGGACCCCCGCAAGGAATGTCGCGAGCATGGCGAAGAGCAGGCAGCGAAGTACGAGGCGGAGGAATGCGAGGTCGCCGCGAGAGACGGCACTAGATGATCCCTCTAGGTCTTTATAGGCACGAGGATGGACGAAACCGAGCGTCATCGCGAAGCAGGACGTCGGCTAGTATCTAGGCCTGTTCTTATCAGGTGAACTGTAGCAAGAATCTGAGAGGAGGTCAGGCGCACCGTTGACACCACTCCAGACGAACTCGAGGACGTCGAAGAAGCCGGGAGGAGGAGCGGTCGCCCATCCGTTGCGAGAGGTTCGCGGGGGTCTTCGAGCTGTCCCATGACATCGCCCACGTCAAGCCTGTCGCTGAAGGTGTTCAGCTCGTGAGACCGCACAGCGTACGAAGCAAGTCGCGGTCAAGAATAGGGGAATGAAGCAATTGGTCGTTGCGAGTGCACGGTCGTCCGGAACACGTGCCTCCTTGACGCGTTTCGACCTGCCCTGAACTGAGCGGGTTCCTATCCTTATCGCTCCTGGTTTCTAACGTGCGTACGAGATGTATGCTTGGAGCAATTCTCATCGTCCGTTGCGCTCATAACGCTGTACAGCTGATCACATCTAAGCTAGACGTACCTCTGATGCGTATGGTGTCTCTCCAATCACTAGCATGTAAATCCAGATTGTACTTTCGCACACTAACTCTCGATTAGTTCACGCTGTCCGGCTGGTTCACTCTCGGCCAACGATCGTGCTATTCACCGCAACATCGACCGACTTCACGCCAGGGAAGAGCTCAAACAAGTCATCAATGGCCCATACAGTGGGTGCCGAGGCGTTCCCGGCAGGTAGCTGTGCGATCGTTCACTTAGGGGTGAACGATTCAATATGAACGCTTGATGAGACTTACGGTTCCATCTTGAAGATAAGCTTGAATAATGCTGGTAACGCACGCCGACGGCTGATAGATGGAGGTATGCTGTGTGACAATGACATGAGCGACCGGATACGACGCTGTCGCACATATCCTTCAGACTCACTCCAAAGCCGTCCTGCCTGACGAGCCCAGCTTCATCGCCCATTACCTCAGCCATGTGCTGCGCCTCAAAAAAGGGTGTTGCTCCATCGTACGAATTGCCGATGACCAGGAGCTTGTTGGCATAAGTGCCGTTGAATGCGCCTTGGTACCTTTCAGGGGCACGAACGGGCCAGTAGGAGCAGCGGTGCCAGGGAATGGGCCAGAGAGCACCAACTGCCAACAGTCATGTCAGCAGACGGAGCTTGGTAGAAATCGATGGGATGGTACTCGCATGAGGGAGATACTGTCCGAGCAATGTCGACGATCTCGTCGAAAATGTCTACCATGGTCACAGAAGGATCGGCATCGACGCTGTCTGCACAGACTACTGCAGGCTCGGTGTAGCTATTCTGCGAGAACACGGCGGCACGTTTCCTCATGATATCCTTTCTATTCATATGGGAGGTTAGCGAATGAAACAACACGTGCATTTGAGAAGACCGTACCTCTGTAGACTTGTTTCCGATGAGTTGCCTCTGGATTGGGCGATGGCCGGTGCCAAGATGTCATTTGCGTCTTGCGCCCATTGCTGGGGTTGGTACATGGTGCTGTAAACGATCGCTGCGAGGCTTTACTTAGTATCGATAGCTGCGCACGTATCATAACGTGTAAACTAGCTGACCTCGTAGCATGCGCAGTTCGCCTCCGGCTGGACGAGCGTGGACAAGCTGCGTACCACTCGAGTCGCATACGAATCTTCGCACCTTAATCGGGATGCACGCACCTCGAGAGTATCAGAGATATAGTCCACGACATCCAAGCCCGAAGCTCCTCCAAACGGCGCAATCTTGCATCCCTCCGGACCAGACATAGCACAAGCATTTGCGAACGCGCTGTACACGTCTTCGGTCGAAGACACCTGATCACGCCAGAGCTTGTATGATTGCATGGTTGCCACCTTTGTGGCATCGAGCACGCCGTCGAGAATCACTCTGCCAACGCGCTCAGGGAACACTGGCAGGTATGGTTATCAGCGCTTCGTCGAACACAGGTACAGATGCATTACGAGCTTACTGTTAGCAAACCAAGCTCCTACCAGCGTTCCGTACGACAGTCCCCAGTAGTAAATCTGGCTATCTGGACCGACGATAGTGTCCGCCAACCCAACCAGATCGCGCACAGTAGCCGCGGTGCCGACGTATTGCAGTGTAGTCGCGTTAGGGCCCTGTAGACATCTCTCGCCAAGTTCCTTGTACTTGGCATCCATGAGCGGGGCCTGCGCGTAGAGAGCGGCAATGTCTGTCTGATCGGTGAAGTTGCCCAACCAGTTCACCCCCGTGGCCTCTATGGTCCCGTTCCAGAACGTATCGTATTCGTCATCGGAGAGGCAGTACACATTTCCAGGACTTGTCCAGATTGTCAGCCTCAATCGAACATGAACGTGCCAATCGTCGGAACACGTACTAGGTGTAAGGGCCGACTCCGCGAGGATCCCAGGTGACAAAGTCGTATGTACCGCCGGTGCGGTTCATGAGAGTCTCGCCATCATCTGCAATGCTCTGCAGACCAGATACGCCAGGTCCACCTGTGACTCCTAGCGTCAGAGAATCCCAGTACGTGGAAGAAATGTTAGGTTTGTTGCGGCTCACCGGGATTGAAGAAGATGGTACCTTTCTTCTCGGGGGCGGTTGCACTCGCCTTGACAACCAGGAGTTGGCCTTTACCAGCAGAAGCGTTGTGATAGTCCAAAGGAATCTCGAAGTATGCGCACTGTAAAGTGGTAAAGGTCGGACAAGTGTACCATTGTAAATCGTGTGCACTAGCCCCCAGGAGATGGGCTGCGATTGCAGCCAAACAAACGAATGTGGGGGCCCGCAGCCGTCTCGACATTGATATCTGGAGGATGAGGGAAAAAGTGAGGATAGTCGGAGCAAGTGAGGAGTATGAGCAAGGGATGTAGCGGGGACATGCCTGGCACAAGTGACTCTCATATTACACATGCGACTAGTTTGAGCTGTATCATCATTCGGCTAATCTCCAACTTACGGCGACGAAGTCGGCCAGAAGCCACTTGGACGCTGACCTTGAGGCTTGTTCGTATGCAAGTTGCGTCGTATCCAATGATTTGTCTGTAGCTTTGAACGCAGAGAGACCAAACGCCAAAGAGGAGACTGCGCAGGACTGCGCGGAACTTGCGAATCACGTAGCGACGTCGACGTCTGAGTATCGCTGTCACCGGTATCCACGGCGTGTTTCCTGCCGTACTGTTCTAAGAATACCATACAACCATCTACAGGTATGATGATTTCTTCGTTTAGTGGTATGGTTTGAGGTACTATTGTACTGATTGAGCGTAACAGAAATCGAGTAATGAGTGTGAAAGGTCACGCGACCTACTGTTTGCTACGCAAAGATGGCACAGATTCCAAACTTCTACGTCAGCGCTCTATTGAGTGCGCTGTCTGGATACCTGTTTGTCCCAGCACAAGATTGGCATGGTACTTGTGGTCTTCACCCCGAGTGCGGGTGCCTTTGACTGATGACTGACGGTGTCGTAAGCGCTCAGGAAAGAGTCCAATCGCAGATGCGCCTTTCCCCGGTCTTGCTAGACTTGATCCTGAAATTGTGCACAAAGGCGACGCGGGAGAAAGTCGCTTTGAGGCTGAAATCGCATGGGTCTCCCTCACGTTTGCGGCCTCTGACAGTACCTTGAAGGAGACAGGGAACGACCGGGCGTGAGCTTTGACAAGACACGGGAGTAAGGAGCCTGCTAAGTCCAACCTATTATTGAGCGTTGACGCAGCGTGCATGCTGATACACGTTTCTTCCTATAGGTTGCTTGTCTTTGATGTCAAATTAGCTACTCGCGAGGATGTTTAAAATCTAACGCGAGGTTACGTACTCGCTTTGAACTGGACAGAACTGCTATTCCCCTACGGTGGTCCGGTATCACTAATCCGGCTGTCGTGGAACCGGCTGATGTTCAGCACACTCACCTCGCGCCACAGTTTCGACCAGAACTGGATCGGCATCTCATCTCGGTACCCACTTGACCGGATATTACGAGAGTTGGGCCTCTATTGCTGGGACCACCGGGGGGCACCTCTTTGCGTTGGATAGCGGATAGGCGCATTCGTACCCTGTGATGGGATGAGCACGATAGCTTTGGCAGACTCGAGGCGAGAAGAAGAAACGCCCCATGACGAGATATTGACGATGTCAACGGGTGTCTATCACCCTCCCGGTGAGGTCCCATCGCGTGAACAGCAAGGATTCCCTTGTGAATAGTGATACTCGATCCCGTCCGGTAAGCCGCAAGCGATTTCGCACTCTCAGCTTGCGCACGATATTACGGTACCCGTGCGGCCGAATCTATTCCATCCCGTGAGCACTCGTGGAGAGCGACATGCAGAAGAGCTTGCGGACTCTTTGCCGACACAGGCACGATGTGCCAGACTTTGTGTGACATCCCCTTTTTGAAAGGACGTGATTGTCATCCGTACCCGAACCCGCCACCTGCACTTCATGTCGCGAGAGTAAGACTCCTTACAGACACATACGTACCAAAACACGCGCGAGTGACATGTCGACGCCTCCGATGGTCCAGTTGGCTTCGATCATCATCGCCGTCGAAGCGCGGCTTAACAGCATCCGGACCTGCACGCTGCACGATCACGCATCGCGTTCAAAGCAGAAGCAGTCAGAAGGTCTCGACACACGTACATGCACGTCCTCGCCATCACTCGGTTTCAATTTGCGTTATATTCAAGAGGGCGAGTCGCCAAATCGGTGGCACAATCGCCGGACTAGGCACGAAGTGAAAGGAGAGAACGCCAGCTGCGAGCTGGATGGACAAGGGGCAGGGTCCTGTTTGGAAAGAAGGCGACTCTGGATGTCATTTGCCGGCAGTAAGAGTACAGTACATACCCAGGCGGGGAGTGCAACCCCGTGTAGTCGCTTCGTCTCGCTCCGAGTCTCCGGACACGCCAAGACACGCGCGGTATAGATCCTACACGGTGGAATGCTTCCTCAGTGACTCGAGTAAACTCAGAGTATATAATTCACATGCCTCACAATGAGTATATCAACGACTTGCTCAGCACCTCGCAAGGCCCCCTTGAATCTGTCGCACAATGAGCCAAGCCCAGGGTAAGCGTTATCCAGCACTCCTCGGATGCATATGAGGGCGCTCTCACTCAGACGCCTTTCGCAGCACCCCAGACGAACCCGCCGACGAAGGCGGGTGTGCTCCTCTACCCCGGCTTCGAGCCTCTCGATGTCTTCGGACCACTCGAGGCATTCCAGATGCTCTCGTTGGACAAGAAGTTTGACCTCCTCGTCATTGCGCCCTCGATGAACCCCGTCACCAACGACCCCCAGCCTGACCCGGCCACAAACAAGACGGGGTCCAAATTCGCGTTCCATGTCCTGCCCACGCACACGTTTGATACAGCGCCTGATGACGTGCAAGTGCTCCTCGTCCCTGGGGGTAATGGGGTACGGCGGCCGACGAGCGACGCCGTGGTGGAATACAACAAGAAGACGTACCCGAAGCTCAAGTATCTCATCACCGTCTGCACCGGGGCAGGTCTCGCAGCGCGTGCGGGCGTGCTTGATGGGAAGAAGGCGACGACGAACAAGGCATTGTGGAAAGAGACGACGGACCTGCGTCCGAGCGTCGAGTGGGTGAAGGAGGCGCGGTATGTGGTGGATGGGAACTGCTGGACGTCGGCCGGAGTCAGTGCGGGAATTGACGTTACCTTGGCGTGGATCGCGCATATCTGGGGGCAAGATGAAGCGCGTAAGTGTGCGAACAGGATGGAGTATGAGTGGAGGGACGACAAGCACTGGGACCCCTTTGCGTATATGTTCCCGGACCAGTGAACGTCGCACAGCTCAGGCTGATGTAGGCGTGTGGAAAGCGAGCTGTAGCACCTAATCGAATACACATTCGTCCACCCATTGGCTGAAGACGACTAGTATGTTATCGAGAGGTGAGCCTACGGACCGGGACAAGTCATTGAACGAGCGCGACACAACGCTGAGCGTTAGCGATGGTGGTGGGGCGAGGCGGGATTTGCCGTTTCCGTCTCCAGCGCTACTTATGTACTCCCTAGCTCTCTGAGTCTCTCATGCGACAGGCCAGTCTCTATTCTGCATTGACATCTTGAGCCTACCTAACAACCACTAGACAACATGTAGGTTTTCTTCACAAAAGGGAATCACCCATACTCGGTCGGCCTCAAACTGAACACTGACACCGCACATATCTGCCTCGATTCCAACTAAACGCAGACTCCGAACTAAATGCACGATCAAACCATAATAGCAAATGGATTTGTCTCCCGTAGGCAGACCTTACGGACCTCTTTGACGAGCGGGATAGACGGTCCACAAATGGATGCTCTCCAGGGCGGACTGTTCACTCGCTCATATCGCTCCTGCGTGACGGAATACAATCGTGCGAGGGTACTGCTGCAGCCGTGGGATAAGGTGAGTAATTGGCGGGAGCTAAGGAAGTGTTAGTGTATGTGCAATCCCGCCTTATGAACTACACGCACTGATGCTCCACATGGCCGTACATACAGTGCGAATGTCTATTTTGGCTCTACCTCGTCCTCATGCTCGTTCTCGGAATCTGCGGATCTCACTATCTCGCGGAGCCGGAACATATGCACCGACCCAGAGTAAGTACCCACCACCAAAGTCTCCCCGTCCCCTGAGAACACGACTGCTTGGAAAGAAAAGCCGTCCCCCTGGCTCGGAATGTCAATGGTTGCCACGCGCTTTCCGTCCTTCGTTCGGTATACATCCATCCCCCCTTCCCAGTTGACAATCAAGTACTCCCCTGAAGTCGACAAGAAAGCGCGATAGCCTCTCTCCTGAATCTCAACCGGACGCTGATGGACACCCGAATCCGCATCGCAGGAGCGTGACGTGGGCAGGATCAAGACCCGCACTTCTGGGGATTTTCCACGTGAATAGGGCCACGAGAACGCAACCGATGTCCCGTCACAGGATATTCCGAGAAGATACAAGCCCTCGCTGGCCGTGGGGGGAGACGGACAGGCGAATAGTTTGGTCTGGGGCTCGCCGAGCTGGGGCCCAACAAAGCGCGTGCTTGTAAGGACCCAGAGATGTAGTGTCAAGCACTACCCGCAGAATGTGACAAGGCTGTCACCGCCATCGATGAAGGCCGCATTGAAAATGTAACAAAGACAGAGACAATCGGATGAACCTGGTGGTGGATCTGAGCAGTGGGTTTCCAGTGGGTATCGCTCGCCAGTAGTTGTGTCCAGCAGCAGCAATCCACTGTTGTAGGGGTATAACAACCAAAGTCTGTTGGGAGACACCTTATATGTCGGGTTGTGGAAGTATTGGGGCAGAAATGAGACGGCCCTGTCGTCCTCGCCCACAACCCGATTGCGGAGTGCACATGAAGTCGAGTCCCAAACGGTCATGCTCCAGGACACAGATTGGAGATCATGTAATGCTGGCGTATCAAGGACGACAATAGTACCATTCGTTCCCCAAATAATGGTTACCACTCGGTCGATTGCAGGACTTGTGGGCGGCGTTGTGGTGTATCCATGTGTATGTACTGCATGATCCGGCGGGATGTCGAGGATTGCGACGCGCTCGTTTCTGTTGGGATCCCAAATGGAGACACAATCGTGAGGCGGTGTCCCCGTCAGACCAGGTAGTGCGCATAGCCGACCATCAGGACAAAAGGCAAAAGCTGTCGTGTGTCTTCCAGAGTAATCGACATTGCGGTCCCACTGAGCCCTGGCACGGCCCGTTCGACAATCCCATAGTATTGTGGATGAGAAATCAGAGCTCAGCGCCCATGCCGAGTCCGGCGATAGACAGAGGGACATGGTCGGCTTGGTGTGGCCGTCTTTCAGCTCATTACCTATCTTTACTCGAGATGAATAATCGGAAGAGACAGGTTGATGTTTGTGAGACACTACGTACCAGCATATTCCACACGAAAGCCAATTCTCTGACGCAATACTGGGAAGAGGGGTAGTAATTGAGCCGTCCAATATGCTGTAAGACGCCGCTTGCCAATAGGTAGGGTGAATACGAGAGTTCGGAGAGGAAGTGCGCAGGAAGGCGTGCTCCAGGTCGTCGCAGAATTTTCGCATAATAGGGAGGTTGCCGCAAAGCGAACTGAACAGGTGCACTTCATAAGGGGTAAAGACGATATGAATGACCTCGATGTTTGGGAAGTAGTCGTCCCGAAGGAACTTCTGTGTCACATAGCGGATCATCGGCATGTCATCCTTTGTGGGGAGGCCATCATGTAAAGTTAGGGTGTGAAGTGTGTTGTAATATGAGGGACATGAAGGTATTGGTAGCAGCCCTTCTGTAGTCCAAACAGTCAATCTCCAGGATCAGCAGTACGATGTGCATGACTTACTCGCATCATACTCTGCCAGCACTTCCTCCGAGGTGTACGGGGGACCTGATAACGCAATGGTCTCCAACGTCTCGTGAGCGGCGTGTAGTAGATGACCACGAAGCAGCACATCAGAATAGTACTGTTAGTACTGGATCAGAAGATGACCAACAGACGCAAGCTCAGTTTGAGATCGCTCGACGCGATGCGATCGGACAGTGCCACTGAATCTAGGTGTAAAAAACGAAGAGAAGGGATACTGCATAGAAAGGCCACGACTTGAGAAGAGGATGCAAAGTCCACGGAGAAGAGAGAGAGAGCGTGTGCATGGACGTATATTGCCGGAGACAAGACCTGGATATCCTGCATGTAGGTGAGGATGAACCCATGGTAACATTCAAGAGCATCCAGGTATGCAGATTTGGGAGCTGGTGTAGAAAGATGGTGAGAACTGTCTGAGCTAGCCCCGAATCCTTCCCAGGGGTTCCCCAAACATGCACTCCTTCCACGACGGAACGGAGGGCGGGTGATGATTGGAATGCAGATAGCAGGAGCTGTAACTGTGGGTGATTCTTGATCGTTACCATCCGGAAGAGGTGAAGACGACTCCGAGTTGTCGATGCATGGCAGACGAGCGCACAGGTCTTGAGAGTAGCGTTGCAAGCCCAGTTTGCATCTATGACTTTCTCGGCCAGCTCAATGGGGATTCTAGCTTGTTGCATGGACGAAGACAGTGGGGGCGTTGATGGGCTCCTCGTGAAGAACTCGCCAGTGCGGGGAATGAAAATGACTTGGTCTGTGACGGTGTCAGAATCTAGTCTTGACGTTATGATGGAATTATCTGCAGAGGAGGGAGGACGGTTGTGACCGTGTACAGTAGTTCGTGGAGTTGTAGGAGACAAGCCGCATATTCGAAGTGTCCGCAAGAAGGGAATAGCGCTGGATTGTGCTCGCCCAGGCCCTGGATTTGCCAAGGCTCGACAACGGCGGGTGCGGGTGTTCTACTCGTACGTTGGGGTACGAGACCAGTGGGACTACATGTTGCACCCGCTACCTGTACGTCTTAGCAAACTTACTATCGTTCGACGTGTCCGATGTCGAGTATGTTCAGAGGTGTCATTGGATCGCGATCTGAACCAGCGCTATGGCGAGTGCTTGCCTTCATGCGGCGCTCCGATGGATGACAACAGAAGAGCTCGGCGGACGTACATGCGCGTCCCCGCCGTCACTCGCTCCCGCGAGCTTTGTAATCGAGCTCCAGGCTTCTCGAGTCGCTGGGTGGTGCGATTCCCAGACTGGCGCACAGTCAACGGCGAGGATGTCTAGTTTATCAGCCGTTTGCATGCTGACAGAGACTGGGGCTTACAGATGTCTGTATCGCCAAACAAACACGGTGCAGCGTCTAGGCGCAAAAGAAGGAGAATGGGTGAGGTGGTTCACCGGCATCAGGAGTAGAGCACCCAGGCGGGGAGTGTGGCCGATCCGTTGCGGGCCGAGTCTACAGGCTAGGATGCGCGTTAGAGAACGTAGGACACGGTGGACAGCGTCCTCAGCGAGAGTATATAACTGAAGTGTAGTAGAAAGAGGAGACTCACAAGCCCAACATCCTCTTACATCTGCTGCATCATGAGTCAAATCCTGGGTAAGCCACGCCGTAGGCCCAGCATGAACCTGGTTTCGCTGACGGCACCTGTGTAGTACCCGAGAAGAACGCGCCCAAGAAGGTGGCCGTAGTCCTCTTCCCTGGCTTCGAGCCTCTCGACGTCTTCGGTCCACTCGAAGCATTCCAGATGCTTTCGCTGGATACCAAGTTCGACCTCCTTGTCATCGCGCCCTCGATGGACCCTATGACCAACGACCCTCAGCCGAACCCGGCCACAAACAAGACAGGGTCTAAATTCGCGTTCCACGTCCTACCCACGCACACGTTCGAGACCGCACCTGAGGACTTGGAGGTGCTCCTCGTCCCTGGGGGCATCGGGACGCGTTGGGCTACGAGCGACCCCGTCGTCAATTACATCAAGAAAGTGTACCCGAAGCTCAAGTACCTCATAACTGTCTGCACCGGGGTGGAGTTCGCTGCCCGGGCTGGCGTGCTCGACGGGAAGAAGGCGACGGCGAACAAGTCGGCGTGGAAGGAGACGATAGCCATGGGCCCGAAGGTGGAGTGGGTGAAGGAGGCGCGGTACGTGGTGGATGGGAACTGCTGGACGTCAGGCGGAGTCAGTGCGGGGATTGACATTGCCTTCGCGTGGATCGCGCACGTTTGGGATCGAGAGGCGCGTAGCTGCGCGAACAGGATTGAGTACGAGTGGAAGGACGACAGGCACTGGGACGTCTTTGCGTATGTGTTCTCCGACTAGAGAACACCAAAGTAGTCGTTGTAGGCAATATTGCCCGTCGAACGCATAGAGCTAGACCAAGGTTTTGTGGACAAACCAGTCATTCAGTGTAGATTGTCAAAGTGGTTCAACTTGAAGTAGCCAAAAGCGACGAGCGCCGGAGAGCCGTCGGTGATTGTTTTCACGTGGGACGGGTCGGGGTTTGCCGTACCCCGCTTCTCCGGCGTACATACGCTCTCCTGGCTTCCTCTTCTACCGTCAACACTCAGCTTCACGGCCGTACGACAACCTACACCTCACGCGCTTCACATTTTATCCCCGGCTATGTCTCTTCAAGGTCTCATATCTGGCGCAGAATGTGCGGTACCGTTCAATCCTCTCTCACAAGTCCTGAAGCATACCGAAGGAGATCGGAGTTTACAGCAGGTATGTAAACCGCCCAGTTCACAGACGCGGTCATTGACATCATCACCACGCACAGGACAGGGTTGCAGGACCTTCTGGACAACGGGTGAGTAACAGCAGTGTCTTCGTCCACGAACGTGCCAGCCGATTCCGCACTTGTAGCTTCACCATCTACCCACTTCCTCCGCTGCCCATGGCTCACAGCAAGACATCGCCATGGCCCGCCAATTCTTCGAGGGAGGCTCCCAACAGGCTGGCGCGCCTCCCTCGTTCGCAATGCCCCGTCATGTCATGCCTCCTGAGCCCGAACGCTTCATGAGCGCTCCCCCACAAGCGGGGCACGACCTAAGCAAAGCTTGGAGCGAAATGCAAGCGGCCGGACAGTCGAACCCTGGCGAGATGTACCGCACGCACTCGGCAGCAGGAGGCTGGAGCTCCGAGTTTGACGGGGTAGCGCAGATCGCGCGCCCGTCCAGTCAGCAGAATATGCCGCTGCAGTCGAATTGTGAGTTGGTACCCTCCAGTCCGCTTCCGACAAACGTCGGTTCGAGTCATGGGCATAGGAGCATGTCGTACATTAGATTTACTTTGCTCCTTGACTCTAACCCGAATTCTAACCCGAATTCTGATCGTGACAAGCCGCATGCATGAGATAGGAGAGACGTTCTGACATCCTTTTCAGACAGCCAGGCGCCCTATATGCAGTCAGGCTTGTACGGACGCCCCATGCCGATGGGTATGTCCAGCTTCGGTATGGGTATGCCTCAGACGAGTATGGACCACGGGAAAGGGAAAGGCAAGGAAATCGACTTCGACGCCGCGTTCGCACAGTTGCATGCTTCACTTGCGAACCAAACCGAGGGTGCGCGTATCACAGAAGTCACCGACGAGGACGTCGATCAACTTGCGGGTGAGCTACAAGATGCGACGCTTGACAAGGGGAAAGGACGAGCCGCAGAGCAGGAGGAGAACCCGTATGAAGGGACGGATTTCGAAAAGTGCGTCTCTGCCTACATCGTCATGGAATGGTGGAGATTCAGACAATCTATCGCAGGGTTTGGGAACAGCTGCAGGAGTCTGACCTACCGCCTCCCCAGGAGGACATGGCGAAATGGGAGGCGCAGTTCAACCAGATGATGTCCTCTCAGCGCGAAGATCTGGACTTTGATTATGGAGGGGCGATGCAGAATGCATGGGAGAGCATGGGCAATGGCTTCGAGACGGAGCCTCCAGTGCAGTTCGATGATCAGGGTCTACCGCTCTTGGGAGGCTATGTCTTCGGTGCGCGCATACCTTGCTTGACTTGTTGCTACGCAGATACTCATCACTTGATACAACAGAGAAAGACAACAAGTACCTTGATCCGCAACACACAATGTCTTGTCTGCAGGAAGCAAAAGACCTTTTGGCCCAGAATGGGTCGCTTTCAGAAGCTGCTTTGCTCCTAGAAGCCGCCATCCAAAAGGGAGACCTCGGCGAAGGCGGATACGAGGCTTGGATCCTCCTCGGTGAGATCAGAAGCATGGACGAACGGGACGACGTCGCGATGCCCGCGCTCCTGGAGGGTGTCAAGAGAGCTGAAGCAGCCGGTGCCGCGGGTGCAGGCATGCTGGTGAGTGTGACGCACATATCTTGTTATATGGTCTTTCAAATGCCATGCATAGTCGCTCGCCATCGCGTTCACGAACGAGTCGTACGAGCGGGCGTCACATACGATGCTCCTGCGCTGGCTGAGTGCGCGCTTCCCTGACGCGGGCATCTCCGAGGAGGCATGGAGGTCGCTCACTAACTCGTCATGGCACTCGCAAGAGCAAGTCACGGAGGCGTACCTCAAGATCGCACGCGAGCAATACAGCCGCGGAGAGGTCGACCCGGACGTACAGATCGGACTAGGCGTGCTGTTCTACACCAGCGGGGAGTTCGCGCGGGCAAAGGACTGCTTCGAGGCGGCGCTCAGCATGCGGCCCAAGGTACGCTTCCCACGCTAATGTTGGCGATTTCTCTTTTTAAACTGTGCGTGTATAGGACTATCTGCTCTGGAACCGCTTGGGTTCGTCACTGTCGAACGGGAACAAGCCCGAAGAGGCGTTAGGGGCGTATCGCGAAGCTCTGCAGCTCCGGCCCACGTACACGCGCGCTATATATAACGTCGGCGTTGCATGTGCGTCATATATAAATCTCGCTGGCTGTACCGTTCTTTTGACTCTAGTGATCTCTCAGGCTTGAACATCGGTGCCCACCAGGAAGCGATCGAGCACTTCCTGAGCGCGCTCGCTATGCAAGAATCATCTGGCGGCGGAAAGAGCGAGCAGCTATGGACGACTCTGAGGCGAGCGTTCCAGGCGATGGTGAGTGTTGTTGTCTGTGTATGCCGTTGCTGTTTTCTGACGACGATGTGCGCTGTAGAACCGCCACGATCTGGCTGATTTGGCGCGGCCGGGCACGAAGCTAGAGGCATTCCGCGAGAAGGGTTTCGACTTCTGACTGTCCGCACCAGTATCGGACTATTTCGAGGAAGAGGCGGAGAGCTGCGAGAGTGCGCGCATGCGGGCTGGTGTGCTGAACAGTAACGTGCCGTTCTGTGCTTTGCATCCTGTATTCTAGTTCTGCTGAACGGTATAACAAATCACAGTAGGAAGCGTGCACCGTGGGCGTTGTGGCTGTATGTAGTTGAGTCGAGTTGGATGTGTCGCTGAAGAGGAGCTATTGAGATGGGGAGGAGATGAGTAGCCAATCGGGACGGGGGGATATGCAAAGATTGAGAGCGATCGGAGTGTCGAGGCCAGGAGAGAGGGCTGATTGCGTGCTGGAGATCGATCTGACGTGAATCGCTGCCATCGGTCCGCCATCCAGGCAACCTCTCCCGGCCCGTCCGGGGTCATATGTCGTCCGTTCACGCAATTATCCTTTTCACTCTCCAGTCCTGAGCGACAGCATATAGCCAGCCGTCGCTCGGTCGTATTCTGTTATTCCCCTCTTTTTTCCTTCACTCTTCTTACATCCGCCTTGCTGCCGCCGCCATGTCTGCACACGCAGGAGACGTCGAGATGTACGTGCACTGCATGCATGGGGCTTCCGGGAAGCTGATCCACGACCCTCCTCGTTCGGGCAGTCACTCGGTGCCCAAGCCTCCATCGCCGACGACGGGAGTCAAACTCAACAAGCACTCATGCTTCCTTACTCAAGACAAGGTTCGTCCACTCTCTCTGGAAGCGTTCCATGACGTCGTCGGCTCATCCACCGTTCTCGTAGCGGCGCGGAGGCGCCCAGGCAATGTGTACGTCCTCGTCGAGTGTTTCTGCGTCTGTGCGAGAGGTGATTGACGTCTGCGGGGTGAATGCGGATTGATCTTGACAGTGCACGCTGTGGGCGTGACGCCGGAGGACTTGGACAAGCCCCAGGTACGTATAACCGTTGTGTTCCCAATCGACGGTCGCTCATTGGAACACCATATCCATCGGCTGTGCCGTAAACGCAGATCGGTATCTCTCCAATTTGGTGGGAGGGTGAGCGATGATTGCTGTGCTTTGATATGAAGTTTTGGCCTTTTCGTCTCATGTGTTTCCAGGAAACCCGTGCAACAACCACCTGGTGAGTCAGGTCCTGCTTGGATTGTTCGATGCTTTTGCTGAACCAAACATCTGCGGCTTGGTAGCTTGATCTGGCGAGGCATGTCAAGGATGGGTGCGCTCAGGAGGGTCTTGTTGGTCTTACGTTCAGCACCATCGGTGTAAGGTGCGAGTCCATGCTCTTTTGCATTGATTTCTGCTATACTAACACTGAACCAGTGATGGTATCACCATGGGTACTGACGGTAAGTATGCTAAGTTCAAGATATTCTTTCTCGCGATGCTCATCCTCCCTGTCTAAGGCATGAGATATTCGTGCGTACAAACACAGGTGATGCCAGATTTACAAAGGGCTGAGCCGTGACTCATAGATTGCCGAGTCGTGATCTCATCGCGGACTCCATTGAGACGGTAAGAGACAATTCCAGAGCTGGGCGCAACTTCACTTACTGGGTCTTCACTAGGTCGTGATGGTCAGAAACGCTCACTTTTTACCCTTAGAGCCTCTATCTGAACTTTTATTATGCGTAGGCACAACACTACGATGGAAACATTTCCATTCCTGGGTACTTGCACCCGCCTTCTATCCTAGAATGCTTCACACTGACCCATTTGGCCAGATGCGACAAGAACATGCCCGGCTGTGTGATTGCAGCGGCTCGCCACAACCGTCCGACCGTCATCGTCTACGGCGGTTCGATCCAGGCCGGAAAACGGCACGTCGACTGCCCGTCCATGGGTTTCAAGGCGGGCGAGGACATGAACGTTGCAGACGCCTTCGAGTCGTACGGTGCATACGCTACCGGTAAGATCACCGAGGAGCAGCGTCTGGACGTCGTCCGCCATTCTTGCCCTGGCCCAGGTGGATGCGGTGGAATGTTCACGTGCGTGATCTGTAGAGGGAAATGGGGATGCGCTGACTTAGTCTTCTCCCATAGTGCCAACACAATGTCCAGTGTCTTGGAGGTCCTTGGTCTCTCTCTACCCTACTCGGCCAGCACGCCGGCTGTGTACCCCGAAAAGGTTCAGGAATGCATCAAAGCCGCCGGGTACCTCAAGCGCCTCCTTGAGCTCGATCTCAAGCCCAGGTAGTTCGAACGTGGAGATATGGAGAATACAGACTGATGCGATAGTACAGGGACATCTTGACTCGCCAGTCGTTCCTGAATGCCATCGCGGTCGTCAACGTGCTCGGTGGCTCCACGAACGCGGTGCGTGTTGCGCCCTCGAGAGATGTAGACATCGCATTCATACCCACTCTGCTTCGGACAGGTCCTCCATCTACTCGCCATGGCTCGTGCGGCGGAGGTGGAGCTCACCATCGACGACTTCCAAACGGTCGCCAACAAGACGCCATACCTCGCCGACCTGAAGTGCGTCTCGTCCACATATCTAGTTATGTACCGTCCATGCTCACGCTCTGCCAGACCCTCCGGCAAGTACGTCATGGAAGACCTCCACAAGGTCGGCGGCATCCCCGCCCTGCTCAAATACCTCCTCAAACACACGGACCTCATCGACGGCACGCAGCTGACCGTGACGGGCAAGACGCTCGCGGAGAACCTCGAGGACGTGCCGGAGCTCGTGTTCGACAACCAGGACGTCGTCCGCCCGCTGAGCAACCCGATCAAGCAGACCGGCCATCTCACCATCCTCCGCGGGAACCTCGCGCCCGACACCGCCGTCGCGAAGATCACGGGCAAGGAGGGGCTCCGGTTCGAGGGTATCGCCAAGTGCTTCGACAGGTCCGTGTGCTCCGATCCATCAAGTCCTATCTGGTAGAGGATATGTGAAAGCTGATACTGGCTGGGACCAAACTAGCATTCCGCCCTTCTTCGATGCGCTCGAGAACGGGGAGGTCACTGCGGGCCAGGTCATCATCTTCCGCTACCAGGGGCCCAAGGGTGCGCCCGGTATGCCAGAGGTGCGTTCGCTCGACGCTTCCGTGTTTCATCTCACGCGTCGCTGACGTCGCGCGACGATCTGCTAGATGTTGGGACAAACGGCTGCCTTGATGGGTGCCGGCCTTGGCGGCAAGACTGCTCTGATCACTGACGGTCGTTTCTCGGGTGCTTCACGCGGGTTCATCATCGGTACGTTGCAAGCTTCATCCTTCCATTGTCGTGTCTGGAGGTCCACGTATCTGTGTCTGTGGAACAGGTCACGTCGTCCCTGAGGCCTTCGTGGGCGGTCCGATCGCGCTCGTCGAGGACGGCGACAGGATCATCATCGACGCCGAGAAGCGGACGATCGACTGGCTCGTCGACGAAGAGGAGCAGAAGCGCCGCCGCGAGAAGTGGGTGCCGAGGGAGTACCGCGAGAAGCGTGGGGTGCTGTACCGGTACGCCCGGGATGTTGCTGTGAGTCGCTTCGTGAAACTCTGGATTTTGAGGACAGACCGATTGACTGGCTGACGGATGATGTAGCCCGCAAACGTTGGCGCATACTGCGACTAAGAAGATCGGTTGCCGTTGGAGAGTGGATGAGCAAACATGGAGAGCGTGAAAGATGGTGATTTTGATAGTGCTGTATTATGTCCTGTGTACATCCCTAGCGTTACATGCCTGCATTGTCCAATATGTGAGCATCGTGAAAGTCTATCTACGTGCGTGGCGTGTATGCGAGTGCTGGATATATCAAGATGTGAGCGTTCTACACGATTCAGGGGAGATAGCAGTGAACATACAGTCAATGTCCTACGGAAGACATTGTCACGAGCGGGGCTGTCCATCGCCAAGCGCATCCGTTGATTTCGACTTCATAGGAGCCGGACCAGGCGGAGAATGCGCACCGTCCGGAAGCCTGCTCGGCGCCGAAGACCTGTGGTCCATGCCCGGGGGCACACTCTCCTTGTCGCCCCTCGCGTGGTCCGGCTCGTCGACCTCAGCGATGGGCACCGTGTTCGCATGCCTGATCTTGTGCCCGTGCTTGCCGTCGTCCTCGACGACAAACTTCTGTCCGGGGCGCGCCTGGCCCTTGATGACGGCGGGGTCTGGGGGGATGATGAACGCGTCCTGCTTCTTGGGCGGGTCGAGGAACTCGCGGTAGGAGCGGTAGCCGGCTGCTTTTGCGCGGGCGGCGCGGCGGTGCCGTTTGTAGAGCCAGACGATGATGCCGATGATCCAGGCGACGCCGACGATGCCCCCGGAGATGGCCCCGGAGAGGATGGGGGTGAGTGCGCGGCGGCTGTTTGGGGGTTGGAGGCGAGGCGAAGGTTGGAAGTTGAGGAATGGGGGCGCGGAGCGGAGGGTGCGAGATTATGTGAGTTGAGAGCTTGGGAGGGGGAATAGGTGCGTGCGTACCCGTGTAGTGCGATCTCTGCGGATTCTGACGGCGTCATGGCGTTCACCGCGACTGTTATAGACGGTATGTTGGGCATTGGACTCATTGCGACTTGAATAGGGCGGTCAATTGACGTCAGAACAGCGCTCAGAGGGTCGGAGGGTCGGAGGTAGCGCGTTCGGAATAAATGAGGTGCAGACAGAAGGAGAGCAAGAATGGTTGTGAGTGTCGAGAGAAGATGTGTGGGCAGAGGACCAAGGCAGGAGCGATGGTAAGAAACTACAGTAATCACCTTGGCGGACTGCACTTGCCCCTATGTCATGCCTGTGCCGTGGAGCAGGGGCCATGATAAGATAAGATTGGCGTCTATCTGGGAAGACTGCGGGAAGGACTCGGAGCTCTTCAGCCGATCCATGGACAACCGTTGAACAGCGTTGAACTTCAACCAGCTGCAGCCTCAGGTGTTACAACTTATCGTTCACACGACTCACTTTTGCTCAACCTTGATCCCACTGTTCGATATCGTCGTTGAAAACGGATGCTTTCACTAGAACAATGAAGGCTAAGACGTCTCAAGGTAGCGGACCGAGTCAGAGGTCCATCGCAATGTCGTGTATACGTATAAGTTTCATTTAGCAAGTTGTATGTATGGATGAACCCGGGGCAGCGAGTGCTTGGTAAGTGCATCCCCACCCTGCGATACACCTCCGATCCTATATACTGGAGGTCAGGCTTCCTCTGACTTACGGTATATCACGGCGATGGCAGACTGTACCCCAAACTCCATCGGAAGATGCGATCTTCGCAGGCATGTCATGTCCAATGCTATGTAGTGCCTCCACAGGAGATTGAGTACCCCTGTCAATTCGCCGACCGTGTCTTTGATCTGTAAACCGGTGCCCCCGCTCTCCGTCATCGCCTTCGACGCGTTTGTCAAATCCCCTCCCCTTCTTGACCGCCGCTCACCGTACGCGCAGGCGCCTGCAGGCTCAGATCATTCCGACTCTGCCGCATACGGTACGTCCTGGTAGTCGGGTAGTCAGCTGGCGATTTCATACTGCTCACTTCCGACAGGCGCATGTGGCGCTGGGTTTCACCCAATCCGAAGTTCTCCAGCCTTCGCCAGTGCTTAGTGTGCACCGCCCCCCACATACCAATCATCACCGTGAGTCCGTGACTGGGGTAGTAGGTATATAAGACAGTGGGTACTTGTTTTGGCGACATTCACCCCGCCTTCCTTCTCTTCATCTCCCAAACAGCTTCCGCCCCTAGTATATATCTACAAAGAGTCTCAGAAACTGCTCAGGAACCAACCCACAACCCCAATGTCTTATACACCTTCCTACCCGCAACCTGGCTACCCCGGTGCCGCTCAGCACCAGCAACCTTCATATCCTGGAATCCCTCCCCGTCCGCATCAGGCATCTCCCGCCCCCCAACATGCCCCTGCTCAGTCGGCCGGTGCTTCGACTGTTGCGACGACGGGACAGGTTGAGGGTGCACAATTTCGTGTAGACCATCGCGATAGCAACAGCATGCTCTACCTCCGCCTGCAGCCGGGCTACGAGGTCAAGGCGAAGCCGGGCAGCATGGTGGCGATGGACGCCACCGTGAAGCTCAAGGGTAAGCTCAAGTTCAGCATGAAGAAGCTCTTCACGGGCGGCGAGGTGGGTCTTCTCTCGTCCGTCATCTATCACACTGGCTGCGATCGCTCATATTGCGTTCTTCTCGCGCAGATGTCCGAATCTATCTTCACTGGCCCAGGCGAAGTACTTCTCGCGCCCGAGACGTGGGGCGATATCGTACCCATCCACTGCGACGGGCGTACGAACTGGTCTGTAGGCAAGGATGCCTTCCTCGCCTGCACCGGTGGTGTGACGCGCACAACGAAGAGCCAGGGCTTCGGGAAAGCGCTATGTGCGTCTGCGTTCCGTGCATCATCGACTTTTTGATGTCAATACTGATGCTGCTGTCGCAGTTTCTGGCGAAGGCCTGTTCGTCTATCACGTCAATGGCACCGGCGTGATGTGGGTGCAGTCCTTGGGCGCAATCATGTCCCGGACACTGCAGCCCGGAGAGCAATGGATCGGTACGCATGACCAATCGCCTTCTTTGCGATGTCCCTGACGTTCCCTTTGCTATACAGTCGACAACGGTCATCTCGTCGCCTGGACGGCGCAATACAAAGTGGAGCGCATCGATGGTGGTGGGCTTATTGGAAGTATGCACACAGATGAGGGTCTAGTCTGCCGGTATGTTTGAGATTCCCTCGATAGTCACCACGCTCATGCCATTGCTCTAATCTAGGTTCACCGGACCGGGCATCGTATACATACAAACGAGGAACCCAGAGACTCTGGGACAATGGATAGCGGACCAGGTACCTTCCACACAGAGTACCTAACGACATCCAAAATGTGCCATCAGAGTAGATCACCTTGTATACCACCTCGTTATGCTATTCGACCCGAAACGATCACGTGTATGACGTATTGCAGGCTCAGTCACAGCACCGAGCTTCAGACTCTTGCCTTGAAGCATTCATCACCTTGACTGCACTCTCCGATCATTGCTCCATCCACTGCTGACCAGCACCCTGACTCATGTCTTTGTCGACGACTACAACAACTACGTATGAATTGGCGAAGTATTCAAGAGCATATAGTCACTCGACCAACACTGCCTCTACCCAACCAGAGCTTGAATGGCAACATTTTGCCAATCCAGTCATACACCTCACTCTGGATACAAAGAAGTCTCCTGAAGGTCGCCTAGAGTCGTATCGATTGAGGATAATCTGGACGTTCGGCGCGGTAGGGAACTCCATGGACATGGACCAACGAGATGTAACCTTCGTACGTCTAGGAATGCGCACTATCCCAGCCGAGACTGACAAGGAGGGTTGACTACGCAGGAAGATCTTGACCTTGTCGCTTACTCTACCATACAATCTTTCCAAGCACCCCAAGGCATGCCTATCAAAGCTGTCTATCAAGCCGCTGTGGTAGGGCTTCGCTATCAGCACCCTCGCGTCACAGGGCCAGGACAGCCCCCAGTGAGAGCAAGTTCGCTGCATGTAATTGAGAACGCTGACCTTTTCATTTGAACTTCCAGCAATATAGAAGGTTCCAAGTCACCTTTCAGACTGAGGCTGCTGCCGCTGCGTTTGTCGACTCCATCCGCTTCATCATACCGTGCAAGGCCAACGCCGGTCCTCCCGCTCGCATTCCGCGCCCCGTACAAGCACAGACTCAGTCCCAGAGCCGTCCTCCAGCATCGCAGTCACAGTCAACGGCACATATATCCATGCCTGCTCCTCGCATACCGGTTTTGCGACCGACGGCTTCTACCATAACTACAGACGAAACAACTTCCCCGCTCGCTACTTTGAGCAGGACCAACACTACCCTACCGCCATTCTCTTTTGATGGCATACCTGCGTGGACTCCGTCTTCACGAGATTTCAACGTAGCTCTCCACTCGCGTGCGGGTGATCCTGGAATACCTGAGGCGTCTGTGGATCCCAACTCGTCTCGGCCTTCGTCCGCAGTCACCGTGTCCTCTGCTGTCGCCCAGCATTCTTCGTCCGACCCTTCGGCTGTGTCTTCGTCTGTCTCCGAGATCTCCGAACCCCTGCCTCAACCTGCCCTTGCTCACTCTCAGACCAACTCTCGTCCTCGGGTCTCTGCGTACGGAAGCTCCAGCGATGTAGAGACGTCCCTACCAAGTTCCTCCCTCCCTGCATCCTCTCCCCCTGTATCCTCGCGTCCGCTGCCCGACTCTCCTGTCTTGATGCCCCCGCCGCCTGTCCCGCCCCAGGCAAGTCTACCACGCAGCTCTCAACCTTCCCAGACTCCGACGTCCTCTGCACTGAGCCGGACGACCGACGTGACCCTGTCGGACACGAACATCCCCGCGGACCCTCCTGCAAGTGCGCCGAGTGCGAACACGGGTCACGAGCTGAAGCGAGACATTGCTGCGACTTTGCGGGACAGTGCGGGCTTGTACGAGCTACCCAGAGAAGACCTCGAGAAGCTCGTGGCCGAGGTAGTGCGCGAAGAAGGGTTCGCAGAGCTCGTACGTCCTCCGTCGCTTGCGAGGAAACTGATGTTGACTCCCACTAGATGTCTGCGTTGCACAGGATGTGGAAGATCAAAGGGCTGGTTGGCATCCAGACAGACGGAACCGCTTGTGGCTGACACGTAGGGGTAAATATGTTCCTCAATATATCATGCAAATTCTGAAGAGACAGGAAAAGTGGTACGGGCTTGACGGGTGGCAATCCCAACGTAATAGAGCGTAACGAACGTCGGGGGCTTTGGGGGCGGTGGTAGCGGTCGGGAAGAGAGTGGATTCGGCATGCTAAAGTGACTCCACTGTAAAACGTGTTTGCAGGGGTACATATGAATCCCCCGCATATGTAATTGCTGCGGGAACAGGGTATTGGCGGAGTCGATGAATACGATCTGGTCTTCCTGAAGGTATGGCGGTCATGTTGCCGCTCGCGAGCGGCATAAGGACCAATTCCTCGATCGTGTATTGCGGCCACTCAGGGCGGAGCGACCCCTGGCCGTCGTTCGGGTTCAAGCTGGACGTCACGAAGCTGATGCCCAGCATTTGGATCCAGACAACCTTGAGGCTTAAGGTGGAACCAAGCTGTTCGTAAGCAATAAGGCTGCATATGGTATTACCGGGAGACACATACGTCTAGTACACGCGAATCTATGGAAACAGCGGAGAAACGAGCGTAGACCTAAATAGTGAAAGAACATTATCGGCCGGGAAGCATAAACCAAATCTTGGAAAAGAGAGTGAGCGCCAGCGGAACGTTCGTGTCCGGGTGTTATAGATGTTAGACGATCCTACGTACGAATCCAAATACCGAAGTCCTATCATACATTGATGCACTGAGCGACTGCTCCAAATGCCTTGTTCACGCCTGAAGGCCGACTTTCAGGGACACCACAACCTTGGTCGCGTGAAGGGCGATACGGATGGCATGCAGGAAGGCCCAGGCGAAGCTGACTGCAAACACGAAGGTCGTTTAGCCAAGGACTAGACTTGATGAGAAAGACGGCACGTACTCATGAGGATGGGAATCCAGAACAGAACCAACATCCGGTCGTCTATCATCGATAGGTAAAGTCAGCCACACACGCACGCAGTCACTGAAACGACACAGTGGACGACGTACGCTTCTTCTGCGCCCGCCTCGCGGGCTTGTGCGTCGGCCTATAGCCGTACAGTTGCACCTCTTCATCCGGCACAGCCGCGTCGGCGTATCCAACTTGTCTGGGTGCGGATCTCTCAGCGCCCGCTCGTTGCGCCTGATCGGCATCGACGTCGGGCGCAATCTCTACTTGAGGCTCGGTAGATTTAGAGGCGGACTCGGCAGCAGCAGGCAGAGCCTCCTTCGCATCCGGGTTGAATGACACGGGGTCGTCTACACTCCTTGGTGTGTACGCCGGCGGAGGACTATCCTCTGCACCTCGCGCCGCTTGCAGCTGCAGCATCCACTTCTCCCAGAACGCCTTCCAGTCCTGCGCAGAGGGAATTCCCAATCTAGCTTGCTGCCCATTAGGCTCTGCCGCTCCACCCTTATCGTCCGTACGGCCGCGCCGCTCGCCCCAAAGCTGCTGGATCGGCACCAAAACGGGGAACACTGCCGGAATGAGCGGGAGGCCGCCCCACGCAGGCATCCCCGGGAGATTGGGCATCTGCAAAAGCGGAAGGTTGGGGATGTTCGCGATCATGCCCTGGGGATGTTGCAGCTGAGCGAGCGTCCGGTACAACGTCTCCGTGAACGTGGCCGCAGCCTGCTTCTCGTCAGCTGCGGCAAACCCGGCTTCTACGGCTTTCTTCTCCGCCGACGTCGACGGGAGCTGATGATCTCCAGCTGGGGTCAAAGGAGCTTCTGCTGGGGCAGGGGTAGAAGCTGTGGGCAAAGAGTGCTTTGCGTTCCGACGAAGGGTGATCCTGCGGCCACCGCGTCTTCTGGTTGGCCGGGCCTCGACCTCGTAATCCGACTCCTCGTCGACGTCACCCCACGCGCCCTCATCCTCGTCTTGATCGTCGCCCACAGACGAGCGGTCGCTGTCAGAGGGTATGAAGTCGAAGAAGCCGGCCGGACCGACTTCCGCAGGCGTCTTGCCAGCAGCGTTCACGACGTCGAACGCAGCGCCGGCGTCGACGAGCGCTCGCGCGCACTCGATGGAGTTCGTGAGGGCAGCCAAGAATAGGGCAGTGCATCCATTCTGGTCTCGGGCGTCGATGTCGATGCCCTGGGCGAGTAGGAATCTGACCAATGATGGGAACCCGGCAAGAGTTGCCAGATGCAAGAGTGTCTGACCGGAGGAAGTCGACTTCGAAATGAAGGACTCCTGCGATAAGGAGGGCCTGCCGACGGGGACGTCGAGGATAGTCAAGAAGTCAAGGAGTATCTTCTCGAAGTCTCCGCTGTCACCAGCACGTCCAAGGAGCAAATGCGTGGAAAGCTGCATTGCGCCGCCACCGTGCGTACTACCGTCAGGCTCGGGACCACCGGTGTTACCCACGATACGCATAGCAATGTTTCTAGCGTCCTCAATCTTTCCCGTCATCTTCAGACCAACAACCTGCAGTGCAAGTTCCATCCTAGAAATCATCGATTAGATAGAGCTATCCAGTGTGATAAGCTGGTGCGCTTACAATGCTCTGTCTGTCTCGTCAGTGTAAGTGAACAGGCATGGGGGAGTCCCGTCGTCTTCCTTTGGCATACCGTCAAACCACACGTGCACTGACCCGGCAGTCACACTAGGAGGAAGGATGCAAACTAGGGTATTGTCGCTCCAGCGTTGTGTCGAGGTAGATGGGGTGCCGCCGAAAACGCAGTTCAGTTGCATAGAGGGGTGGAAGTTCGCGCCAAGAACTGTGACCTCGATACCACCGAAAGTAGGCCCTGAGGCAGGAATGAGACGATGGATACGTGGAGGAGGAAGAGAGATTGGAGGTGGAGGGTCGTGCTTGAAGAGCATGAACGGCACTGGGGCCGGAGGTGGTGCGGGCATAGGGACGGCAAGATCCATCGGTTCAATTACCGTCGACGAAAGGGACATCGGCTGTTGAGGCTGTGGTATGAATGCGGGGCTAGAGTGATGATGATACGAGACACCCGGTGATCCCAAGTCGGAGCAGTCAGGCATGGGAACATCGACATTGAAGTTGGAGTTGATGAAGTCAGCGATAGATGTGTTAGAGTCGAACGCAGACATAAGCGGACTAGCCACGGCGGTCGATGCCGCACTGTCGATCACATCAGTGGAGGCGATGGAAGCAGAGGAAGGAGGTTTGTCACTATAGGTGAAGGAAGGGGTAGGCGATGCGACAGACGTGACGATCTGGAGTGAGGGTGGCAAATTCTGTTGGAGCGGAGACGAAGCACGGGTTCCAAAAGTCGACGGTATCTCAGACGGAGACTGAAGACTTCCGCTGCTGCTCTGTCGATGCAGCTTCGAGACCCGACCGTTGGTGTCGTAAGGCTTGGCACGTTTCTTTGACCGTTCAGACCCGTTTGCAGCTTTCTTCCGCTTAGGTGCGTCCTCCTGGGTGTCTGTGCCAGCGACGGTCCAGTCCAGCTTGGAACCGAACTCGGAAGAGCCTTTCGCATTCACGCCAGTGCTCTTGTGGTCGTCGGTAATCATGATAGGCTTCGTGATTCCGGTTCCGACGATGCGGCCGGTATGGTCAAGCATCGTGAAGTGGATATTAAACCCTACCTTCTCGCGATGATGCCGGCAGTAGCAAGTGATGCGGAGAGGAAGAATGACAGATCCTGAGGAAAAGTCGAGCACTTCCGGACAATTGAATTGTAGGATGTTTGAAGTGTCTTCGTGCCTCCCCTTCCCGGGAATGATGCGCGGCTCTTCTTGCGAGTCTGAGTCGGAGCGCGCGGGCCTGACGCGTGCAGCAATCTTCCGCGCGACCCTCTTCGCCTAGATACGAGTGTGAACAGACTACGTATTAAGTGACGAAGGACAACCTACTTCGCGCGTCTGACAGCTTGAACAGACGGTTACACGTGTATGTGGAGGTGTCGCGCACGTAATCTCCGCAGTGAGATAGAGTGACTCTTCGCTGGGTGCGTCTACGGGGATCTGATGAGGGAAGAAGCGTGTAAGATGCCGTCTCACTTACCGACTTTGCCCTCCTTGCGCGTTCTCCGCTTCGTCGTCGTACCCTTTGGTAGTCTGAGCCATTTCCAACTGCCAACTTTGTCATATTTGAGTGGCTCTCCGGAAGAAGAACTCGCATGAGCCAAGTCGACAGTGAGCCTAATCTGCGTCTCAACTCTCGACTTCGTGCCGCTGTCCGGCAGACCTGGGAATATGATAGGGAGACTTCGCCAACGATAAGCAGCTATGCAATGCCGAGCAAATGCAGGTGGGACATACTTGGAACAAGTCTCCTTGTCAGGAAAGACCACACGCTGCAATGCAGGTGGATCTTTGCGAACTTGAGGAGGCGGTGGTATAGGCTTTATGCTTGCGATGGAGGAACGCGTACCATTCATGCCGATGGAGGCAGTCGAGTTGGGAGAAGAGGGACTGGTAACGGGGCAGAACATGGACTCCGGTGGCACGTCGAGAGCGGCGGGGGTAGCACTGAATGCAATGAATACGACCGTCCCGGATGCGAAAGTGCATGACTCACTCTTCGTATACGTGGTCCTGCAGCAAATCCTCCAAGTTCAAAGTGGGCCTCTCGTCAGGCTTCCGTGCATGGTTTCCGAACTGGATTTCGCCGTTAATGAGGAAGTCGGCATGCGAGAGCGATTTGCACCAGGCGGAAAGAGCCTCCTGGTTCATGATAGGCTCCACAATATCAGAGGCCTCCGGAGTAGTGGGAGTAGGCGAGGGTGACCTCGAGCACGCGGTCGTCGACGAGGACGACATTGGGGCAGTCGAGCGCAGCAACGAAAGAAGACGGAAGGTGAGTGTTGGTGCACAACCGCGCTCACGGCCCCGGCCCCTAAGGTCCACGACTCGGCTGACGTAATCTCGCGTTTCAATCACTTCCAAATCGGGCGCTGTGCTCACCCCAGCGCAGTAACTCAGCACACTGACCACGTCGGACTCGCTCCGGTCTTCTGTAAGCAGATGTCGTACGCTGACCGTCTACAAAACAAGAGACGATGGGTTGTAGGTTTAGAGGAGGAGGGACCATCCGAATCGGTCTTCGCACCCGGTAGAGGGAACAGACGCTCGCCGTTACGCTGAAAGGATTCAAACTCAGACACCAGCGCCTTTGTGGCTCGAGCACGTGCTCGGTGGACATGGACGAGACGCGTGCATGCGAGTTGACCTTCGAGTCCGACACCACTCGATCTTCCGACTTACAACCACAGACACGCTCTGATCATGAAGAGGGCAGCAGAGAAACAGCTAGTCAAGGACCAAGAAGACGACGGGGATGATGAGGCAGACGTCGAGGTGCGTTCACCTAACCATCCGACGTGATGCAGTTCTGACCATCTACCCAGAGTCCGGGTTCAGGGTTCAAGAAAGCGAGCGAGACTGTCCTTGCGAAACGAGAGTGTGTAACCTTTAGTTGGAGTACATTTATGAGGGCTCACGCTGTGGTTGGTGTAGGATACGAGGCCTTCCGAGGCGTTCACTGGCTGCAGGCGCGTCCAGTGTTCCGCCACCGTCAAGTACGTCCACCTCCGAAGTGAGTATTCTCATCACGCACTACGCGCTAGCCGACCCTCACACCCGTAGAAGTCAACAGCTGCAAGCAAGTCCAGGGTCTTCGCAGGACATCAATTCTCCGGCGGTTTTAGCCTTGGACCCCTACCTGCTCCCTCATTCTTTTCATCATCCGGCACCAGCTCAACGTCAGCTCAGCCATCCCTGCTGTCTGAGGGACCGTCTATTGCTTCATCAGCATCCGCGGCGACGAAAGCATTTGCTTCTATTGTCTCGTCTTCCTCTGCACCGGATGAACCCAAGGCTTCAGCTGCAGATCCAGACCAGAGCGAGGTAGAGTATTACAAAGCTCTTCGTGGTCTCAACGCCTCTTTCCTATCCGCAGTTTCAAAAGCAATCGAATCCGATCCATTCGTGGACGTTGCGGATCTCTTGGAGCGGTATAAAGCTCTGCGTATCTCCGTGAAGTCTGGTCTTGATGAGAAGCCAAAAACAACCCCAAACGCCTCCGCCAGTTCGTCTACGACGACAGCTCCGGAGGCATCCAAGCCCGCGTCGGCTCCGTCATTTGCTATGCCGGCGGCTCCCAGCGGGTTCGCGGGTTTCAAACCTCTGGCGTCCACGACCTCCTCTACGACTCCTCCCGGTGGTTTCGTGCCGAAAGTTGACTCCAGCAGCGCTTCGACACTAGGAAGCCCGTTCAGTTTTGCGCCTCCAAAACCGGCGACGTCAGAAACTTCCTCAGAGGCGTCCAAGTCTCCCTTCACATTCGGTTCATCCTCGAGCTCGAACACGAGCACGACTGCCCCAACGTCTGCTTTCTCTTTCGGCGCACCATCCTCTACAAGCTCAAATGCCTTCTCGTTCGGCAAATCCTCCGTCACACCCTCCACTTCCGCACCCTCCCTCTTTGGCTCCGGCTCATCGGCTCCATCCACGTCCCTCTTTGGTTCATCGTCAAACTCCTCACCGTCGCTCTTCGGCGGCTCAACCTTTGGTGCGAGTACTGCTCCAAAGGATACTACCAAGGACAAAGACGCAGGCAAAGACAAAGAAGCCGACAAGCCTGCCCCTGTCTCGTTCTTTGGCACCAGCGGCTCCTCGTCCTTTAACCCTTTCAGTGGCACCTCCTCGACATCAGGGACCACGACGAACACGACGCCCGAGAAGGACAAGGATAGCAAACCATTCTCCTTCGGCTCTGCCTCCCCAGGCAAGCCCTCCTTCTTTGGCACACCCGCCGCAGGCAGTGTGTTCGGGTCCAAGGCGGGCAGTATCGGGAACCCTGTCGGGTTCGGGTTCGGCAGTCCGCCAAAGACTCCAGACGCCGACGGTGGCAAGGACGGGCCCGTCAAGTCGCTCCCTTTCTCATTCGCGCCTCTCAAGCCTGCGTCTGCGTCTGCCTCGGCATCCGTGTTTGGCGATAGCGGAGCGAGCGCTGGCGAGAGCGAGTCGAAGGCGGGCCCGTCCTCTGGGGAGGGCACCCCAGCGCCCGGTGAGGCAGGCGATCAGCCGCCTCCACCGCTCCTCGCCTCGTCGTCGGTGCACGACCAGGAGGGCGAGGGCGAGGAGGACGAGGTGACTGTGCACGAGATCCGGAGCAAGGTATATAAGATGACGAAGGACAAGGAGGGCAAGGCACAGTGGGGCGATCTCGGAGTCGGCGTGCTCAGGCTCAAGAAGCACAAGGAGACGGGCGCGCGGAGGGTGCTGTTGCGCAATAGCGGAACGGGCAAGATCACGATTGTATGTGCCGTTTGCTTGTTTGCTGCATAGGATGGACGTGGCTGATCACTTGCGCGACGGTGTGCACAGAACTTCTTGATCCACTCGGGCATGAACACGACCGTGTCGGACAAGGCGGTGTCGTTCATGGGCCACGAGGCGGGTGTATCGACTCCGTACCGGATACGAGTGAAGACTGCCGACCAGGCGAACGATCTCAAGGCGGCCCTTGACCGCGAGATCGAGTTTGTGAAGGGTAAGACGGAGTGAGATCGTGGATACTCGATGGTGGCTGCGAGCCTCTCCCTTCCAACACTACTGTGTGATCTCTCATTATGGCATGTGCTTGTGTTCTACTACGGACAATACGTTATGACGATGCCCGTATGCCGCGATCATATGCAATTGAGTACCAGTATCTTGCACGATTCATACTTTCCTTGCCCCCATAAGCGTTCGCCTTCCTCCCATGAGGATTACAGATACGCCCAAAGTGGTAGTACTAAGACATTGCGTCGACGATCACTTCCCGAAGTGGCTCTGCGCGTTGTGCCACGTTGAGTAATGTACGAATGCCTCGCTGAGCAGCATCTCAATCTCATGGTCGGCCCAACCTTGTGTCGGCAACGACTGGAGGTACATTATGATGCCCTGCCACGTTCGCAGTTATCGTGACGCCACGTCTAGATACGCTTCGGGGATCGGCTCACCTGGAAGTCCATGTCCTGCAGCTTCTTACTCCACCGCACGAGGAAGGCCGAGCATACATAGAGATGGAACTGCGAGAATGCGTCCGGACCCTCCGCCTGCACAGACCTCAGTAATGAGATAGAGCAAAAATAGCAAGTACGCACGAGATATGTATCCCACATCCGAATCGTGTTCTGCACGCTGATCTCCCGCATTAGCAGGCAGTTCATCCACCGGAAGGCAAACTGCATAAATTCGACATTCTCCGCCTCCAGGTGGGCTGAAAGCGGTGCTGTGAGGAGGAGCTGTTCAGCACGTGGCTCGTGGGCCATGTCATGCAGGTAGGGTACGCACCGTCTATTCGAGCGACAAGCTCCGCCATACGCTTGACGCTTCTGTGAATCCCCGGCTGGCCGGCGATGTAGTTGTCCTGAATGCCATCTAGCAGCCGCGAGAGACACCAGAAGGTATCCGCTTCGACTGCTGTTCGCACGCTTTCGGGGAGAATGCCAGTATCGAACTCTTCAGGGTCCGAGTCTGTACTAATTTATGAGAATAGAACCAGCATGGCCCAAAAAACGAAGGAGCTTCACCGATGTATGCGGAGAGAAATACTTGAAAGAATGGCGTCGCCAAGTCGTTGATGCCCTGGACGTAGCCACTTGCCGGATGTCGGATTGCCCATACGTACAGTATGCGTTCCAGACTCTGATCTTCATTTAGGACACTACGGAGCAATAGGTGATCGAGCAGAGACTCACTCGCTGCGTGGACGCTTGCATCCAAAGCATAACACCTGGCCGTGTTCGGGGCACGTCTATCTCAATTTGGTGCCAAATCTGCTGATCCAGGCCGTCACGACCACGAGAGAATGTCATCTCAACGAGCGATGCATATTCTCGACGTTTCCTGGCGAGAGTAGACATTCGGGTGGGTTTTGGTAGTGGGAGATAACCCTTCAATCATGTCAAGGGTTGAGGACAGAACTAAGAGGCATAGGATGATGTCCGTGAACTCACCAGAAGCAATGGCCAAACGAGCGGACGGAGATCGTTTGGTACGCCATTCCATGCGAGTTTCCTCAATTGCGCTAGGATATTCATCATCGGAAATGCTCTTTGCTCTTGCATCAGCGTTAACACGGCATACCTATATCGACGTCGTCCTTCACGATGCAGTCTATGAACTTCTGCCGCCTGTTTGTGCGTATCGAGCGTTCACGCATGAGCTTCTCTGAACCTCCTGGTGGACTTTCGGCCCTGGACTTGTTTGCGGACTGGCGAGTGATGAGGTGCAGAGGATCTGAGCGTTGGATGAGGTGTCAATGAGAACACGCGATCGCGGTCAGCGCACCATTCACGATCTCCTGGGCATCGTCCCTGAGGACGCCCTGGTCGTCGTATCGCGGCTTTGCGCTCTGCGGTCCCGCCCGATCGTCTACGTCCGGCTCCAGATCGCCTATAACCATGTCCCCATCCAGTTCGTCATATCCTGAGCCTTGTACTTGCGGTGCAGAGTCGCGGCTCTCGAGGCTGCCGCGGTCCGTGGACTTCCTGACGATGGTCCATCCGTTCTTGCCTGGCTGCTGCTCGCCCTTGGGTGGGTAGGAGCTCGGAGCTTGGACATGGGTATAAGAGAATGCAAGCGTCGAGGACGAGTTGTTGAGAGCGGGTCTAGGCACTGGTTTTGGTGCGGTAGTGGATGAAGATGCGCGTGCATTCGACGAACGTTTCCAATCCGGCTTCGCAGTAGACTCGGAGTCTGAGGCGCTGTCCCAGGCATCGTCTTCACCCCAGTCGTTGCTATACGAAGAGAACTTGTTCGTCGGGTTGAGTGCGATGTGAGGACGGGCAGGAGGAGGACGGGCAGCCATCGCGGTCGGTGAGAGTGGAGATGCATCTCAATCTCTGCGGCACTGCACGCACTACCGCCGGCGCTTCGGGTGAATGCACAGATCCCTCTTCAGATCTCCGACGAGCCTCTTGATTCTGAACATCATCTTTCACGTGTACCGACTACATGTAAGGTGGCCTCTCGATTTGCATGCGCAATGTGTGTCGATTCGAGGACAATGACAAGGCTCGCTGACTGCATCTGCTCTCTGTGTCTCTCCTCAGGACATGTGATGTGCTGGTTAAGACAAGGACAGAGCGGCGAATACAATTGTGAGTCGAAGACACGGACGAAACCTATTGTGCTTTATCGCACACTCATGTCACTCTTGTCCGCAGATGGCGTAAGTGGATGGCATTGGCTGCTAGTCAATAGGCCTCTCTTTGACGCTGCCAGGTCGAGTGCTCACCGTTTGTGTGTCGAGCCTTGGCGTAAGGTGTAAAAGCTACTGCTCCACAACGTCCTGACGGAGCCCGTCATGTTCCTTGCTACACGCTTTGTCTGCAAGCTTTGCTCTCTGCGTCTGAAGCGACAGCAGCAGGTAGGTCCGCTCTGCTGCCTATAAATGAGGGGCATAGTCCCGCAAGACCAGTATCCCCCTCTCCAACCCGCGATCATGTCTAACCCACCGAATCAAGATGTAGTTAACGCAACCGGTCAGGCTGCGGGAGCTCGCCGGCGAATCTTACCTGTTCCCCAACATCCCCTCCCTCACCCACAGCACACCCTCCCACCTCGCCCGCAACACGTCCTCCCACACCGCCCACAAGATGGTCTTCTATCTCCTCCGCAACATATCCTCGTTCGTCAACCGAAACGTGCGAAACTGGAAGGAGCATCAACGACTCCGGGATTCGGAGACATCATCTTCTTTCAGGATAGCCGGTCTGGAGTGTCCATGAAGGAACTGCTCGAAAGTTCGGAGGAGCGTTTGCGGACCACAATGCCCTCGTTTGACGATCAGCGGATCCTTGAGATCCTTCACCAGCACATACGGATCAAGATTCTTGTGAGCCGTCGTTCTCACCTTCTATTGCTATCGGTACTCACACGACGTATCACAAGTGGTCTGGTTATAAGCACTTGGACTTCACGCACAAAGTCTACTTGTCGGAGAAAGGGGCCGGTGGCGTAAGCTGTCACGGTGAGCTAGCCGTCGAAGTCGCTCGAGCATTTGAGAAGTTCTTGAAGGTAAGGTTTATACTTCACGCAATTTTGGTTGATCATAGTCTTACTCACAATCCAATATTTTACTATACCAGATGGCTCCTCAAGCAACATTCATCAACGGATACGCACCGCTTCGTATCCAGGATCATACAACTTTCCCCCTCGAGACGCTGGTCCCGCTTTGCCTACGCCACATGCACGACGACGTATTCGCAGCTATGCCAGGTTGGAAACCTCGCGACCAGGGTACACTTGCGACACAAGGGCCAATGCCGCCCTACACTCACAATGTCGTGCCGCCTGGCGCCATCCCTAGGTACATGCATACCTCCACGCATGGCAGCCAGCCAGCCATTTCCGCCGGGGCTTCTACGTCAGCTAACTCGGCTGGTGGCTTCCGTGAGGCCATGTTGCACCAGACCTTTTCTCAGAGCTGACGGAAAGCCCATGGGTGTGGTACAAAGATGACAATATGGAAAAAGACCGAGCCAAGAGGTAGTCTTTGACGGATGACTTCGCAGGGAAAGCTATGACGATGAGATATGATACTGTATTGACGAATGAATGTACATGTAATATGATTGCACATCGGGAGGAATCTGAGACAAATTGGACTTTGAAAATGTGGTCTGTGGTTTAGGTACGCAATCTTGACCCCTGTGAGCGCCTTGTATCGGCTAGAACCCGACGTGCGATCCAATACACCGTCTACTGTCTATCATGTTGTCGCCCACCCAGTTACCTACATACATGGATTACGTCTGTGAATCTGAGAACACTCCTACTTTACCTGGGGAAGATCGTCAGAGTGGAGCACCATCCTGTCACTCTACCTCCACCGCGGTATTATTCTTCTCAGCCAGCCCTTCTTTTTCTTTCCTTTCAGGCTCGAAGCTTTCTGGGAAACTGAAGCGACGACCTCATTGTCCGCAACGAGTGGGCGTACAGCGTGTACAGATGCATCACAGTCGTCCGTTGTGTAACCCGCGTGAGCTTCGCCAAGGCCGGGCTGACCGGGGGTACGAGGCTCGCGTCGATAACGGTCAGATTGAGCTGCAGCGCCGTCTGGCTGTCGAGAGCCTACAGGGTAGGACAGATGAGCATGGACACCTGCTGGTATCATTTGTAGTTGCGGTAGATCGCGATGGGTTTTGCGCACGACGTGAGTATGTGGGGTGGGGTATGTCTGGTTTACCGTTTGGTACGGATACTGCGATCGCTGTTGCCCCTGGTTCTGACAGTGTCTAGGCAGACCAGACGCTTGACCATAGCACTGGTCACATCTAGGGGCGGCAGTGTGAGCATGCTGACGTGGGTCCGAGACTGCCGCCGAAGCAACTTGTTCATACCCATAAGAGTGTTCCGAGCCGTGGTGGTCGCCCCCACACTCACTGAGTGGGGCTGGGCTCTGAGATCGGTAGAGCTCGGGGAAAGAGTCGCCTTGGTATGGGTATCCATCGTCCGACGACGTCGGCCGGGTTACTGTGGCGTAGTAAGGTGCCTCGGCACTAGGTTGAATTAGGTCTTCCTTGATATCGGCGTAAGCTCTGGAACGCGGCTGGCCAGCAGTGGCACGATGATGAGGGCGATCCATGAGAGGTATCCTAGTAGCGTCATTGTGTCGTCGGGGTGCGTTCAGAGGATAATTGGCCACCCCGTGACTTGTGCGTTGTCTTGTTGGACTCTCCCTGGTATGCGCTAATGCCCTGCCATGTTGTCCGGTTTCGGGGGAGGTACCGGCCCTTGTTGGGTGACTGAACGGAAGCGATGGTCATAAGTTGGCACTGTAGACTTATGACGATGCTCACTTCTGCCCCACGCCAGCATAGCTTTGGTTGGGTCTCGGCACTGTAAGATGCTTTTCTTTGACTGCAAGAACATCCGAGACATCAGTGAGTTTATAGCGTCATGCATGATTCTGTAATGCGCATGCACTCACCTCCGTGGGCAGCGCTCGGATATTCATTGCTCTCCCTCGTGTCAGGCAGACGAATGAATCTACCAGTCCCAGCTAGCATGGGAGGTTGTGCGTTGCTGGGCTGAGCATACCCTTCAGTCAACGCTCCTCTGTCTCCAGCGGCTCCTCTAGTGGGGAACTGGCTGGCAAATGAGCTACCACTCTGAGCGCTGGGGGTGAGATGCGTTACCATGCCGTCTGTATGATTGACGGCTGTCGGTGAGGTGGAGGAGGACGAGGGCCAGTCTAGACCAGGGGGAGGAGAAACAATAAGTTCGATGTCAAGCAGGAACTGTCGAGACGAGTGGCGGGCTTGTCGGGAGTCGGCATCGGAGCCGGGTCCATCAGCCGACGTGAGCGACAGATGGAGTTGACGTAGTCGACCAGTACTCGTATGCTTGAGATTGTATGTGGAAGACGCAATTCCATCACTGTAGGACCATGCTTCGATATGTTCCTTGTCGCACTGCAACTTCGGGCCTGGCAAGGGAGCCTTCGGCTGGACTTCGACACGGAACGCTTTCCTGGTCCTCCCCGACTCGCATATACAGTAGCCGAAGGACACGACGATCGTGTCCGGCCCCTTCCGGAGCTCGAGAAGGGAGGAGCGTTCGGCACCTGGTGCAGTGAAGCCATCCACGGGCACGAGGTACCCGTGCTGTTTGGTCAAGATGTCACTGGACCATGGGGATAGCTTCACAGTGAACGGATGTATATTGAGATCGTATGACAACGCCATATGCATATGGTCGCCTTCTTGTCTATGAAGCGATATATCCGCACCGAGAGCACAATGCTTGACGTGCACCTTGACATCGGCCCTGGGCTGGTCCTCTGCGCGAAGTGCATCAACGTCTTGCCTCGTGAGCGATACAAGTCGGTATAGGCCAGAGTCCGTGGGCGATCGTGAAAATGCATCGGGGCTTCTTGGAGCAGGTGCGCCGACGAGCAATGCTCTGTCTGAGACAGAGACGCTATTGCAACTCCGCACCTCAGAGTCGGAGGCATGCTCCCTGGCAGACGCTGGATGGAGGACGAGGGCAATGAGGTTGTCGTTCTGATCCACGCAGGAAAGGATGGCTAGCCAACGGCAGACATTGTCGGAACGCGTATATTGGATGATGGGAAACTTGGTGCGTATTCCCGAGGATGTGACAGAGTAGCGAGGATACCCAACGTGTAAACCGCCTAGTCGCTTGGAGAGTTGTTCTGGCGACATGGGTGTAATCTTCGAAGGGCGCTCAATGAAGCTGCTAGGGGAAGGGGCTAGGAGGTAGACGTCGGAGGAGCTGAGCGTGGCAGCAGAGGTGTCGTCACTAGGAGACTGATGAGCGATGGAGAAAGGAGCGGATTTCCCCCACGCGAAGATGCTTTGATCGGTATCCAGCTGCAAGATCGCCATCTGGAGGCGGATGAACGCATTCTTCCCTTCCCCATAGATTGGCATGAGGTGAACGCCAAAGAGTCCGATGAGACAGTACGCTCGATCCTCTTCCTTCAAGGTGATGCGATGAGCGGCCCATCCCATGCGCTCGGCGACGGACACCTGAGAAGGGAGAATCTGACGCTTGAGGACCGCGGTGTCGATATTCGTCTCCTCCTTGATCACTTCGGCCAGGCTGTTCTTCGTCCCAATGATTTCCCACTCCTTCGACAAGAACAAGACCTTCTGTGGCCCTATGAGCTCCTGGAGCGTCCACCCGCGCTTGAACCACAGACTGCGGCGAAACTTGGACAGCGCCCCCTGCGGCGCCTCTCCACCAGCGACGTCGTGTAGATAGGCATAACACACCTTCGAGCAGCTGTAGAACTCGTACATCGAGTTGATTGACTCCGACACCTCCGCGCTAGACGTCTGATCTATACAGCAGGTGTCGATCCATATCCACTCGAAGCCGTGCGTCCGAGCGATCTTGCACGCCTCCTGGATCTTGGCCGAGAGCTCCGAAAGAACGATGGCCTCCAGCCCATTCAGGGCGGGAGGGGCGTTCTGCTGGATTTTCAAGATATCCGCGTACGTCTGTTCTGGTGGGAACGAACCAAGATCTTCGGGCTTCGTCCAGACATGGGAGAGGATAGCATACCGGACTCGGCGTGGGTCGGTGAATGTGCGGAACTGCCCTGTCGCAGTATTGAGAAGGCGCATATGGACGGGCTGGGTTTCACTGTTGAGAATACGACGCAAGGATGTGATGACGAGGGAATACCTGATTACTGTGGTCACCTTGGTGTAGTGTGGGGGATGTGAAGGGGTGTCTTGACGTCGTCAGAGGGGAACAGCTAGGTCACCGAGGAGGGAGGATTGCGGTACGAGACCGGTTGATCTCCTTCTTCAAGTATCGTGGCCTATTAGGGTTTGGAAGCACGCATTGGACCCCATGAACGTAGGAAACATGTCATACCGGCATGCAAGTCCCTCCAGTCTCTATGCGGACAAAGGAGTACAATAGCAAAGGCGATGCAGGGTTCATCGGTGCAAACAAGGTTATGTAGAGAACGCGGATTCCTTGCACTGTCTGTGGTACCGTGGGGAGATCCGCCACGGCGCCCGAATGCCTTCTCGTCAGTCTGATATTCGTTGCTGTATGAGCATACGGCTCACCGAAGGCAATGCGATCTGAACTTAGATGTGGTCAGCGTGTCCGTATGCTGTGAGATGAGGAGAGACTCGTGAGGTACATGTGGGGATTGCAAGAAGCTGGAGAATTCCCGGACGGCACAGGATTGGATGACCACATGGTGTGCCAGTTGACACACCGGCGCGTCATGCCAGTCGTACAAGTAAAGACGGACAGTATAAGTTCACTTGGGTTATTTCCCCACTGTGTGGGCAAATGGCAATCAATGGAGGGTGTCCGAATACCTCTCCACACTGTTGCCAGAAGGGAGACCACCCAAGTGTGTTGTAAACGTGAGGAACTTGAATGACCGAAGGCGGACTCGATACTTGCGCTGTACGAACTTTGAGTTTAGATTGGTGCTGTAGAGGAATTTGACAGTGAGTCTCGCCTTGTTCTGAGTAGGGCTTGCGTTGCCTCTTGTTCACAGCGATTGAGGTCCTAGCAGTGATGAGACAAAGTAGAGGGAGCAGCCCTATCCAGCCACTCCATGGCGGCGACCATCACTGAATCGTGGTCTTCCTCCCGTCGCCGAAGCTCCGGCAGAGCACGCAATGGCAACAATTATATTCTGCGAGATTCCTTCTCTCCACCTATCAGTCAGGACGCAATGTTACCCAGGACTTTCTTCGCAGAGTCCAGCCCAGGACTACTCCTGTACAGCTTCCCGCATACCTTCCCCGAACGGGTCAGTCGAGTACTCAGGTTCTTCAGCACCCGCCTCGTCCTCGGCTGAGCCGTCTGGAACATCCGGATCGACAGTAGCACCGAGATTCCCGAGGATCCTCGATCCTTGGAATCGAACGCTCGAGATGTCGTCCAAGTCCTGCGACGCCGAGCTGTTGAAGTATATCCCACGCAGCGCGAGAACGAATCGGGAGAGAACAATGACGTTGAACCTAACAAAGAATGGACCTAGACGTCAGAGGGCTGCTCTATCCAGAGAACTTAGGGTGGAGGCGTACACCGGATAGAAGTAGGTCCACGCTTGTGAGAAGATGAGGTACTGAAGGTATATGATGAAGCGCTACTTTTCAGTGAATTGACCTTGAACTGTGTACGCCGAGAGTACGTACTGTGCGTGAGTTCTAACAGTGGGAAAGTTGGTAGTTGCGTTCATGTGGCTGGAACAACTACTAAGAAGGAGACTCACCCACGTCTGCGCCATCGAAGGTACATTCACCGCTGCGTTGGCGATCAAGAGCCTGTAGACGTACGAGTCAACGACCGCATATCACGGCAATGAGGATTCGCTCACAAGAAGTACACAGCCCCTACATTATTCGTTCGTGTGAATAAGCATAGTGACATGCAAGCAATCTCGATGACGTACCATCGCGGACCATCATCGTAGTCAGCGGCGCACGCACCCCAGTCTGCGCGAACGCTCGTTTAAGCCCAAGAGTCTTGTACCATGTAATTGCGACAAGCAGCGCGTTCGCCACCATGGTGATCAAGAGCCGGATGTAATAAACTGGAGAGAGTGTGACGCGCGGCCGTCAGGCACTCGAGTCGTAGCTGGATGTATATCACGCTCACATCTGAGGAGGCGTACGCTAAGTCAACGTTGTGTTGAGCCATAAGTCGGACGAGAATAACATACGTATTCAGGGTCTCTCCTTGCCCTACACCGCTCCCAGAAACGATTGGCTTGCATCCGGGCGATGGCTTGAAGCCATGTCGGAACCAGTACGGATCTAGCTGCAGATCGAACTGACGTAGAGTGCGCGACTGTTTGACAATTCTCCCCTATCTTCATGGTCGTGAGTGCTCACCATGATGCCGAGCACTGGGTGAGTCAGTGCTATGGGAACAATGAGGAGAAGCGGCCTCCAGTTTCTGGCGCACACCGCGTAGACGCGGAGAATGATGAGTACTACGGTTCAGAATGTCAGAGGGCGATGCAGTCATGCACAGAGGAGGTTGGCCTTACCAGAAGACGCAATGTTGCTAGAAACCAAGAGCACGCCGCTCGTCTGAAGTATCGCGAAACACGCCTTGAGCAGCGCAGTGTCTGTCAGTTCAATGACCTCTGACTCTGGGCTAGGGTATTACCATTCCACTAGAGGTCAGCGGCAAGCCTCCAAGCAGGACGAACGCTTGCTGGACGAGAAAGGTATATCGGATGAGGATGTAGATGACGCTGGCACCAGTGAATGGACGTTGCCATAGTCGCTGTACCTCGTCCGGAATGGTCAGAAGCCAGTCATACCAAAAAAGCGCTGCGAGAAGCATGTCAGCGTACGAGGGGTATCGGCGCCTGCAGCGTGGAAGTGTTCACCGGCAGCAGCAACCACTGCATAGCTGACAACCTGGTATCTGAGGCAGAAAGGGAGTTCAGTCCTGGCGTGAAGTCCTTCTTCCGTACTCATACGCACTCTGGGGAACGCGTGACCATAGCGCGAAAGCAAGACACGTCTTGTGGGGCGCAAACCGTGAGTGGTAGACTCGAAGACACCGAGCGCGGTGATATAACAAAGGCGGCCCAGGATATGGGGCGCCATACTGTCCGATCCTCAGCCTCCGAATGGCATCGTGGGTGGCGGCGGAGGACGCGGAATGCGCTTCCAGGCTGTAGTCGATCCTGGGATTCTCCCTTCCGTTGGCCCGCGGCCGGAGGTTGTCTTACCCGTGCTCCCGCCACGATGTGCGATCAATTCGTACGATTGTGCGTCTTACCTGTTGGAAGAGACAGAGGACATGGCGATGCATGCTCGATGTCTGCTCGAGGACTTCCTGTCATGATGGCAACGCTCCGGTATTGATCAGAAAGTTGTTGAAGGATGGTACGAACGAAGTGATGGAACAGTGACGAGGACCCTGGAGTAGTCCCGCCTCATGCCACCATCAGGAACGGAAGTCGGTGTGCATGCGGATGGGTTATGGGTTTGCATAGGAATCCGCAATCGAGCCTGCTCTCATGAAGGGGAAGTAGACAGTAGACTACTGACCGAGTCAGCTTTCCTATTCGTGCGCGAGGAAGAGGGGTCGACATGTTGTGGAAGAACATCGACTGCAGGCCGGATCCCTCCTCTAACGCGCGCAAATACAATGCACATGTCCGAGAGGGCCGATAGGGCGAAGCCTGTGCGCGAAGGGACGAGTGCAAACGAGTGCTGTGTCGACACGGGAAAGAACACATGTTGGGAGCAAGATGGGGGCGTCTCCGGATGCGGTGATTGAGCTGGCGGTGCTGGAGATTGGGCAGGACGGGATGTGCGAATGAAATGGACGTGCACCGCGCCCGGAACAATGCCCAGGGCCAATTGCAAGCGTGGGGCATGGACCAGGTTAAGTTAGGCTCCCAAGCATCCGTCCCGTGCGATACGAAGAGCCGTGAGCGTCGGGTGCGACGCCGTCAAAGCCTTCTTCGACGCCGTCCAGACGCCTTCTCGACGAACCTTGTCTCCCCGGTCAAGCCTGCCTGCCGACCGCTCTCGAGCTGCCTGAAGAGCTCGCCCTCTCTCGCGCCGCCCACCTCTGCTGCCGTCGGACATGCGCCATGCACCCTCTCGCTCTGCTGCCGTTCGAACTCGTCCTCGCTGGTCTGGCCGCTGCCCAACGTATTGTGCGCTCCTAGCTCCTGCTTCTTCGTGTGATTCTGATGTCTCTGACGCTCCCGCTCTCCCCGGATTTGGATTTGTCACTTTCGAACGCAGGGCGAGTGTCGTGATGGTCTCAACCAGGTGAGCAGCAGAGCAGTAATTGGCGAGAGAGGAAGAAGAGGGGAGAGAAGTGCCCTGAGGTGTGCAGGGAGTCGCGCATGATGGTCGCGCGGCTTGAGATAGGCTTTTTGAGTTGCGCCCTGGACGGCGAGGTGACGGAGCGTGAAGAGACTGTCGGAGTCCCCCCGCGCAAGACGCAGATGGGCGGATTCCTCACCTCCACCCGTAGTATGTACATGCATATGCACATACTCCGGCGGCATCTATTCTGATAGGGGAGCGTCTTGACGTTGTACGGCTCCTCCATCGTGCTTGCCGTCGCTGCGACAGTTGAAGACAAGATGAATCCCTTGGCTCAGCGGTGGGACCAGCGAGAGAGTGCAATATGTGATCGAGGCCGTCGAGTGGCACGCATATATGGTCGGGACCTTCGCTGCCGTCAGTGGCGAGCCACCGAGGCCGTCTAGCGACTGTATGCGCTCGGTACGCTCTCCTCCCGTGGATTGCCTTCGCATGCGCATACAGATGACCTCTCGCAAGCTCTACGCATCTCGTTTCACATCCTGTATCCTAGTTGTTGCATTTGGCTGACGTATCGTCACCAGCTCTACAACAAGCTCGGACAATCGCCATGTACAGTCAGGGATTACTTGCTGCAAGCATGTAACGGTATGCTCCATACGTTCTTCGTTGGTCCGCAAAGTTGAGCATCCCACAGATACACCCCAAGCGCTCAACTGCACCTGGTACGTCTCATGCTTCACTCACAACGAAGACGGCGCGTTGATTGAGCTTCAACAGTAACACTGTGGTGTACAACATGTATGCAGCTTGTGCCCTATGTATGGGCGATGAGCATACTCGATATACAAGCTGGGCAACCAACCATACATGCGGCCCAAGCCCCATGCAGTTTGCGCCTCCAACCAGTGACAACTTCAACTCCCAGGCCATTCCCCATTGGGCCTATCAGCCACTCACGGCTCTCCAAGACTTCAATGTCCCCGCTGCGGTCGCACAGCCCGGTAAGGACATCCGGAGGTCCTGTTCACGTCTGTCACTAAATCCAAAAATACTCCAGATGCGCCCGCTGGTCTGTCCCGCGGCGCTCAGATAGCCGTACCCATTGCCGTTGCAGCTGGCGTGGCCCTCTTGGCCTTCCTCATCTTCTGGTTTTACTGGAAACGCAACTCGACAAGACGCGGTCATTACTTGAGCAAACACAGCCTTCCTCCTCTTCCTGACGATGCCAGCTTCATCGCTCGTACGCAAAAGTGGATGCGCACACTGAGGTACTCGATGGGATCAACCCGACTCAGACCAACCAAGCGCGACACCGACTTCGTGATTGAGGACGACATGCAGGGACTTTACGTCAATCGCGCGTCGATGCCATATTCCGAGGACTTCGTAATGGTCGACAGGGTACAGTCTCCTGTAGAAGAGGAGCATGATCTCGGTCACTTGCACTCCTCGTCGCACATCAAAGAGACATCGTCTTCCTCACTACTCCCGCGCGTCACACTCCCAGAGGTCCACGTGCCGGCGTGGATGGGGTGGTTCAAAGGGGACAGCATCAAGAAGAGCCCCAGCTACAAGTCCAAACAGGTCTCGCGTATCTCACCCGACCGGGCATTTCGAATCGACGGGTCAATGCCGTCTCCTACAACCGCACGACCTACCGGGCAAGGTCACGACCGTCTGCCCTCATCCCCCGAGACTCCGGATGCATCAGGAACTTCGAGGAAGCCGCCGTCCATCATAACGTCAAGGTCAAATTCTGAAAACATCACAGACCAAGTCATCGTAATTTCTCGCACCGGCGAGGACTTCACGATGAGCCCATCGACGGCCCCCACACTGAGCAGCCCGCGAACGCCGCTCACGGGCAGCAGTCGCACCTACAGCAAAGCGAGCACTCGGCAGGTCAGTGACTTGCCTTTCTCGTCGCCCGACTTCCCCCTTCTCATGCGATCACTGACGCACCAACCATCTACAATCCATTTGAATATATAGCCACCCTCGGCCTACTCGGGCGCATACACCCCGACAACCCCTGGGGCGAGCTCGTGGCTGCCAAGTCCCCGCCGGGCGAACACGTCGTCGACCGTCTCAGGGGCGTACCCGCACGAGCTCTGGCGGGATCCGGACCTGACGTCTCCCCCGAACTGGGCGAACAAGTTCCCTCCCCCTCCACAGCACTTTCCTCCTCTTCCTCAGATGCCATTCTCCTCGGGGACGGTCAACAACTCGGGGCATCCGTCGTCTCTGACACCGGGCGGGTCTGGCGTCGCGGCGCCTGCACGAACATCCTGATCGTCATTCGTCATACGACGTGAAAACCTATCGTTGATTGTGGATGCCTTCCATGCATGACCTCGGGCTTCGTGGTGGTGGGTATATCTATCTGCGTGCTGATCGTCCGTCCGTCCGTGCATCATAATGCCACCTTCCCCTCAACGTTCTTTGGCATGTGGCAGATCATTCCCTCCGTCATCCCAGTCCTACCTGCCACATGGGTCTGGACAGATCTTCCGTTGCTACGCAGGCGACGTGCACGTTCTGTGGCATCGTATCTCGCCACGCAGGCAAAACAGGCTGCTCCGGACATCGCCGCCGTCAGCCCGCTTATTTCCATGTTGGCCCTATACTCATTTGGATCTCCTTTCAACGTCAACGGATGTTATTAGGTTTTCGTAAATCTTCACGCGTGCTGGGTGGCATGGCGTGGCGTCGGTCAGCACTGCAATAACTTACCCTGGATACTTTCGCTCTCTACTACATCCGCAACCTTCCTTGCTTTGACGTCGGAAATTGCATAACTAGCCTCGTTTTCAATTTGTTTTTGCTCTTTTGTTCAGACTATGTGCGTACGATGGCACGGCTTCGAGACCCTCGTTCGCGTTGTCGTTGCTGCGATGATTCCTGGAAGCAGTCTCGGATGGGCAGCAACTCGGATCCATGGACGTCAACTGCAGCAGCTGCGCGCGCGAGAGACGCAGAAACCCAGCAGTTGTTGTGCGACCGTGAAGCTGGATGTTAGCGGTGAAAGAGGAAGCCAGCTGGAGAAGTGGGGTACGCCGCGCGGGCTTCGAAGCTGTCCGACACATCCCACGTGGAAACATTCACCGACGGGTCTCCGGCGCTCGCCGCTCTCAGACTTGAACCACATTGATCAGACAGTGTACCGCTCGCTCGTTAGCTTGTCCTCGAGATCTCCAACGTTGCGTCAATCTATGATGTGCGCTGCTGATCTAACTCTGTGCGTTTGAGGAGGCGTAACACCCACAGCGACTAGTACAACGACATCCACTAGTCGGAGAACACATACGCGAAGGCGTCCCAGTGCCTGTCGTCCTTCCACTCGTACTCAACCCTGTTGGCGCAGCTACGCGCCTCCTCTCGACCCCAAACATGCGCGATCCACGCGAATGCAATGTCAAGTCCCGCACTGACCCCGCCTGACGTCCAGCAGTTCCCATCCACCATGTACCGCGCATGCTTCACCCACTCCACCTTCGGGCCCATGGCTATCGTCTCCTTCCACGCCGACTTGTTTCCCGTCGCCTTCTTCCCGTCGAGCACCCCAGCGCGTGCGGCGAACTCCACCCCGTTGCAGACGGTGATGAGGTACTTGAGCTTCGGGTACACCTTCTTGATGTACTCGACGACGGGGTCGCTCGTAGCCCAACGCGTCCCGATGCCCCCAGGGACCAGGAGCACCTCCAAGTCCTCAGGTGCGGTGTCGAGCGTGTGTGTGGGTAAGACGTGGAACGCGAACTTGGACCCTGTCTTGTTCGTGGCCGGGTCCGGTCGAGGGTCGTTGGTGACAGGGTCCATCGAGGGTGCGATGACAAAGAGGTCGAACTTGGTATCCAGCGAAAGCATCTGGAATGCCTCGAGTGGACCGAAGACGTCGAGAGGCTCGAAGCCGGGGAAGAGGACTACGGCCACCTTCTTGGGCGCGTTCTTCTCGGGTACTACACAGGTGCCGTCAGCGAAACCAGGTTCATGCCGAGCCTACGGCGTGGCTTACCCAGGATTTGACTCATGATGCAGCAGATGTAAGAGGATGTTGGGCTTGTGAGTCTCCTCCTTCTACTACACTTCAGTTATATACTCTCGCTGAGGACGCTGTCCACCGTGTCCTACGTTCTCTAACGCGCATCCTAGCCTGTAGACTCGGCCCGCAACGGATCGGCCATACTCCCCGCCTGGGTGCTCTACTCTTGATGCCGGTGAACCACCTCACCCATTCTCCTTCTTTTGCGCCTAGACGCTGCACCGTGTTTGTTTGGCGATACAGACATCTGTAAGCCCCAGTCTCTGTCAGCACGCAACCGTCTGACAAACTAGAACTCCTTGCCTTTGACTGTGCGCCAGTCTGGGAATTGCACCACCGACCCGAGAAGCCTCGGTGCTCGATTACAAACCTCGCGGGAGCAACTGACGGCGGGGACGCGTATGTACCTGCGCCGAGCTCTTCTGTTTCCATGGATCGGAGCGCCGCATGAAGGCAACGACTCAGGATAGCGCTCGTCGAGGTCGCGCTGCGATGACAAGTTTGAACAGACTCGATATCCGAGACATCGAGGGGTTGTAGGTTTGCCAAAGCGTACAGGTGGCGAGCGCAACATGCACTCTCACTGGTCTTGCGCCCGACGTACGAGTTGCACCCCGCCCTCCTCATCCTCGTATGCCCCTCTCCTCGTGGACGGTCAACTCAGAGCATCCGCCGTCGCTGACCCCGATGTGCGGCCTCTGCACGAACATTCAGATCGTCACTCGCCTTACGATGTGAAGACCTATCATTGATGGTGCATAGCTTCCATGCATGACTAGTGGCTTCCGGCTTCCCGGCAGTTGACGGTGCGCAATCGTTGTGCGTGCACACATCTGTCTGTCTGCGTCGTCAGTCCTTATGTGCATCATTCCACCCTTCCCCTCAAAGTCTATTTGACGTGCATGTGGCAGATCGTTCCCTTCCCCATCTTACATACTCCTCTAGATCTCTGCCATATGGGCTTGGACAGGTCTTCCGTCGCTACGGGGGTGACGTACGCGTTCTATGTGTCATAACATAGAGTTTCGCCACACAGGCTCACGCAGCGCACCCTGGCTCAATTATCGCCGCCGCCAGCCACATCTCTTTCCTGTTGGCGCCGCACTGGTTCCGAATGTCAAACACTGCTGTAGATCTCCACGCGCGCTGAGTGGCGTGGCGTGGCATCGGTCACCATTACAATAGTCCCTCTCTACCGTTACGTATACATACGCTACCCTCCTGACGTTCGCATACACCGAACGTACAAACCACAGCTTCAACGACCTCAGTACTTTCCCGTGCTCGAGTCAGCCTGAGTATCGAGCTAATAATCTATAGTCAGATAATGATACATTCACGTTGTCTGAGGGCCTCCGCCCATTAATGGCAGCCCATCTCCACACTCCAACTCAAAAGGTGCTAGATCCAGACGAATGCATCTGCAAGGGTGAGCGATCCCAGTCTAGAGCTTGAACTGGGGATACGCCTCGAGGAATTTCGGGTGGTACGGGTACGAGGTGTAAAGCTCGGGGCCGTGGCTGGGCGTGAAGACCACGGACATCGGCGGCTTGTCGGCCAACTCCAGTTTCTCCCGCAGACGGAACGGCAGGTCGGGCTGTTGCGCACATGCATCGTTAGTCTGCGCCCGACGCGAGCAACACGCGTGGTGAGGTGGCAGGACTCACGTTGGAGATGTAGACGTGGCCGAACCCGATGAGCTGGCCGGTCTCTTCGGCGGTCTTGAGCGCGGTGTCGCGCTCGAACCCGCCGGTGGTGATCGTCACGCCTGGAGTCCAGATCTTGTGGATGAAGTCGGAGGTCTGAAGAAAATGGATGTGGGTCAGACAGATCGTGAACTAAGGCCTCGGCGAACAAGCGCATTCATATTTGCGCCACGTACCGATAGGTCCTTTGGCGGGACTTGGAAGATCGCATTGACGCCGACGACGTCCAAATAGGCGAGTTTGGGATACTTCGCCTTGAGCTGCTCCGCGAGGTAGCTGAACGTCGGGATGGGGTCCTCCATCCGCATATCTGCACACCCGCATCCCGCCGTCAGCGTGCACTTCTCATCTCACTGCCGCCATCCAGTGCGCGGACATACCCTGGTACCCGTTCCACGGGCTGAGCCTGATCGCCGACCGTTCAGGGCCAATGGCCTTGACGACGGAGTCGACAGCCTCGAGCGCGAACCGTGCGCGGTTCTCGATCGAGCCTCCGTACTCGTCCGTCCGCTTGTTCGACGTGTCCTGGAGGAACTGGTCGACGAGGTATCCGTTCGCCCCGTGGATCTGGACACCGTCGAAGCCCGCGCGGACTGCATTCGCAGCGGCGGTACCGTACCACTCGACGTACTGCTTGATCTCTGTATTTCCACGCAATGGCCGTGGTCGTGAGTTGCGAGGGTATGACAAAGTCGGAGGGATAAATGCTCACCCTCCTTGGTGAGCTCATGCGGCACGTTGTCGGGGTACTGCTTGAGAGCGATCGCGGACGCAGAGACGACCTTGAACTCCGGGTTGTCGAGCTGGAGCAAGTTCGCGCGAGCAGCGCGGCCCAGAGCCCAAAGCTGCATGTGAATATAGCTGCCGTTCTTGTGTACAGCATCTGTAACCTGATTTACATTGCGATCTCTGTCAGCTTCAACTCCAAGACACACATGGCCCTCGCAAGAGCCCGCAGAGACTCGCCTTCTTCCACGCGGCGACCTGTTCTTCGCTCCAGATGCCCGGGACCCGGGGGATGCCACCTGCCTGAGGGGCAATGAAGACACCCTCGGTGATGAGGAGCGATCCGGGCACGCTCGAGCGTTGCTTGTAGTACTCGACCATGAGGTCGGTCGGGACGTGCGCTTCGTCCGCGCGCATCCGCGTCATAGGTGCGAGGACGACTCGGTGCGCGAGCTGCATGGTGCCCACTTTGAGAGGGCTGAAGAGGGCAGGAGCGTTTCCGGTCGACATCGTGATGGTCGAGTTGTTGGTGCGTGTGGGGGCCGGGGGAATCGATGGGCTGTATTTGTGGGTAGAACGGAGATTCAGAAGAACGACTGGCTTATATGCCTTGAGGCTCTGGACGTTGGGCTGAGCAGATCTGATGCCAGTACTGGGCGCGCATGGCGACTTGTTACCGGGACGTTCCCACCCACAGAGTCGAGTCACCGACTCCAACGATCAATGTGGAAAAGCAGAGGAGACGAAACTACTCCGGCAGAGCTGAGTAATACCTCGCTGACACCGTATGCGTATGCCAGACGATCGTAATAGGATAGGTGGCCGCGCCGGGCGCAACACCCGGTAGTCACGAATAAGATGAGATGACAAGCTGGGCGAAAGAGAGGTGCCGTTGCTTCAACGCGCCATGTAGGATAAGTAAGCTGGCTGCGATCATAAACGAGAGTTCATCTCGGCGCTTACCCGGTCGGGATAGGTATTCCCGCCCGGTCGGGATATGTACGATGCGGGATGGACGCGCGGATCTGTCAGCTGCGTTTGCCCCGACGACATGAAATTCCTCAACTGCCGGTGCCTCAGATGTGAATCGGTACTATCACGACCCCAGTCCTCGAGCTCGAATGACCGCCAGTGTTCGAAACTTCGTTGAAGACTCCGTTTTCAATGCCCCTTCCCATGAGCATGCAATTTCGGCGTCGGTTCTTTCCTCAGGACTGTCAGGACTCAGCATCCATGGAGTCATTTAATATGCATTGTCGGCTCCATAACCATTGTCGTCCCAGACAAGGAGCCAGTAGTTGCTCAAACACCGGTCAACTACACCTTCGTATCTGAGAACTCGGGAGCAGACGGATGGTCCGTATACCCCTCCGCCTGTACTATCGCTCCCCTAGAGTTCGGAGGTTAGCCGAGGAGCCTGCTGTATCTTCCCTCCCTCACCCCCGATAATGCTGAGATTTGGTACATTAACGAAGCGTAGTACAAACAGTGAGCCTGCAAAGTTTGGTGAGATTACAACAAAAACTGAGTGTTTGAGCAAAGTAAGAGGTGCCCTCCCCTAGTGTTCGGAGGTTTCTCCGCGCGCAGTGTCACAATCAGTCACACTGCCGAAGGGTGCCGTTTATGATCTCCGACTGATGTCCCCCTCTGGAGATGGGCGCCACATGTCGGGTAACCAAAACTAGCGCTCTCGAAAGTCACGCTCGAGGACCTTGAGGACATACTCTCTACATCTGTCCCATACACAGTATGTAGAGGTTCGGAAAATTTGATATTGGACTGTTCATACCTGGAGAAATAAGTCTGTGAATTTTCAGTGAGAGCGCCCGCCATTCAAATCCAGGCGAGGGTCGCAAACGCAAGAGGGACCCATCTCCGGAACACTCTTTGCCCAAGATCGCGACGACCTCACCTCCGTTTCATCTCGTTCTTTTTTTCATACATTACTCGTATCTTTTCCCACATCTTTGAATAATTTCAGCGTTCTGAAGTTGAGAACGAGCGAGCTACACCCTTATCTCCGAACACTAGGGCACCTCCGAACACTAGGGGAGCGATAGTATCACGGCATAGAACGCCTCGGGCTTCGCTAAATTGAGCGGCAGGCTGGTTCGCAGCCTGAACGGCAGGTCTGCCTATCCACGCAGGTATACTCAGTCAATTCGCAAGTCGAAGGAGTAGAAGCATGGAAGCATACTCACGTTGGATAGGAACGATAACCGAGGAGCTGGCCAGTCTCCTGAGAGACATTCAGCCCAGATTCGAGCGTGTATCCTCCTGTGGTGATAGTCGGGCGCGGGCCCCATACTTCAGGTATGAAGTTGATCACCTGCAGACTGAAAAGAACATGTTCAGTATCTGGTCCGAGAATATGAAACTTCTCAAGTGATCATGTCGGACGGCGTCGGTCGATGTAAGATGCGTATAAGATGATGCTGTGACCACACACGAGCGCCGTGGGCGTGCTTTGTGATGTCGTGGATGTGTTCAGTGTGTTGGAGAGTTTTGGTGTTTAGCGCCTATTACTGTGCTGTGCCAGTTCCGGCAATCTCCGGTGTGTGCGGTGGCGTGGCACTGGCAGGAACGATACTTTAACTCACGAACGATAACCAGGAGTCCACTCAGTCCAGGACTATGATACATCCATAGCTCATCCATCCGAGCTACTCGCAGCTCACGCGTATTGCGAAGTTCAGTCGATCCCTCGTACGGATCCTGGCGGAGTCAACGAGCACCGTACGCAGGCTATTCAATGTCGGTACGATCATGCGATCGGAATGACGTTTTGCAAGCATTGCATCGCTGAAAACCATACCTCCCGTCTTTTCAGCTTCACGCATGCTCCACCGTGGCCGGGGATCACTGTACGAACGGAGGAGCGTGAGCATGTGTCCCAGGGCCCTTTCCAGATCGTTGGCCTTCCTCCACTCGATTGCAGACATGTCCGCCCCAGCGATGACGGCGGTGTGCGCAAGCTTTCATCGTCATCCGTCGCAACCCTGTTCGCGGCAACGAATCGCGGCAGAGTCTCCAAACCATGGTACATTTTTCGCTTGGCAGTATATAAGCCTTGCCCAGTGAGCCAAGTACGCTCATCACCCGACGATTCCTTGTGAGCATCATGACTCGCATCACATTCCCACTCGTCCTCTCGGTACTCTCCTCTCTCGTGATAGCCAAACCATTCACGCCGAAGGGTGGATTGGGCACAAATTCCACTCCGCCAGTCTACCAGCCGATGAGTGACTTCGATCGGCAGTCTATGGTGAGCATTCTTCTCTTTGTGGCGAACACATGCTCATACGAGAATAGAATCTTGGTCTGTACCAAGAGTATATCGAGCTTGATTTGTTCCATAACGGACTGGCCAAATTTTCTGCTGAGGAGTTTGATGCCGCCGGCATCGACGCGGAAGATCGCTTCCTCATTGAATCTATGGCAGACCAAGAGGTTGCTCACGCGAATCTCATCTCGAACATTCTTGGTCGTAAGTATTTTCGCGACGACGTGTTTAGTGCTCAATCTCACCACTTGCACATCAGCCGACTCCGCACCGAAGCCGTGCAACTATTCGTACCCGTTCGAGACTGTCAGGGAATTTATCGACTTTTGCCAAAAAGTGTGTGGATCACTCTAGTGGAGAGGCGGCCGTCTGACATTCCAATAGCTCACTCGATTTGGAGAATCCGGAGTCTATGGATTCCTCGAGCACCTCAACTCTCGCGCCTCCGCCAATTTGCTGCTACAGAGCATCGCCACGGAGGCGCGTCAACAGCTTATTTTCCGGCAGTTTGAGGGTCTGTTCCCGATGCCAGTACGTACGTTTTCGTCCATTTGCGTGTATAGTTGCTCAGCAGACTCTCATTTATTAGTTTGATTTCATTCCCGGGATCACTCAAAGCATGCAATGGACCCTCCTCGCCCCTTACGTAACCTCCTGCCCCTCTAACAACTCTCTCTTGCCGTGGCAGAACTTCCCCGCTCTAAACATTACGGTATGTATGACACTCGTCTATGCGCACAGACTATACTCACATTGTGTAATAGAATAACCCGAATATAACCACAATTGATAACGGCGAATATACGGCAGACATCTCCAACAACCAGAGCGTTCCACTGTCGCAGCCCGGCCGCACATTGAACCTGACCTGGGAAGACCCGGGAAAGTCTGTTGGGCCCGACGGGCTATATAACACTTCAACCTCCGCGGGTGCTCCCAAGGTATGTCGCACATTATCATTTCATCAACCCCATAAAACTCAGCTTGCATTAGTTCATCGCGTGGATCTCCCAACTCAACACGACGTACTCGGCCTTGACCGTGCTCGGAAACAACTCAGGCTCCACCGTTCAGCCCAACGAGTCGTTCATCAATGGCACTGTGTATGTCTCCCCTGCCATCTCATCATCTCCTTGCGTTGACATTGTCGGCAGATTCATCATGATTACGGACGCAGACCCCATCATCACACCGGCAAACGTGAGCATGCTCAACTCTCACATCGTTGCGGGCCCTGCCTTGTACCAGAGCGGGTAGAATCTCTCCGGGAAACAATGCGACGTTCAGTTAGTAGTATACCTGTGTGCCATACAGTAAAATACATTGCCCCCCTTTACCATACTTTCTTGGACATGCAATACTCAAGTACCATGAGGTCTTTCGATTACTTGGCGCAACCCACGTCCAACCCATTCCTACCCAATTATACACCATTCAATATAGGCCGGTTCACCATTGGTCATCAGGCTTCAATTGCAGCATCTTCTCTTTGAGAGAAACCAACTCGCACGTTGCGTCACCATGTAAGCTCGCGCTAACAGTGAATTCCGGCCTATACTGGGTGTAAGCACTAGCGTGCGCTCACATACGGGCACCCCAAACAATTCAGAGCTGCGATAACATAATATGGTTCATCACGCGCGTTTGTGACATCGTACCCTCATAACATGCAAACCGCCATGTATTGGCGGCTCGAGCTCTATATGTCACGTAGACCTATGCATGGCCGCGCACCCATCGACCTACACCAAGCATACCCAACCTAACCCTCGGGTCCCCCAACCGCAAAAAAACCGCCACCTCACGAATCAGCAACCGCAACACGATCATCCGCATGTCGATGCTCGTCCACCTGCGCCTCCAACCCACCCTCGAGCCCGACCCCCCTCAGAATCTTCCCCACCCCTTCCTCCCTGACCGCCCCGAGCTCCCGCTCGCTCTTCACGAGCAGCATCCCCGCGAACCCCAGCGCGTTCACGCTCAGCGCCTCGCCCGTGCCCGGCAGCGTGTACGCCTCCCGCCGGCGGGGCACGACGTGCACGTGCTCGAGCGTGAGGAAGACGTTGTGCGACGGGATGCCGGGCGGGTAGGTCGGGTCGTGCCGCGCGGTCTGGATCGCGAGGTCGAGCACGGAGAGGAAGGCGTCCGTCAGGGATGCTTCGAGCCCGTCGAGCGGGAGGGAGGGCAGGGCGGAGGGCAGGCGGCGGACGTGGTTCGCGTAGGGGAGCGTGTCGATGCTGAACGGGCGGTCTGTGCGTGCGCGCATATGTGCGCGTGTGGAAGGTCGGGTGGTTAGGGGACGGAGAAGGCGAAGGAGCAGAGGCAATTCGCACCTTCTTTGTCGAGCTTGGTCGTGCGCGCGAGCTTCTCCACCGGGGGGCCGTCGTCGTCCAGCGGGAGGAGCTGGATGTGTTTGTGCGGCTGGCTTGCGCCGCTCAGATCACCGCCTGCACGTTCCAGTCAGTTTATGCCCTGTCTGCAAACACGCGCGTGTGCGCGGACGTACAGTTGTAGAAGGCAAAGAACTTGCGGCCCGCATTCCTGGCAGCGACGAGGAAGAGGTACGTCTGTACGAGGTCACTGGGGAGGAGCGGCGACGTCTGCGAACGGAACTCTGCCGTGGTCGTTCCGTGAACACAATGTCCGCACGCACAAGTCATCATATAACATGCGTGCGTACCTTTGCTGACCAGCATGAAGTGGTGCGGCACTACCGAGTACTTGTTGAACTGTCACACCCGTCGCCCAACCCAAAGCGACCGCGCGAGATACATGCGCATGTATCGTTGTGGGGTGGGTATGAAGAAGCAAGCGCCGCACGAGGGAGAGCAAGAGAGAGGTCGTCGTCAATCGCCATCTATGCGTTCTGAGGGCGCGACAGCGGCACTGACCAGAAGCACGTATTCGTTTCCCTCGCTCTCGTCGCGCACCTCCCCCAGAAACAGGTTCGGGACGTACGGCGGGGCGAACGGGTCGTGGCGCTTCTTCTCCTTCTCTCCTGCATCCTCGCCTGCGCCGCCCTGTGCGGACTTGCTCAAGTCGGGGGCAGGTGTCGTGGGCTTCTTCTGCAACGCGGGGCACAGGCGTATTTGGAACTACGGGCCGCGCGGGCGAGGGTCGAGGCATATATGCGATCGGTGTCCATGCGTAACGCGATATACGGATCGGAGCAACAGGAGGAACAAAGAGAAAGAGGTGTGTTTAGTTGCATGTATGCAGGACTGCGACACACACAAGACTCACGTCTACACCGTTCTCGGAGTGCGTATGCACCGAGGACGGGAAGAAGAGCAGATCCCCCGCCTCTTTCGCCTTCTCAAAGCTAGCGTCGAGCTTTGCGATGATCTCCGCATGTTTAGACATCCTCGATCGCTCCGTAATGTAGGCAGTAGAGGTAGTGGTGGACGTAGAGAGGAATCGGGATGTAGACAAGGACCGGGGGCGGATGTGTGCGGCTTTAGTGACCGTTTGGATCCGTGCGCGCAGCCTGAGAGACGTTCGTTCGCAATTGGACCGACTGGCAGCTGCAGAATAAAAGGTGCACGAGCCTGTGAGGACGCGAGGATTAGAGGGCGCAGCTCGGCGAACGGTGCGGGCGAGGAAGGGGGAGATGGGCGATTGGCCAATGGATTGCATAACCTCGGGTTCAAGCTCACGCAAGTCGCGCGTTTACTCGCAAGAGTAAAAGTCCCCGCGCGACGCCCATCGCCCAGAGACGCGACCGCGGACACGTAGCTGCATACTGCGTCCTTGCAACAGGCACGCTCAATCCATCTCAGATGAGCAAGGAAGCGCCTTTTAACACCGAAGCGTAATATGGTGTTTGCTGAGAGCTCGCATATACAAGGAAGGCAGACTGAGGAGTAGGTCTGGCATGGTATCGCGCGGCCTGAGCGATATCACGACAGCTGTATGGTGGGTAGGAGCGTGCGCATCACGCTTAAGATTGCTAATACAACAAACTAATGACGGGTGGTCCAAGAAGAGTCCAACAAAAGAGATACTCGTAATCACTCTCGGACGCGCACGACTCGTCAGTCGGCGCCGCGCACGGTCACTTGTTGCCGATTCAGGCGGGCGGGTGAGGTCTGGGAGGTGAGTAGAAAGCCAGACGTGCAGGTTTGGAAAGCAATGAATGACAAAAGTTAAAAGCGACAGGGGGTGTTGTTGTCGGGCTCGGGAGGTGTGGGGATGAGGAGGGGTAGCGGCGGAGGAGGAGAAGGTGGGAAATGGCCAGATGGACCCAGTCCATCTGCCGATAGTCTACATAATTCTCCTCGTACCGTACCAGGAGCGGAAACTCCGCTCAGGCTTTTCCGCCTCGCCCCTTGTTGTCCTTTGCCTCCGCCATGACCTCCCCCAGTAGCTGCGCACGTGTGTAACACAGCGCTGCTATGAAGGAGTATATCGCCCCGTTCGTTCCCTGCACCACCGAGGCTGTCAGCTGTATGCACGAAAAGAGAATGTGCGGTTGACGCACCTGATAGAACAAGATCGTGAGGAAGGTCTGCAGCAGTAGTAGGACTATACGGATCGGCAAGCTCCGATGTATAGACGAATTCTTCAGGAAGGGCACGGGATACTCGAGCGCGACGAGGACAAAACCGACGAGCATAGCCAGGATTTGGACAATAGGAGCCTTGACGATGATGTTGATGAAAATGCTGTCGCTCGGTGCTGGTCTGGGGGACACACCGTCAGATCGACGGGTCTGACTGGCGGGGTATATTGTCAGAGGCGAAGGACGAGACTCACTGGATACCACCAGGGGAACGGACGATTCCATGTATGAAGTCAAAGAAGAACTTCCGGTAGTAGAAGCCGAAGAAGCTCGCCCAGATCGTGTCTTGGGTAGCAGGCATAAGCGTGAGCTTGGTCCATGCCACAGGACGGGAACACACTCACAGACTGAGGCGATCAGGGAGACATAGCGAGCGTATTCGTGCCACACCAAGTTTCCCATGGCGTTCGTATGTGTGTCGGTCGGTTTAGAAAGAACGAGTTGCTGAAGAGGAGCTGAGACGTGGACCGAGTCTGGTCAGGGAACTGGAGCTTGAACTTGAACGGGGGATTTGGAGGAGCGCTGCTCTGTTCTGTGGAAGGAAACGAGAACGAGATGCACGGACTAGCAGGCAATGAGGTGGGGAGCAGCCGGTGGCCCAGCGAGCGCAGCTCGACCAAGGAGAAAGAAGACTGGAGTGAAAGGAGGAAAGGGGAGACGGAGAGAAATGGCACGCAGCGGTGGCTCGCCCGTTCATGTCCCTCCTCTCTGATTGATATAGCGCCGTGACGGTCACCTTCCCACCGCCTTCCGTATCCAAGGCACAATGTCCGTCACGCTCTCCCTCCGCCCGCCCGTCGAGCTCGATGCGATGGCCATTGGCATATATTGATGTGAAGCATACCCAGCAGTTCCGTAGTACAAAATCGAGCTCTCGTTTGGCCTGCTTTCCTCCCCAGTGAGTGCGTCGGCGAGCCCGGCGACGGTGTGACAGGTGTGACACCCGGCCGCTTTTAGATGATGCTGTCTCGGCCTCCGTGATGCCCATCCGGTTGATGTTCCCTTTCGTCGGTGCGTCTGACTCTATGAACGCGTCCCATCTGTCGAGGCGAGGACGGCACAGCGTCCAGGGGCACCCAGCGAGTGACGCAACGTGCATTCCGAGCGCGAATGGCGAGCCCTCGCCGCAGGCCTCTCGCGCAGGAGCCAACGCGGAGACAATGCGAGATACGTCCCTCGTCATTCGAAGATATTTGTGCCACGCTTGCCACGCCTGGAGGACAAGGCAACCAGCTGACTGAAGGCATTCTCGATTCCGAATACAGACGGGGAGGGGTCTAGAAACCCCGCCGGCATCGACCGCTCGTTGCTCTCATAGAGACTGGGCGCGATCTCGAGCCGTTCATTCTCACGTCGCCCTCAGAACTGTCAGATCCAACCCGCGTCACTGCCAGTCGATAGCGGCCCATCTCGATGGGCGCGAACGAGAGTCGCTGAGAGAACATGAAACCACGGATCGAGCAGAATGAATGCAGTCACGATCTACGCAAAACAGACAATCGTACAGACACCTCAGATGAGATCAGAGCAACAAAACACGGGGAATGAAAGGCTACATACTCATACACAGCATAAGCACGAATCTCAAACTATTCACGCTCTTCCAAGCTTCTGGGAACTGTCCATCTTGTGGAGAGAGTGCCGTCACATGGCCATACCCAACTCCGACGGTCGACTACCCGCTCTGGGAGTGAGCGCCTGTGTGGAAGTTCAGTAAGAGTTTCGCGATGGCAACCATATCGAACCTACGCACCACGTTCGAGTAATCCGCCGTTATATCGCCTTCGCCCGTCGTCCCGGACGAGTCCGTACTGTAGCCGCTATTGCGCAGGAATGCCGCTGGCATTGGGATCCCATCCCCCGCCGACTCCCTGTTCAGGGGCGGAGTCGTCTGTCCCGAGGAATAACGCGATCCCGCGCTCTGCACGCTCACTCTCCCGGAATGCGCACTGTAGCTGCTCATACTGGACGCCCCGAGACTCGTCGGTGCAAAGCCACCGTTGGCAGTCGCGCCATACGCACCCGAGGTAGCGCGAGACCCGCTCGTCGACGTCGACTTCTGTCGCATGGGAGGGGGCCCCAACGTAAGGTACTTCTCCCGAACAGTGTTACCGTTGCCCTGGCCGGTGAAGAAGTACTGGGAGTCCTTCGGGTTCTGCATCGGGAGGGTGGGCGACGGCAGCGCGGTGTTGCGCCATCGGGCCTCCCGGGCACGGCGGCGGCGCAGAAAGAGCAGCAGGAGACCGATGATCAGCAGAAGTACGAGGACGCAGCCGGCCACGATGCCGAGGATGGCGCTCATGGGAAGCTTGCCTGATGGCGAGGTACTCCCATTCGCACTAGATCAGGCATTCATGCTGAGTCCCAAGTCCAAGCAGCGAGTACGTCGTGAAGGGTACTCACGAGCTGCTCTGGCGCTGTCCTTGGCTTTCGGTAGGAATGGCGATGTTCGAAGTCGTTCGTACTACGTCGGTTTTGGAAGCGGACGCGGATATCGAGGGAGTCGGCGAGGCCGTAAGTGTCGTAGACTGCGCATCTGAGGCCGACTTTGCACTCGCGTTGGCCTTAGCCCTGGGCTGTCCGCTTGAGGACGCTCCAATAGTGGTCGTGCCCGGTGCAACAGCATTTCTAACATGTAGTCAGTTTCAGAGCAAGCAAACGTCGGCAGGACTGTGAGCATCGTGCCTCATATCTACGATTTCATGGAAGAGCCATCGTGAACTCGGACAAATATTGCTTGTGCCAGGGTTCACGATGGGTTTCCGATACGATAGCACGACCAGAGCATGAATGTCCACAAGGGAATTAAACGTACGGGGTTGCAGCAATGCGCGTGCTGATTGGTTTTGCAGAAATACTTGAGACGAGAGGATCACGACTGATGACAGGGTCCGCGGACACAACTGGCACTGACGCAGTGAATGCAGATGGAGTAGGCAAGCTGTCCTTACCAAAGGCGGCGCTGCGTGATATGAGATGATGAGTAGTGCGACCGTTGTGAGATGCACGTACATTTCCTGCTGATCCGTCGTCTCAAGCATGATCGCGTCCAAGTCCAGCACACCACCGCCTGCAGACATGAGCACCACGGTGTGCTGACCATCCGTCAAACCCCGCGAGCCTCCCAACATCTGCCCAAACTCCGTCTCCTCCGCCGTCGCATTCGCGTAGTCCGTGACGGCGTCGTCCAGCATGAGGATGTACTGCCCATAGTCAGTCCGCTTGGAGCCAAAGAGCCAGAAGCCGGTGCCAGAGAAGGAGAACTTGGCAGTTGCGCCTTCTACGACGGTGCTGCTGCACGTGGAGTTTGCATATGATTGTGCATCCTCTCCGGAGGGGTGCGCCCACGCGTCTGCAGGCTCATACTGGATGAGCGGCGAAGTGTCATCGACTGAGTGGCGGAAACGAATGCAGGCGTCAGCGCAGCGCTCGGGTCGGAAGATGAGATGACGAGAATGCGCACTTGTGATGTTTAAAGCAGCCATCGAGGCCGACCAAAGTATACCACCGAAAACGAAAGTGAATGGTTAGGGGGGCCGGCCCCGAAGGTGGAAAGGTCGAAGGGTGGAAGGAGGGGGTCGAGCGCGACTCACGAAGAGCGGCGGAAGACGTCTGAGGACAAGGCGAAGTGGTTTCCCGCAGTCGCAATATCCGTATCTGCTTGGCTGGGGGCCGCTGGGCGACGGCCGATGATGGTAACACATGTCGGACGTGTCTCTGCATCTTCGCCCGTGCCCCTGGTGACCTCAGTTCCCGGCCAATCACCACGACTGCACGCTGGGTTCCCGGAGGCAGATCACCTGGTTCAGACAGTGCTGGGAGTGGTGACACACCACAGGGGGGAAGGGGGCGCGAGAACGACGCAAAGGGACGTCGGGCGTCGGGGTCCTCTTTTGGGAGCTCCTGCGGTGTTGCAGATCCAATCTTGGTACACGTCAGCCTGTTGATGCGCCGTCCCCAATCCGGGCAATAGTACACTCCAGGCTCGTAGCCTCGTTTTTCGAAGCCGTTCCTCTTACGCCGACCACATCCTCCTCCGGCCATGCCACCCAAACCTGCGGCGAGCAGGCCCAGGGCGGCGCCGTCTAATTCACGCGAACTGGTACCCGTAGGACCCCGCGAAGTCATCAAGAAACACCATGGGCGCGAGCGCGACGAGAACGGCCACAAACCCCTCACCGCGCGCGCCCTCGTGCTGCGCAATGGCAAGTACGGTGCAATGGGTACGGGCGAGGTCGTTCTCGCGTTCAAGATGAGTGGGCGGGAGAAGCTCGATCTCCTTGCAGGTACGTCGCAACCCGTGATAGACGCGTCGTGCCTACACGGTCGCCGCCCCCGGTCAAATTGCCCATGTTGACGGGTCCAACGGCCTGTAGAGGATCTCATGAAGCAGGCCATTGCGGCGCCCTTCAAGCTCGGTGTTTGTCTGAGGATCGCGGACGCCCAGACGAGCGGTGAATACTGTCCTTGCATCCCGTATCGCGTGCGTGCTAGAACGTGCAGCTCCCAGCATACCTCGACGAGATCAGCACCCTACACGACCCTGAGTTCTTCCACGACAAGATCAAGGCCGAGGTAGCCTCGCACATGAATCCCGCTCGCTTGAAGAGCCAACTGAGGGACCCCGTCAAGCTCAAAAACCACATCGTCTCCACAGTCGCGAGCCAGTCGGTACCTTCCCAGTCGATATCTGAGGTATAGTCGCTGATCACATATACGTTAGCATCCATAATACATACATGATGGCTTCCGGCTGGCGTGTTGTCGGTGATATAATACGCGATCTGATTGACATGGGCCTGGATGACGCCCTCATCAAGGCTCAGCTGAAGCAGAGTCCGGCTCTGCGGTCGCGCTTCCTGATCTTGTACGACACCGTCAACGTTTTGGTCCAAGCGGGACAGACGAACTTTGCCGTCCTCGCAACCGCCTCCCGTCAGTATGCACCGCTTGCCTCCTTACTACCGCTGACTGTTCTGGATTAGCACACTTTGCCAGCTACTTTAACGTCATCACGGACCCGGAGACGAAGGAAGAAGAATACGTGTTCGACTGGGGCGCACTCAAGAAAGTCCACAAGTCATTCCTTGATTCGATTGTCGTCGAACTATGTTTGCCGTCGTCCCCAATCCCGAAGCAAATCTTGTACCAGCTCCTGGGCGAGGCCATGGAAGAGACGCCCAAGGATCTTCGCAAGTTCTCTCAAGCCGTCTGGGATGCGGTTGGCGATCTTTCAGTACGTTCTTAGCCCCATTACGGAGCCTGCATCGGCTTATGTAGTTCCTACGTAGGCCATCGTTGAACTGCAGTCGATGCTCGAGAGCATCTTCCTAGACCCCGAGGCGCAGAAGTGGAAGCAAGAGCCGCGCCAGATGCCCGAAGCGTATGAGGATTGGGTTGATGCTCAAATTGAATCCCAGGAAGCTTCGGACCTATGGAACACCTACGCGGACTTCATCTACCCCCTTGATCAGACGAAGAGGAAGCCTGTCCTCGATAGGTTATGGTCTCAGATAAACACAGTTCGTCTGTCTTTCTTTCGTAGCCTTCTCGTGTTCACCCTGCAGTGTATTTTGCCAGAATTATCTGTCAATATGTGGAAAGACTCCTGAACAACTTTGGAATATCGACGACATCCTCAATGTGAAGCCGTCGTGGCATGGATTCGGCTCTGGTGAGAACGGCAACGACGACGTGCTCGCCCTGGTTCCGGGGAAGAACGGAGGGAAGGGTGGCGGCAAGGGTCGGCTGGCAATCACGAATGGGGACGATGAGAGCGACAACGGCTCTATGCCCTCCTTGCAGACAGTATCGGACTCCTCCGATGAAGAAGAATTCGAGGAGGAGGATGATTACGACCTCGACTACGACAGCGATGGTTCGGATGACAGTTATGATGAGGAGGAAGAGGACCAACTTCGCGATCTTCTGCGTGAGGCGATGGACACGGCCGTGGCCTCGTCCGATTTCTACAACCCGACGGGTCCTGCGCCTGATTTCGATGCACTCGCTGAAGATCGCAAGGGGAATCCTTTTCTCAAACTGCTGGGTTCGCTAAGAGGTAAGGATATGGTGCAACTATTTGCCGTTTAGTGTTAAACTCTCGCAGGCCGTATGTTTCCCGCTAGTCCGACGCTCAAGACCACCACCCGTACGCAGCCCCGTCACCCCTTCGCTGCAAAGAAAGCACCGATGCCTGGGAAGAGCGGAACCGTCAGGCCTACGTCCTCAGCCCAGAAGCCTGCCGCTGGTCGGTGGTGTTCTCGCGCGATTTGCGGCTCTTTGCTGACCTGCCACCCACAGCTCCCCAGAAGCCCCGTCAGACTACAGTCGAAGAGGTTGAAGATGAGGACGCCCCGACGACGGGAGGAAAGAAGAAAAAGAAGAAGTCGAAGAAGAAGAAGAAGCCCTCAGCTACCGCCGCGAACGAGGACGGCTCGCCTGCCTCTCCAACTCTCGCTACAGCTTCACCGGCGTCTCCATCGCAGGCCGCCAGCGCCGCTCCCGCTACCCAACCTGCGACTCCGCCCACCTCGCCACAGAAGACGAAAGCGAAGGCGTCTCCTGCTCAAAGTGCCAAGACCGCACCTGCACGCACGTCCTTTAGCAGCTCGACGACGACGCTTCCGTTTGGATCGACGACCTCGCTGCCGCTGCCGACGGAGCAGACGGCTCAATCTGCACACAAGTATCTGCAGACCGAGGGACTGGCGGCCGGGAAAACGAAGGTCAAGACTCGTGCGGCGGTCGGGAACCTGGACGCGATCACGGAGAAGTCGAAGCGCAAATTCTGGAGCGCGTTCTCGAAGAAGGACAAGGACGAGCCGGACGAGGAGGATGATGGGACGTTGAAAGAGAAGAAAGGACGGTTTGCGGGTCTGGGAAAGCGTACGTCGGAGCTCATGCACCAGCTTTTGCGCACGTCGGAAGACAAGACGCAGGGGCTGGCGGATATGCGGTGGGAGAAGTTCGTGAAGGTACGGGTGTCGCGGTCATGGTTCAAGTCAATCGTCAAGCGCACGTTGGCTGACGCGTGGTTGTCAGCTCATGCAAGATATGGGATTCACGTATGTACCTAGTATGGCCGGTTCGCGTGTTCGATTTGATCCTCCAAATCCGAAGGATCGCGTGAGTGCATCTCTGTTTATACGTTATCTGGGGATGTTGATGTCTCTCCGGACTTGCGTAGGCTATTACGTTCCACAAGCGTACGTCTCACTTGTCTCCTTTTTGTCATTTTGACTCTAACGAAATTGACTGCAGCACATCCCGATCCGACAATTCACCCCATGATGTTGAAGGAATTTGCGAAGAAGCTGAAGAAGTATTACGGCTGGGACGAGGAAGATTTCCTTGCGAGCACCCAGAAATGAATGCAACGATAAGCGGCTCGTACCGACTGTCATCTTGTAGGATCAACGTGTGTTGTTTGTTCTTCTATTGCAATTTGTATGTTGCCTTCTGCTATTCTCACTGTCTACTGACATGTCTGTCCTGTTGTACCTAATTGTCGTATTGACTTGTGCTTACCTATCGGTATGCGCCCACCTCGGATTTCGAGGTATGTTTGCCATATCTGGAGTTGGTGGGGCTGCTCACGTCCGTCAACGCGGCGTGTAAGCCATTGACGGCGAGGTGGTTTATAGCGATTTTGTCCGAGATCATATGAAACATCGATGTTGTCAGCTAGGTTTGGGAGGAAAGGCTCGCTGATGCAAGCGGAGTAGAGCGTAACCAATTGAGCGGCGGCGGCGGTCCTCAACTTGGTTGCGGCACAATTGTCCCTTGGAAGGCGCCCGCAACTTTGCATCTTTGCTCCCGCCCGTCACTACTGCATGCATCCCACTTGACCTCCTCACCCTCCGTGCTAAAGAATTCCGTTCTCAACACAAACACCAACATGTTCACATCACACAACTACAACACCCGCTCCTCTGCCAAGCGGAAGAGACTCGATAACCAGGAGCATGAGGCGCCCGCACCCAAGGCGCAAAGGCTCATCGCGAAGCCACGCTATAAGCTGTCTGCAGCAGCAGAGAGGGGGCAGAGGACCGAGAGGAAGGTGTGCTATCGAAAATTACTAGCAGAAGTTACACGAATGCTGACGCCACGCGGGTAGAGATTGGCAAAAATCATGAAGTCTCGAGGCCCCGAAGACGAGATTGATGCGGCAGAGTTTGCCAGTAGCGGTACCAAGCCTGAGCTACGCTACTATGGCTGGCCTTTCAAGTATGAGCATATGGTCGCATACGCGCAACGGCATCACCTCCGCTTTCCGTTGGCGAAGAGTTTGCAGAAGTTGTTTGGGGGCAGAGAAGAGGTTGATTTTGCAGAGCTCACCGAGGAGCATTTCCGAAGCCCTCGGTCCCGGATGTCCGTGAAAAACGCGGCTGTTTTCGTGATGGTTCGGTGGCTTCGAGAACGTACAGGGATGCAACTCTTTGTCGACAGGCCGTTCTCCCTTGATTGGGACGGCATCGTCTATATTTGGTCGAACTACAACGCGGAGGAGCTGTGGGAATTGGCGGAGGGTCTCGATCTGTACGACAACGCCGTGGAGATTATTAACGAGGCGATAAATGAAGACCTGAAGGGCGAACCATCAAGATTGCAGTGGTGGTATACATGGGATAACGACGTGTTAAGTCTCTCATGCGGATCCTGACTAGCACAATGTCTGATGTCATCATCATGATCTGGCAGAGCTGTTACTCGTACGAAAGGTCGTGACTGCGAGTGTTGGAAGCGTTCTCGATGTCTTGCTATTTGTATCTTTACTCGACTCTTTTGTCCTACTCTGCAACCTCTCTGCATTACTTTAGTACCGTCTTGAAACTGTCTCCTTGATGCTGGCCGAAGGAGTCTGCTCCTCCGACAGAGCGTGTCTTCAACCGCGTGACCGGTGTACGAAAGATCGAACGTCGACACCAAAGCTCAAAATAGTGAACCGTCAGAGTGTGTATATGTCTGGTCTCGGCACTCTCATGACAGGGGTTTTGGGTTGCAACAACATCAGAACAGCACGACGAAACAACAGGTTATCAAGGCTGGCTGCGATTCGTTCGGCGTACGGTTTGTGATTTGCCACGGTACGCCATGTGGGAGGGGTCGTGAGAGGTCGATATGTATGTCCATGGCAGTTAGTCTCGGACACAGTTCACAGTGCCTGCGCGGCGCAACCCCTTGTACAGATCAGCCGTGTCGCTCGGGCCTCGCCGAGTAGTTGGAGCTCACTGACACGCTGTACCGTTCCGTAGCCCTCGTCATACACTTTTCGACTATGTGGACATTATGTAGACTATTTATTACGCAGATTGCGACGTCGTCTGTCAGTCACCTCATGAGTATCCTGACTTCGAGAGATCTCCTGATACAGCTATATCTTCAGGAATCAGACGCAAATTTGTATTCACGAGAAAGCGCTGCGGTGGACGACTGCGACAGGACGAATCAGCACACAGACGATCACGTTAGAAATGCAATCAGACTTCGTCCACTTACTACAACCTTGCGATACTCATCAGGTAGGTCACACTCGACCGTGATCTCAAGTACATTGGAGATCATTTCCGGCCAGCCCACCGGCTGTAACATCACCGACCCTTGACCATCTACCCCTCCGCTGTCACGCAGGAACGTGGCCATGAGCTTGACACTTTTGCAGAAGTGATGTTTGACGTAGTTGTACTTTTGAAAGAACGCCTTGCGCTCTGTATTCCTCCTGAAAGCCCCTCGGCGGGGTGGCGCTCGTGAAGGGTGAAGGATGAATGCGTCAAAGAGGAACCCGGCGAACACCTGTGTCGAAATGGGATGAGTGGGGAGCGAATGGACGTACGGCGATACGCACATGATAGCCCATTTTTTGAATTCCGGCTCGTCCCAGAGCTTGGGCTGGGATCTTATCGTAGTAGACTAGGATGTGAGGGGATAACTGTCGAGGACTGTTTGCTTCCGGCGGGCTTATGCTTCCAGCCGGGGTTGCCTCGGGTTGATACTTTGGTGGTTCTGCGAACTCTGTTGCATTCACTGATCGATCTGCGCTCTCTTTGAATACCTCAATACAATGGACACCTTGCATATGAGGACGACTGACCTTGACCAGGGCCTGTGGCCGTCAGACTCTGAAACGTCTCGGACATGATTCGAGGGCAAGAGCAGGCTAGGGACGAGGAGTCGGACTTTATACACTAAGCGTGGCGAGCGTCGGGACAGTACATGACGTACGTGGGGCCAGCTAGCGGCGTCAATAGACGCGAAGCTGTCAGGACTCGGAGTAAGTTCAGAGGGAAACAATGCATCTCAACAAAGCAGCGCCATGGGTTTTCGACAATAGCTCACCATGGTCCGCATTGGCGACTCAGAGTGCCCTCCGGGACGAATCGCAATTTTCCACGTATAGAAAATGTGGGTTAAGCTGTTCGACCTGAGAATGTGGATTGTTCCTAGGGATGGTGGTTAGAACGTAGTAAGAATTGGGCAATGCGCCAAGGTATCTCCAACCGGCGTCCAATTATCCCATGGAAAAGGTACATACCATGTGTCAACCAGAGTCCAACATTCCAAAAACATATCAATAACAGGGTGGCTCCATATCTACGAATCTGTGACTCCAGCTGGTTTAGCCTGTGGCACAAGTATGCGGCCTTGACTCGGAGCTCGAGAAGAGTCGACCCCCGCGTTACTACCATTCAGTGATTGCTGAGATTTCTATGTTCAATGATCCTCCACTGTCACCTTGCTCAGGAGGGTCAGAACTCGTTTGAAGATAGCGAGGAAGAGGAAGAAAGGGAGAATGCTGGGAGAATGTCTGCTGGCGTTCCATTCGGGCCGACCCGCCTCCCGGGCCGGAGGCTCTCTTTATGGGCGCCTACAAGTTGGTTCGAACGTGGTAGCTCTGAACACAACAACCACCACACACCACTACACCCTCCCGTTTTCATAATCTTGCCATGCTCAGTGCACGACCGATACCTCTCAATGCGGACATAGATACCCATGCATACTCCAATCTGAATGCAAAAACGCCTGGTCGGAAGGGGAAGGCGCGTAATGCCCTCCAGGAGAACGCGTTCCAGAGCGGTGCGAAGACTGTCTTGACGAAGAAGAACATACTTCAGACACCATTTCGTCCTGGGACGGCTCGTATGTCCTGATATGCATGATAGACATACTGAAGCTTATGCATGTTCCCGTGTCTCGTCGTTAGATGGCAAAAAGCCACTCATATCCGCGTCGGTGACGCGCCCTCTCATGGACAAGACTCCCTTCCCGAACCGCGTCGCCTCAGGCAACTTTGGGAACGCAGGAAAGACGCCAGGGTTGAAGCTCTCGAAGATCGCTCTCCTTGTCCCCGAAGCTGAACAAGAATCGTTGTCCCCCGACGTCGCGCCTCTACTCCGTCCGTCTAGCACGCGCCGGAGTTTGCGAGGGAGACTCAGTCAGAACTTCAAGACCCCGCTCACCAAAGGCAATCACTGGGATGTCAGTCCGGAGGACATGGAAGGAATTGACGGAGCTCTGGCGGACGATGCGAAGCCGGAGACGGAGACGGCGGTGGCGGACGAGGAAGACGAAGTCGAGTATATGCCTCCAACCGCGATTGGTACGTGGTTATTGTCTTCAATTTGCTTGACCTCGCATCCTGATGCGCTTGGCAGAATGTCCCTACGAGCCCCCATTCGAGATGCCCGACTATAAGGCAATGGGACATTCACTCTTCGCGTTGGGCCATTCCGGTCTAATAGACGACACTGCCGACGCGTTCTACGCTGCAGACATTGAAGAGCAAATTGACGTGAAGGCGCTTGTAACTAGTGCAGGTTTGAATGCAGGCTCATCCAGTCACGACCTTGAGGTACTTGAACTGGGTGCGTTCCTCATAGCGTTGAGGTCAATGACGGTTACTGATTCGCGCATCACAGAGGACGACAGTCCATTCCCTAGCAAACCGCCAGCAACGAAGTCGGAGCGCGTCGCCATGCCCAAGTCCGCCGCTATCTCGTTGACACGTACATCATCTAGTCGCACCGCTCCCTCATCGACTCGTGCACAATCAAGGCCAACAACAGCTATTCCTACCACCCGCTCCTCTGCACGTCCGACTCCCACAAATAGCACCATAGTGCCAGCCCCAGGCCAAACCCGCACCTCCGCCCTCCGAGCCGCGAAAGCGGCAGCGGCGAACAGTGCTACGACACCGGCTCCCATCCGCCCCATCGCGCGCTCAGGCTCCGCCACGGCCTCGGGTACTTCGCTGAAGAAACCTTCTGGCATCCCGGTCTCGCGTCCGCGTCCAACACCTGGGGCGCGCTCGACACCTGCCCCCGTACCCGCTTCCACCGCGCGACCTCGTTCAGCCACCACCTTGGGCAGAGCGAAGTCGGCCGGGACTGCGAATGGCGCTGGAATGGCGAAGAACAAGGAGGTGGAGGATGCGCTCGCACTGCAGTTCGAGACGGAGTTCGGGGGAAGTGGAGAGGACTTCCAGTTCGAGGTCTAGGTGTGAAGAGACATTGCTATCGCTTGCCGTGTTCGTTGATATCACCTATCGATGTTGTTTTCTATGTTTGTAGGTTCTTCGATTTTGTCGACATCGTACAAGGATTGTATAGCGATCTCAGATCTAAAGCAGGGTCAGTATACAACTTTCAACAGGACCAGGATGAGACCAGACATACATCACCGCTACGAGGGCTTTATCAAAAAGAGGTAGCTTTCTTGAAGAAAGACAACAAGCCTGAACGCCTCTTGAGTTTGCTGGGGGCTTTTTGGTCCCTCAGGGTATGCTCCGGTTGCTGATCTGATGGATTGTCACTTGCGGCTCTACCGTGAACAATAACAGTAACAGGACCGGGATATGAAGGGACGCCAGCATCGCTGTGACTCGAATTGCTCGCCACCGGACCGGAAACATGAATCTTGCTCGCCGACAGTGATTCCTTGGCACGAACTCCGCTCCTGGTCCCTTGTCCATGACTATCCGCTGGCGCTGCCACCGACGCCTCCAAGTCCCAATGTCTACTCTCTCCCATGGTTGCAGACCTCAGGCTCCGTCCTGTTCCTGGGACGCTTTCCGGGTGATGCTCGAAGCTAGCTGAGGGACCGGCAGTGTCGCGCATTGCCTGCCCCCGGGGCGTGTCGTGATAGGACGCCCAATCATCGGGCAGCGGTGGCGCCGCCGCCTTGCGACTATTGAGTGGGTACGTCCTCGCGTTACCAGGCCGGTACACAGAGGAACCTCGCTGCTCTTCTCGAAGGGCAGTGTGGTCAGAAACGATGAGGGTTGCAGGTTTGGACTCGTGGTACATGTGGAGGGGGCTTTCCCTCAGGACACGTGGGACTTCGGTTGGCTCGGTTGGCTCAGGCTCTTGCTCGTCGTCGGACTCGACGAGGGGGAGTCGTGTGGCACCGCCCAAGGGTCCGGGATTACCCATGCGGAAGGCCTCGTAGAGGTCGTTCGTCTTCTGGCGGGTTACCCCGTCCTGACTGCTTCTGTGCTCCCATTTGGGGTTGACAGCGGTGGTAGGCGGTGGTCTGGAGTACTCAGGCTCCCTTGCAGATATAATGTGAGTCTCGCTCGTCGGATGATACCCTGCGACAACGAAGGTATCCGACGTGTAGGGTTCAACGACCTGTGCATGCTGTGCTCTCGAGGGCTGGTGAGTCCAGTTTGAATCCATTTGCCTTTCGTCAGCATAGACGGTCTCTTCCTGCCTGTGTTTGGATCGAGACCTCTGACGCCTATCACCCGGTCTGTGGTAATCAGACAGTACATGGTCGACGGAACGTGCTCGTTGTAGATGTTCCTCTGTAAGATCATGACGTCGAAGCGGTTCTGGAGTATACGCACGGCGAGAGGTTGAGCCACTGGCACCCCCATGCGGATGGTTATGGTATGGGTGATATCCGAACGCAAATGAGGATCCAGAGGGATGCAAGGTGGTATCAGTGCGGATTGGTTGGGGAGGTTGCAGAGACGTTTTTGATGAGGGTATAGAACGTGGATCTTGATGAACGCGGATGGGCTGCCCTTGGCCAAGCGCAACCGGAGGGCTTGGTGGGACATCAGCGGGTGTCCGCTCAGTCCATCCCAACACTGGCAGTCCCTCCGAGTACGTCGACAAGGCGGAATCCGAGTGATACAAAGGCGCGACCCAGAGCTCAACGCCCAGTCGGAATTTCTTGTGAGCAACTGTTGATTCCAACACCTCGTGTGATAGAGTAAGCCTCATTGTTATGTCCCCTCCAGTGCGATTAGACGTGAGTGTCAGTTCCGTCGACGCGACGCGCCCGCGGTGAGCCCAAGAGTAGACGTGCACAGGATGATTGATGGTGTGGGGCTCCCTCGCGAATGCCTCTTCTAAGCTGCACGTGGAGTACCGCGACGCTACCAGAACTCCAAGGAGCCCATACCCTGATGGACCGGACGGCCTGCCAAACTCGCAGTTGCAGCGCCCAATCTGGATTGTGATGTACTCGGATCCGCTGGCAATGACGATCCCCGAAGTTCTCGTGGACAGCGCGCGGCGGAGGTCGCCATCGCGGACTGCGATGTCCTTGTCATCTGTGGGAGCGACGACGAACTCCTGGGAGGAGAGGAGCTCGCGCGACCATGGGAATAAGCGCACCTCGAAGGCATCTCGAGCACTATGCACATCCGTAAGGATTGACGAGTCGGTCTGGGGTTCGTTGGATGTATGAGAAGGTCTATGAGGGATATAGACGTCTTCGAGGAGAACCGCTTGCTCCCTCGAGCAAAAGTCCACCTCGTTGTCTGTCAGGTATGTCGTGCGGAAGTAGTGTGGCCAAAGCGTCGCGTACTGTCCGTCCGTCCAGATGAGATCATTGACGCGTCCGACGATCGTCCCAACAAGGTACCCAGTGCCAGACGCCTCTGCCTGTGGACGGAGAAGGAGTGCGACCAGTCGCTGGTGCCGGTCCTCGCATGCTAAGATGGCAAGATGCGTGGGAACGTTGGTTTGGGGATCTAGTGAAGTCACCGCGACAAGTGGAAAGGACGCATGGATGCCATAGGAAGTCGTCGTATAGACATGGTATAAGGATTTGGGTGAGATCCGCAGTCGCTTCGCGAAAGCGTCGCGGGAAAGAGGACGCAGGTCAGAGGAGGAAGAGAATCCAAAATCACGAGGGGAAGAGGCCAGCAGATACTGCCGAGGCGAGGAAGGAATGTGGAGTGAGGATTGTAGGAGTTGCGCATCCGTGGATTGCGATGCTAGATTGGAGGAGTCACCGAATGCGAATGGTTGGTTCGTGCGCGTGCGCTCAAACGGCGTACCCCAGGCGAAAATGGTCTGGTCAGGAACGTGCTTCAAAATTTCTTCTTGTAGACGAGTGAATGCGTAGCGGCCCTCCCCATACGTTGTCGGCATGTTGACCCCGAAGATACCCATAAGAGAATAAGCCTCGTCTTCTACGCGAGTAGTCTCCCGTGACGCGGCCCAAGACATACGACGCGCAACACTGATCGCTTCCAGTGGCACTCTGAGGGTTAAAACATCGCTGTCAATCTTGGTGATGTCTGCGATGAGGCGCGCAAGAGTGTGCTTTGAGCCTATCATAGTCCACTCGTCTGAAAGGAACAGGGCAACGCCTGGTGCCAAGAGCTCTTGGAGCGTCCATCCGCGCCTGAACCACTTGCTGGCTCTGAACTCGTCCTCTTGGTCGTGGGGATTCGCGCTGGCCTTGACGTCATGAAGGAAGACGTAGCACACGCCCGCATACCGATACCAGTTATACATTGAGTTGATAGCCTCGGAAAGCTCGGAGCTGCTGGTCTGATCAATGCATGCGGTATCCAACCAGACAAGGGTGAATCCATCCTTGTGCGCTACCTGGCAGAAGCTCCGGATCTTCTTGGACAGACGAGACAACGCGTTCTCTCCCTTAAGGCGAGCCGACCTCTGTATTTCCCGAACCTCTTGGTAGGTTTGCTCGGGGACATATCCAGGATCGATCACCTTCGCCCATACATGGGAGAGAATCGCGTAGCGGACATGACGCGGGTCTTCCACTGATCTGAATTCTCCAGTCAAAGTGTTGAGTAACCTCATCCGAAACTATACTTCGTTGTGAGAGGTTGTACACGATCAAGCTGAACAGTAGGAAGAGCTCACGTGCGAGTCTGGCGTAGTGTTGCGAGTCAAACATTGCGTGAGCCTTCCTCTATATGTAAGCCTTTGACCGGCTCAGGAACATGCTAATTCAGCGCCGTTTAGCGCTCACATATATCAGAAAGCATACCACATTGACATCCTTCCCAGCATAACGTGTACAGCATGCCGGTGACAGTCCTGCCCCCCGGAGGAAACATGCCGTGGACAATGGCTTCAAGCATGAAAATGGAACTGACTTGCACAGAGACGACCTAGCTCAAACTGTGTCCCTTTAGATCGATATAATGCGGAGTCTCATGCGAACGCCTGGGTATGAGTCTGCCAAGTAGAGAATTCGTGACTAATTTGGATAGAGTTACAGGCGGTTGGTACTCACGTTCGTGTCGTCCGTGAATGATGAATGTGACATCTGACGTCCATGAGGCTACTCTTGAGCGCGCATGTATTTGCAGGGTCCTTGCTATCCAATACAACTCCAACCCTTTCTCGCGATTGGTCACAGGCACTTCACCGGTAGTAGTTACAAACCTCACTTTCCAAGCTGTGGCCTCCAGATCAGTCCCCCTCATGTATAGTAACGAAGCGTATATCACCGTGCAGATGACCACAAGCTTTAGCATGAGCTAAGGTGAGGTATTCTTGCGTGTCCCCGATGGAAATGGCGCTATGACAGTATAAGATACGAGAATATTTCCCACGTACAGCGATTGTTCCTGGTTGTTCGCACTTCGTACGCGCCTCAGAGCGATGACACAACCCTGGCCCATTATAACAGTGCTGTGAGACGCAGCATGAATTCCCAGACTAGACCTTCATATTCGTAGACAGAATAAGGAGAATTGTCAGAATGCAGCACTGTTAACTGATCACTTGCTAGCTCATTAGCATAGAACGATCAGGTGCAATGGCACTGACTGGGACGCACCAACATCATCTGTTCCATGGCCACAAACGCCGCCAGAATTCCCTGTATTTGTTCGAGGACCTCGCCCCCACGGGGCGAGCCTCCATATATCCAAGCGGCTCCGTCCCCGGTCCAGCAGCGATCCCATGTCGCTCATACGGCGCGCGACCGTGACTCGAAGACCGTTGTTCTAGGCGTGGAGATTGGACGGTAGAATGGTCCCGACTGGCCACGACACTAATTGACTTCCCCAAGAAATCATCTTCGCACGACGTCTGTGTTGGAACCCGTTGGATGTGCACTCGATGCGCGAATGCAGAGTCGTCCAAGCGAGGAGTAGGCGCTACCACCTCCATACGGAATGGCGGCCCGTCAGCTGGGGCGTCGGGCCGGTGAGTTACTTGGTCTCCGTGGTGTGCATGTCCACCGCGATCCGAAACGCCAGGCGGAGGATCGTCCCATAACGTTTTCAGCAGCCGTCTACCTGATGCAGAATGCGTGCCAGGATGATGTTTCCTCGTATAAGTTCTGTGATTTGGAGTTTGGAATAGCGGGGACGTCGAGGATGTGGACGTAGTCAGGTTGGGCGTATCGTACTGCGAGTATCCGTCGACTCGGAGCGGTTCTGGGCTTTGCGTCCGACGATTTGAGCCTGAAGGAGAGGTGTCGTAGTCATGGTCGTGTGCTACGACTGTAGATGACGGAGTGTCGGCTGGAACGCGAAGGGCCGGATGACCCAGACCTCTACATTACCATGAATGAGCCGTCAGACCCCAGTGGTGTCAATCGCAGTCACCCGAATGCCTACCTCGCAACTGTCTCCCAAACGTCTTCCTCGGGAAGTCTTGCACGACCTCTGAACCAGGGGCTATTCCCAGTATAAGGCTGTGCGATGCGATCTACCCCTTCGGGAAATATCTGAAGCTCTGGGAGTGGTGCGTATTAACACGATGAGCATTTACCCGTGACTGCACAATCGTCGAGGTAGACTTACCGAGGGCTGGTAGAAGCTCTCCTGGAGGTACTCCGGCAGCGGCGCGTGCATCTACTGGGTGAGGGAACCTCATAGTAGGGGAAGACGATGGCAAGGCAAGCAACCTATCAGAGGGAGACGGATCGTTGGTCCTTCCGGCCCACGCATCCTCAACATGGTGTCCCACAGACTCCTGGGTCATAGAGAGTTTCCGCAGTGCGTCCAAGGCGGGGGAGTGTGGATCGGTCCCTGCACCGCGGAAGAGACCGGAAAATGGGCACGCAGGTGAGGATCGAACACCTGGAGCAGATGAGACGATGAGTTCAATGTCGAGGACGAACTGGGGGCGAGCTTCCCAGCGTTTCTCCGAGCCAGGCTCCGCCTCCGACTCCCGCGAGGGCCAGTCCCCCAACGCGAGCGACACCCGCAAGTCTCGCAGTTCGCCCGTGCTCATGTCCTTGAGCTTGTATTTGGTCGACGCGATGCCGTTGCGGAACGACCAACTCGCGACGTGTTCTCGCTCACAACGCGGTCCCCCACCACGCGAGGGAGGAGACGGCTGTACTTCAACGCGAAAGGCCTTCTTGGCAATGCCCCAATCGCACAGGCAGTGTCCGAAGGTGACGGTGATTGTATCTGGACCCTTCCTGAGTTCCAACACGCAGGAGCGTTCGGCGCCGAGAAGCTGGGACGCAACGAAGTATCCCTGTCGAGAGGTCAGGATGTTTCTGGACCACTCTGAAAGCTTGACTTGCAACGAGCTGTGGTCAATGTCGTGATAGAAGTCGAATGAGAGCATTGTGTGCATGTTCCCAACCTCTGGTGTGTTCTGTGAGAGGTCGGGACCGAGGGGACAGTGCTTGATGTACACTTGGGCATCCGCTTGAATCCCAGGGGCAGATGCAACACACGCCTCGACGTCTTGCGCGTCAAGCGAGACAAGTCGAAAAATGTTTAGTCCTGGCGATGATTGCATGGGGGAATCTCGCCGGCTGGCTCCCGCTAAGCCGGCACCAACAAGTAGGGCCGTATCAGGAATTAGCCGCGCTCGAGGAGTTGAACGGATTTGACCGTGGGCCGTAGGAGGGCGTAGAATAAGGGCCAGGAGGTTTCCACTCTCGTCTGCGCAGGATAGGATGGCTAACCAGTGGCAAACGTTGTCCGAACGCATATAGCGGATGATAGGAAAAGCGGCGCGGATCCCAGAGGACGTGATCGTGTATTGTGGGTATCCAACAGACAACCCGCCCAGTCGCTCGGAGAGCTCCTCTCGCGAAAGGGACGAAATCTGGGAGGGGCGTTCAATGAAGCTGCTGGGCGAAGAGGCTAGGAGGTAGAGGTCGGGGAGTGCGGATGCAGAGGGCATGGAATCGTCGCCAGAAAGCTGATGCAGGAAAGCGTACGGGACGCAACGACCCCACACAAAGATACTTTGATCGGGGTCATGCTTTAGGATCGCCTTCTGGAGGCGAACGAAAGCATTCCTCCCTTCTCCATAGATTGGCGTCAAGTGGACGCCAAAGATACCGAGGAGACAGTACGCTCGGTCCTCTTCCTTCAGCGTCCTCCGACGAGCGGCCCAGCCCATACGCTGAGCGACGGGAACCTGAGAAGGGAGACGATGATGTTTGAGTACGGCGGCATCAATCTTGGTCTCCTCTTCAATCGTCGCCGCCAAACTGTACTTTGTGCCAATGATGCTCCAGTCTTTGGACAGAAACAGGACGTTCTGCGGCGCTATGAGCTCTTGTAGCGTCCAGCCTCTCTTGAACCATCGACTACGTCTGAACTGCGATAGTCCCTTGTCCGGTGGCTCTCCGGTCTCGACGTCATGAAGGTAGGCGTAGCACACCTTGGAGCAGCTGTAGAAGTGATACATGGAATTAATGGCCTCCGATACCTCGGCGCTGCTTGTTTGGTCTATGCAGCAAGTGTCGATCCAGATGAACTCAAAGTTGTCCATCCGAGCGACCTTGCATGCCTCTTGGATCTTTGGGGAGAGCTGGGAGAGTACATCGGCTCCCGGGCCCGCCTCTTGGTGGATCCTCGAGAGCTCCGCGTACGTCTGCTCAGGGGTGTATGGCCGGTCCTCGGGCTTTGTCCAGACGTGGGACAGGATGGCATAGCGCACCTCGCGGGGGTCGTCAGAATGATGAAACTGGCCTGTGGCAGTATTGAGGAGACGCAACATGACGTCTTCATGAACACTGTCAGTGACGATCTTTGATCCCCATGGAGATCTATGCGTACCGCGTACAGAGTACTGTGCAAATCTGTTGTCGCGTGTATGATGAGATGCTAGGTAAAAGGCTCGACCATTGCAAAGGAGATGAAGTAGCAAACAGGAAGCGCTGACGGAGTCTTGAGCAGAGTTCTGACACAGCCTACGATCAGATGGACTCACGAGAGAAGATATGGGCCATGCTGTACTTGCTTCTCAGCGCAACTCGCTCTGACAGTGATGAAAGGTCTCAGGATCCGTCCTTGCCTAGATCTAAGTCAATTACTGTCAGTAGACAACGAAAGGGATCGTGTGAGGTTGGCCATGATAACGACAGTATTCAAACGAGCTCTGGTGCGATCCACCAGTTTGCTGGGTCCTTCGCCGCATGGCGGATAGTTGACAGACGTGATCCCAGGCGCATGCGAACGAGAAGCCCCCGTGTGGTCCCCAAACGTTGCTAGATTGTCGGATTAGGTTCAGGAAGCTCCTTGTAGCATTGCCATGCGTTGTGAGGGTGGCGAGGTAAAACATCAGCTCGGGCTTCACGATCTCAGGTCGGACACATTCTGTACATACATGTGAGGGAGTATACCTAGCTTGCGGTAGAGCCAACACTTCGAGCGAACGAAAAATGTTCAAATCAGTTGCCATCTCCGATAGACATTTTGAGCTCCGCAAGGTCGGAAGAGTAGGAGTTTGCTTTGGGTAAAGGGACTCATGAAGTAGTCTCTAATCAGAAAGACACTGAGATGTCTCGTCGCATGGATGTGTTATAAATGACCTGGATATTGAAGGTGGTGGGGGTTGGCGGAGGTACAATCGACATATCTATTATCGGCTCAGGCGGGTAGTCGGAGCTCGAACCCGACCTCGCGTCTTCTTCATGTAGTTCGGAGCCAATAAGATGAACTTGAAAATGCTCGACCGCCTTGTGTCCGACACCGACATCGAGACCGACATCGTGCTCAGGCTCTTCTCCGCAATGCAGTTGCGTATTGTATGCCTACTACTTGGCGTACGGTGACCTGTCTAAATGTCGTGAGAGTCCTTCGTGCATTCGACTTCGGTCATGACCGGTGACCCGGAGTTCATGCTGTTTCCCACTGACGTGCACCAACTGTTGCCACCAGAGTCATAGGGTTCAATCTGACGGTCGGCACCTGCCTCCGCGATAATGTCTCACAGGACGTCGCGCTCCCTGTCTATTTATTATGCGCAGCTTGTAGTGCATCGGCAGTTCAAATACCGTCGTGTTCAACTCTTCCCCTCTGCTTGACCTCCCTACCTCCTCTCATCTACTCCGCAATGCTGCACACTGCTGTTATCACTGCACTCGCTGTTGCGGGTCTGGCCATGGGCCAAGATATAACGGTATGCATTCCCCATCCAACTGCGTCCCTGTTAGGATTTAAGGCCCACATCGTATAGATTAAGGTCGGCGAGGTCGCTGGGACGTTCGCCCTCAAGTTCGACCCGGCCAATGTGACCATAACTCAACCCAACTCCGTTGTCACCTTCGTCTTCGATGGCGCCCCCGGAAACCACACCGTCGCCCAGTCGTCGTTTGCCGCTCCCTGTGAGCCCCTGGAAGGTGGCTTCAACTCTGGTTTCGTCTTCCACGGTGCCGCAACGGATCCCGTGGCGAGCTGGAACCTCACAGTGACGAATGTCTCTGCCCGTGGGTATTATGCATATCCCATCCCGTATTCTCTTGATTCAACATACCTCATGAATAGCCATCTGGTTCTTCTGCGCTCAACAAATGCCCTCCCCGCATTGCACTTCTGGGATGGTTGGGTGCGTGCTATTCGAGACAGCCCTGGCGCCAGTGTCTTGTCATTTCTCGGCTTATACCTTACCCATAGCTCAATCAACGCACCTGTCACTGGCAACACCTTCGACATGTTCCTCGCAAAAGCTCAAGCTGCGGGCTCCGCCGGCGTCCCCACCACGACGGCCACCTCTGGTCTCGGTGCATTTGCCACAGCGCTCCCCGTCGCCATCAGCACCACCACGGCTGTCAGTGTCACCGGCTCTGGCACCGCCACCGGTGCGAGCCCCTCTGCCTCAGCCACCTCACCCGCCTCGGGCACCATCATATACAGCAGTGGATCGGGTACGGGCTCGGGTACGGGAACGGGCACGGGCACGAGCTCGAGTGCGACTTCGTCGACCACGACCAACAGTGCAAGCAATGTTGGGCCCAGCGGCTTGTTCGCGATCTTCCTTGCAGCGCTGGGTATAGTTCTCGTTTGAGCTGTATCAAAATAACTGCGTCATCTGTTAGCAAGAACCCTACTACGAAGTGCAGTTGCGGCCGCATATTGTATCGTTCGGAGAAGCTAGCGACGCAGTCTCTAAACATGAGAATGTCTGTATGTATGGACGTTCAGCCAATGACATGGTTCCTTGCTTGACCCTGTCAGATGTGTCTCGTGATCCTAGTGACCGACCAACGGTCTCATCTGCGGCATGGTTATTATGATGACTTCGCATTATCAAGAGGGGACATGGCAGTGTCGGAGGCTTCTATCCTGCAGGGCAGGCGGCTGTACATCTTCGCTGCTGCCCGTTCAGGACGGATATATAAACATACCACATCTGTCTATGGTGCATTATGAAGATTGGTACGCACTGCATTCTGAGCGTACTGGCAGTTGATCAATGCACTGGATAGTTCATTGAACACGTCGACAGAAAGCTATACAAGCCTACTCGCCCACCGTTTCCTCACCAGTTATTCCTTCGAACCTACTTCCTTTCCCGCCCCCGCTATTTCCGTTGCCAGTCGGCAACCCTTACACTCATTGTCTTCACGATGCGCCGCGCTATTGCATTCGGGGCTGGGCTTGCCGCCCTGGTTGTGGCACGGGACCCCATCGTAGTACGTCGTTTTCATACTTGTTTCGACTGCCCCCCAATTGACATCTCGCCCAATTCAAGGTCAAGGTCGGAGAAGTGGGCGGAACGATGAAGCTGGCATTCGACCCTCCTGCCATCAACGTCACAGAAGCCAACACCGTGGTCACCTTCATATACGACGGCGTTCCGGGTAATCACACTGTCGCTCAGTCGTCCTTCAGCAAACCGTGCGAGCCCTTGGAGGGAGGGTTCAACTCGGGATTCGTATTCTACAATGACACCTCCACGGAACCAGCACAGTGGAATCTCACAGTCACCGACACTAGCAAGCGTGAGTATCCATCTCGCCATCCACGTCGCGCTAGCTGTACAGACGAGACATGCCACCCGCAGCGATCTGGTTCTTCTGCGCGCAACAGGTCCCGGTCGTACACTGCACAAAGGGCATGGTCGGGTACGCTCGTTTGATTCACGACTCAGAGTCCGATGTAGAATGCTGACCCTCCACTGGATTCTCCCACACCCCATAGTGCCATAAATGCCCCCGCGGAAGGCAACACATTCGACGTCTTCCTCTCCCAAGCGCAAGAAGCATCATCTGTTGTCTTCCCCTCCACCACTGCTCTCGCCGGCGTCGGCGCATTCGCGAGCAAGGTCCCTGCCACAACGGGGATATCGACCGACTCGGCGGGCCAGAGTACGGGTCAAGACGCCTCAACGGTGTTCATCACGACGAGCATCATCTCGACCACCACTGCGACGCCGACAACGACGATTCTCACCAGGATCGTAGAGGCAAGCGGCGGAGGCGGGTCGAGCGCAGCTGCAGGCAATGGTCTGAACCCGGGCGTGAGCATGAGCTCTGGAGATAGCCCTCCGGCCAACGCGACGGCGAACACGGATGCTAACAGTGCGCTCGGCGACGTGGGAGGCACGAATGTGTTTCGTCTCGCGTTAGCCATCGCGGCAGCCGGTGCTGCCCTTCTGGCGTAGACACTGGTAGGAGGCGTGGATAGCCAGTGTGTCGCAGAAATGTACAACTAGTAGAACCGTTTGACAGGCCATACTTGAGTTTGCTAGATAGTTGATCATATCGCGACCATCAACTAGTGCATCATCTGACTGAACAATGAGTAGACATGATAACGCACAAAGTCTCGTGTCCTTGGTGTATGTTTCTGGCTAGGAGGTGAAGCTGGTCAGGGAGAAACAGAGTCAAGCGCAGGCAAATTAACAAGCGCCTACATAGCGACTGACTATGTATGGGCGCTCCAGAAGTCCCGCTTTACTGATCGACTCTATGTCCATGTCCTCACTATTTTCTGTGACAAGCTCGCCTTGAGATGCCTCCGGTGTAGAAGCGGAACATAACCCTGATTTGTTTACGAATTGTCAGGTTGTGAGCACCTCAACACAAGCTACAGGTGGTCATCCTTTGTGACGAACATACGGCGAATCACTCCATCCCAGTATCCTCGACGACTTCAGTACATTCACGCGTACCATGGTTGGTCAATCCGACAAACGCCTCGTATGGCACCCTCGTGGGCAAAACAAGTTCATAGTTGGCGGGAGTACCCAAATCACGCTGTATGAGTGGCTTCCTCGGAGTTCGGAGATCAAGCAGGTGGCATCGCAGCTGGAGTTGACTCAGATGAAGGTGAGCACGTATGTGTCGTCAAATTCCAGCTGGGCAAACATAGCGCGAACGTACGGTCTTAGTGCTTTGCATGGTCTCCGGACCCGGTGCTAGACGATCTGGTGGCAGTCGGGTTCAGCAACGGACGCGTCGATTTGCTCCGTTTCGAGGCCTCCAAGAATGCCCGCAACAGTGCTGCGGTCTCTCTTCCTGCTCGCAACACTCGTGCTTGTAACACCCTCGCATTCTCCCCTGCCAACCCAAACTACCTCGCTGTTGGCCTGGACAAAGTTCGCAACGATCCTAGTCTGGTGATATGGGATATACACTCCGCTCTACCTGCCCTTACGTTCAATAACAGGTCACTCTTGGACGAGCTACAGCAGCCACTGCCTCATCTCCCCCGTGGCGATGGTGCTACTCGCACTGGTGCCGACCCTCGCGTTCTCCAACAACATGCCTCCGCGGAAGTCGTCTCGACGCTTGCTTGGCTGCCCAACAATTCCCAGCTCCTCCTCGCCGGTATCTCGCACAGGTGGCTGCAATTGTACGACCTTCGTAACTCTTCATCACCTCCAGCGAAGGCTGCGAGCAAAGTGCACGGCATCGCGACGGACCCATTCGACGCGAACCGCGTTGCGTGCTACAGCGAGGGCATCGTCTCCATCTGGGACATCAGACGCTTCACTCAGCCCGTGCTCACTTTCACTGCCAAGGACGCGTCTGCGGACGGCGCGGACGGCGTCATCGTGCAACACTCGAGCTCTCGGAGCAAGTCTGCATCCGCTGCTGCCAGTGCGGTTCTCCCGCTTGTGCATGTCGAATTCTCGTCTGTACGCAGAGGCACGTTGGCCACTCTCGAGCGCGACGCGAACTTCGTGCGCTTTTGGGACATTCTGCAGGCGCAGTATGTCGAGCCTCCGCAGGAGAGCAGTCGATCTCGGGAGTCCTCTCAATCGGGAGGGAGGTCTGTACGGACTTCGTGGGTGAAGCCGTGGGTCGGATCGGCTTCAAATGCGAGTCATTCGTCTCCACCTCCACCTCCTCCGCCAGGGGAAGCTTTACCATACAACCTCATTCTGGCTGACACGCGTAGAAGTCAGTCCCCGTTTCCTTGTGTGCAGCGCTTTGCTTACCTAGATGCTTGTAGCCAAACGCTTCTCTCGACCATTCGCCTCCTTCGCTCTGGTCCCGAGCGCCAAGTCTCATCCTCTCACATCCAACGTCATGCTAGTAAACAAGGACGGCGACCTCGAGCTGTATGCTGTTCAC